>OY982964.1:0-610845 GCA_963890685.1 Plagodis pulveraria
CACGCACTCGCCGCCGTTCCGGCACGGGCGCGGCTTGCACTCGTCCACGTCGAGCGCGCACGTGCGGCCCGCGTACCCCGCGGCGCACGCGCAGTGGAAGTCGTCCACCAGGTCGATGCAGGTGGCGCCGTGCAGGCACTGGCCCGCGCAGTCGTCCACGTTGGTCTCGCAGTCGCGGCCCGTCCAGCCGGGCAGGCAGGCGCACGCGTACCCGCCGCGCGTGTTGTTGCACGCGGCGGCGTTCACGCACGGCGCGGCGGCGCACTCGTCCACGTCCTCGGCGCACGTGGCGCCGCGCCACCCGACGGCGCACTCGCACGAGAACGCGTCGAGGTGGTCGCGGCACGTGGCGCCGTTGGCGCACGGCGCGCTGCTGCACTCGTCCAGGTCGAGGTCGCAGTGCGTGCCGCCCCAGCCGCGCTCGCACGCGCACGCGAACCCGGCGCCCGCGAGGCTGCACGCTCCGTGCGCGCACGGCGCGGGGGCGCACGGGTTGTCCACGCGCTCGCACTCCGCGCCCGAGAAGCCCTCGGCGCAGCGGCACAGGTACTGATCGGGCGCCGTGTTCTCGCACGTGCCTCCGTGCTGGCACGGCTCGTGCGTGCCGCAGTAGTTCAGATCTGGAACGAGACGGCCGAGGGTAAGGAGGCGGTCCTGTCTGACGCGGACGGTGGATAGAGAACGAAGAGGCTCCCGGCCGAGGCGGTACCTTGGTCGCAGAGGATGCCCCCCCAGTTTGTGTCGCATATGCAGTCCCAGGAGCCGTTGCAGTAGCCGTGCTTGCAGCCCGGGTAGGGCTGGCACTGCGCGCACAGCTCGCCGCGCCACCCCGGCCGGCAACTGGAATTTACGCGAATACAATCTTTATAAAATAAATACATTATGAACACGAAATGCTTTATATTTATAATCCTTATGCCATAGGTGGGTAAACTCCTGCCTTATGGTAAACAGTTCTATGGACATCAGTACCAAAGCACAATATACCAAAACTATCACTGATGCGTTGCTAAAAACTTTTTTTACTGCCTCTTTGAAAGACTTCATAGTGTATCATTCCAGCCACGGTTTAAGGCCCTCTTGTACTAGCACTGTAGGCAAATTTAGCGTGCGAGAGTTGCAGGCTATGGACACTACGCGGCGCTGCGCTTTAGATGCACAGCGCTCGTGAGGTCGATGTCCCCAGCCGCACGCTATCAGCTTCATAGTGTAACTAAAACAGTTGATCTACTTTAGGTATCTGCTACTAAATCCAGTACTCAATTATTATATTCTTGTGACTATTCCCTTATAGTGCAACTAACACAGTTGATAACCTTTAACTATTACTATTAAAATACATACCGTTAAGTGCTTGGCGACAGATTTTCAACTTGAGGGTAGTAGCTAGCCAGGCGGGTTTTCGCAAAATGCCCTACCACCATGCCAAATTACTGGTTCTATCTAGAGGACTCATAGCGGCACATACCGTTAGGTGCTTGGTGACAGATTTATTACTTGAGGGAGGTAGCTAGCCAGGCTGGTAATCGCAAATTGCCCTACCACCATGCCAAATAACTGGTTCTAGAGGACACATAGCGGCACATAGCGTTAAGTGCTTGGCAACAGATTTTCTACTTGACACATAGTGGTAGCAAGCCAGGCGGGTATTTATAAAATGCCCTACCACCATGCAAAATTACTGGTTCTCAAGGATACATAGCGGCACATAGCGTTAAGTGCTTGGCGACTGATTTTTTACTTGAGGGAGGTAGCTAGCCAGTCGGGTTTTCTCAAAATGACCTACCACCATGCAAATTACTAGTTCTAGAAGACTCATAGCGGCACATACCTTTAAGTGCTTGGCGACAGATTTTCTACTTGAGGGTAGTAGCTAGCCAGGCGGGCATTCATAAAATACCCTACCACCATGCAAAATTACTGGTTCTGGAGGACTCATAGCGGCACATACCGTTAAGTGCTTGGCGACAGATTTTCTACTTGACACATAGTGGTAGCAAGCCAGGCGGGTATTTATAAAATGCCCTACCACCATTCAAAATTACTGGTTCTCAAGGATACATAGCGGCACATACCGTTAAGTGCTTGGCGACAGATTTTCTACTTGAGGGTAGTAGCTAGCCAGGCGGGCATTCGCAAAATACCCTACCACCATGCAAAATTACTGGTTCTGGAGGACTCATAGCGGCACATACCGTTAAGTGCTTGGCGACAGATTTTCTACTTGAGGGTAGTAGCTAGCCAGGCGGGCATTCGCAAAATACCCTACCACCATGCAAAATTACTGGTTCTGGAGGACTCATAGCGGCACATACCGTTAAGTGCTTGGCGACAGATTTTCTACTTGACACATAGTGGTAGCAAGCCAGGCGGGTATTTATAAAATGCCCTACCACCATGCAAAATTACTGGTTCTCAAGGATACATAGCGGCACATACCGTTAAGTGCTTGGCGACAGATTTTCTACTTGAGGGTAGTAGCTAGCCAGGCGGGCATTCGCAAAATACCCTACCACCATGCAAAATTACTGGTTCTGGAGGACTCATAGCGGCACATACCGTTAAGTGCTTGGCGACAGATTTTCTACTTGACACATAGTGGTAGGAAGCCAGGCGGGTGTTTGCAAAATGCCCTACCACCATGCAAAATTATTGGTTCTAGAGGACTCATAGCGGCACATACCGTTAAGTGCTTGGCGACAGATTTTCTACTTGAGGGTAGTAGCTAGCCAGGCGGGCATTCGCAAAATACCCTACCACCATGCTAAATTACTGGTTCTGGAGGACTCATAGCGGCACATACCGTTAAGTGCTTGGCGACAGATTTTCTACTTGACACATAGTGGTAGCAAGCCAGGCGGGTATTTATAAAATGCCCTACCACCATGCCAAATTACTAGTTCTAGAGGACTCATAGTGGCACATACCTTTAAGTGCTTGGCGACAGATTTTCTACTTGAGGGTAGTAGCTAGCCAAGCGGGCATTCGCAAAATACCCTACTACCATGCAAAATTACTGGTTCTGGAGGACTCGTAGCGGCACATACCGTTAAGTGCTTGGCGACAGATTTTTTACTGGAGGGAGGTAGCTTCTTAGAGGGCACTCCTGCTCACTTTCCGGTTTTTTCCCTTAGTTGCCTCTTACGACACCCACAGTTAGTAATTGGGGCGTGACATAGCCCGGCACCCCACGGGCTCGGCTACGCTATTTACAGCTTACTGAACTAAAATAAGTGAATTGTTTAGAAAACCATACTGTACTTTTATACTGTGGCGCGTGAAAACAATGCCATCGAAAAAGTATTTTTTTTATTTGGCATGGTTTGAAATTACGTACAAGACACTCGCCTGATGGAAGATTCTCGCTAGCGGATAACCATAAATGTTGCAGTGTCACCATTCTGCTAATAATAATTCTGTTTATAAATATTTCTAGCTCGCAATCGCCGGAGATAATTTTGCTGGAGAAAACGACACGCGTCCTACCTCGATGACGCCTAGGCGGGTACTGAATGACGTGCGCGAGAGCTTGAATCTTTAGATTTGTAGTTTATTTTTTCTTGTTAAAAAACTATAGCTAAATTTGAAAATATGCCTTCATACGTTACTAATAAATAACAAGCTCTATCCATTGGTAAAACTTCCACATAGTTTCATGATAGTATCATTTAGTTCTACCTGATTTAAGTAGCGATATGGTGTCATGTTTGACATTTTTTTTTATCGAAGAAATTGTTCATAATCACGTTTTTGACTTTGTACGTTCCTGGAGAGTATGTTCAACTTTATATAAATGATTTTATATATTCTAAATTTTCAATTCTATTCGAGTTCCAGATTTTAAAAAATGTCTTATGTAGGTACAAGCTGGCCTTAATCATTTTACAAATAGGAGTACGATCTGTCGGTCATATATTATGCAGTTAGTTTATGTGCGGTGTCGAGATGTACGATGGTAAAATCTTGATACCGCAATCAGATGAGATCTTGGTAGTTGTTTTATTTGGACGGGTCTGAACTGAAAGTAATAAATCAATACCCACTTTAGGAATAGGTAATCTACAAAAATTAAACAGTTTGAAAGTGTAGGGCTATTAGAACATTACTATTTGGACTCGGTTCAAGTGTCTCTTCGGAAAGACGTAAAGCATATAAATTAGACTTAAGGACTGCAAATTTATACGCATACCTACAGTTTTACTTACTTAATACTTCGAAGAACGAACACAATTATTAGGTCCTTACATATGAAATTGGCGTTTTTCGTACTGGCCACTTTAATCACGAATTTCTCCTCTTTGGTAAGGAATTCCAAATTCAAATTTGTACAGCTATAGACTCTGTATTATGTATTTGTGCTTCGATGATCGTCATTCATTTGTTTTTTTTCTTCTGTTTTTTTCTGTTTGCGTCACTCATTTTACAAAATGGAAAACCTTAAATATCGCATTATTTACGAGTACGAGTTCCGCCGTGGCACTAGTGCTGCGGAAACAACTCGAAGGGTGAATGATGTGTATGGCGGTCGTGTTGCAAAAGAAAACACAGTTCGTTTTTGGTTCCAACGTTTTCGTTCTGGAAATTTCGACCTGCAGAACAAGCCCCGTGGACGGCCTGAGACTCAAGTTGATAATGAAGAGTTGAAGGCTATTGTGGAAGCGGATCCATCGCAAACCACGTCCGAGTTAGCTGCAGGCTGCGATGTTAGTGATAAAACTGTTTTAATTCACTTGAAGCAAATTGGGAAGATTAAAAAGCTTGAAAGGTGGGTACCTCACGAATTGACTGAAACAAACCGGCAAACGCGCGTCGACTGCTGCGTTACATTACTAAACCGGCACAATAATGAAGGTATTTTAAACCGAATCATTACCTGTGATGAAAAATGGGTTCTTTACGATAATCGGAAGCGCTCAGCGCAATGGTTAGATCCTGGCCAGCCAGCCAAATCCTGCCCCAAGCGAAAATTAACCCCAAAAAAGTTACTTGTAAGCGTTTGGTGGACTAGTGCCGGTATTGTTCATTACAGTTTTTTCAAATCTGGCCAGACTATTACGGCTGATGTCTATTGTCAGGAATTGCAAACCATGATGGAAAAGCTAGCGGCTAAACAACCTAGGCTGGTCAATCGCTCCACGCCACTGCTGCTTCACGACAACGCTAGACCACACACTGCGCTACAGACGGCTACTAAATTAGAAGAGCTTCAATTGGAAAGTCTAAGACATCCTCCGTACTCCCCGGACCTTGCTCCAACAGATTACCATTTTTTTCGAAATTTGGATAACTTCTTGCAAGGGAAAAAATTCAACTCCGATGGGGCAGTCCAAATCGCCTTCAAAGATTTTATTGATTCCCGTCCGACTGGTTTTTTTAGTAAAGGGATCAATGAACTACCTATGAGATGGCAAAAGTGCATAGAAAATAATGGTTCATACTTTGATTAATTAAATATATTATATTAAAAAATATTCGACTTTTTGTTCCTCCCATACAAAACGCCAATTTCATATGTAAGGACCTAATATATTATAGTGTCTATAAATTTCAGTTTTTTTCGGATATGTAGGTACTTGGATAAACCCGTTCTTGCAATCTGTTACAGTAATATCAATAATGTTGTCATAGGTTTTCGCGATTATTTCACATAGAAAATTAAACAACTTTAACCACGATCACTGCAAAGTGTTTAAAACGCCGGGACAACAATAATGATATATATAGATTTAAACTGTTTAAAGTTCTTTAATTACTATGAGTAACATCAATTATCTGAACCTAAGCCACACAGCAAAAAAGTACCCACTAAAAAAAACATCTGAAAGACAGATTCCTGATCTCACATTCCTGATAGGAATGTGACCAAAAAACTCACTCGCAATCTCCAGGTCGGACGCAGTGGCCGTGGATCGGGTGGCATCCTTCCTTGCATACAGCTGAAAGGAAATAGGAGAGTGTGAGTACAGCTGAAGCGGGGCGGATCGGTGGCAGGAGTAGCGTCCGAGAGAGTACTCACGTTTCTCGCAGTTGTCGCCCTGCCAGCCGGGCAGGCAGCGCTTGTTGCCGTCGGCGGAGCAGGCGTAGTGGCCGAACTTGTCGTCCCTCGGGCGGCAGAAGGTGGTGCAGGTGGTGTTGTAGTAGTTGGGCTGGCACAGCACTCGCACGCGGTAGGCGACGGCCGCGCCCGCGCCGCCGTACCGCAGCGCGTGCCACTCGGCGCTCGGCTCCACGATGCCCGACCACCACGCCTCCTCGATCAGTCCGCCCTCTGCAACAAGTGCACTCGTCACCGCCAACACACACCAGGGGTCGAAAAGGTTCCAAAAGTACCGGTACGGAACCGGTATTTAGCGGTTCCGATCCAGAACCGGAACCGGAACCGAAACCTCTATAGGAACCTTTACTTTATCGGTATGCGATATGAACGAAAGCGATGTAAAACACGTTTGAACTTTTTTGGTTGGATTCGTTCGGCCCTATTGCAACGGTACGATAGCGGTGCTGTACGGGCATCCAAAGGAGGGTAAGATACATCATACATAATTGAATTGATCCAGTCAGTACTTACATTAGGTACCAGTGCGCACGCCGCATGTTTGTACTGTATCTTTTTTAGGTTTTTATCCCTTGCAAAATAGGTGGAAAAACGTAATTCCGTTTATTAATATTTCATATATGACGAAATTCAAAGTAAATCCACGTGTACCATGGGTAACTGTGGAACAGTCACACAAGTAAGCTATGCAATATAAACAAGGAAATTACATATGACTAGCTTATAAGTTTTATTTTTATTTGTCAAGGATAATTAGGACTTTGTTTGACAAGGATATTTCTACTAATCCGCTACACTAAGGGCCTGTTTCGGAATGTTCGAGTAAGTTCCGGTTATACTCCCCAGAACATAAAATAACTGAATGATAAAAATGACAGTTAACATGCAGTGCGTTTCAAGCTTTAACCGATGGATAGGCAAAATAGATGACTGTGAAACGCAAATATAGTGTTTTATTTATTAAATATGTTCTGGGTAGTATAACCGGCACTTATTCGAACATTCTGAAACAGACCCTTAGTGAGCTTGATGATAATGAATAAAATAGTATAACGTAAACATATGGCTCATAGCCATATGTTTTTATATCCATGAATAATAAAGTATAGCACTTTATTATTAATTTATTATATGGCTCATTTTATTTTGTTTCATATATGTGGTCTTTGTGTGACCTTAGATTAACTAGGTTATATTTTTGTCGCAAAATGCCGTACCACCATGCCAAATTACTGGTTCTTAAGGACACATAGCGGCTTAGGCCATTAAGTGCTTGGCGACAGTTATTGTACTTGAGGGTGGTAGCAAGTCAGGCCGGTATTCTCAAAATGCTCTACCGCCATGCAAAATTACTGGTTCTAGAGGACTCATGGCGGCACATACCGTTTAGTGCTTGGCGACAGATGTTTTACTTGAGGGAGGAGGTAGCTAGCCAGGCGGGTATTCGCAAAATGCCCTACCACCACGCAAAACTACTGATTCTCACCGACACATAGCGGCACATACCGTTAAGTGCTTGGCGAAAGATTTTCTACTTGAGGGTGGTAGCTAGTCAGGCAGGTATTCGTAAAATGCCCATGATGGTCATGCAAAATTACTGTTTCTCAAGGACACATAGCGGCTTACGCCGTTAAGTGCTTGGCGGCAGATTTTCAAGTCATTAATATAATTATAATCAATATAATCATATAACTTTACAATCACTTAGCCGCGATGTTGATAAGTAAATGGGACTACCATAGAATATCTTACTATCTTTCTCTAAAACAAAAAAGATATTAACATGGTCATACATAAAAAAACAATTCGACTGGTACAAATACGCAATAAGTAATAAGTACAAATACGCCAAGCGCTTACACTCGCGTCTGTCCCTTAAAACAATATAAATTAATAAAAATCCATTCTAGTCAGCGCAAGCTCTAAAGGCATCCCTTCCATCCTCTTGGAACCTCTTAAATAGGTTCTATGGAACAGGTTGCAACCGTTGTAAAAACCGGAACCGAACCGCAACCAGAACCGGAACCGTACCGAAATATGGAACCTTTATAGGAACCTAAATGAAGAACCGTACCGAAATGTGGAACCGGTTTTCAACCCCTGCGACCGACTCACAACGCGCTTTAGCTATTTGAGCGAGTTACGTGTTTCATCCCGCGCTCGCCGCTGTGCACAATCGTGACTCCCAGACGAACAACTTCAAATAAGTTCCAAACTGGTCGGAGCAATATCCGGTAAATATTACGCGAGTCCTAGCCGGTTACTAAATACGCTATCTACTCATTGAACACCTTCCACTTACCGGGATCCGGGTATTCGTAGTCGTCGTATGCTTGCAGAATCAACGTGAACGATCGCTGCGGATAGAGAACGCATGGTCAGTAAAGGCAGTGAAGAACAGGAGGAGTGCAGCGGTGGAAGTGGGATAGCACACTGACCGTCCAGCGGAAGGAGAAGGGCAGCGCTAGCGTGTAGAGCGGCTCGGCGAGCGTGAAGGAGTCAGTGCCGAGCACGGGCGAGGAGTTCCGCCCGAAGGAGCAGGCCCCGGGCGCTGCCACAGACTGGTACTCCTTGAGGCAGAGCGAGAAGCGCGTGCGGCACGGCAGCGCGCAGCCGCCCCCACTGCCGCCGCCGCCCGCCGCTGCAGCCGCCGCGCTGCCGCCGCCGCAGCACGCGCCCGATCGAAGTTCCAGTCGGTAGTTTGAGAACTCTAGTATTTGTAGCTCGAACACGCCCGCCCCCGCCGCACACTGCAACAAAATATTATGCACCATTATGTTACATGAACCCTGAAAACATAACACTCCTTTTTTGGGCACCCATGTAAAAATAATAATTAAAAAAAAACTAGCCAATGATATTGTCTGAAGCTTTTAATTATTGTATTAAAGAATCGTATTGTCAGGATTGCATTGGGTCAATCCGTAGAGCGTTTTCGAACCTATAGTCTATTTACTAATGATTATATTTGAAAATGTAGGTAGCCTATTTCCCTAGCCTTAATTCGATCCCATTTATTTCAACATAGTGTACACGTACAGTCTTCTTCCTGCATTCAGTCGTGATAAGCAATATAAGTAACGTCGAACGGGCAACGACAGGACCTTACATATGTTGGGTTTTACAACATTTTTTTTAATAATTTTTTTGATACACAATACCCACATAAACTACGAATGTTGATTTGGTATGTGAAAGCATGGTTTGCGTAAAAACCTGCCCATTGCTTATGTTTTGATTAGATAATTTTATACAAAAAAAACTACTGCAACCTGTACTTAAAACTACTACTGTAAATAAACCATACCATCATTTACAGTTTTTTTGTTATTTTTGTTTATACATCGACAAGTGAAAATGAGTACATCATTAATGTAGTCGAAGCCAATGTAATGCGCATTATCTGGGATAAGTCAAATACTTCTCGTCAGATCTCTGTCAAACTTAAATGGGACCACATGACAAGCACAAGATCAGCTTTCGTATATAAGAAAAAACATCAAAATCGTTACACCCAGTACAATGTAATGAGGTAACGCATACAAAAAGGATAACTTTTGCCGAAGAAAAGTGTAATAACCGCACTGTGAGGTACACCTCTGTTTCCTCCTTTGTTATACTTCGCCTCAGTTGTGTCTAAGGCGAAGGTTTTTGTACACATTATAGTTTGCTGTTCAACTTACCTTAGCTGTTTACATTCATCGAGTGAGAGCTCCACGGTAAGGATTACATATAAGGCGCTTTAATATCTACTCGCAGCACCTTCCCAGTTCGTGAGTAATATGGCTTTTTTAATTTGGTAGTAGGTAGGTATTGCCTTCACGTTTCTAACGTACGGTGGTGGAAGTTGGAACATTTATAACGCTAGCTTTTAGGGTTCCGTACGCAAATGAAAAAAACGGGCCCATAAGACTCCATCGTGCGTCTGTCTGCCTGTCACCAGGCTGTATCTCAAGAACCGTGATAGCTAGACAGTTGAAATGTTCACAGATAATGTATTTCTGTAGCCGCTATAATAACCTATACTAAACATTGGTCAAGTGCAAGTTAGACTCGCGCACGTGACAACTACAATAAAAGGTATAATTATAGTGTAAACATAATGTACGTGTACGGAACCATGGCTGATTTTTTCAGTAAGCATCTATACGGTTGCCCATATTCTATAATAATAATAATAATAATAATAATAATTTTATTGTATTTCCACAAACATCGTAAAATTCATAAACAATCATATAATTACAGAACATAATAGTTTCTTACTGAGTAGAAAAACATTGGTACCCAAACTAGGAGCCCTGTGTTATGGCATACCAATGCCCTCCGCCGGACATATGTATATAAATCTATATTCGGTTCAATTATATGACATAATTGTGTTAATCTAATTAACTCTAAGTATTAATATAATGGTGTTGTAAAGTGTATTTGAGGGTGAGTATCTGTGTGTATGTGTGTACAGATGAGTGATAGTGTGGGAATGAGCGTATATGTAGGGGTGAGTTATGAATGTGTATATTATATAAAACACAGTACGCACTGATTATAGGAGAATACGAAAAAAGGCATGTTTGGAATTTATGATAAAACTACCAATACCGATTCTGTGGCTATATAATCTAAGGTAAGTAGCCATTCCCTTATTGTGATTTTACAGGTATGACTGTTCATAGGGTATATACCCAATATTTTGTGTATATTATTATAAATGTATGCACCCAGAAAATATGAGTGCCTTCTAGCGAACACCGTTCTGCATTTGCGTGTTTTGCACACGTTCTTGCATGAACGAGCCTCAGTACTATAATTTGGGTTAAATTGGATATTTTTATGTTGTGCGAGAACAATATATTGGATGAATAGTTGTCGAACTGATAAAACCTTGCATTCACTATAAAGAAGTTTGGTGGAAAAACGAAAAGGCTTAAAAGTCATAACTTTTAGCAGTGAACGCTGTGCTCTTTCTAGTTTTATTAAAATAGTCTTGCAAGCACCCCCCCAAACAGAAACACAATAAGTGACAATGGATTGGCATAATGCTAAGTAAACTGTTTTAAGTAAAGCAAATGTAGCCACTTCCCTTAAATTTTTGAAGACCCATATGAATTTTCTGAGGCGTGACGATACTAAGTCAATATGTGAGCTCCAATTGAGCTGCTCATCAATAGTGACACCAAGATATTTAATGGAGCTAACTCTATCAATGAAACTACAATTACAAGTCTTGTTTGGGAAGGTGTCGCAAGTATGTGCCTGGATTTTGAAAGTATCTGGTGATTTGTGTTTTTGTAAAATACTAAATGACACAAATTTACTCTTGTGGAAATTCAGTGTTAGCATGTTAAGTTGAAGCCATGTAATGACGTCTCGAAGACCTTGTTCAGCATAACTACGTACTTCTTCCCAAGAGTCACCCTCAAATATTAGTGCTGAATCATCGGCATATGTAAAGATTTTGCCTCGAAATGGATTATGAGAGCACAGGTCGTTAATGAATATGAGAAAGAGAGTAGGGCCCAAAATAGATCCTTGCGGCACTCCAAAGGAAACTCTTTCATCTTCGCTTACCATATTATCTATAGTGATACGTTGGGTCCTGTCAGAGAGGTAATCTTGTAAGAGTTTAAGTGCTTTTCCGCGAATCCCAATTTGGTCTAATTTTACAATTAAATGTGGGGTGGAGACGGTGTCAAAAGCCTTAGCCATGTCCAAAAATATACCGACACATCTTTTCTGCTTGTCCAGATTACTAATTATGTAGTCTGTCAAACTAGAAACAGCTTGTTCGGTAGACTTATTAGCTCTAAAACCATACTGAGAATCTGAGAGCAACTTTTCATTTTCAAGATATTGCATTAGTCTTCTGTTTAGAGCTTTTTCGATTATTTTGGACAATGCGGGTAAAATAGATATAGGTCTAAAGTTATTGACATCGTCTTTTAGTCCACTTTTATGAATGGGATGGATAATAGATCTTTTAAACGATTTAGGAAAAGAACCTGTACTGAAACAAAGGTTTATTATGTAATTTAAGGGGGGGACAATTAAATCTTTGGCAAGTTTGAGAAATTTGGAAGAAATACCATCCCATCCTGTAGCACAGTCACTTTTTAGCCCAAGAATAAGCCTTTCCACTTCGTTTTCATCGGTGTTCAGCAGTACAAATGAGCGAGGATGTGAAAGTGATCTAATATTTGTACTTATTGTTGGAGACCCAACATTGTTGGAAATATCATAAGCGAGTCGCTTTCCTATATTGGCAAAGAAAGAGTTAATTTTATTAATGGCTACCACTTTATTGGATTCCGATCTTAAGAGATCATTCGCTTGGGTTTTGTCTTGAGAAATGTTAGCAATTCTTTTTACAACTTTCCATGTTTGCTTTACATTACGTCCAGCCTTTTGTATTTCAGATTGCTGGTACTCTATTTTCAGTTTTTTGAGAAGAGAATTGCAAAAGTTTCTGTACCTGCGATAGGTAATACCAAGAATTAGATCTGTGGGATGTTTTTTTGTTTTACGGTGCACGTTGTCTCTATGCCGAATGCATCTCAATAGCCCTTGGGTAATCCAAGGCTTAGATATTCGATGCCGACATGTTATTGTTTTATATATAGTAAAGCGTTGAACCGCATTCATAAGTATCTCCGTAAAGTAGTTGGCTGCGGAATTGGCATCCGTCATTAGTGATATAGGAGAAAAGTCAGCTTTCCTCAAAAAATCAACTGCAGTGCCTAGATCGGTTTTTATTTTAATGATGAATATTTACTATTCATCTTTATTTATAATAAAGATGAATAGTCACAGATTTTTTATTTATATGCTCAGTAGAAAGGCAGAGCAAAACTGGATAGTGATCTGTCAATACAGTTTCTAATACAAAACTAATGGCACGAGACTTAGACTTGAGTAGTATATGATCTAGGCAGTTGTCTTCTCTTGTTGGAAAAGTGTGAACTGGCAATAGGCCATATTCAGCTGTGAGGTTTAAATATTCAACGCTTTTACTATCAGTGTTGTTAATTTTAATATCAATGTTAATGTCCCCTACAATTATTATATTTTGATATGATTTTAGTGACTGTAGTACACCGTCCAGGGATACCAGAAACGACTCTATACATTTATACGAAGGTGAGCGGTATATCGCTATTATTGCCGTATGGGAACCTATTTTTAGTATTATACAGTTTGCACCACGAAATTCAGGTTCTTCAGTAACACATGTAAAATTATTTTTAATAAAGATAACAAGGCCGTCATTTTGATTGTACAAGCGACTCGATAATATTGCGTTATAATTAGGAATTTGCGGTGTACTTTTGTTGTGTGTTAGCCAACATTCTGTTAAGACAATAACGTCACATTCAAATTTTAGCGTTGATATGGCAGCATAATACATGTCGAAATTTTTATAAATACTTCTTATATTCTGCGTAATGATTTTTAAATAGATATTTGGCTGTGATATAGTTTCGGAACAAGCCGCAAGAGAGCAGGAAAAGGAATCCGCTACTTTAAATTCATCTACATCGTTGAATATGTTATTTATGTTGTTATCCATAATCACAAGACAATATGGTAACATAGTGATCTCCGAAAGCAGGCTCATTCGCGCTTACTTTTAATGCACGTTTAATATTAATTTTGTAACTATTTTTAAGAAGGGTGAAGTATGCTTTATTGAGAGTTTTGAGTGAAATAATGTATGTATATTGAGATGTGTAAGAGTTAGGTAATGCGAGTTGGACAATTTTTACAGAGTTATAAGTTATAATTATTTTATACAGGAGTAGTACAAAATTTACACCACAATAGAAAATATCAGAGACTAGTCAGTCCGTGTGTGATTTAAGGGCTGTTATCTGTTCCTCACTTTTAACTAATATAATAGGCAAGCCTTCTGCTTTTCTTAGAAACACCTTACCATTAGACGTCCAGCAGTATTTAAACTGCCCCGCTTTTGTCAATTCCCTGGCTAAGAAATGAAGGCGATTTGCTTTGCTTGTGAGATGTTCAACCACAAATACTGGTGAGGACTTTCCACGCATACCTATGTGTGATGTATTTAATTTGGTTGGCCTGTTTAGCGCATTGAAGCTCTTCACAGCTTTAATTACCTTAATTTTCTGTATCGTGGAAGACAGCTCGGCAATGATAGGCTTGCTCGCTTCAGGCTTGCCGGGAATCCGGAAAATGTCTTTAATGTCGCTACCTGATATCCTAGCACCAATTGCATCACCCATCGAAACAAGGTAGTTTGAAAGAACTTCCTTGGTCTCATTAGTACTATGCGGAACGTTTCTAAGCTCGATTGTTGAGCTTCGGGCATTGCGAAGAAGATCCTCAATGTTCTCTTTCAGTTGATCAATCTCACTTTGCTGAGCTTTCGATTCCTCCTGCAAGTCCTTTACTTTCAACTTCAACTCCTCATGCTCCGCTGCCATATACTCTACCGACTTTTCAATGTCAGTCTTAATTTCAGATAACTTACTATCGAATTTTTCAAATTTGGTATCCATATCGGTTTTCCAAGAGGTAAGCATTTTGGTAATTTTAATCTCAAACAGTTGTATTTTTTCGTCTATGGCACAGCTATCAGGGGATCGTCGGCGTTTTGATCTTCCAGCAGTCAGCTGACCGTGCATCTGATCACTCTTCTTCGAAAGGTCCGAGTCAGATCCAGCCTTTTCCGGAGAACGAAACATCTTGTTTGAAATAATAATCTGTTAAGTTAAGTACGCCTTGTAAAACCGAATAGCAACTCACTAACTCGTGAGACTCGATGTACCAGGCGATAAGGACTCGGAACGGGTTTGTGTCGTTCAGCTTTCTGCCAGTGTTCCGTCCGCCGCGTCACTTTGCTTCCCGCTAAGTATTTGTACAGCGACCAAGCGTGCTTGTGTTTATGGCGCGCACCTCCCAGCGTTCTATGCACTCCTATTATTTCACAAACTTAAGATTTCTTGAAATTTTTGATTTTATTTAAATTAAAACTCGAGCGTGGTCTAAGACGTCTGCTCGTCACCGAGGTCCGGGCGGAAGGGGGAATCTATGATCTTCTTTCACTATAGCTTGTTGTTGGTATTTTATTGCTTGTCTCCCCAAGTTGTTATTCGCGGGTTTCAGTCTGAATGATCGATCCACAGGAATTACGTAACGTCAACATCTACAGGTGGCCATTTTTACCGACTTCAATAAATGAGGAGGTATTCAACTCGCCTGTTATTTTTTATTGTTTATTACCTCAGATCTTTTGTCTGGGTGAACCGATTTTAATGACTCATTTTTTATTTGAAAGCTGTTGCATGTAGTTCCATTTGAATTTCATCGAAATCGGTCTAGCCATTTTTGAGTTACACTCCAATAACTGGAAAGTATTTTCTTATCTTGATGATATAGTAGTCATTGACAGTGAATGACAATCGATCCCATAAGTAGCAAGGGTCACTAAAAAGGGTGAAAAAAAACATTTTTAATAATAAATGGAACCGATCAAAAAATCATTTCATAGTATTGTCTACCTCAACTTCATGCAATACTCTGTTTTGTTTAACTGATAATAGATTAGTCCTTCATTACTGTTTTACCTGTAAAGTTGTAAATTGTGTTGTGGTCAAGAATGATAAACAGGCTTAAGAAAGTAGATCTCAATGTAATACTTACTATTAAAATAGTAGGTAAGTATCAGGTAAAAGAGTAATGAAAAATCAAATATAGTAATTAAACTTTAACATCCCTATATCTTTTAATGTTTCACAGTTCTATCCAAAATTTGAAAGTGATCCTGGAAAATGTCAGACTGGCGGAGCAGGATAGGAACGATAGACCTCATTTTGCATGCGAGTGAGATAAGCAGCATTACACTATTATAGTTAAATAGCGTGAGCGTTTTTATTTTTAATTCTTATGAATGTGAAGTATTTAAAAACAGAAATAATCATTCTTCTATCATATGGTTCCTATATATAATAATTAGAAATACAATCTGTATGAATCCGATGTACTGTAGCGCCGATTATCCGAACGCCGATCGCCAATTATCCGAATCGGTCCTAAGCCTAATATATAACCTCTATTATTATTGTGAATTGTTATACTTACTTTGTATTTTTGTTAAACCGACTGCTTGCATGGGATGCAACTTACTCTGATTTAGATGTTCAAGTGAGCGTTATTGGTAGCAATTCTGTTGTACACTCACTAACTATACTAACTAATTAAAAAGTTCTAATTTTAGTTTTAGGATTTCTAAAAGTCATTCTGCTGTTACCTCGAACTAAATTTAATGCAGCAACTTATCAATACTAAATATAATTCACTTTGCTGCTACTCTACGCTAGATGGCGCACACGTCAAGTTGTTTTATAACAATTTTTGTCTGGCCGTATTCCATTTGGGTTATTTTCGATAATTTTGATTACATTTTGCGTCTATGGATCCACATTTAATATGAACCATAGACATAAAATGTGATCAAAATTATCGAAAATAACGAATTTAGCGTCAAATGGTATATGCCCTATTTACCTATGGAACTTTGTCTATATTCGAAACTATCGATGTGATAAAGCCCAAAAATAATGATTTTGCCACGGAGCTTGGCAGAGCAGCTTCAACTGGTCGCTTCACAATCTCGAAAAGGCTTTCGAGCGGAACGTATGAGGTTCAGTAACAGAATCTACTAATGATTAAATATAAAAAAATAACAAAACACATAGCTGTCCGAAGTCTATCTAATAAAAGTGGATATTTAAACACATCTGCCACCCCTCTAGGTATTACAGGTGTGCAATGATTTTATTAATCCAAGTTTGCCTATACATGCTTTTTTCACTAGTTATCTCATACACTTATGCTTTTGAATTACCGAAAATTACAATCCTTTCCGGAAAACCCACAAGTCTAGCAACCATATACTACCATGCTCCATTGTTTATCCGACTAAGAAAGCCGTGATTATGATAAAATACACCAAAATAAATTAATTGAAGAACATGACAGCATTAGTCAACACCAATTTACTTGTTGATTAATTTTAGGTTTAATTATCTATGGTTCCACCTAATCTGACTAAATTATGGTACAACAGAATAGCAAATATGCAAATTTTACTACGTTTAGTAAATTTAATAATTTTAGAGTGAATTAACTAAATTATGGCCCCAACAGAATAAGAAATGTTCATTTGACATTTCTAAATCTAATTTTACTAAATTTTAGTTAGTTTTTTGGCAACAGAATTGCTACCATTGTAGAACTATGTTTGTTAAATGTAATAACGGGTATGCTATGTGTGACAGTTCGTTTTCCTTTATTACCAATCTATGACCGATTATGCGAATCGACTCCGGTCACAATTAATTCGGATAATCGGCGTGTACTATAAAAATACAAAACTTTAGAGCTGTACTCATGATTTTCGGAGTGGATCACATTACAAAACCACAAATATATGATAGGAAAAATTTAAGTCATGTGCGGGATCCCGTACTCGTGATTTTTTTCTACCGAGAGAAATGTATGAGATTGTGTTTTCCGATCAGGCAAAGTATTTATCATATCTTCTAGAATGTTTTATATATACTCGTATTGTTCATATCTCCAAGGCGTAGACTCTTTTAAAAATATTAAAAAAAATAACTAAATATAGAACAAACAAAAAATTACAAATAATATTTAGCTTTTTTAGTGTACGAGGTCTCACTTACTGCATACCCAAGTCACGGTACCAGGTTAAATAAAAATTCGAAGGAGATTCAATTTAACAAGTCTCTCCCTTTTACTCGGTCTCAACGTAAAAAGTGTACAACGTAAAGGGTCATAAAAAGTCATTCTATAAAATATCCTAAGTATCACCTCATTCGACGTGAACCAGTTGAATATTCGTTTTGTTGAATTCCTATCTCCTCTATCAGATGTCATCTTAGAAATTAAACCTTTATGTTATGAAGCCAGAAGACGTTCTAGTAGACCAGGTAAAATTCTTCTAGAACTACTTGTCCTTAAAAGTTGAATTAGCAGTTGATTTAAACACCTGAATGCTGTCAAGTTACGATTTTGTGAAATTTAAATAGTGCCTTCGAGATTATGATGTTCTTGCCAAATATTAGTCGCTGTATATACCGATGTGACATGACATCTTTGTGTTATCTTAACAAAAATTACTATTTGAATGCCTCAATAATTTATACGATTATAAATCAAAATTTATAGACTGCAGAACTGCGTTTGAATTGTGTAAACAAGTACAAATTTATTAAAAAAGTAAAAACCCGACTGCAATTTATTTATTTACGTTTTATCGTTCCATTGAAAATAAAACTGCGTGTTATATACATTAATGGAATCGTATTTTAAAGCTCTACATTTTGATATTGCACTCAATAGGTATGGATTTTTTTATGTCACAATATAGCGTCTAAAATCCACCAGTTTTTTTTTTAATTTGTTTTTCTGTACCTAGTGACACTTGCGCGTTTAAGACAAATCTAACGATATCTCGTACATTAAAATCAGTTAAGCAGTTAAGAGTTTTGGTGCACGGAAAAAAATGGGTCCTGACAAAGTGTCAATCCAAGAAAAATATTATTCTCGGGAGTGTTGTTTAATCTCAAGTATATATTTACTTAAAATAAAAATATTTTCTTGAGTGAAGTAAGGTCATTTTCTCTAAGATAAATAATATTATTCTCACCATATATTTTTACATCAAGAGTATAACTATTGGTTAGAGATATTTTTGGTCTTAACTATAGAAAATAGTATCTTTTTGAATGAAATATTTTATGAATTCTCATTCTAATTACGTACGGAGTTAGCGTAAGAAATCTGAATTTTTATACAAGAATAATAAACGTTTTATTGGATTAAGAAAATATTTCCATTCTTTCAACAACAATCGGCTTAATACAAGATATTTCTTTTGTTCATTTAAAATAATTGAAAGAAGTAAATGACAAGGATATACATATGTCCGAGCAAGAAAATTATTCTCCTCTTAAAAATGTCAGTTTTCTAAATCTGAGACATATATTGTTTTATTAATCTATGAATTTGTATTGTCATGCTAAGATACATTGGATTTACAACAAAACTATATACATGATATAACCAAGACAAATATCTCAACTGCAGAAGTGAGTTATATTAGATAGAGAATTTTAAAGTTGTCAAAGCAAAAGTAATTGATTGTTAGTTGTTGTATTTATTCATTTTTAGTGAAGAAATCAAATCTTGATCTGTGTTTGATTTTTCTTAATATTTATTTGATATTGTATTCTTTAGTTAAGAATCTTTGATTAACAGGAAAACAATATCTTTTATTGAACCAAGAAAATACATGTCCATTATAGACAGAAACTTATCTAACTAAAAGAATTTTAAAGTTTTCAAGCCAATAATCATATATTCTTAATTGTTATAGTAATTTATCTTCAGTAAAGAAAACAAATCTTGATCTTAAACCTTTATTATTGATTAATATTTGTTACGGTATTATTAGGTAAAGAGACATTAGTGTTAAGGCAACACAATTTTATTTTATAACTAAAAAACTAAATCTCGATTGCAAAGGGTGATTTCTATTAAATGAAGAATTTCAAAGTTTTCAAGTCAATAATGAATAATTCTTAATTGCTAACGTAAATCATTTTCAGTAAAGAAAAATCATCCTTGATTGATTACTGATACGTTGTTCTTAGGTTAAGAGGCATTAGCATCACAGCAAAACTGTACTCTTTATTTAACCAAAAAAATAAATTTCAATTGCAGAGAATGACTCATATTACATGAAGAATTTTATGTTTTTGAGTCAATAATGATATATTGTTAATTGTTGAAGTTATTCATCTTCACTTCAGAAAGCGAATACTGAACTTAAGTGTACCATGTTCTTGATTGATATTTGATACGACATTCTTAGGTTAAGAGATCAAACTATATCCCACGTTAAACCAAGAAAATATATCTCTACTGTAGAGAGTGACTTAGGTATCTTACATGAAGAATATTAAAGTTTTCAATGCAAAGTGATAGATTTTAACGTTAGTTACTCATCTTCAATAAAGAAAAGCAATCTTGGCTTAACATGTTTTTTTTTGCTCTACAAATATACAGGATTATTGGTAAAATGCTAACAACCTCTTAGGGTTGACTTTTGCTAGTCCTAACAAACATTTCGAAATGTATTTTTTTCCCCACCTTTTGAATAGAGTTTTAAACCATTAAATTTAGAAGTCAAACAAATATATATCTACATACTTGTAGATGATACACATCATACTGTATCAGCTGGATTGTCCACTGAACAGAGCTTCCCCCATTAAGAGGGTTTGCCATAATCCCCACGCTGGGCAGGCGGCTTGGGGATTGCAGTTTAAGGTATATATTCCTCAGAAGGCGCTGCTGCCCACCTTCTGGTGTGTTACCCTTTGTCGCCTTTTACGACATCCACGGGTAGAGATCGGGGGTGACATTTTAGCCCGGCACCCCACCATACCATATCAGGAATAAAAAAACAAACATAATTAAAAAAAACAGTTTTCCACACTGGCTCTTCAATCAAAACCATGAATTTTAAAGTAAAAAGACAAATTTCCAGTCAAGAATAACTATTTCTCCATTAAAAATGTGTATTTTCAGACCAAGTACTCAGTTTTTTAGTTTGAGATGGTTTTCTCTGTTCCCGATTTTATTTAGTGTTGCAATATTTTAGTTTTGTCTAGTTCTCCCTTGATGTGGGGAAACTACTGAACCTAAGAATACTATTCATTATAAGCAATTTTGCATGCTGAATAAGCTTGTTTGAATTCATATTAAGAATAAAATATGTAAATTATAATTTGAAAAATATAAGGTTACTCAGCTAATAGATAATAGCTGGGAGTCTAATATACTCATAGCACAACGGCAAAGCGGCAGGGTTTGAATCCCGCTAGTGCCCCAATATAATGTGAAGTAAAACATGTCTTAAAACTGTCCGATTGTTACCTTTAGGTCTCGGTTTCTCATTTCCTAATTCAAAGTGGTTTGAAAGCTAGCCAGGTGAACATGCCCTATCACCATGCACTGAATCTTAAACCCGCTGCAGGAACCCATGGACCCCCCACGTGACAGTTCATACTCACCGCCATAAGTGGCGAAGGCCAACGCTTAGAGGACCTATTTGTTAAGTTTGGGTGCCTATACAATACTCACGAGGACTATCTCAAAAACTAAACTTGTGATGAATCAGAAATTTCGTTATGTTATGATATTTAATCAAAGTCAAAGTCAAAATCATTGATTCAATTTAGGCATCTACGACGCTCTTATGAAGGTGATTTACAAATTTTAATATTGAAATATTCTACAAAGTACTGCCACGTTCAGCAAAAAAATTTACAGAGCCACTGCAAGAACAATGGGCAAGAAACTCGGGACCATTAATTTAAATGTCTTTTAACAATATTTTACATGCTGTATAATAAAATAATTTCAATATTTGTTTTAATTACGTAGGTGACAGGTGATAGCTTGGCAGAGGAGTGGAGGAGAGAAATTGTTCAAGCATTTTTGTCGTTTATGTAATCACAAACTGGAATAGGATTTCTTAATCAAAATTATTTTCCACGTGCAACTTGAACTTTCCTTCTGTGAGCGTCGTAATATGTTAGGGAATGTTATTATAAAACCGCACACAAAATTACCTTTTTACTTTTGTCTTTGCTAACTAAAACCTGGTACCGCGATTTTATCTTTACTTCTTGTGTTGTAATTGATTGTCACTGTTTTTTTTACGATCTTTCATAATAATTTCAAATATGCACAGACGCTCTAATAATACAGCCATAGGTAATCATCTATTTCTTACAAATACTGGCTGTATTTAACACAAATCGTCAACCTAAATGAAAAGTTATTCGAATGTGCTCATTTGGTAATAATCACGATACGAGTATGTTTCGGGACTTTATAAGGGCGATGTTGGCTACACACAACACAATTTCCGTAGCGAGCGGAAGGTACACGCGCCGTGGCATGGCCAATGGCATTTTCGTAAATTATGTTTAATATAGTGTTATAAAGTGAATATTTGTTTAAGTTGTGCTTGTGATAGCAACCAACTAGTGTTAATTTAGGTAAGTTTGTTCCTTACTATATAAATAACTGTAGATAGTCAAAAATATGCATCATAGAGGCTGCTAGATTTTCTTTGCCTGGAACGGGCTGTGTGGTTACACTAAGTTGGTACAGCCAAGTTAACGAACGGTAGGTTCGTAATACATAATTATTATTGTATTATATACCTACTCATATCTAGAATTAAAGAAAACTCTTTATGATAGAGATCAACAGCAGGCTGATGTTGGTAAATAATCCTTAAATATTATAATTATTATAAATGCGAATGTATGTTAGTGTTTGTTTATGTGTCTGTTCCTTTTTAGTTATTCAGAATGAATTTCGATGTATATATATATATATATATACCTATCCTCTCTACACTATATACACATCGATTTTTTTGTTAGATAAACCTATATGATACATGTGTTTTTTTCCATTCCAGATCAAAAATTAACCAATGAAACACAAGTGTTACGCTACTCAATACCCCCAAGAGGAAGACTAAACAAGAGTAGATTTTTTTCCACGTTGGAGCAGATTGTGAACTTTGTTATTGTTTTTCAGGTAATTTCATCAAGTATAAAACACATATTTAAACAATTTAAAAAATATTATATTATATATTTTTCTTATGATGTTAGGATATCTCATCAAATTATCTATAACATACTATAATATAACATATATATACACAGTCAGTATTTTATAGTAATATAGTAGTTAGAATACAGAACTTTTAAAAGTGTGCCTAATCATATTTCATGATTCTGTATAGATTATAATAATGATTAACCGCTGATTAACCGCTAACTTGCAGTTTAGATGATTTATGTTTGATAATCATCTACCGGGGCCTTCTGGAAGCTGACTTTGAAAGACAGTTTTAATTTAGGTTTTACCTGTTTGCTATATTTTACCACTTACTCAACAATATGTGATTGTGGTCAAAATATGCCTATCATCTATAAAAAGTTTATGGATTGTGCAATATTTTCACTGTAGCTCCTTTTTTTTAGGATCCTGGAGATATCCAAACTGAACTGGAGGAGGTGAAGAAAAGGCTCGACTCAACAAGCAAAGTGTTCAACCATACTTTATTTTATAACGTAACATAAAATGTGGTGCTGATTATAATGAGAAAAAAATCATATTATTTGGTTGTAGATAAAGGTGAAAGTTTGTAAGTGTGTTTGTATGTTTATTACTTCTTCACGCTCAAATGGTAGGACCAACTTTGATATAATTTGGTATGGAGGTAGGTGAAGCACTGGATTAACACATAGGATACTTTTCATCATCATCCATCACCACGCGGGGTGTAACCGCGGGGCGCAGTACATAACTGTTACAATTATGTATAATATTTTTGATAATGATAATATAAAATTGCATCTTAATTTATTTTATAAATAAATAATTTTCAACTGAAAATATGTATTGTATTTTATTTATTTTTACGATGATAGATGTTTTTTAGTTGATCCCTTTTAGAACTACACTTAACTATTAACCTACGTTATTTGCAGACTTGAAAGGCGGAGATCAGATTGGAAGATCTGGACAGTGCACCAAACTGGCTATTTTCTGTAAGTGAGTTTTTGTTCTTGTTGACTAACTAAAAGTTTTATATGAATATCTTATTGTATATAGTAGAAAATATCAATTATCTTGTTCTTATTCAGTATTCCAATGATGAAATTCGAAGCATAGTTTATTCGAGTTTTTTTATTCATAAAAGGTTTTTGTGTAGGTATATCTCATTGCATACTAAGGAAAATCTTACGTAATTGTTAGTTTTATTTGTATTTCAATGAGGTTTCAGTTTCAAATAAAGAAGTTCTTATCTAGGTAGTACGGTATTAATAATACTTTGAAGAACAACGATATCTTCTTGAAATCTGCGTGCTTCATTAACAATTTCACAGTTTGCTGTAATTTATAATATATTTATTAACTGAGACTTCTTTCAATCAAAACACTATAATTGAACTAAAATAATTAATATGTTCTACAATATATATGGAGTTCAGATGAAACAAATCTGAGCTCCGTATGAAACAATTCATGAGTTGAACCTAGAACTGAGACTTCTTATAGTAAAATGCACTATTATTGAACCAAGATAATTGATATTATTCACAAAATACTATTTGATCTTCATATGAAACACTTTTATGAGTTGAACCAAGAACTGAGACTCCTTCCAGTAAAACGCTCTATTATTGAACCAAGATAATTTATATTTTTCACACTATATAATCTGATCTCCGTATGAAACATTTAGAGAGTTGAACCAAGAACTGAGACTCCTTCTACTAAAATACACTATTGTTGAAGCTAGAAAATGGATAGTCTTGTCAATATATTATCTGATTTCCGTATGAAACATGTAATGACTTGAACCAAGTAATGAGACTTCTTACAAT
Source organism: Plagodis pulveraria (assembly GCA_963890685.1). NCBI lineage: Eukaryota > Metazoa > Arthropoda > Insecta > Lepidoptera > Geometridae > Plagodis > Plagodis pulveraria. The sequence goes on from OY982964.1 coordinate 24,595, forward strand.
AAAACGCACTCTTATTTTACCAAGACGACTAAAATTTAAATGTAAAACATGTTATTATTTTGAACAAGATTTGAGGTTTTTTCCAGTGAAATTCCATCGTCGAGTCAAGAAATCTGATATTCTATCCGTAGACAATTCGATCTTCGTGCAAAATACAAATTCTTTTAAACCAATCAATACAACTTTTTCTGGTAAAACACCCATTAGAGATTAGAATACTAAGATCAAAACTACTTACAGTAAAACACTTAATATTGAAATGAGAACTGAAAATTCTTCACTGGAGAACATTAATTATTCGTTCTATATAAACTGATCTCCGTATAAAACATGTACGTGTTGAAGCCAGAATTATGGTTTCTTAACTTAAATAAGTTACAATATTCAGATAAGAAGATTTTTTGTTTACCTAAAAGTAATTTTCTTGTACGAAGAAAACTCTTTTGTTGGTCTAATTAAAATATATACTCAGAAGAATATATTTTACTAGAAGTAAGAATAATATCTTAACTGAACTATTTATGTACTTAATAGTAAAATATATTTTTTTTCTTATTAGAATCTAATGAATGAGTGAACGTATGAGTTCATTTATTCAAGTAAGGATTGTTTTAAATTTGAGAATTTCAGATTCTCTAAATTAGAGCAATGATTTACTTAGACAGAGACATAACTACTTTTTTTTAATAAGAAAATAATAATCTTAGTTAAAGTATATAAATACTTGCGCGAAAAATTATTAACAAGACAAATATTTACTAATCACAAGAATATATTGTTTTCCCCATATATGAAACACGGAATGTCTTGACCAATAGATATATTCTTGATTTGACACAATCTTTTTTTTCTGTGTGGAATAAAGAGTCTCTCTATTATACATGTATACATGTATGTTTGTGAATTTCTTTATTCCACCAAAACTTCTAAACTGCTTAACCGATTTTAATGTACATGGTATCGTTAGATTCCATACCTATAGATGAACCGTGAAACATAACACTCCTTATTTTGGGCAGTCGTGTGAAAAAGGGTATATTTTATATAATATTTCTTTAACCAAACAAACAATTGTAGCGTAGCAGTACCTTAGTGCAGCCATTAACCGCGGATACAAATGGCAACTGAAACTGAAACGTATAGATATGTTAACGATAATTAAAATGGCTGAATAAAAAATCTGTGATAATGTGCGCATGCTAACGACTTCCACAAGTTATTTCACATATTTGAGCGTTGATGTCGGTTCCATTTCCAGATAAAAAAAAATATTCATCCATTTTAGTGTCCTTGCTACTTACGGGACCGATTGTCATTCACTGTCAATGACTATATCATCAAGATAGGAAAACACTTTTTAGTTATTGGAGTGTAACTCAAAAACGGATAGACCGATTTTGATGAAATTTAAATAGGACTACAGGGGACGCATCAGCTTGCAAATAAAAAAGAATCATCAAAATCGGTTATTCAGTCAAAAGTTATGAGGTAACAAACATAAAAAAAATACAGTCGAATTGAGTACAGCCTTTTTGAAGTCGGTCAAAAAAGTTAAGTTCCATATTATACTGATAGGTAGGTATATTCGTATAGATCATAAAAAGTTTAAAGTTCATGAACAGTGTAGGTTACACAGAGGTAAGGCAGCACAACAGACATGAGTCACGCCGCGCGTCGTTACCAAGGTTAAACACGATATTCCGTCGGTACTGCTTATAGGAAGGGAATATGGGGTTTTGAAGCCACACAAATGCCATTCTATATTTCTAACTTACTTAGTATATTCTCTTCTGTAATCGTATACTAAAATCAGCTTTTAAATATTGCGCCGTAAGGGTTTAACGTTTCTTGTTCAGGATCAGGAAAATAGATTTTTGCGCAGCTAAGTGTACAGAATTGAACTTTGGGGTATAAGTACTGAGACATTTCATTGTTATGAATGAAAATAGGATCCTCACTGTGATCCGTAAGACGCCTGTCAAACGTAGGGATCATAGCAACCCAAGTAGGGGAAGAAGGGGAGATGCTGTGTTCAGCAGTGGACACTCCGGCTGATATAGTTTGGCGAGAAAAATGCTAGGTGCAAGATAAACAACATATAATAATATATAGGTAGTAAATATGCATTATTTTTTATTAAAAATGTATGTGAAGCAATGATGGCCGAGTGGCATTGACATTGTGGTAATAGCTATGGACTGCGGTGCCGCAGGTCCATGGTTTGATCCCCACCGCCTGCTTGAGCTTCACCGCATGGTGGAAGGGCATTTTGCGAATGCTCGCCTAGCTAGCTACCACCTTCATGTTGCAAATCTATCGCCGAGCACCTAACAGTGTGTTACGGCAGCAGTCTTGAAAGCCAGTAAAATTTCAGACTCAAGATGAAGGGCCCAGTGCAATTCGTCACGTTTGACGAAATGCATCTGTTATAAGCAGAATTTAGACCGGACAAAGCACGTGATGGAACAAGCACGTTGCCCATCTGATGTTAAGACATCAGATGGGCAACGTGCTTGTTCCGACACATAAAAAGAAAAAAGATAAAGTTCTGCAATAGGCAATATGTATTGAGAGTTATGTAATGTTGTATAATATATTGTAACAAAAGAGCTGGTGCACTTCTTGTTCTAAAGTAGATAGTAGTTAGCAGCTCAACGCGGAAGTCAACCTGCGCTGTCGGGTTGTGCCTTGCCGAATGATACAACTCATTAGTTTTACAAAATCACAAATATACGATAGGAAAAATCTAAGTCATGTGCGGGATTCGAACCCGCGTCCATCCACCCCTTGAGCCGGGGTATGCTCTAACCAATTGAGCTAACATGACATGACGTCATCGCTCAAATCTTTCTTATCGTTCTTTAACCATCGTATTGGGATGGAGCGACATCTATAGTACCATTTGCGTTGTACTACAAACAATAGATACCAAATTTGCAATTGGTTTTATACTTGTAAATGATGACGCAAATTTATAATTTTAATATTGTTAGGTTTGCAATAACGCCTGCTATGCGGATTACATTACAAAATCACAAATATACGTTAGGTTTTTTTTTTCAGGCGTTATTGATAGCCTAACAATATAAAAAAACTCATTAGTTGTTAGGGTTCTCTCATCAAAGATGTACACCTATACATGAGAGTCCGCTAGCTGTCTGTCCATCCGTACGTCTGCCACTAGCTACTCACTGATATCTAGCTTATAATTCAAAATATCACGTTACGTTTACAATAAGTTGTAAGCTTCAAATTTAGATATTTTGTGTAGAAGGTACCCTACCATATGTCGACACAAAAATAATATTTGACTAGAAATCAATTAAATCACTATCATAGGACATGAAAATGTAGCTAAAAAACCATTTTTGTACCCCAGCGTGCCATCGTTTTGAGTTGAGTGTAGTTTAGGTATATGTATATATTTTTTTCATATTTCGTATAGCTATGTATATCTACAAAAATGGACATTGTGGGTCTTAAATGCTTTATTTGTTTAGTATGGCATACTTCAGAGGACCGTAAGAATGAGACCACTCATTTAAAATTATCATAATCGGTTCAGTAGCTCCGTTCTTAAAACTGAAATAACTGAAAAAAATATATACCAATGTCGTCAAAGTAAATGGAATCAAATCGCGTTTCATAATTTTCAGTTGTGGATGTCGTTTGCTTTTTAATTATCATAAAACACTTATGAAAATATTAGAATGCTAAAATTCATAAGAATATGTTTCATATTTTACAAAGTAAGTAAAAAAATAATCGCCAGTTCACGATAATGGAAAATTAAAATACCTACATAACATATTCAAAGTTTTAAACACTTTATTAGCTTTTTTACATTTAAGAGGTATTGAAGTTGAATTTGTAATGTCCAGAACCGGGATACCCAGGAGCAGATACTCTAATTTCCGAGACAGACACGGCTTTACAATGGAAAACCGTATTTTTAAGCGCTGATAGGCTCTGAGAACAATCTCATCTGTTGATGATGTGGTCGATGATTGTCATCACTCATCAGGCATAACCTGGAATAGGAATCTTTTCTCAAGAATAACCACCAGAGTATTTCACTTTATGGTGGTAGCTAACCAGGCGAAAATGCCCTACCACCATGCAATTAACAGTTCCAAACTATATAAAAAAAAAATTACCTTAAATATGAAACAGAACACCCCAACAGATTTGTAGTTATTAGGTACTTACGCACCCTCACAACTAAATCTTTATCTCTAATCCAACAACAACTAATTAACAGTCAAAGAACTACCTCCTGCAATGCTTTAGATTACATAACTAACGATCTATAATAATAATAATTAAATCGTCGCGTCGTATCGTAACACCAAATTTAGACTATAATTTGAAGCAATGATGGTTCAGTGGCATTGGCTATGGACTGCCGCGCAGAGATAAGATTTATTTGGTAAGAGGAAGGCCATTTTGCGAATGCCCGCCTGGCTAGCGACCATCCTCAAGTAGAAAATCTGTTGTATGTCCATAGCCAATGCCACTGAGCACTGCTTCAAATTTGCATAGCGGTAGGTCATTTTGCGAATTTTGGCCCGCCTGGCTAGCTTCCACGCTCAATCAGTAAAGCAATCGCTAAGCAACTAACGGTATATTCCAGCTGTAGGTACTTGAGAGCCAACAATTCTAGGTTATCCTGAGCAACCTCTTCGACCATATCATCACTTACCATCAGGTGATATGGTGGTCAAAGGCTATCTATCCTATCAGCTATAAATACATAAAAAAACACTAAAATGGCAAAATCTTGACTTTAGAAGAACAAGCGTGCGAAGAGCATTTGTAGAAGACGACGCGCCGCCGTGTTGATTCCGATCGCAACGACTGCATCATCACTTACCATGAGGTGAGATAGTAGTCAAAGGCTAGCTTAACAGCTATATTTAAAAATAAAACTTTAATAAAACTATTAAACTTAATCAATATTGGTCTAATAGTTTATAAGGTAAGTACAGTCAATGGCAGCAATTCTGTTGTACGCTCACTAACTATACTAAATACTTAAAAAGTTCTATAATTATTTAGTTTTAGGATTTAAAAAGTCATTCTGCTGTTAACTCGAACAAAATTTAAAACAGCAAATGATCAATACTAAACATACTTAATTCATTTTGCCGCTACTTTACGCTAGATGGCGCACGATTCAAGTTGTTAAGTAAAAAGTTTTTAGTCTTTGATACCTGCTTTTTACCTATGGAACTTTGTTTATATTCGAAACTATCGAAACCTGTGATAAAACCCAAAAATAATAATTTTGCGACGGTGCTTGGCAGAGCAGCTTCAACAGGTCGCTTCGCAATCTCGGAAGTCTAAGGTTCAGTAACAGGATCTACTGGTGATATAAAAAAAATAACAAAGTACAAAGCTGTCCGAAGTCTATCTAATAAAAGTGGGTATTACACATAACACATCTGCCACCCCTCTAGGTATTACAGGTGTGCAAAGATTTTATTAATCCAAGTTTGTCTATCATGCTTTTTTCTCTAGTTATGCTTTATAATTACCGAAAAATACAATCATTTCCGGAGAACCCACAAGTCTAGCAACCACATAGCTGCATGTTCCATTATATATCCGACTAAGAAAGCCGTGATTGTGATAAAATCCGCAAAAATATATCAATTGGAGAACATTACAGCCTTAGTCAACACCAATTTACATGTTGATTAATTTTAGGTTAAATTATCTATGATTCCACCTAATCTGACTAAATTATGGTACAACAGAATAGCTAATGTGCAAATTTTACCAAGTTTAGTGCCTCTAATAATTTTACAGTAAATTAACTAAACTATGGCGCCAGCAGAATAAGGAATGTTCCTTTGACATTTCTATATATAATTTTACTAAATTTCAGTTAGTTTTTTGCCAACAGATTTACGACCAATATCTGAAAATAGTTATTTATGAAATATAGAATCCTGAGCGTACCGAAGACTTTAAAGGTACGAGACACAAAATAACGTTGCTGCCGAGCACAACACACCAATTATCAACTCACTACAGCAAGGAAAAATGCTAGGTGCTTTATTGCACCGTTTATAATATAATGTAGTAAATTTGCGTCAATTTGTAGTAAAAAAATACTTAAATTTGTTTCTCATTAAATTTCCCAGGCACCTTGACTAGGGCCTCTTCCTCTGCAACGCTATGGACCCGGCACCCGCACGGTGAATCCATGGAATGAGAAGTAATTCGTATCTCTAAGTATTGACAGTAAAATTATTTTTCTGGAACATTTATTGATTTTCGAAATTCAAATACCATTTCCTAGCAGATAAAAAGCAATTTTTCCACGCAGATTTCAAATGATAAACTACCATTTTCCAAACTTGTGAGGTGAAAAAGTATTTGCCTGCATATGTACTACACATCTGGATGTCTCAATGGTTACTGTAACTCGGTCGATGGTGATCAATATCGTAAGCGAGTGACAGTTGTACTCGAAATATTCTGAAGCAGTGATGGCTCAGTGGCATTGGCTATGGACTGCCGTGCAGCAGGTCCATGGTTCGAATCCCGCCCAGAGCTTGAGCTTCACCGGATGGTGGAAGGGCATTTTGTGAATGCCCGCCTGACTAGCGACCACTCTCAAGTAGAAAATCTGTCGCCAAGCACCTAACAGTGTGTTCCGGCAGCAGTCCTTGAGAGCCAGAAAAATTACAGGCTAATGAGACCTAACAACTGGACGTCTCAGTGTGACGGGCACAGTGCAATTCGTCGTTGACGAAATGCGTCTGTTATAGGCAGAGGTTAGTCCACTTGACATCAAGTGGGCCTCGGGCTTGTTCCGTCACAATAACATAAAAAAAAAATATAATAATAATATTGATTTTCATCTACATCTGCATCACAGAAAAGAGTAAATAAAAATAAAATTCTGACTTCCAACACTGAAGAGTATGAAACAACTCGTGGAAATCAGTAGCATGCTGATGTAAACCATTCTGAACTAAGGTGAGTTGAGGTTAGTCCACGATTTATTTCATACTTTTTATAACATAGCATTTTAGCAATTCGTCGTGTAGCGAGCTTAACAAAGCGCGTACAAATCTCCCAGCCAGTAACAGTAGTTACCTGTTGATGCGATATTGAGCAAGCGACATGCGCCGAAATGCGAGTGTCGCGAGTGAATGGGGCGGAGTGAGTGCGGGGCGTGCCGCGGGGGCGCCCACTGCTCGCCCCGCGCCGCCCCCCTGCCGCGTGCCGACCGCGGCACCACCGCCAGCTATGGCTCAGGTGTTTAGCAACTGCACTGCGCTACTGCACTCTACCGCGACAACCACTTTATTCATTTTTATTATAAAATGAACTTAGGAGCTGTTATTGCCTTTGCAATGCAACTCTACCGGACTTTGGGGGAAGGCCTCCCTTCGCTGCGGCACGCCTATCCTATATATTTATCTATTTCTGCCAACCCACGGCACTGACGACGAGTATGTATAGAGTATCTAGTGCGTCCCCTGCACAAAATAAAACGAGGTTTCAAGATAGATATTTAAACTATAATACATAATTTGAACAACAATATTTAAATTTAACCGCCGCTTGCACTAGGTTCTAGCCTACAGAATTCTCTGGAATCTAGAAGAAATAAACTAATACTGCTGTGCCTGTTTAAGATTCAGTAAAGTTGCATGCACATGAGATGCAACAATGACAGCTAAACTTTAATAGCTCTAGGTACAGCAAGCGGACCACCGGTCTTGCCTCGCTTTACTATCTCTTGCTCTAAGGTTGCAGCCTTAGGTAAATGTAAGTTATGCAATATTTCCTCGACCTATTCTACAAAACTTAATTATACGATCAAAAAGCGAAGGATAAAATAACTTACGCTCAATTACTATATTCCGTTGAAATACCTCCAAATAGTAGTTAAGGGAAATATAGCAAAACCATTGTTATTGCTATTTATTAGTATCTATTAGCTTTTGATGCACCATACTCCAAAGTTTACAATAAATATAATTGAATAATGTACTAATAACTAAAGTAGATTGACATAACATACTCAAAGGTCGGGTAATACATGTATACCTACATGTATTACCTTAGGTAGTACATATTTCTGATATAATTGATAATACATATAAATTATGGTCATTATATTGTTATCTTAATTTAGATTAAAAGCCATGAGTTTAAACAAAATATGCAGCGATAACTGATTAATCAAAACGTATAGGTTTGTCGAAGGGCCTTAGAAGTTCAATGAACGTTTGTTTTACTATTATGGTTCATTGAAAAATAATGTATGGTATGGCATATTGTTATAACATTTCAGCAAAATATATTTAGAAATCAAATCAAAAAAATGAAATCAAAATTAGTTTATTGCCACACAAAAAAATATTCTTATAGATAGGAACAACAATAACAACCAATACACAAGAAAAACTTACAAAATAATTCGTAACTAACATAGAGGGAAAAGAAAAATATGATATGATATAAATAAATAATGTGGACAGAAGGAGAAAACTCAGCATAAAGTCCGTACACGTATTATCACACATGTGCTCAGACGCTGTTTTTTAGTAATCTTCTGTGCTCGAAGAGGTGTTCGTGAGCTAGAAACATCGCGTTAAGACCGATTATTGTTTCATTATTGTTTCAGAGTATAATTTAATACTCTAATATTTTTACAGACACAAACAAAACAGCTATAAAAAAAGGAAAGTGTTGTATTAAGACGAGACATAATCATTTACGATTATGAGAATAAGAATCTGTGCATGATTCTATATAGTAAGGTTTTGTTCTTCAAGACTTATAAAATGAACTCCTCACTCACTCAAAACTAAAATTGCCTATTACGGGCGCATCTAACGAAAACATTTAATTCATTAACTGGTACTAACTGTTTAACTGATTCAGATGTTCGAAATTCTTTTTTATTATATTACTCACTGAATAAACTCGATTTTGTCATAAAAACTCATAGTATAACTTTATTTAATATTCGATTATTTGTTCTAAAATTGTGAAACTAATATATGCATCTGATATATCGATCAACTTAAATACGATATTTCGAAATACAATTAATGTGTAATATACTGATATATTGCACATTAATTACAATAATACGATATTTCGAAATACAATAATACGATATTTCGAAATACAATTAATTTGCAATATACTGATATATTGCACATTAATTGTATTTCGAAATATCGTATTTAAGTTGATCGATATATCAGATGCAGATATTAGTTTCACAATTTTAGAACGGCTGAATTGTATAATTTATGTTATCATACGTATTTTTATGATTTGACTTGGTACACATTTAATATAATTCTGTTACAATAACTATTGGGGTGAAATGTGCGACGACGAGCGGAAAAATTATGTTGCGGCTGGTAATATGCCAAGAAAAAAAACAGGCATTTCCTTATCAGATATTGTGAAGGCGCTCCCCTCCATATTTTAAGTTGCAACTACTACCTGCATAAGCCAACCTTTTTATACATTTTATTGTTTGCCTGTGGGTACAATTAGCATATACACCTACACTAAAACTTAGCGTACAAACGAGACCTATACCCGTGCAAACGGCTTCAATAGTAATTAACTGTAGAGGGCCTTCGTGATTGGACAGGTCTATACTAGGTTAGGTTACTTAGATAAAAGTAATGAATTGCTAGTAATTTACTAATTTTATGATAAAGCAATTTTATTTATTATTTTAATTTATAATTGCTCGTAGAAAATTATACTCTTCTGTAGGCACCTGCTGGCCTTTGTGTTATAGCATTCACATAAGTAAATTAGTTTTTGTTGTTGCTCAAAATATTTCTTTACGTCGATGGAGTTTATAAATGCTATCTATTATATTTTAGATTAGATCATATTATACGAATGTCTAGTGAATAATATCTTTCAATAATTTGCGGAGTATATCATATGCATTAGTATTATGTAAGTAATTGGTATACTCCTGAAAATGTGTGTTATGCATTTCGACCTGACGTATGATTAAATGATTTAATTCTTGTAGATAATGTTCTTATATAAAGAGTTATAAATTTTGTAAATATAATTTCCTATTGTATTTATCCATTTTCTACTGTTAGGATTTTTTCTTTGATGGTGTTTGTTGTAAGAAATATTTAATCGTCATTAAAATGTATTTGCATTTGAAAGGCACAATAATTACTATGACGACATACTGAATGAAAAAAAAATAATTCAGGGAATAAAACAATTTGTTATATTGAATTAAATTATTTTGTTAGATTTTTTACAATTCCCTTATAATTACTTACTATCCCGCCAATTTCGATATCTTGTCTTTTTTTAAATTTTAAACTTGGAACATCTCCTCCGGAAGCCATCCCACTTAAAAGGTATTTTATAAGTATTTTTTTATTTCACGCTCATAAACATAATTAGTGATTAAAATTATCATATAGATAAGATACATTAACTTGAGACAGTAACATTAATTCTGTTATAAACTAGTTCTTTTAGCCTTTATATAAAAACAAATGCACTCGTTAGTATTTTTTATAATACAGCAGAGTATTTAAGAACGAAAAAACATAGACATCTAATTTTGTTTACATCTATGGTTGCCATGGTGACATGTCATTCCGGCCCAAGAGAAAGCAGCATTTCCCACCCTTAGGTGTGAAGCAGCGTCCTCCACCCGCTACTCAGATCAAATAAACACTACTTTTCGAGTATGAGAAATGAAATAGTAGATTGTTATACAAGGGTCGAAAGGAATCAATTCCCATACGAGGTATTTAGATGCCCGAGCGTAGCGAGGGCGGCTATAGTCCGAGTAGGAATTGATGACTTTCACCCGTGTTAAGCACTCTACTTTTCATTTCGAACATAAGGAAAGAAATAAATAGTAGTTTGGTAAAGACGTTGGAATGACGTTCATTTTTAGAGTCAAAGACCTGCTAGTAGAGTAAAGAGCTCACCTTCACTGCCAAATATATCTCGTCAGGGGCTTCATTTATAAATTTTTCTATTTCGTATGAGGTGAAAACCTTACATTTTTTGCTCTTGAACCCCTGAGACTGTCTTTTCAAAAACGATGTTAGGTTATGGATTTATTTCAAATCTACATTGTGTTTTACACCAAGTGTACTCTTGAGCATTGAATACCTGCTCCATAGCGTAGAAGGCTGTATTTTGTTAGATAGTCCATTGAAATATGTAAGAAGCACACTTTCGGAAAATGATTTAATTTTCTTGTCTGCTCGCCACTTCATAAAATCGTTGTATGTATTTAAGTATCTGTCCTTTGAAATTTCTGGCAGAAGATTTTCAATAACTGTATCTGCCTCATCTTTAACCGAATCTGGGGTTAACATAAGAGAATCGCATGAACTCATTTTTATCAAATATTAGTCCATAAAACCAAGATATTGTATTTCGGTAATCTATTTTAAATTTCACATATGGAACACACCTGGTCACCGCCACGCGCCATCCCGCTTAAAAGTTTTTTTTTAAATTCACACGGCCATCGCCTTTATTTTTATCGACTTTTTAATATATTTTTTTTGTATATCCTTACCTAGATAAATTTGGTTCTGTTTTTAAAATTCATTCCCACCCTTAAGAGGGAAGCAATTACTATGAGTTTTTCCCTCCCTTAGGTGGGAAGCAGCGCCTCCCACCCGCTACTCAGATCAAATAAACACTACTTTCCGAGTATGAGAAATGAAAAATATATTTAGCGTAGACACTTGCACAAATTGAGTGTATTTCTCATATTACTTATTATTTTATTTATGATAGGTATTTGATTTTCTGAATTCAATAATTAAAGAGTATCATGGAATCGTGAATGAGAAAAAAGTAGTTGTCGGTATCAAGACATTACTTTTCAAGAAAAGAGAATCCTGGATCTTAATATCGGCTGAATAAAGAAATATTACGCACAAATTATATAAACTCGAGAGCAATGAATCCGGGTCACTTAAAGAATGTTAAAAATCTCGGAAACTAAAAATGATAGGTTAATGCAATAAATTGTATTTAATAGACAATGTAATACTCCTTAAATGAAAGTAAAAAAAATATGAGTCACCATACATTTTATTAACACAAAATTACATAAAGAAAAAAACTGCTGATCTCTCCTTAAAACAAAAATAGGAAACATGAAATTTTTGAACTTTATTACGATTTTCTTGAATTTTAATACTTCGTATTGCCTCCTCGTGCTTCCATTACTGCGTTTACGCGGTTTGGCATGCTGTACACCAAGTTCCTTATACGATTTTGGGGAATATTCTCCCATTCCTCTGTGAGAGCAATTTTGAGCTCACGAAGCGTGATTGGGGGAGGGTTTCGTTGTTTTACGCATCTGCCTAGCTCGTCCCAAGCATGCTCGATCGGGTTGATATCCGGGCTGCGCGCTGGCCACTCCATACGAGTAATGTTCATCTCTTGAAGGTAGTCATTCACAATCCTACCTGTATGAGGTCGGGCATTGTCATGCATAAATATAGCATCCTCACCTAAATTGACCATAAATGGACCAACGTGATCATTGAGGATTTCTTCCACATATCTTACGCTAGTTAAAGAGCCGTTTTCTATGATCACCAGCTCTGTGCGACTTTCAGAAGAAATTCCGGCCCACACAAGTACAGACCCACCACCGTAGGCTACTTTTTCTTCGATGCATGCTTGCTTGAATCTTTCTCCTGGTCTTCGATACACTCTGTGTCTTCCATCGTGCTTGTAGAGCATAAATTTTGATTCGTCGGAGAACATAACTTTTGACCAATCTTCAATACTCCAATTTACGTGGCTCTGGGCATATCTTAGTCTCGAAATACGATGCCCACGCTCCAGTTTAGGGCCGTTTGCAGGTCTAAGGGGTTTTAAGTTAGATTCAGCAAGCCGACGTCTTACTGTCCATGCACTTGGGTTACTTCCTCCGAGGCGTCGAAACTGATTGGTGAGTTCAGTTCCTGTGAGAAAGCGATTTCGAAGCATGGTGTTCACCAAGTATCGGTCTTCTCGTGCTGTGGTACACCTGGTTCTGCCCGTTCCTGGTCTGCGTAGGTTAGAACCAGTTTCTTCGTAACGTCGGAGAACTCTTTGTACTGTTGACAGCGACTCACCGACAGTCCTGGCTGTATCGCGCTGACTCCGGCCGGTTTCCAGCATTGTAAGTATTCTGGTGCATTCTTCAGGCGTAAGCGACATAATTTCAGCTTGAATAATGAATATAGAGCACTATCAACATGGTTTATGTACCCACATAAATGACAGATTACAAACAAAAGCAAAACCAAATGCTGTAATTTCGTAGTTCCATCTTCGAAAGTGGCCCTTTTTCAAATTTGATTTTTTTATGATATAACTTTACAATAACTAAGAAGTTTTAATACCTTCATTTAAGGAGTATTACATTGTCTATTAAATACAATTTATTGCATTAACCTAGCATTTTTAGTTTCCGAGATTTTTAGGATTCTTTAAGTGACCCGGATTCATTGCTCTCGAGGTATAATAAGTTATGACAATTTTATGTTGTAACTAGTTTATAGTGCCATAGTAATTTATTCAGAATATTGTCCTATATAAACATGACTATTTTGCTGAATTTAGATTAATCAGCAAGAGCGTAATTTTTATATCATGCGTATAAAAAGCCGTTGTTATGTTCCTGATATTACTCGTAGCAGACATTGAAACTTGTTTTAAAAATTTAGTTTAGTCTAATTCCCGAACGTGTATCATCCACATTAAAATGTTTAATTAAGATGCAAAGATAGCGTGCATTCGAAAGCATACACCGAACAAGTTAAGTTAATCTACCAGATACCGGTTTGAACATTATTTAACTCGAAGAGTGGACCGGATGTTTTACTTCTCGCTTAATTTTAGATAATAAAACGTATCTGATTAGAGAGAAATAAACTAGAAAGTTATCTTCCAGCAACTAACTAAATACTTAGTAAAACTTTACTTCAGACTATTCAGGACCAGTGTGCATATGAAATAATAATATAAGATGATATCTACCAGTTGTCCAAATTTTTAAAAATACCATTAGTTTTAACTGGAATCTAGTTGAGTTTGCAGAACAAGTGAGCTAGATATAAATGTACCAGAAAAGTCTTAAATTGATCAAGTGAGCGCAGTGGGGCTCTAATGAGTATGTAGTACGTGTGCGCCTGCGCAGGCCGCGGGCCCATCGGCATGACAATCACGTCCGAGCAGACAACACTCTGAGTTCGGTCAATATTGCACTAACGGACATTCCTCGTGGGGATTTAGATCCTTTTCTTAGAGATTCTATTTGCACATTCTAAATGAAGAATAAAATTACTTAAATGAAACTGAATTGATATCATGTTATGTTCGTCAGCAATAAAAATAACTAATTAATATTAATCAAGAGATTATCAACACGAATAACAGCATATGAATTATTGGATATTATGAAGAATAAAGCAGACGGGATATGCATCGATAGTGGTGGTTACTGGTGACTTTTTATCTGAGAGGACATTCAGCATCCGCATCGCGGATAATTATCGCAATGTTGTTGCGTGAGGTGGACAGCGACTTCGGTAAAAGCTTCGAAATCATATTGCAACACCTGTGCTTGATTAACAAGAAATAATGTTAGTTGTCCTGAGTAGTTTGGTTTGGTAACAATAAAGAAAGCGATTTGACTAAATATAAATAGAGAATCCGAATCTTTTGGGTGACTTTGCATACCTTGGCTATAGAAAACTTTAAGCAGCTCTATTTTTTTATATCTATCTGAGATTTTCAGAAGTATCTGATGATGGGGGTTGATAGTTATGGTGTAATGAGTGAAGAGTGTACGCGGTGTGGCGTGGTATAGTATGGGATGGCATGGGACGTACTTGCACGAAGCAGACGAGGGCGAGGGCGATGGCGAGCAGCAGCTCGGGGCCGTGGGGCTCGCACCGCATCGGGTCAGCGCAGCGCGGGCCGCCGCCGCCTCGCTGCGCGCTGCCGCATGCCGCCACAAGCGTGCCCCGCACGCGTCCCTCTCGCCACCCACTCCGAGACTGCACTGCACTGCACTCTCACGAACACTCGCACTGCCACTGCCACAGGCACTGGCGCCGTCACTGGCTTGCTCGAACTCATGCACTACGCAAGACTAGAGACACGCGCGCTCACCGCCAGCTTCACGTTTCGACTGGCAGCGGCGCGCTCCCCTTCGCCCCGCGAGCCCCACTCGCGCCGCGCCGCGGCCCCGCTCCGCCCCTGGCCGGAGCCGGAGCTTTTCGCGAAGCACTGATTTATTTTTATTGCAATGTGCAGTGCAGCGGGCGCGGGCCGGGCCGAGGGCGCGGGCGCGGGCCGGGCCGAGGGCGCGGGCGGGGGGCGGAGGCCGACCTGTTCCCGCGGTGCTGAGCAACGCTCGCGTATTCACCGAAGGTGCACGCGCATGCGATACAGAACAAAGCTCTTTTGCTGTAATTGATGAAATCAATAGAAAGTTATGTTTAATCTGGTTGCTATAATAAATTTGACCTGCCCACATGCTCTACCTCTCAATGTGTAACAAATGTTACAATTTTAAATTATTCACTTTGAAATAACATCACAAGGGGATTTAAAGTAATGCAATATTTTTTTTAAATGTAATGACAAGTCAAAGTCAAAATATTGTTAAGTTTGCAATAACGCCTGCTATGCGGATTACATTACAAAATCACAAATATATGACAAGAATTATTTTTTTAAGTCTAATCCCCCACATTGTTATAACACCAATTTCTGTACAGCTTATGCAACAAATCATTCTGATTCTGATGACTTAAATTTTTTCTATCGTATATTTGTGATTTTGTAATCAAAATCATTTATTGAATTTAGTCTTCTACAACGTATATATGAAGACACAACATATGAAGGTCAATTACAAATTTTAATGTTGAAATATTCTAAATTTTACTGCCAAGTGCCACGTACAGCAAAAAAAAATATAGAGCCACTGTATGACTAGGTATAAACAATTTTATTTGTAAATACAATACAAATATTTAAAGCTAGATAGAACTGTCTAAGGAGCATGACGATTAAATATTATTTTGAATTACATTTGCAATATTCATAGCCAGTTAGTGACCAGTTATAACCTGTTATAAGTCAAAGTTCGTATTTGTAGGCACTAAAGGTATTATGATTATAAAGTTAAGTCAACATGTAAGTAATAGGCATTATTGTTCGAGCTTAGTTGTTAACTCGTAGTGGTTAACTCATGGGATATATAAATTATCCTTTTATCGAGTTGATCTATGATCCTTTTGATTTTCATATCATGTGTGCATGCTGCAAGTTTATTTGATATGAACTATTGATACAAACAGATATAGATTAATCAGCAAGATATCAAAACAAACAGACCAATTTCTTCTCGTACCTACATAATATTTTGAAGATTTTGAACCTGCTAAGCTTAAGGCTTGTACATTTTACCTGTGCGATATTTCTATTTCAACAGAATTCCCCACATTACTTATCCATATCGTAATACTGAACCTATTTAGGTACTGTATCCATGATATGTCAATGGAGCAGCTCTAAAAGAAACTATATTTCGTATACCTACGTTTAAGAGTATAAGCAAATCTATTGATTTTACTACATACCGAGTACAACCATGCTATTTGTATTGATTAATGCAAACTCTCTTAATGAGGAAGAGTGTGTTCAGCAATGGCCGATCCGGCCGGTACAGTGAGTACCTACCGTGTCGTCGACCGTGTGGCCGGAGACACAGTACAGGTGCTGTGGTGTTGCGTGCCGTCTCCCCGGATCACTTCACCACATGACATTCAACGCTAAGGTAAGCTAATCGGAAAATAAAGATAATCCCGAGATAATCGATCAGTCTCTAGTAGGTTTCCTAGCTGCGATAATATATAGCATATTTCATTGAAGTAACCTATATAGCATACAATTGAGGCAAGTGTAGAAGTAAATCAATGTGGCAACTTAGCCTTAGAAAAATTAATTCGATTTTGGTACTTTCTTATGTGGATTCTCATTATTATTATTTTTTTTTAAATCCTGATGGTTAGCTTTTGACCACTGTCTCACCTGGTGGTAAGTGATGATGTGGTCGAAGATTTTATTCAGGCTAACTTAGAATTACTGGCTCTCGAGGACAGCTGCCGGAACACAACGTTAGGTGCTTGGCGACATATTTTGTACTTGAGGGTTGTAGCTAGCCAGGTGGGCATTTGCAAAATGCCCTAAAACCATGTTATTGTTCGGATTCAGAAAAAATATATACTATGTACGGACATTTTGTCAACAAATCTGTGGAGAAGGTTTTTTCGTAACTGATTGATTGATAGGTAAAGAAATATATTTGAAATGCAGCTGTTTTTATATTATTTTTCGAACTCCTGAACGATAATTAATGTTAACATCTAACTTTCGCTTAATTGTGACCAAGTATATTTGTCTCGTACATTTTCAATCCGAAAACTAGATAAATTAATGTGAAGAGTATTAAATTCACTAAAGTTTGCACCTTTTGGACAAACGTAAGGTCACGCCGCGTGCCACGCCACTGTCACGCGCAGCGCGCACTGACATTGTATAATAAGTACATTTTTTATTTTCCGTTACAAGCTCCTTATTGATCTGCATCGCCCCATCACAGGTCGGATAGACGGACGCCGGACGGACCGACGAGACTTAATAGAATCCCGTTTCTACTGTAACTTTAATAGTATTGAATGATTACTATAAAAATTACCTTATTTCAGGCTGTTATATTTATTTATTGTCCGGAAACCTAAGAAACAAAATGTAAGTACAATCGTATTCTAAGTAAGTATCAAAAATTTCTGAAGTCCAATTTGTAAGGAGTTTGCAAAAGATCCGCCGGTTCTTCTTCGCGCGGAACGACGTGTTCCGCACGGGCGCGTCTTCGGGCACGGGTGGCCCCTTTACGCGGCAATCCATCGCCAGCAGTGCATCACTGCTGGGTCGCGGGGTGTGTGCCGTGTGATTGGCACCTTCGTCATGATCGGGGTATGAGGTCAATCCGGCAATCTTCAGTCTCCCTACTCGCCCTCAGCCCACCGGGTGAATCCCTCTGGTGGGAAGCCCAGTGAGCGAGGCGCTCGGGAGACGAGATGAAAGCGCGTCCAGGCCGGCCCTTAGGGCCTGGGCGTCGCGGCAGCGTCGGTGGTCCAGGGGGTGCTTCCTAGCGGCAGGAAAGGAGCTTTCCCACCCCCGCTAATACTAGCGGGATGGGGTCGGCTCCCTCCCTGAGCGCCTGGAGCACAACCTGGAGGATGCAGAGGGCGGACTCGATTATATCAAGCTCCGCCGCTGTCCTTGTCTTCTTGTTGTCTGTCTCGCTCTCGCGTGGGAGCGAGACATTGGTTGCCGGTTTTCTTGGTCGCGCGGAGGATGCACGTGGCTCCTCTGCGCGCTTGGCTTGGGTGGTTGTGGCTTGGGGTGGCGGTTTAGCGGCACCCTTGCCCTTTCCCTTCTTCTTCTTCTTCTTATTCTTCTTCTTCTTCGTTCCAGGCAGGTCGGCGCCGCGGACTGGCGGGTCTTTTGCACCGGCCGGGTGGGACGTGGTGGCTGTCTTCTGCTTCTTACCGGTAGCCGTTGGTGAGTGCGTGGTTACACACTCACCTGTGATGGGTGTCTTCCTTGAGAAGGTAATCGCCGTTGTGCCCGCGCGCTTGTTCCGCGCCTCCTCGCGGAACACAGTGCAGCGGGGGTTGTTGGCAGTGTGCGCGCCGCCACAGTTGGCACACGTCGCCGGCTCATCAAGGGGTCGGGGGCAGTCGTGCGCGAAGTGCTCTCCCCCGCACCGCACGCACGCCTGCCGACGGAAGCAGTTGTGGGAGGAGTGCCTAAATGCCTGGCATCTATGGCATTGTGCTGGGCCCCTCCTCCCACGCCAGTGTTCGAGTTTGACCCCCGGCATGCACAGGAGTTCTTCGACGTCGTATATGCCGGGGGTGAGGTTCGGAGTTTTCTTCATAGAGGCAAAGAAAATGCAGCCTGGTCTGCCCTTTCTTGCCTGAATCTTCTTAATGAACTCGGGTTCATACCCGAGCGCGATGAGGTCTTCCTTGATGTCATCAGGGTT
Organism: Plagodis pulveraria; assembly: GCA_963890685.1. Lineage (NCBI taxonomy): Eukaryota > Metazoa > Arthropoda > Insecta > Lepidoptera > Geometridae > Plagodis > Plagodis pulveraria. The sequence continues at coordinate 43,727 of OY982964.1, forward strand.
TGTGTTGGCTGGCAGTCCTCTGATGGCCAGCTTCAGGTTCCTCTCTGTAGGCGGGGAGTATGAGAACCAGGTCACCCTGTCTGCCTCCCCCAGGTTTGAGAGGTAGGATTGGATGACCCGGTACTCGTCTCCGTCCACGGGGGTGAAACGGACGCCCTGATTGTAAGGGCGGACGGATGGTGGTCTGCCGAGTCGTTCTTTCAGTGCACGGAGGTGGGTGGTGCATTTTGGGAACGACTCGATGATGATCGGTGGGTAACGTGGTTCCTTCTTCTTCTGTGCGGGAACCGATGGGGAATTTCGTAGTGGTGACTGTGGCAAGGTAGCGGGCGTAAGCGTGTCATCCGCCCACGAAGTTGATGCTGTTGCTTCGGTTGGGCGGGGTTGGGCTACGTGCGCTGGCGCGGCTTTCGTCGTGGCCGTCTGGGTTGTCCTTGCGGCCGGGATGGGTGCGTGTCTTGTGCCGACCGTTGTTACGGCGGCATAGGTCGCATGCTGTCCCGGAGTGGTGGTTGACTGTGCCGGTTGGCGGCACGAGTCAAGCGAGTGCGCTGCGCTCAGGGCGCGGGCGCAGGTGCGCTTGTTCACATCTTCAGCCTCCTCAGTGCGTTTGCGGCGCACACCTGGGGCCGGGTCATCCAGGGGGGTTGGACTTGGTGTCGGGCTCGAAGGTGACGAGACGGGCGAGATCAACGAGATCACTGGGACCAAGTCTTCTAGCGGTTCGTCTCGCCACCGCTGGATATCACGCCGTGCGGCTTCCACGGTATGCTGTATAGAGCGCTTGAACTCGCGGTATCTCTCCGCTTCTTCGTCGGCGGCTTCGATTGGGATCCTCCGCGCGGACAGTGATCTATCACGCGCGGAGGGTTTGGACGAGCGGGGCTTCCTGGGTGCGTCGGGGCACTCGCCGCTTGTGGCAGCGTGCCCTGGACGGGACCCGGAGCTCATGTTTGTTGCTTGCGTCGCGTGAATCAAATACTATCTCTAGTATGGCTGTCTTGGAGCTAAGGCTGTCTCCGCCCTGTACATGGAGGAGTGGAGTTCGGAGGGCGTTTTCAATAAAACGCCCCCGAGATCCGCGATTAACTTGTACTTGGTGATTCCGAACGCGAGTATAAAGCTTTAGCGCAAAGCAAGACTTTCCTGCAAAAGAATGAAGAGTAGTTAGATAGCACCTATCAAACTGTGAGTGACAAGTGAGTGAGTGTGCGGCGCGTAACGAGGCTATTGTGTGTCCAATCAGTGCGCGTGCGAGGGAGAGGGCGCCGCGTCGGTCACGTGGTCACAATGTACCGCACTGCCGACAACAACTCTTGTGGCACGACACAGTACAGCAGTGCAGTGCCGCGGGACTACCGCGTCGCACCCTCGGCCTCACCTCGAAACATCCAACTAACTAAACGACGATGTAGCGTCACGACACGACACGATCTACATATTACCTACTCTATGAGTATACATTCCTAAAGGTCCGTAGGAATGTATGATAATTTAAACATTCTACCGGAGCGGAAGACTGCTCCAACTCTCGCAAATCTTCCCAAATAGATATGTTCTTTCTTCCTACATCAGATTTTATGTTGCAATCTGATGTAGGTAAAAAAACATATTATATAGTTTGGTGGATGGATAAAACTGTTAACTTATTTAGGTAAGTATTGGCAAAAATGTTAAAAATAATTTTGAAAAAACAATATGATTTTATATACATTGATTTAATAACCAAACTACTGAACCGATTTTGATAAATTTTCTATATGACAGTAACAAAATTATATCCTTGCATATACAAAAAAACAAATTCGGCATATATAAATGCCATTCTGAGGCTAAGCTTCTCGTACGGGATAAAAGTTTTGGTAAATATACAAAGCACTATCATAACGCCTTTACTGTCCTGAAGGGTAACAACTCATTTGAAAATGATTTTCTTTTCCCTTTTTTTTATTGGTTAAAAACATAAAAGAATTTTAAATAGTTATAGTAGGTAAACATCTTGCTGATGCGAATAGGCTCGTTTTATTATTATTTTTTATATATATATATTTTTTTTTTTATTTAATTCACAAAATCCACAGATCTTAACAAAATTAACATAATCATATAAGTGATATTTCTTACATCCAATGACGGATTTATTTTATATTAATAAGCTTAATTCATAGAGAGCACAAGCAAAGGTATTAATTATAGACAGGTCTCGTCTCACTATTGAACCAACTACAAATAAAGCAAAAACATTAGTAGGTAGGGGCTGCTGCTGGCTCAATTACTATACATTATTTTTAACTTACACTGATTTTAAGGATTCCATATAAAAATTCGGGACCTTATTATTAATATAATCCTCCGTCGATCCGACTTTAAAAGGCTTGTGTCTTATGAACTGTCATTTAAAGTGCAGGTTGACAGTGAACATATTATGTGTTATTATGGCTGTTTGACTCAAAAATAATATAAATTAATTATGCTAACATAAATAATTAAGACGGGTCCCATACCAATAACATATTTGTAAACATTTCTGTTTTTGCTCTATCGTAAACACGGTTGTTTGCGCGCTTTAGCCGCAATGATTTTTTTTTCTTTTCGGCCAAGGTCGCATAAGATTTAACTATGTGCCTCGCTATCTGGCCCACTACGCTTCGGACGGCACGCAGATATCAATAAAAAACTAATACCATGACTAATCTCCTTGTCAAGTGTCAATGCCATTGTTTTACGCTTTATATAATATACCAACACTGAACTCTTCATCGATATTCGACAATACCGCAGCAGACTTTTTATGGATTCACAAACGCAAGCAAGCATCGCGTCAGAAATTTATAAGAAAGTTTAGCCGTTGTAGCCGGTAAGAACCAAGAGGCGTCCCTATATAGGCTGACAAAACGTCTCCAATTTTTTTGTTACATAATAACAGATGGAATTCGTCAGATGCGCCCGTCACCATGAGACATACAGTTGTTAAGTCTCATATGCCTTTAAGTTTACTGGCTCTCAAGGAGTGCTGCCGGAACACACAGTTAGTTGCTTGGTGACAGATTAGAGACTTGAGGATGATGACTTGCCAGGCGAGCATGCCCTTCCACCATGCGGTAAAGCTCAACGCGGAGTTGGGCATCGAACCATGGACCTGCACCACGGCAGTCTATAGCTATTACCGCTCGGCTATCTTTGCTTTAAAGGTCAATTATTGTTTCAATCCCGAAGCCATTCTTAATAGCTTTTCCCGCATTCTTCCTGATGGTGGATCTATGTCCCACCAACGGTTATACATATGTACAGACATCATACTTGGTAGTACAAACTCTAAGGTAAAACAACAAAAAATAAAAACACGCTAAATACGAGCAGGGGACTATCACGTAGGATCGCGAACTTTTTATAAAACATAGTTTTATTACGTCACAAGCTCGAAGAGATGTTGTTTATCTTACGAAATTTGTGTAGAAAAATGCTTTTATCCGCTTGCGTGGAAAAGAATTCTGAAATATAATTCCAGAAAAATTAATACCTATATTTTAAATTTTAGTACTTATATTTTTTATTATAAATTAACGCACATTTACTACATTAATTAAGGTGTTTCTATTGCACGTAGCATGTTCCTCGCTCCTCCGAACCTCTCGTGTTGCTCGCGGTGTAATCGTAGAATCCTTCATTTTCTCAGGTTTCAATACAAGGACTCTCGCCAAATGACAACTTTGCAGCCTGGCGGCGTAACCCATAAATATTGTTTCTTAAATGTTTGCTGGTACCGAACCGCCGGCCTCGGTGTGCAAGTGCAACTCGCACTTGCCCTGCTTTACTACATAACTATGCAGGTTCACGCAAGTATGCAAGTAGATCATGTGTGGTCTCTGTAGATAGGTAATACATAATAGTGTGAGGGTTTTGTACCTAACTATACAATCTACATAAAGCTTCAAACAAGATTACATATTGTTTTATTGTAGACATGACACATAATGTGTATTAGGTGTAGTCGTTAGAAAATGTATGACAACTCGCTTGGGATCATAAATATGGATGAGATGGTAGGTAGACGTATGCAGACTTTATGTAATAAAATTAATCAAGACTCTCGATTGTTATCTAATCCGAGGTGTCGAATATGGCATTTTATGTACATACACACATTATACGGATTCTTTTTTTAACATAATAATAAAACCTTTAATCACTGTAACAAGCCCAATCTCTGATTAAGACGAAAATTAAAGAAAATGATTAATTAAAATAGTGAACAAAATTAAAAAAAACCTTTTACTCTAATGTTCGTACATTTCAATAGTAAGGGGGTCACATAATGAACGCCCTAATATTTTCAGAATCTATCTGAAAGCGAGAAGGTTTAAGCTAATAAAAAGGCTACACATCCCTTTCCGGCACAGGCGCGTCGTGAAGACATTTCCTCCTTCAAAATATGTTATGCCTTTCCTGTAGTTGTTGAGTTTATCACTTTGTTGAGATTTGTTAGGGTCGTAGTTCAACGGTAAAATATAACCGGCCAAGTGCGAGTCGTGCCTAGCTCTATAAATGTGCCGCATTAACCGTGAGAGATACACATTTTGTGTTACTGACTTCGTTCATTACAGGTTACAATTATTATAAAGTAACAAATATGTGTTTCGAGTATGTGTTGTTTTATTAAATAAAATAAACGGTTTTCATTCATTTTATTACACAATACGGGATAAGTTAGGTGAATAAGTCAGATAGACTAACTACAGTTTCGAATACATCACGTTGTCGATTTCAAGGAGAGCTCGGGTCGGCTGCGTAGACGTCTCGCTTGACACGAACTATCTGTTGGTTTGGTAGTTAGAGATATATTTAGCAAAATTTGAGATTTCTTACGCAAGCCTAAAACATAACTAAGGCATATGCTTAGAGCTTAACCTCCTGCATTTTGCAGATTTACCTACAGGTAGTATATATTGTGCATATGTTACGTTTAGAGAGATTAGTAATGAATAATAAGCAGCCTTCATTTACATCGCTTAGGAAAATCAGTCTTGCATAGTTCTCCAAAATATATCGCTTTTCTTACGCGTAACGAAGAGAAAGTAAAAGCTAGGCACTACTATTATATACTGATTATAAAATATATTTTTCGTGGCAAAGACTTAGTATTAAGAAATGTATACGTGAATACGGTGTGAAGAGTCCGTCTAGAGTCAATAATTGTAGCTTTTGAACCTGTTAACTTCAACCACGTATTCAATTACCAATAAAAAACTACTTTAATGTTCAAAAACTATTTAAAGGACATCGAGTAATGTTATTCCGCTTCGGGATTGTTGTGCCTGTTTGTTCCACCACATTTGTTTTGTAAAGAGTTCATAGAAACGTGGTTGGTTGGCGCAGCGCGAGCGCTGACCGGCCGAGTGAGGCCGAGTGTCGGTGGTCAGCGACCGTTCTACGAACTCGCGCCGTAATTTAGTTAATTCGTTTAGCGGCGCGCGATGGGCGCTGTCCATCGCTCGGTGGCTACCAGCCACAGTTTGTCTGTAGTCGGACTGCGCCAGCATTGTTATAGTTCCATACGTTCCGCTCCACTGAGCAACTTCTCACGCAAATTACGTCCAATTATGGCGAGTGCGAGTTGCGAATTAATCGCGCGTTGTATCGAGTAATTAGCGCAATCATCGTGTGACCGCACAATTTGGCGTTCTTCGTCGTCGGCGGCGACGCGCGACGCCAGGTTCCTCTCGTCATTCGGCTGCGTTGCTTCGCCTCGTGTCTGCTGAAGTTTTGTTTTGCAACTGCAACCAAAAGTAGTATGCAACGTTATAGTTTATCTGAAGGAGCTCGGGCCGACTCAAGGGAACAAACGGTATCACGCAGTTACAACAAGATGTGATGGAGATAATCTTGGGCAGGAACAGGATTTAAGCAGAAATTAATTTAACCAGGAATCTGGAATCAAGATGAAGAGCTTTATATATTATTTTAAATAGAAATTAACTATTTACATATGTACGTTCACTATTCACACACTTTAATTACACTTTTCAAGAATTAGAAGCTCCATAGTAACATTGGTATAATATTTTTATAAATAAAAGGCAGATGCGGCGTGGTTTTTCAATTTCAATTAGGAATGGAAGTATAAAGAATGTATATGAACAGTGGCAAATTATAAACTGCGGTGATAATGTGTTGAAGGGCGATGCTTTCGTCACAAGTAGATATTAAAAGTATCTGACTTTTACTATAATAGCGGGTACCGTCTCCGTTACTTCATACCACATGAAGGAGATGGAAGCTAAATTAAATAGTACAATAAATAATACAATAATTTTATGTTTTGTATTTATGTTCATTTGTTAGTTGCAGAGCGAGCAGCGAGCGCATCGCATTCCTCTCACGACCAAACGTCGGAGTGGAAGCCGTCTTGTATCTTACATAAACCAGTTCTCAGTTGGAAAGGGTTGGTTGTCTGTTTTCAGATGATCCGAGCGATTGTTGATATCAACTCAACGTTTGTGGTTGCCAGCGCATCACCCCTTTGTTAACAAATTTCTGATAGGTACCAATACATGAGTATGAGTACTTACTTTGGTATTTCAATCCATTAGGTTTCTATATTTTGTATGTTAGAGCTTCGTTATATTATACTCGTAATTTACTTGTTCTATGGCACGTAAACATACTCAAGACGTGAAGCAAGAAATCTTTAGAGGTATCAACATTATATCCACAGTACTTCTAATAAAAAATATTATAAAGCCCAGGAATAACTAATCAATTCGTACACACTACATTAGGTGTGATATCTCGTAATGTGGAATGTCTGAATCTCATGCATGTGTTCGTGTGTGAAATTTCCCGCGCTTTTTCTATGTTGTAATTAGGTATACTAACTTGCACAAAAAAAGGGACCTAGATTAAGAGATAAATACGCAAACTCAACCCAACAAACAACTTAGTCACATACATGTTTCCCTCAAAATTGCACCATCGTGGTAAATTGTTAATATACTTTAATATGTTGAAGCATATCGCAGTAGGTGATCTTTCACGGGATGGTTGTGGAGGGGAGAGAATAGCACGCTAGCGCTAACAACTACTTATTAACTAATCTGTGACTTTAGCCTGCAAGCACCCGCGGGAACTCGCGAAGGATTAATTAAAATACCAGCCGAGGAAGGTGAAGTTTGAGGAGGATGAGGAGAGGGGGAGTAGAGCTCTTTCATCGCTAATGATATTCGTTTAATTAGATGACTGCTGGGATCACAAGTTATCCAAACTAACGATGATTCGTTTGGAGAAGAATTAGTTTCACGCTCCGACCTTTTTTCAGTGTTTTCTCAGAACTAAATGCAGTGTCCAACAAGCAGCAAGAGGTTACCTGTTGCTGCTTGTTGGACACTGACCCTAATACATTTTATAAATAAATTTTACATTATTGGACAAAAATAAACATTTAAATACATCATAATTTAATGTATTAAATTGTATTAACATGATTGCGCGCTTTGGGACCATGATTGAAGTTTCAAACACCTGCATCATCGCTTTAACTTTGGGCTACCTACTCGATTGGTAAAGTAGGTAGATTACAACACTTAGGTCCGTTTTAATAAATAAATCCTTCAGGTCTTGCCTTCGAGAGTATGGACTCCACTGGTAAACGAATGGAGAACTTTGTACAATCAAGAACTTTTTTTACCACCCATGTTCATGCAATAAATATATTTGAATTTGAATTTTAAAAGCTCTCAAGATCTATTAGTTAAGGAGTAGTACAAATTAAGACATTTTCAGGAATTTAAAGATGCTATTTGATTTATTACAGTTGTCCTAATTGTGAGTATAGTAACATATATGTACTTACAGCTTTTTTTTTATCATTCATTAATATCGAAATAAATCAGAATTCAAATAAATTCATTAAATTACAACAACCTCGATTTAGGCGAGTTTAATCAAAAACCGACACTGTACTTATATAACCCCTTCATAGCATACAAAGGACGGACAGGAAAAAAGGAGCAGTTCTCATAGTAAAGCAGTTCTTTCTCTTATACGCATGTGTTATGAGTTGAATGAGATGTACGTAATACAAAGGTACAGTGTTGCAGGTTCCGTTGCCGCGTGGCCGCTGCACTGGCCCAGAGCCTGCGGGCAGCACGAGCGCCCTCGCCAGCCGCCGCGCCCAGCCCGCCGCCGCCCGCCGCCCGCCGCCCGCCCGCCGCCTGCCGCCCGCCGCCCCCGGGGCATGCTCGCGACCTTCACCCCCATTCTACTACCGAAGTACCGACCGATGCATTCCGGATTACTGTATTGACTGACGTCGAAGGTCTTTGTATTCTCTGATGACAGTTCCAGAAGGGAGAGTATGTAATAGGTGGGATAATTATTTATAGATCACCGAGGTGCAAACCAAATTGTGAACAGTGTCAGTCTGCATAACTGCAGAATTGGTGAGATTTAAACCGTGATGGGATGAGGTGGACGTTCATTGTAACCAAGGATATGTGTCTATTATCCGTAACTTTACAGATATCGGATTTATTTCTCAGGGTCACAGGTTATTTTTCATCGTGTGGTGGATTCGATTACTTTCATATTTTATGACTACAACTTCTGAATAGACAGTGGCCTCAAGATGGACGACGACGTTGCCAATTTATATTTAATTTGGAAGATGTAAGGTTCACCTATGTGTGGTCATTGTTACCAATGTTAATAAGAAAAAGCATGAGTCTGACATGAATAGGTATACTAATTAATGAAGCGTAATGCTATATCATCTACAACACCTAGGTATTATGGTTTTATTTAGCAGGTACTGTTTTTAGACTCAGATGACAAAAAAACTTCCAGAAGATTCACGGCATCAAATGAAGTTGGCTAATTACTGCACTGCTATCTGACACTTATATATCAAAGGTGACATGAGGTGAAGTATTACTAATACAGAAGGTCCTATGGCAGCTCATTAATTTATCACAATATTGAAAAACAGGCTCACAGGCCTGTAAATGGCTTTTATCTGTCTGTTTCATAATTGCTTTGTAATGAAAGCTGTAAGCCCCCCAAATACAAGTAAAATCCAAAAATAAAATAAAAATACATGCACTGTTTTATACATAAGCTAACACCAAAATCCGCTGAGCCTTCGTCACTTGCCTAGCCCACCGGCTTGCAAATGTCAGTCTGAATCCATTATTTCAATACAAAATCTTGCAGGTTGATAAACGTAGTAGACGTTTAAATTGAATAAATGACTTAGATTTTTCACTACAACTCAATCTGAATGTGCATTGTTATATTTACACTTCACAAACATTATGATGAACTACCTATCAACGTTTTCAGATTAAACCTTATGGACAGTAAATCCAAAGACTTTGACTTCACATATATGTTTAAAATGGTACTTAGATGGTGTGTCAAAGAGCATCAGATGCCAAGAACCTGTGCCGTCGCATAGATAGGGCAGCCGGGAGACTGCGGCGCATAGCTCAGTGATGGATGATAAACATTGAATTGTATGGTATGTTAGACAAATTGAATGAGTCGGCCGCTGCGTCGCGTCGCGTCGGTCGGCGACCGGTCCTTGCACACACACACACGTGCACGTGTGTGTGTGCGTGTGCGTACACACACACACACACGTGCACGCGCGCGTGTGTGCGTGCGTGTGCGTACACGGCACAGCCGGCGGGAACACTGAGTTCCTTCCGCAGCCACGATCAGGTGCACAGCCGCAGGGACCATCCTCAAACACCTGTACTTAAACTCTTGTTTAAAGATATACAAAAACGTTTCATTCACGGCACCGATTACTTTTGATCTGCTCACCTTGCCGATGGAGTGCACATTTTAACTGCGCTATGCTGTTCCATGAAACATGTTATCTTATTAAATGAATAATGCGTTATTGGCTCAACTCGGATTAAATTAAAGTTTTATTTTTATCTGGTCAGATTTTTCTATATTCTATTTGTGCCTGCATTCCTGTAATTGTTTCACTTGTTGAATTGTTAGTAAGTACCTATGATGATGGTGCTGTAAGTAGCGTGCACAGCAGTGCTTGTTTCATTTTCTACTTCCCAGAGGGCGTAAGTTCGCGATGATTGGGCGAGCGGCGGCTGAAAGCTCTAGTGACCGGTCTGAGGCCCCCCTTCGCCCCCCCTCGCCCCCCGCCGGCCCCCGGGCCCCCGAGGGGCGCCCGAGGCTCGTCCCAAACCCGTCGGGATACAATCTCGGCGGGAGCGGTACACACGCCATTCCACCTGTTTATTTTTAACTTAACAGGTTGCGTCGAATCTACTTCATTTCTACCTGTGCGTTTGCTTTTGATCGACCACTTATGTTAGTGTTTTTTATTGGAGTCAAATAAGAAAGAGTCGATAATTTGACGTCTGGTTGCCAGGTGTCTTGGAGGTACAATCTGTTCTGAAGATATTCAGCTGTACAGTTCAAGTCTCAAAAATATTATGGATACCAATACGAGCATACCGATCCAATCAATCAATTTGTATACATACAGGAATACAAGTCCCATTAAATTACAAATTCTCGTGCAAATGTGTGGTTTGTGCATTCTGTCCGCAAGCAGACGAGTTAATAACAAAATAATAACCAAGTGCGATTCGCCTCCTCGCTTTTGTAGGGTTCCGCATTCCAACAGCCTATAAAAATAATTGTTGGTTTTGATTACAGCTTCAAATCTACATTCAGTAAGTTTATCTTGTGAAGCAGTGATGGCTCAGTGGCATTGGCTATGGATTGCCGCGCAGCAGGTCCTTGGTTCGAATCCCGCCGCGGGCTTGAGCTTCACCGCATGGTGGAAGGGCATTCTGCGAATGCCCGCCTGGCTAGCGATTACCCTCAAGCAGAGAATCTGTCGCCAAGCACCTGTGTGTTCCGGCAGCAGTCCTTGAGAGCCAGTGAAAATACAGGCACATAAGACTTAAGAAGTATGTCTCAAAGTGACGGGCGCAGTGCAATTCGTGACTTGTGTCGAAATGCATCTGTTATAGGCAGAGGTTAGTCCGCTTAACATCAAGTGGGCCTCGAGCTTGTTCCGTCACAATAACATAAAAAAAATAAACTATAAAAATTTACATGATTTTCTGTATTTGTTGGTATAAAGGATATGTTACATTAGTGTAGTAAGACGCAGCTAATGTAGTTAATCTTCATTCTCGTAGACCGCTTCGTGTTCCAGCTTTACGACGAAGCAATCTCCGAAAGCGACTTTTTGGGCTCAAGAATATTTGTTATCGCACAGTAATGACAATTGAAGTCTTTATCTGATAAGAATATTGTATAGCATAAAATTAAGGTTTATTTTATATACTTATACACATACTTAATGTGTATAGGATTCAATTTATCCTGTATGTGTTGACGGGGCGCGCTGACGGTTGAGAGGTTATTACATAAACATCAAGATGTTGATGTGTAAATCATACCTAGATAGCATCTTTATACAAATCATAAGTGACAAAATTACAAATTTATTAGAGAAAATAATATAGTCATGTGCGGGATACTATAATTATTATTCCGCAGAACAGGCGTTATTGCATACATAAAAATATTAAAATCTAAAGTACGGTTGATAAGGCTGAGCTAATCAGGGTGACTGCAGAGACAGCCAGTTCTTACAGGTTGGGGCTGAACCTGGACTTACATGGCAAAGTAGAGTTATGTAGATCGAGATTGAGGTCAAATTCTATGTAAGTAGAGTTAAGATAAATTGAAATGTCAATTATTATAATAGGAATATCAAATTAAAAAATATAAATGTAAAGTCTACTCGGGCGGAGTCAAAATAAAAAGCTTATGTAAATGAGCTAGATATGTTATTTTCAGCCGACTTATTCAAGGTAATCTGGACATAGACACTAAAAAAAGTTGAGCCAAAGCTGTGATATGTGTGGATCCTCGAGGTGATAACGTGCGAGGAGCGTAGCAGCGAGACGTAATTAAAGATTATGTTAATCGCATTAGTGCAGCTCGTCTCGTCTCGGCTCGGACCCGGCCCGGCCCGGCCCGGTGGCGGCGGCACTGCGCACGTCGCTATCTAATGCTTAATTACTGGGAAAGCGTGAATCACTACATAATCCTGCTCAGTCGACTGAGTCGCCCACATCACGACACCAGACTCGCGGTCATGCAGTTAACAAACTTTTTGTATAGTTTATAACAAAGAACACATACTACTTTCAAGAGCATTACCGCCTAAAGCACGAAAGTTATCTACATCTTACTGAATAGAGTTTTGCCACCTGAGGTATTTAGATGTTGGACCTGTGTGTATATTGCCTGCACGTCCTTCGATTAAGAAAACGATGCTGGTTGGTAGTCGTTGCATGGACAAACCAATGAGATCCAGAACATTAAATTATCATCATCATCATCAGCCGGAAGATGTCCACTGTTGGACGATTGCCTCCCCCATAGAGCGCCACAAAGAAATGGTAATGGGAAGGGTGCAACATGGACATAAAAGGTAATTTTCGTTTTGTCCGTGTTAATTTTAAGATTAACCTGAGAAACTCTACTGAGGTCACTGATCATTGTACTAAGTTCAAAGTGATGTATTCGCCATAGATGTAGAAGCCGAATTCTTTCCAGTTCAAGAGCTTAAAAACGTCCTCCAACGCGGTCGTGAGCATTTCCTAAGGAATAACGTCTCGCAGTTTCACCCCTCGTTGCAGTTATAAATAATAATAGGTATGTATATGTATGTATTTTATTTCACATGTACTCTACCACTTTTATTTAGTTGTAACATTAGACCGTATATAAATATGGCAAGCTTCATCACTGTCTGCGCTTTTGTCGTTTGTACACAATCACACGCCACATTTGACGTGACGTGATACTCGTCTCGAGGCGCTATCGATGAGAGCTCCGCTTTGGCAGAGCTCTTACACTCCAACTCACACGATTCGTTTTTCTTTAGTCTTAAAATGTCTAGTAGATTCAAATAAAAAAATAGATCATAAATGAAAACATATGAAAAGTATAATTGACGAGCAAATTATCATCAGTCTACATAAGGAAGTGTGGTTTAAACCATTTTCTGCTTTCTATGGATGCGGAACGAGGTCACATTCACGTGTCCCTTAATCAACATATTTATAGAAATATATACGTACGATTCGCATTCTGCATTCTTTCCCATAGTCGCCTCTTAGGTTCTCACTGATCTCACTATGGAAGGATATGGATCAGTCTTTAAATTCTTTAGCCGGGAACTTGACGGCTTGCTCGAAGGAAACTGATAGTCAAATTGAACCAGTTCCGAATCGGCCCAGTAGATGGAAGAGGAATCCTTTTTCTTTTATCAACTCTGGTACCGATATCTAGTAAATGTGTCCACGTAAATCCAAAATGAATGAGAGTAATAAAACCATTAACATAACGGTTTGTAAGGCAGCGGGAGGGGCAGGGGCAGGGGCTGCGACAACGGACAATTGTCACCGAGTTTAATTGGAGTCAAGTTGAAGATTAGCGGAGCGTTAAACTCGCCCGCTCTCAGCTCATTCTAATTATCTTGCTACAATCAACACCATACTGATGTTTTACTAAATATCCAGTCTACTCACTCCACAGATAAATGTCCTTTGTAAAGAAAGCTTTGTTACTTTGTTGAAGTGGTCTATATGTTACTCGTTAGTGATGCCATGCGAAGTAGAAATCTTATAAAGATTGTAATCTGTGTGTCTTACACGTGGCAATAATGATTTATAAATAAATTAATCATTTTTGTTTATAAATAGCAACATAGCCAGTAGTTATTTAAATTCTACAAGCACAGGGAATGTTCATGATGATTATGCAATCCACCGACAACACCTACTCGTTATACATTTGCAGATTGTATGCATAGATAACGATTAGATGTTATTATAATCAGGTAGGTATATTGGAACTCATAAAAAGTTGTTGTTTAACACTAGAAAGACAGATAGACGGGTTGAGGTCAAACGACTCGATTTGTGACTACTGTGCCGAAAATGTCGATATTAATAAGTTTGAGACTTGATTATTTGGGAAAATTAACAAAATTACGTCAGATTGTTATCAGAATATCACGCTAAATACGTAAAAAATTCAATTCAAATTCAAAATATTTATTTTGCAAAACATAGGTAGGTACAATATGTGTTATGCTGGAATAATATAATGTAATTAGATCGCCATGGTTTAGCCGGTTTGGCATGCAAAATCTAAATGTTACAATAAATGTTAATTATAGTTATAATGTTTATAAAATATTACATTATCATCATTGTGTATACAATTTAATAGCTGTTACTTATTACCTACTCGCATGTCATGATTATATTCAATTAGTGGAATTCGAAGCGCTCGTAGCGAAGATTACTTAGTGTTCTCAACCGATCGGCAAAGTTAAGCAACGTTGCGCGCGGTCATGAGTTGGATGGGTGACCGCTAGTGACATTACTACTGAGCGTTTCTGTGCTTCGGAGGGCACGTTAAGCCGTCGGTCCCGGTTGTCGTCTTAGGATGGCAGTCGTTATAGCATGGTAGGGCATTTTGCGAATGCCCGCCTGGCTAGCTACCACCCTCAAGTAGAAAATCTGTCGCCAAGCACCTAACGGTGTGTTCCGGCAGCTGTCCTTGAGAGCCAGTACTTCTAGGTTAGCCTGAACAACATCTTCGACCACATCATCACTTACCATCAGGTGAGATAGAGGTCAAAGGCTAACCTATCGAGCATAAAAAAAAAGAAAAAATATATATAATTCAATGTCCTTATCATTTCAAAAATCATTTATGGCATAATATGTCTTATCAACTAGAAATTTCTTTATTCTAAATTTGAAGGTGTCATTATTGCTTATGTCAATTATGCATTTTGTAAGTTTATGTCATAGGGAATCAGGAGACCAGTCGAATGATATATCAAATCAAATCATTTATTTACTATAATGTTGTATAAGTTAGTGGTAAATTATTAAATAGGTTCAAACATTCTACCGTAACAATGTTGTGTAAATATATTTAAAAGTTTACAAAATTAGTTTTATCAATAATTAATTTATTTTAATGTCATAATAAATAAAACTAATTAACAGAAATTTAATATCAATATATTTTGTCCAAAATGACGAAGCTCTAGATTGCTACCTTACATAGCACTCCGACGCGACCCTACTGTTGCTCGGCCTACTATGTCATACACTAGCTCTACCTACCTTCAGCTACATTATATACGTTACTAGGGAGGTACGACCAACTGGTCAGATGACACACCGACATACATTTATTAATTGAATCGTTAATAACGTATTTATTCTGTTCTATTCATTGGTTTATTACGAATATATCACTTTTACAACTTAGGCCCAAATTTACCAATCTAGGGTTAAATTAATATGTGTGTAACTTTATACCATACGTGGGTAACGTCCGGATCCGGCCCGTCTCAGGTTTTGAGCCGGCCCTACAGGCATTTTGAAATTTCGCGAAATTAACTTACTGTAGTAATAATTTGCAAGCATTGAGCGCTAAACAAGTGAGTGTATATATTTAGGCCTTGTTCATAGTGATAGCTTGTAGCGTTACTAATGTTGTAATAGTATATACTTTCATAATTATGAGAAATCCTTCATACCATGTAGCTTTAGCATTTTCTTAAAAGTAATCAAAGTTTTGGTTTCCTTAATTTGTTTCGGTAGGTTGTTGTACAATTGTGCCCCTTCATACATTATGTTTCTTTTACCATATTTAGTTCTAGGTCGTCTTAATAAGATATAGTTGGCTTGTCTTGTTAAAAAATGTAGTACATTTGTCTTTTTTGTAAATGTAATTTGGGTATGTATATCTTTATGTAATTTTTCTTATAAGAATGCATGCGTTAATCGTTCCATTGAAATTAAAACTGCAAGTTATATAAATTCATGGAATCGTTTTTTATTGTCCTTTATTTTAATATAAGTACAAGAATCTACGGGTTTATGCGAAGAAAAAAATCTCCCTATTTGGCGTCTAAAATCTGTCAGTTAGTTTTTTTCTGTACCTGTTTCACTTGCGCTATCAAGAGGAATCTAACGATATCTTATACATTAAAATCGGTTAAGCTGCTTAGAAGGTATGGTGGAATAAATATGGTGGAATAATATATACCTACATGAACCCTAAAATCATAACACTCCTTTTTTGGGCAGTCATTTTTATTTTATTTGATTATGGACCTATACCGCCAAATTTGGGGAAATTTTTTTTTAATCTTGGCTAAGATTTTTTCTTTGCTACAGCTGTCTGCCTAATGTAACATTTCATTAAAATCAATACCATGACAAATTTAAAATAGTGCTACATCATAGAACGTCTATGGTGACAAAGGGCTATTATATTTTATTGGTTGCATAGATTTAAGTTATCCTCGTATAGTTTTATCCTAGTTTGGTGAAATTGACCCTTAGTGTATTTATCCTGTATTGGCTTCCATAGAGTGAATTAAAAGAACATGGCGGTTTTCTATGTAATGTTGCTGGTGATCCAGTCTAGATCTAGCACCGATACAAGATTACTTTAGTCGATCAAACATCAATCAGTTTGTGAAAATTAAGTGTTAAAACGAATAATTATTTTCCCCATAAATATTACTGAAACTTAGTTACTATATCAGCTGAACACATGCAGCCTCCCTCATTAAGGGAGGGTTTGCCATAATCTCCACGCTTGGCAGACGTCCGGCGGGGTGGAGTGACATTCTAGCCCGGAACACCACGGGAAACTTAGTTAACACTGATTAAAAGTAAATATCTAGGATAAATGATTCTCTTCATTTAATATAGATCATGTGGGCCTTTGAGTAAAAAAAGATTTCTGAACACAAGGTCATGACGCGCATACTTAATTATTTGATTTTATGGTTTTTGTCGTTCTTTTAATGTATGTCGAAAGAAACCAATTCTAAAGATTATAACATCCATGAGAGATTATCTACTGAAATATTATGACATATGTTCAGCCATTACAGAACGAATATAAACAGAGTTACCAACTTATCTATGCAGGTGGCAGAAACAGGAACTACGATATCCTTTGCATTCTGATGGTTATTGAATCAGATTATCTTGCCAACAGCGCACTCAGTAACAGTACAGCTTTTGTAGGTTTGTTTGCTATAATATGAAACAGTCTAGACAAGGCTTAAGCTAATCCCTGGCTGCACCTACTACTTATACAATACAAACAAGGTGACACCAAATAAAATAATCAGTAACACTAGAGACATGATTATTAGCATAATTGATTCAGACACGTGGGCGTGGGACCGAACATATCTGGAGTTATTGCTAATTCATCTCCGAACGAAAAAAGGATCACTTAATTTGGCTACGATAACGCTAATGTACCTCGACATGATTTATCTTAATTGATACGAGTCTAATGGACGGAACCTGCTCATGCAGACTGACAAACAGCTATAAACAACACTAACGGCTGACGTAGAACAAATTGATTCTAATGATATCACCTAGTTATACCGAATGTTGTTTGTAGTATAACGTGTAGAATGTTAATTCTACTTTTTGTTTGGCTAGTTATAATGAATCGGTTTAAGTAACTTGAAGACATCGTAATTTAGCCACATCCCTGATGAACATATCAAAATAGGTATCGGGTATTTTTGTGCTGAACTCTAGATAAATAGTCTAAAGGAAAATAACTTTACAACACGTTCTTTAGGTGCTATAAAAACTTATTAAATCATCGCGTGTGTAAATATGGTAAATATTTCCAGTAAAATATCTAATTTACACTTTACACAGCATGACATAACCGGTGCGCTTGTTCACTATCGAACCAAAAAACGTACATGAAATATTTGTCGTGAAAGTACAGTCGATAGAGCTTTGAAGTCAAACTGTACTTTAACTATCACAGACAGGAACATAATGTTATAACAAGTGAATTTTCTGAGTGGTACAAGATTTCGAACAATAAGTATAGAACTGATACATCCCTTTAGAGCTCCAAGTTCAGAGTAAAGTATCAAAAACCCTTTAGTCATGGTTTATGCTTAAGATTTTAGGACTCTCTTATAATGGAAATTTTAAGACTTTTGATCTCTAAAACCCTTTCTGCAGAAGAAGTTCTACTAGGGAAACAACACAGCTCAGACAATTCCACTTTGACAGACACGTCCAGTAAATTGGTATTTTCCTATTATCCTCCAGTAACACTCTTAAGCAGAACTGTTGCAGAATCATTTCACTTTGATCTTTAACACAATATACATAAGAGCTGTAGAATGTACAGAGTGCAGCTACTCACTAGACAATGGTGTATAATCCGTAGGACGTCTCACTCGGCGCGGCGACGGGCGGCGGCGGCGCGGCGCGTGGACAGCTTTATGGCAGAGGTGTGGAAATATCACTAATATCCTTAAATCGGATTATGTAGCCACGGAGTTTTACAAGCTTTGTTCTTCTTCATCAGTCAAACTTGTGTTGTCTCTTGAATTTGTGAGGCATTCAGCTTCGGTACTCATGCGTTGCAATTAATACTAAGATTATTTACTTTCAAAAAGTTAATAATCAAGTATAGGTAATCAGTTTCGGTGAGAGGGAATATACAAAAAACAGTACTTTACGAAAATGCTGCCAAAAGGGATGATATTGTATTATTATTCAATTATTTATATTATAGGTATTGAGTTAAATTTCAGAGCTTTGAATTACAGCATGATTCTGAACGAATGAGACTTATCTTACTCCTTCGGGGATATAGCAGTGTGTTATGATTGTTTGTTCCTTGAAGCTAGACAGTTGACATTTTCACAGATGATGTATTTCTATTGCCGCTATATAAAAACAAATAATAAAAATAAAATAAATATTTAAGGGGGGCTCCCATACAAGAAACTTGATTTTTTTACCGTTTATTGCTCAATACTAATAACGGTGACAGGTAGACGCTTTTACTATTCACAGAATATTTAGTTTTATGTTATGTTTAAATAAAATTATTAAAATAAAATAATTAATAAAGGGGGCTCCCATACAATAAAAAAGGTTTTCGCCGTACCTACCCAGCTCAATCAGACACTGCGAAAAGTGTCTGCATGTAATTTGCAAGATTACGTTACAGATAATTGTACGGAACCCTTCGTGCGCGAGTCCCACTCGCACTTGGCCGGTTTTCTTAATTTACTCACATAGATTTTGCTGCAGCCAATTTTTTTATATATTCTGGTATATAAAAAAATAAATAAAGAGATACATAAGTTCTTGATACAATTTTGGGTTCACCATGACACTTCATTAGACTCAACATTCGCTGAAAACCTTCTTGTACTGAGACCACTGATTTTATTCAGAAAATATGGCTCCTAAAAAGGCAAAAGTTCGAATAAGAAAATATTTAAATTGGTGTTTTGAAGATAATGATGTTTGAATTATTCTTAGGTAATAATACTAATGATACGCAAAACCACGTTTCCCCGTGATTTCTATAAGTTAACACAGTCCATTATCTCTTTCGCACGAAGCTTTTCGGAGAGAACAATAACATTAACCGTTTAAACATACCTAACTAGATTGAAGAACCTTGGAATGATGTTTTAAGAGGCTAAGGTGAAGGAAGCGCAGTGGAATTTAAATCCTGACGTTCGTGGCGCGGCGGCGCGGCGCTAGGCGTGCCCGTGTACTTAACTGCAACTTAACCTGAATCATTTCATTTCATTTTATTCAATTATTTAAATAAGCCACCTTAACACTGCTTTGTATATACATACATTTTAAATCAATTTTTTTTTTTCTACAGAATGGTTGCTTTATTTGAGAATGTTTGTTCTGTCGTAGCGTTATAATCGTGTTTTGAATACTTGAAAGAGGTTCAAGTGCACTACTTTGTCCGAAGCTGCGCTGTGTTGATCAAACAAATCAATGCACCTCGCATTCTTCACACACTCATTCAAGAATTAATGCGTTTACAAAAACCACTCCTGTGCCATCACCGGTAGAGTTCATAATGGACTCATAATAATATATTCCGTTGCGGACACCGAATAATGAACTCTGTATGTGACATGTTATGGCTTCAGTTTCGTTGGCATGGGTTCGAAGATGCTCCAGAGCAGGTGGACTGAGCGATGTTTATACAAACCGTATTAGAAGAGCCTCAAATTAACGTAAACCCAAAGTTTATGAAAAAACTGGTCGTTTAAAAACAACAGTGGTCCCGGCCAGGTGTGTGTTTGGGCGGCGCGGCGCGAAGTTTGCCGAGCACTCGCCGACGGACGCGTCGGTCACCGAGCCCGCGGCTGTTTGCTCTGGACTCTGCTCTCCGACCACCAAATATTATTGGATGATGATACGCCATTACGCATGTTGTTCATTGTTTACGTAATCCACACCGCGACACATCCCAACTCAACCCAACCTCACTTTGTACTCTACACACTTTTACATTTTGGTCAATTTTAAAATAGTTACGTATATTCTATGAATGGTAACAAATTTAAGCATCGACTTAATTAATGAATTTAGTTTAATATGATGATTACTACTCACATTTTAAGTTCCCACTTATTTAGCAGTTTTCATATTATAATATTAAGTAGCTCTAAATATTAATTTGTTATGTATTTTCATCAAGCAAAGGTTACTGCGATGATTCGCTTCAGACGTTTAGCAGGTTCTCACTAAGTTATTTAATAACTAAATCTAAGTTATTTGTTGTTAAATAATAGGGGTTAATGTATGAAATTGCCGTTTTATAGGTAGGTACTTCGAATTGACATATAACTTTTGCAATAATATCAGAAAATTGCGCTCACGTTGCATGTTTCCCTACAGAAGTTCAATGTTTTTTGAGAGAATTTTTTTCACATGGTGCCTATGAGGTTCTTCTTTAAAAAAATGTACAACATTCGATTATCGACTTTCAGTGGTTTTTTTTATTCAGCTTAGACACGAAAGATAGATACTTTGTAAATTCACGTGATTTTTTAATACGAGTTCCGACGCGGAACTAACGCGGCAGAAACAGCTCGCAATATCAATGTTGTGTTTGGAGAGGAGACTGCTAATGAACGCACTGTGCGATTTTGGTTTAAACGCTTTCGTGATGTAAACTTTGATCTGAAGAACGAGCCACGTGGAAGATAGCCCACACAGGTCAATAACAATGAATTGAAAGAGATGGTGGAAGCTGATCCAAGCCAAACTACCAAGGAATTAGCAACATGGTTCAACGTCAGTTGAACCATGTTGACCTTACCAATAATATTGACTCATTTGCATCAAATAAATAAAATAAAAAAATATAAACTAGCAGTGAAACAGCCCGGACTCATGTATCGATCTTCACGATTATTGCTCCATGATAACGCGAGACCTCATACAGCACGAGAAACTGTTTTAACTCTACTAGAACTGCAGTTTTAAACCATTCTTCACCCTCCGTATTTGCCAGACCTTACTCCAACGGACTGCTATTTTTTTCAACAATTTTCTACGTGATAAAATGTTTTCTTTCCAGAAGGCAGTACAAAATGCTTTCACACAGTTTGTCGAATCTAGATCACGAGAGCTCTATCGCAAAGGCATAAATGACCTTCCTATTAGATGGCAGCAATGTATAGATAATAATGGTAATTATTTTGATTCAATATAATGATATGTTAAATATGATGATATGTTAAATAAAAAAAACTTATTTAAATGTTTCAGTACAAATCGACAATTTCGTAGTTAAAAATAAAAACAGTGTTATATAGTCGTTTCGTAGTTATTTATATGTATTAACCCTAATACATATAAATAACTTGAGTAATTTAGCAATGTGTATGTAGATATTATTACAATGTATCCGAACTAAGGAGACAATACTGAACAATTACAAGTCTTCACCTCTGTCTGTAAGTACTTACGTAAAAAGTAAGTTATTACAACAGGAACAATTTATAATTGAAAAAAGTATACTAACTTCCATATTCCTACACAAAAGAATGTAAATCTAGTCTATTAACGAATAAAAAACAAATTATTATTGAATAAGATGGTAAATCAACGATGGTAAATCGTTTATGCATATTATTTATTTTAAACATTTTTGGTTTTCGTTTTACATAATGATCCAATTATTTTGGCTAATATTATGGTCACCTTGTGTGGATTGGCCTGTCTGTTTATAAAAACATCCTATATGGTAATTAGTTTCTTAGTGACGCTTTGCTAATATGCATCACATTTCAACTCGTCTGCTAATATATTAATTGTTTTAATTGCTGTTCTGTATAGAACAGTTTTTGCAACAATAGTCTAGATTTATAATTTATTGCTTAACGTGAGCGAGTGTTTTTGTAGCTTTGAGATTTTTGTTGTATGTTGTATGTTTTTGAGATTGTCGTTTGTTTCATAAGTTATACTTTTAAAAACAGACCAAAGAGTTTTTCACCTACTAGGTTAAAGCTTTCGGTGAATTGAATATTGTCCTTCTTAATCAGGTTATTATTGCTATCTACATTCGTTTTGTGTTGTATATTAGATCAACAAATTAACTGGATTTTTCATTACCATTGATTCAGTTAATAAAAATCAAAGTTGTTCAGTGTTTTCGACAGTGCCATTTTTCATATTAAACTCAGTGCGCCATTTTCTTCTAAATATTTTCTTATCGAATTGTTCGCAGTAGTTCCTCGCAAGTGTGTCGGTACACTCGGTTCCCTTATCGCGTCGTGTGTAATGGTCAACATCCCGCACTTGTATCACAATGTACTATAATGAATGACAAATAGATAAATCTTCGCCGTTAAACAGTATTGACCCCTATATCGGGCTGAATCTAAATTATATACGACTAGCTTTCCGGCCGCGGCTCCACCCGCGCGTATCTCGGTTATCGCGCAAAACCATTAACCTCTTATTGAACAGTTGGATAAAAAGTATCCCATATGTTCTTCCCCGGGTCTCAAACTATTTCCATACAAATGTTATTCAAATCAGTCCAGTAGTTTTAAGTTTATTCGTTGCATACAAAAATACAAATCTTTCCTCATTATAATATTGGTGGAGATTGAGTGTTCTATGTTATTAAATAAGTATCTAATCAATACTTTTAAACAAAGTGTACAAAACCGAAGTCGGCTGACAATTCACATTACACTCACTTTTACGCCCTTTACAACTTACATTAAAAAATGCATACGTTTTATGTGTTATATATTTACAGTATATTCGTGAAGACTCACTTTTTGGGTCAACTGTTTTAATACTTCACAGGTGAAATCTCCAAAATATTTTTAATAACTTTTTTTTAATCGGCGGTATGCGTTTATTAAGAAAATACTATACGAACTATAGGTATATGCCCACTACCAGTTGGCAGCGTGCCCAGCATGCTGGGCTTGGACTGGCTGGAGTATTTGGACTGCCTGTGAGTCTGCATTGACTTATAGGTTGGCTAAATGCTTTTGTTGTAGTAGCTGTAGTGTATAGTTTGTAGTGTTGTATATAGTTCGTAGTATTTTTATAATAAAAGCAGACCGCCGGCGCCGGTAAGAAATATTAAAATACACACCGGAATACACGAGCAATACTCATATATTACAAAATCACAAATATTCGATAGGAAAAAATTAAGTCATGTGCGGGAAAAAAAATCTTATTGTATGTTTGTGATTTTGTAATGTAATCCGCATAGCAGGCGTTATTGCAAACCTTACAATATTAAAAAAATAATACTCAAATATATATACTATTGAATTTAGGACCTCCTCATTTTACGGGAGTGGATTACATCACAATATATTGTAATATCGGTTTATAATTTACAAAAAAATAAGTCAGGATAATATAAAGAAGCCCGTGGGGTGCCGGGCTAGAATGTCACCCCCCCATTGCTACCTGTGGGTGTCGTAAGGGCGACTAAAGGTAAAATACCTGAAGGTGGGCAGCAGCGCCTTCTGAGGAACTGTTATCTTGGACTGCGATCCCCAAGACGTCTGCCAAGCGTGGGGATTATGGCAAATCCCCCCTTTAATGGGGGAGGCTGTGTTCAGCAGTGGACAATCAGGCTGATTCAGTAATATAAAGAAAATATTTTTGTCAAGTCACAGAAGCACTAAGTCCACTAACAATTATTACAGTTATAGGAGTACACTAATCAATCAGAGACAATGGTGATTTATTCTTCGCGGTCCCATTGCACAGCACCAGCAGTCTGGGGGAATCCGATAATTAAAAGGCTCTCAATTGATTACTAGTGTACATGTATTTCTGCCCGAGTAGTACTGTACTGTAAGAGTTACTGTAAGCCTTTCAGAACAAACCAGGGTCATCGAATCATCGTATTATTCTGGCATAAAAATACATTGAACATTTCAAAAATATACTTTCAATAATTTGTTGAGACTGCAGTATTTACAGATACATACAACATATACAGCCGTTTCGTATATACATCATGTGTCAGCTGGAGACCACAACGTCAGCTAACACACTAATAATCACACGTAGCGTCGAAGTTTATTTGGCAACCAAATTTTGAGTTGGTATTCATAATTGCTCTAAATATGCTCTAAATATTTGCATATTCAGAATTAAAATTCAATTGAGTAAGATGGAGACATTCACATCACTGTTCAAGTGTCGCATAATTGTTGACAAGCAGTGCACAACACAGTTAAATTCAGGAGCTGTTTAGTAAGTCACAGCCACTTGAAGCACTCGACTCGAGTGGCGAGCTCGTCTCTCTCTCCGCAGTACTTGGTGACGTCATCTCCGTTTGTTGTCTCCACATGGCGCTGACACAACGCACGCACCACCGACGCTCTATATCCATTCTACGGGAATTTTAACTAAAACCGAATAATGACTACATCACGATAAGACGGAGAAAGGTTAAAGAGTTTGGAAGACAAGTTGTTTTGGTACCTCCTTGTAACATATCTGTTTTCAATATAATGTTCTTCTTCTTACTTGTCCTTACATCTTATATTACTAAGTAGGTCCTTAAATTATTGGTATGATATATAGACCCTATATATACTATAGACAGGTGTACCTTATTTATTGATCATGTCGATGATATTTACAATATTGTATCACGTAAACTTGTAAAACGTAAACGTGTTTTCTGTAGTTGTGACAAACTAATTCAAAAAATGCCCCAATAGAACTCTTACAGTAATAATTGCCTAACAAATACTAGCAAAGTTATAGGTCCACGTAAATCACAGAGCACATATTCACAAATAATCATAAACCTTGCCATCCGTTTCAGCTGCCATTTGAGTCCGCAGTTTATGGCTGCAGTGAGGAACTGCTTTGCTAATTGGTTGGTAATGGCAGGCCGCTGAGGACTCTATCTGCCTGCAGTATAGTACTGTACTGGGGAGACTTGTCACCCATCAATCTTTCTATCTCTGCGATGTTTCTGTCAAGCAGCAGCGATGTTTATATTCATTTTCCATTATGCAGCCGCTAATGGTTGCAAATGTTTCAAATTCGCTGTATGATGAGTACGTATATGAATATGATATACAACATAAAAAAAATATTTACACAAAAACTATAATACTGAAGTTTGAAATTAAAAATATTTACTGATTCACAATACCTTGTACCATTTTATTATAATCTTTAGGAAATAATGCTTTAGTATAAAACACCGATCTATAATAGTTATTTGTGATGCAACGCTGCAAAGTTGTTATTTTTAAGAAAAAAGTAGTTTAAATTTTATGAAATTTTTATAGAGGTTCGAATACCTTTTCCACGCTAGAGGATAAATGCTCTTTTCCACGCAGATTTCGAATAATAAACAACACATTTCCGAGTTAGTTAATTATTAATTTATCTTGTAAATATAGGTGTGACTCTTGCCCCTGAATCATTATAATAGATAACTAAGCAAGAAATGTGTATTACAATATACAGAAAGTGCTACTGCCCACCTTCTGGTATTATACCTTTAGTCACCTCCTACGACACCACAGGTATAAAATTAAACGCTATGGCATAATTTAAATGACGATAAAATCTGACCATGGTTAGCATCATGGCGTGAGTAATACAACATCAATAATTGCGGACTGGACGATATTTTAATAAAATATAGGTATCAGGCAGTATATATGTATATTAATAGACTCGTTGAATCGTTGCGCAAATTAACATAACGTTTTTCTCTCTCGTAAATTTATAATTATGTAATGATAATTCTGTATTGTATCCTACAATTGTAACAAATCGAAAATTTAAACAAGTGATATAAAAATATTGTATTTCAGTCATGTACTGTACAATTGGAACACATTAATGAGCCGGCGTTGAGCAGGTCTCAATCAGTGCAGTGACGTATGCACATCGGCGTCCGTCGTGTGTCGTGTCGCTTCCGTCTCGTGGCTGCCAATTAGCGCGCGGGGGTGGATGTGTTCCATCGGCATCGTTAGCATCCCGGCCGATGCCCGATCGCATCGTGGCGGCACCGTTATACTCTACTCTACCTGCTGCTATCAGTGGACGTCACGTGTGATACGATGTGAACCACCTGAAGCGAGGGCTGAATATTTATATATCTGCGTGAGAGCCTTTTTTAACAGATTACTTGATTAATTATCATATATAAAGTATTATTGTCAACGTTTGAAAACTATGCAAACATCTTATACATGTATCTATAATAAAGCCCGGGAGGATGAATTCTAAATAGTTGCGAAAACCAGGAAATGCTAATGAGTTAGAGATATGTCTCACCGTCGAAATAAAACGTGAATTCCAAGCGATTTATTGAGTGATATACTTGATATGAATCTAACATTATTTATAATATGTATATGTATATAATTTTTTTTTCCAAAAATGCTAGCTACAGTATCCACTTTAGGTACATAGCATAATATATCGACTACCAGAAAACTTTCGACACTATATCTCATGAAAATGGGAAGTTATGAACGCCAAAAGTTTGAAGAAGTGATAACAGCCGGCTCATGGTTTCCTATTAAGAGAGGAGTAAGACAAGGAGACCGTTCTGAGAACTAATATTAGCCAACACAACTGGAAGGGAGAGTCAGAACAATTTCAATAATTTTTATCATTGATATGATATTCAATAATCATATCAATGGTAAAAAGCAGGAAAACCTTAATATTTAGAAACAAGGCACTTCAATTGACACACTCAAGCAAATCCATTGGATTTGATCGAAGAAATAATGAGATGGAAATAGAACGTAGGACCCAACTAATCTTAAACAAAATATGTGAGAGATAAAAATAAAGGTTTAAAAGTATTATGTGTACAGAAATGTAGTAAACCCTCATAACATTTAATGCTTTGATTTGGTACGGACTCGTGAAGGGTATTTAACAAAACATGCACAATCTTCCCAAGCAAGGGTATCGGGGCATTTACAAATTATTTCCTTAGTTTTCGTTACCACTATAAATGTTGGATCGCTTTTTACTGGTTTTTATGTGTTCCTGTCCGACAAAACTTCTTTTATTTTAAAGTTGTAATCCGACGTACAGTACACTATGATCCCCAGCATATTGGACATTACAATTCTTAATTGAATCTTATAATACTCATTACTTTTACATACCTACTAACTGCTACACATATTTGCCTATGCAAATATGTGTAGCAGTTAGTAAATAAATATGCACGTTTTGTTATTCATAAATCAGTCCTGAAATCATCAAAACCGTAAAGCGAAAAATGCAAAGTGGTAGATAGTTAGAAATAACGAGAGTCCCGTTGCGACCGTTTCCTCGGTACAGCCTCTTCGTTAGCGTGCATTTGGTTTGCAAACCATTTCCGGTGGTTCGAGACTTTCGAAAAAGCCTCATCCCTTGGCATCACTCATAAAGACTTGCATTGGAATGGGCCGTCATCTATATGCATTAGAAACTAGCTGTAGTACACCGGTTCTGTCTGCAACTTTATTAAAAATAAGAGATTTTTTATGAAACAAAGAACCTTTCCTTTTAAGGAACATGAAAAAGAATATTAGACTTCCTTCTAGTGAAAACATAGATCAATGAAGGGTGTTGGAACCGCTTACAAAGCTTTGGACTGTATTTTAGTGTTAATAAAAATGCACTTCTGCAGGGCAATTTCTGACTAGATGTTGCCTTTAGTGACATTATTATCTCAGATGTAACAACTCAAACATTATAAGCTTTAAAAAATGTTTGGGATTCCATGAGATGTTGTGAGAGTATGCTATGCGATGAATTTACATCAATATCAAATGTTTAGATAAAGGCATTTATTATATGATTGAGTTTGAATAATCGTTATTATTTGAACGTTGCTTCTTCTAATCCAATCAATCCAATTTGTCATCTATCATCCTACGAGTTGATACTAAAAAGTAAAAAAAAACCGAATAAAGTACGTAAGTCATCCAGTCAGTCAATCAACTACGTAGTATAGGTACAGTCGCCTGCAGTAAGAAGTATACACTTCGTAATTTTCAAAATAATGCGATGTTCTAAGTTATTAATAATCGAAGTTAACATTAACATGAGTAAAAATATTAAAATTATTCTTTGATTTTTAGATCTCTCTGATTACATAGAGACAAGCGAATTTTTTCCACTATTTTGAAAAATAAAATGTGTATACTTCTTATTGCAGTCGACTGTACATCGCAGTACGGCAGCTGGGCGCGTGTATCGAGCGGGCCGAGGGCGGCCGCGCTGCAGTAACGAGGAGGCCTACAGAGACCACCGGCGCCGTCTGCTCCTCCGCCACCATCGAGCCATGCATGCGAACTGCTTCCTTAAACCTCACTCACTTCTCACTCTGAAATGATAAATGATTGACCAGCTGATATGATGTTATGTTAGACCCATTTATAATTTTTTAAGAAAGTTTTATTTTAAATCTGACAATTTCAGTGAGTTTACTAAACTGCAACGGTAACTATTTTGTAGATTACGACTAGCATTATTTTCCATTTTTGTATCGCTATTTGAGCACAGTTTTGACATAGTCTAAATTAATATGTTGTAACAAGTCGGTAGAAAAAAAAATTTCATAGTTCCCCTGAGATTGTTTGGTACAGGCTCTGAATAAAACGTTTGAAGTGCAAATCGAGGTCAACGACATTATATTCAACCATTTGACCTATATCAGTCTCTGAGAGCTGGAACATATTTTGGTATTTTACAATCGGCTAGCAAATAGGACAAGTGAGAGACACGCGGCCGGGGCACCGCACCGGTGCGGCATCGTTAATAATGTAGAAGTAGGTGAAGAGAAATCAGACAAAATGCTTTACGTTAAATCACTCCAATAGCTTTACTTCTCGTGGTCACTTTGGTTTGTTGGTAGCAGCAGAATAGCACAGTAAAAGGAGCAATCGAAAGTTTTACGATTTTGAAAGTCTTGATTTCTAT
This sequence comes from Plagodis pulveraria, assembly GCA_963890685.1. Taxonomy (NCBI): domain Eukaryota; kingdom Metazoa; phylum Arthropoda; class Insecta; order Lepidoptera; family Geometridae; genus Plagodis; species Plagodis pulveraria. Next base: position 73,105 of record OY982964.1, read on the forward strand.
ATCACTGCATTTATTTCAATGTTTCTACGCGACACACTTGGAAGGTGTATTTTTTTTAAGAAATAGCGCGATTACTGTTTATAGAACCAATTGTAGGTACAGATGATAAATTAGTGATCTTTTTAATAACAAACCATTTAGCAGCTCTCCATTATATTTTAACCATTTAGCGTGCGCTTAAATCCAGGTCGTCAATATCAATATTAACAAACATATTGTAACGAATATTGTTAGAAAACATTAAATTAATATTTTATAAAAACAATATTAAAAGATATGAAATTCAAAATCAAAATAGGTACCTACCATAATACTGTGTCAAAACTATATGTACCTACCTATATATTTTAACACAAAAAAACATTGATTATATTTACTCATTATAACTAAATCAATCATTCTTTGACATTTTATGTCACATATACTACAAAACTAGGAATAAAAACACTTAGTGGCATGTTGCAGAGGTATTTAATAAAGCTGGAGCCGTACAGCCGATAGGTAGGTACGGGTATGTACGTATGTCGATGTCGAGTCTACATAACGCGACAAGTGGAGCAAGAACTGGTAACGCTGCGCATTCATTACTTCCTCAACCTGCACCGGTCTCGGGCACGCCAAGTCCTCACATGGCTCTGTTCAGGTTTTCACAAAGGTGATACAATATTTGAGAGTTCACTTTGAAGGTTAGACTTTATATAATCATTATGTTTGACTGATTTGTAAACAAAAAATCACAATGTTTGTAAATAAGCATCAAAAACAACACCAGCTTTCTTGTTCGAATTTCGTGTAATGATTAGAAGTATTGTGGCGATTTGCTATCGTGGAATAAACACATAATAGAGTCCCGTGCGGCTTAAAGAATCCCTTGAATGAATATGGTATGGCATGCAGCGGTCAAACAGCTGTGAACATTGCAATAAAGCCAAGACGTTTGTTATAACAAGATATTAGACAAAAAAACTCTGTATCTTAGATTCTTTTTTGTTTTTATGTACTATTGGTATCGCAAAACGGGGTGGTGACCATGCAGATCTGTTCATCGTGTGCGAGACAATTTATTTTAAAAAGTGAACAGATACGGCGGTCTCTGATAGTAGGTACATGGTTCGAATCCCGTCGCAAGCTTAAGCTTCACCGCGTTGTGGTAAGGCATTTTGCTAATACTCGCCTGACTAGCTACAGTCTTCGCATAAAAAATAAGCAACATATTTTTTAAAAGATATTGCTATCACCCCTTATCGACAGACGGTCAAAGGCACAGTATGGTAGTATATAAGATGTCAAATACATTAACTATTAGAATGTGCCTGCTGTCAGTGCATGCTGTCTCTTACGTAAGTAGTTATTTTTGGCTTTGATTTAAGTTTTGGGCTATAATTAATTTACAAATAGGTTTTTTATGGTATAAAACGCAAACGAACAGCGACTCGCCTGGTGGTAAGTGATCACCTACTCTCATGGACGATGTTGCATTCTCTTCTTGAATCGTTCTTCCTAGTCATATCGGTGCGGAATTACTTCACATGACAAGACAGGAAATGCCGTAAGAAGCGCACAGTTGTCGATTTCCAGACAGCTTTTTTGAGGCTAATCTAACTTTACCATGGACAAAGTTAAAGTCAAAATCATTTATTAAATTTAAGCGCCTACGACGCTCTTGTGAAGGTTAATTACAAATTTTATTATTAAAATATTCTACATTGTACTGCCACGTACAGCAAAAAAATATGTATAGAGCCACTTCGCGAAGAACGGACAAGAAACTCGGGGCAATATTTTTAAACGTCTTTTAACAATGTGTTCAAAACTATATTACAATATTTATTGAAATGTCGTGCGTAGGCAACAGGCGATGACGTGGCAGAGGCAGAATTGTCGAAGTATTTTTGTTGTTTAATCCATGCGCATCCTAGATACTGTATGAGCTGTTAACCGATAATGCATTCGATTATCTTGGAGAACAAACATGTTATGGCTATTGGGCTAGGCTAGTTGGACGGATCTGAATGCTCACTTTCTTTGTGGATTGGATACACAAAAACCGTATTCCATAGTTTTGGGACAACGCCTTATTTATACGACGAGAGCCGGAAAAGACGCGTTAGAATCAGCATCAACTCTAGAGCAGAAGTCCGCAGCACTATCGGAGGAATGCCATCAGGCTAACTAGAGTTATGAACGTTTAAGGAGAAACCCACAGCATATTTCCAGAAAATATTGTGTTTCATCCAAGAATAGCAAAGCTGGCTTAGCAGTCTCCAGGTGGTAATAGCCGTCGTTCTGGTTAAAACGGAGACCCCGGCATGTTGCTAGCGTGTAGCGTGGTAGAGGGTGACTCAAGCCTCCTGCCTCGTTTGCTTCGACCGGCTGGTACCCTCCTGGAGTACTGGAGTAATATGTCTTAAAACGGTGGAGGTGAGGGGTCCGAGTCTCACACAGTACCATGGAAATGAAGTGGCATAACCACTACTTCACACGTCGATATTATCGGATAAATCTACTGTAATTCGCCTGAATAAGGCTTTCATCTTTTCACTGTAATATGCATAATTATTAATTTAGGTAGATACATTTGAATTATATTAATATCACGCTACGGAGGTTACTTTGGCTCCTGTCATGTGTAACTAAGTGCATTATTAACCATGTGTGAATCGGCACTAAAGTCGCGATTGCGAATCAATTAATATTCAGTTATGAAATGTTATGATGTTTCCTGCCCGACTGGTCGCGTCGTGTCGCATCGTGTCGTGTCGCCCGTCACTGTCCATTTTGCGATTATTTCTTTTTCTCTTATAGTGTTGTAAGGATATTATGTTTTTTTTGAATTGTGGATGTAATCTGTTTCTTCTAATTTAACTTCTCTAAACCCTAGTGAGATGAAGACGTATTGAATATTTTTAATACATAGGCCGCTTTTTTCACTAACTTAAATTAAATTCATTAGCATAATTCAATTAAATTTTGAGGAAAGAAGAAGTCAATCAAAGTATGGAGAAGGGTGCAAACAAAACCAATACTTGTCCTTTTTCAAATAGTAACTTTGGGAAGTAAATAAAGTCGGTGTGTGGCGGCAGCAGTCCTTGAGAGCCAGTGAAATAACAGGCAAAATGAGACTTAACAGGTATGTCTCAAGGTGATGGGCGCAGTGCAGTTCGTCACTTGTGATAATGCATCTGTTATAGGCAGAGGATACCGCTTAACATCAGGTGGGCCTCGAGCTTGTTCCATCACAATAACATAAAAAAAAAGTCTACGTCCAAATAACTACCAGGTTTTAAACCAGCTTTTAAATTGAAATCCTTCTGTGTAATGTTTGTGTTTGATGTAATATTGTAATGAGTTGAGTTAACCAAGTAGATAATGTGTGTGGTGTCGGCGAGAGACAGTGCCGCGCTCGCACTGTGGTCCCGCGGCAGCACTCACGTGCTTCGAATACTTACTTACTACTTACAGCAGGTATCGTCCGTACCAAGAGGTATAATGTGGTGTGTTACACGTTACATTACCTACCACAATATAAGGCACTCACAGTCTTGCGAAACAACAAAAGTTCTAGATATTATGACGTTTTTATTTTATTGCGATACTCAATGTTTCAAAGAACTCCGCTACAGCATCCATATCAATGCTTAAAACGAGAATTTTGTGGGGAAGCACATCGGACAAAATGTAAGGATACCCTGCTTGCACCTATTTTAAAGAGTATCTATATTGTAATTCAAATCGTTTAATTCCTGTAAATATAAAAAAAAATAACTCAAAGAGACCCTGAAAGATGCACTAACAACACTCCAGCAGGCCGCAAAAGATATGTCTAAGGCAGCAGAAAAACGGGTTTTGAGCTTTGGTTTACACGAATAAAGCTTTGTATTCCTATTGAGAGTTTTTTACCACCGATACGTTAGCAATAGATTACAATCTCACATGATGGTAAGTGATAATGTGGTCGAAGGTGTTAAACATGCTTAATGTTGAATGGGAACTGGATCTCAAGACTAGCTCCTGGAACACATTGTTAGGTGTTTCACGACAGCTTTTCTACGTGGAGGGTAGCTAGCCCGGCGGGTATTGGTAAAATAACATGTCATCGACGTAACGACATATCGACTACAATCCCAAGACAACAACTGGGACTGACGACGGCAGATGGAGGAGTATACCAACTATTTGGCATTGATGCTACTTTGATTTCATATAAGAATTGACAAGAGAACCTGTAAATATGAAAAGCTTGCGCTTTCCGACCGCTTCACGTGCAGTGCAGTGTAGTCGGTGTGTTTTGGAACAGCCAAACAGTAGACTGCTCGTTTCCTTCTGTAGTAGTAAAGTATGTGTATTTGTTACATAAGTTTTTGATTCAATCGCGTTTTACCGCCCGTATCTATATAATCCGTAATACTAGTGCATAAATCTTTAAAAATATTCATGTCACCAACGCAAATTATATATTTTTTTAAATCTTGCCTCTAAATATATCCATGAATATAAATAAGTAAAAAATAGAAACTAATGTTTAGTTTTCGTTTTCACTAAAAAAATAAATCTTTGGTGAAAAACCTAAATTCTAAACGTTCACTTGAAACAGTGAAGTATAAAAATTTAATAATTGAATACTTGAAATTTTAGCGTTGGTTTGGATTAAAAATTAACATTCGAAAACATAAACAGATACTTACACGAGTGCGAATTAAACAAATGCTTCTAATTCAAATCCTCAGAGGCACTTCACAATAACATTCATAAAAATTGCAACAGATGTATAAAAAAACTAAAAATCTGTGGAACATGTTAGTTTGTGGGTTAGAATCGGCGCAAGCGCATATGGCAACAGGAGGCGCAATCGTTAGGACACGTCGTCAGCCAGACATTAGTCAAATTCACATCACTCTATACTTGGTTGATTTGACAAAAGAAAAACAACTTTCGGTAGTTGTACGACAGTTGAGTATGTTTCAACTGAAAATAGCCATTCTTTTTGCAATGTGGCAATGTGTGTAGCCCACTTGATATTCTCGTTCGCAAGGGGTGCGCATGTACTTGTAACGACCTGCTCGTATGTAACTATTATCTAATCTGCCCCAGGGTGAAGGGTGCGCACTGCGTATGCGGTCAAATACAAAACTTTATGCCTCTGGTTATTATAATAACATAACAATATGAGTAGATAAATTGAATCCATATTGCAAACAGATTAACGCAGCAGCCCGCGTGAAGGGGATAAAGTGCGTATGCCCAGTTATCGAGGGGTCGTTATGGTTTTGATATGTTTGTGTACCAGGAAGGATTTATAAGGACGTGGCGTGCCCATATTGTGTTGATGAAGCAGCTGTATGACAGTTCGTATGACAATTGCCACGTGCCATTGACGGTGAACATCAAATGACGCAAGTGTGACAAATGGGAGCACAATCTGCGAGTATTTGTTTTTATGAATGCATCACTGTATTATAAAATGGACAAAGGTGTTTAGTTAAAATTATTAAATTTGTACTGTTAAAGTCATCATATATCTATACCTTAAGTTAGGATTATTATACATAAGTCATCATCAGTCTAGTCTTGACCTCAGATCATTTGTTTCTATGATCTGAGGTTGTATCATACGTAGATAAGTATAGGAGACAACATAAGTAGTAAGATTTGGTATTAAGATTTCACGATCCGAAAATCCTCTAAACAGAACGTCACTTTCTAGATTAGTACGAGAAGTTATTGAAATAAGGAAATATCACAATTTTATCAAGGATGATGAGAGGATGGTTTTAAGTTGCTGCATCCTGGAATCCAGAGCTAACAAAAATTACCAAGCGCATTTTGCATTCAACCTTTGTATGTTGTCAGTGTTGAGTGTCGAAACGACATCTGTATCGAATATATATCAAATGCGGGTAGTAAAGTAAAACACCCGCCCTTCAAGACGTTGACTCAGTCCGCTCGTGACCACAACCAATGCAACTTGGTCGAAACTTGGACGGAAATAATGTTCATGTGTTTTATAACTAATAATCCATGCGCGTCATAGGTAATGAGAATCATTCATAAATAGACGATATCGTCCACGCGGTTGCCAAAGGGGGTACTTATAACTGTGTTCATTGTTTTTTATCACAGCTACATTACAAGTCAACGTTTTCAGATAGTGAGTTCAGAACCGGCTAAGAATGCTTGTTTACCGTCTTCAACCACACGAACACTTACTAACAGGTAAGATTGTGGTCATTGAATAGCTTATCAGCAATTAAATAAATAGAGGTTTTGTAAGAACATCAGAAATAGCGGGAATTATCGGTGTTAGAACAAAATTGCAAGCTCGATGAGGTCACAACTTCGTTGATTAACATTCGCTATTGAGTAACATTGTGTTGGTATTTGTTCGTACGACGTAAGACCTGTTAAGATAAGATAAGATAATTTTACTTGCGAAAAACATGTGATGTCATACATATAATAATAACATGCATGTGGTCTTAAGCCAGGTCTGTATCAATATGTTTTGCCTGTTTTAGGCGTACAAATGTAGCGAGATGGTCGTCATTTACAATATTGATAATAATCACATTGACAATTTATTGTGTTGCAAAAATGTCGTAAGGTTGTATAAATTAATAATGTCATATACGAGTAAAGGTATCAGTAGCAATAAGAAATACATTGTCAGTTTTGAATTCGCTTACGTTGTAATAGCATTTTTTTATTAATATATTTTTAATATTGTTTTTGAATTTATTGGAGTTAAGATCTCTGAGACATCGCGGTAGCCTGTTGTAGATAACGGGACCCATGCAAAAGATGCTATTGCGCATGAGCGCTTTCTTGGCTGAATGCAGATTTAGTTTACTTTGGTCGCGTCTGTTTCGTTGAACTGTGTCTGATAGTTGTGTGAATAGTTGCGGATTAGTTTTAACAAATAGTGATACTTCCAAGATATAGAGTGACGGAAGTGTTAAAATATTATTCTCAATAAATTTTGATTTACCACTGTCCGTTACTTGTAGGCCAAACATAGATCGAATGCATCATTTTTGAGCTTTGAAAACTAGGTTGACGTTGGTTGAGTTGTCCCAAAATAGTAAGCCATATCTAAGTACCGAACCCACAAGACCATGATATGCCGTTTTAAGAACTTCTTTCCCAACTATGTAACTGAATTTGTGGAGAGCGTAAGCAGAGCTACTCAATTTTTTGCTTAATATAGTTGTGTGCGCTTGCCAGTCTAATTTCTTATCAATTGTTAGGCCAAGAAACTTTGCCGTGTCTACTTCATTTATCTTAATGTCTTGATATGTTACATTGATGTCAGGGATATAATTAAATCATTGAGAAAATTGCATTATATTTGTTTTATTGATTTTAATTTTTAAATTATTGTTATTAAGCCACATTATTATTGAATTTAAAGTATTATTAATGTCAGTTTTATAAATTAGTCTATTATCACATGGAATTCAACTGTTGCTGTTGTTGCCTCTGCATAGCTATGCACTTATACGTAAGCACTTTGGTCTCATGCAAACACTCGCCCTGTTTTCACCTGTAGTATACATATCAGTGTGTGATCCGACCGTCGCGTCGTCATGTGCAGTAATAAGTGGGCATACGTTGGAAAGCATATGGAACAGTGTTCATCTACTTTTACTAAACCCGTTGGTTACAGTTTAGCGCCAATTTAGTGCATCGGTAAATGTGCACATGCAGAGATTATCTGAGAGCTGCAAATGTGCCGTCGCTGTGGGACCGGTGCGGGACCGGTGCGGGACCCGTGCGGGACCCGTGCGGGACCGGTGCGGGAAAGAGAGATCATGCAGGTTGGCTTTTCAGCAAATTAAATTGTCAATTTAGTTTAGCTTTTGAAACACGATTCGAAGATTGTACGTAATAATATAATTTACCCGCAACACGGTCAATCGAGGTTTTACAAGACATTCATATTGTCACATCAAGAATTTAGTTCAAATTTTAACTGGACACAAAGTAAACAATCTTGTAATTTATTGTGACTATGAAAATTTAATACATACGATGTGTTAATTAATATGGTTATTTAGTGTGTTAGTGTTTTCAGATAAATACTTCACAGCAAAGTATTTGTGATCAAAATAAATGAAACAGCTGACACTACCAGGAAGACCAAAGCCTAATAATAATTCGTTCAAACTTAAAACTAGATTCTATACCTACATTAAAGCTAACGAGAAAATACGAAAGAACGAACACTCGAAGGGCTACAACTAATAGGTAGGTACATATTTTATCGTTATACGTTTAGATTTTTAATCATACAAAAGCTGGGACTATCGCTGAATTTGACAGGCACAGCACAGTAACTAAATACATCAAGTGTCTGGGTCTAGATGTGAGATGTACTCGCGTTGCTCCAACGGGTGCGGAGCGGCCTCCACCGCGGTGACAGTGCGAGCTGCGGCCGACGCGCGGCGCGGCGGGACTAGCGGCAGTGCAGTGCCGTGTATTGTCGTCGCGGTGGAGCTGCACCGGCCGTGCACGCGTGATGTCTACGTGCGGTGCACACTCGTCCTGGATCGCACGCTCGCTAACCGCTCACGTCACGCGGACACATCGCCCTAAAGCGGTCGCGGTGCTTTCTCAACTGTTAACTGTGCCCATTAGATATGTTATTTTATTCATCGGGACACGTAGCTCGACGAATTGACAACCGATGGGACACTAATATTGAACACTAATGCACTTGAGTCCATATAGTACCTACCCCGAAATCCGTTAAACATAATAAAAATTACGTTTATCCGTTACGAATATAATAAAAGTAATAACTTATAAATATATAGTTAAATATTCTAAAAACTCATCGCAGAATCATTTAATCAGCTTACGCGATAAACAACCGAGCTATCTGGTAAAATAATATTTTCCCGCAAAGATGAACTCTTCCTTTCGACTTATTATTTGTTCGCTACGATTACCTACGTGCCACTTTTTATCTTGGGTGAACTAACAAAAAAACTGTTCCTGAACAATAACCCATTTGCTTTTAGTTTAATGCTCACTCCTATTATGCACGTTTTACAAGTGTCGTTACAAATATGTGTACCTACCATGCACGATACATCAATTGGCAGAGCATATCCTGACTCTACTCTAGAGTCGGACGGCCGCGGGTTCCAATCCCGCTCGTGCTCCAATTTGTTCTTTCATTGCAATGTTGTAATCATATAAGCTTAGCAGGCGTTCAGAAAAAATTAAATTATTATGTTACAATGAATGATGCTCACTCCCATGAAAATCAGTTGCATAAATTCTAAAAAAATGTTAAGAGACTAGAATCATAATATCAAAATAGTTTACCATTGTAGTATAGATAGCTAAGACGACTATAAAGAAACAGCGCTAACGCGTGCTTCCTCGGAGAGGTTATAATTGAATTGATTACGCTCTCACATCGAGTATACCGAGGCGAGCAGTCACGAGTCCCACATCGATTACCGACATCGAGTCCTGAATCAATTACTGACTCGACTATACAAATTTAGTGGAGTGTAAAGAGAACCAATGGTCGATAGGTCGCGGTAATCAGGCGGATACGTCGGACGGCGCTAAACCTCGCACTGCACTCAATGCATAGCGCATATCTCCGCGTCCCGCCGCCGCCGAGCTCGAGGTGCGAACTGTGAAAGCCAGCTCGTTAACCGACCCGATGTTTACAGGCGATTCAACGCGATAAACGACACATCACTTGACGAAGGTTTACGGTAACGTAGGTGCATATTAGTGGAGGCGCCGCGTCGGGCTCGTACTGCTAGTGCCCGCGACGGGGCCTTTTCAATGATCGCAGCCGAGTGCGAACAGCGGCCCGATGCTTATTCATTACTGAGCAGAACGTGCAACTTTGTTAGGGAACGACGAAGGCGTGTCACGTTTACGGTTCTCACACGAAGCGATGTATATCGTCATGGAGACTAAAGAAATCTCATGAACAAACCGCATGCCTGTCGACGGCTATCTGCTCCCCGATATGTCGCGCGATTCCATCTTTATGCAAATTACATTCGCGGCGCCGAAGTCCTGAGCCGGAGCAGAGCAGTCGGAACGTGGCCATCTTTTCTTAGAATTAATTATAGTGAAACTCCCAATCCCGACAGATTATTACGTTATTCCAAAAGCACCGTCATTAGCCGATAATTTAATTGTAATGGCATTAATTGTGTAAACTCGAGTTGTGGGAAAGAATTTCATTAGTACAGGATGTAAAAACATAATGCTCGGAAGGGCTCCTCGTTACGTAATAACGAACGATAGGCTGCGGGTTCAAAAAGCGTAAAATCATCGTTAAAGGGAGCGCTCATTATAAATTCTACGATGGCATCGCACAAAAACAACACGTAATTGTAACTCCGGCTACCAAATAATAGCCCAATAAAGGGTGCGTTCGTTTTGGCTCGATTGCGTTTGTAGCAGTTTCGAAAGTGGCATTTGTGTATTAGCGTTCGGATAGAAGCTTTTGCTTTTTTTGACCACCAATTACTGCATGCTATCCGAACGGCTTAAAACATACTTTGACAACCGACAATATTTTAAGAATTTTGCACAGTACGAAACATGGAACCAATCTCTAAAATCAACAAAAAAGTAAGTACCTATATTATTATTATTTATTTGTTAATGGCTTCTGCTAGTTACTTCAATAAAAAACTTGTGAAACTCTTCAATCGCGCCAAATACAACTGTCAAACCAGCAGTTGTCAAAAAACGATCACAACGATCCCACGGTAAGACATAGGTCAAAAATATCACTTTTCTCTGTCATTTGTAGCGTTTTCAAAGCTATCCGAACGGTGAGCGAAAACGATATTTTTGCTCACGTAGTCCCAAAACGAACGGCCCGTGTGATCATTTTTAGCGTTTGTGAGTGTTATTTTTGGCACCGATAGGCTATCCGAACGCCCTAAAAGAAGGAGGATTGTGTGTGAGCATCGTGAGAAGCGGCTCCTTTGTAGGAGTGTGGGTGCGCCCACGCACCGCGCGATGCCTCGTCGCGTCCTGAGGCGATGCTGCAGCGGCGGTGGCGGCGGCGGCGGCGGCGGCGGCGGCGGCGGCGGCGGCGGCGGCAGGTGCGCCGCTCCGGAGGATGCGCTCCTCGAGGGGAAGGCGAGGCGAGTCCATTGACGGCACACACCGCCCCCGCAGTGTTTGTTTTGTGCGCGAGCGCATAAAAGGCGATGTCATCGAGTTAGATTAGTAATGTCACAGTATAAGGAAGAAGCGTGTTCAGTGGTCCAGTCGAGTTTTGGTCGTGCAGCTTATAATATATCCAAGAACTAAATGAAGCACATGGATCCATCAAAAGATAATGAAGCTAATATAGCATTGTTTATACTGATATGGCTAGCCTATCTTACCTGTTGGTAAGTCAGCATTATGGTCAAACAATGGGAATAAACTGGCTTTGAGTATAATTATAAGCACATATTCTGAAATAAATAGTACTAGTATTGAAGGTTGTGTTACCGATCACGCGTTTTAGTTTGATTGGATCATTATCTGAGTAGAGACTATTTTTACAAACAAAAACTTAACAAAATAATCATAAAAATGAAGGCACCGACAAGTTCCTTCTATCAGTCAACGATTAATTAAGGTAATCAAACGCATTCAAATCAAGGCCTATCGCGGGAGCATCCCAACAGGATACCCTTCTCGAAAGCAGACGTTTTAATTAAGGTTAGTGCGGGGGTGAAGGCGGGCTGTGAGGACGGGGAAGGGGGAGGAGGTCTTATCTGTAATAATGCTGCACTGCTGATACAGTCCCTAAGCGAGTTTTGTCCAGAATTTGTGGATGGACAGTACAAACATACTCAGAAGTCATACGAATTGCAATTACTCACGCAGAATGTGCCTCCGGCATTCGATAACCAAATGTTTTTTTTTTGTTGACTTAATGTAAAGTGATGATGTGGTCGAATATGGTATAAAAGCTTAATATACAACGGGAACTGGCTCGCGCAGACACCGCTGCATGTAATATTTATTATTTTTGGGGCAAATGCTTCTAAAATATAGCAAATTTAGCAGAACTTTTTTATTAAGAATACGTGGTTTGCAATTCCATTTACATTGAAGGAGGGACTGCGTTTTCTCATTTCTCTTATATTTGCATGCCCGTAGATACAGGCAAAATGCAGCTCTTTATATAGGTATTTTTCTTGTTTATATATTATAATACGGCCCTTTATCTAAACGCACTGCTTTATTCATAGGAATTATTATTTGCACTTATTATAACGATAAACATGAGAACAGAATTCTCGTGCGCGCATATTTGTGTTTGTTGTGTTTCGAGTTTATTGTTTCCGCACTATTTAACTATATTGTTTTTACCTAAACACTCTTTCTCATTTTATTAACAAGCGATGTTTTTGTAACACACACGACTACCTATCTAATATCTTCTTTTCATAACTGTTTTAAGCCAATTGTATGTAATTTTGTAATGTTTTAAGCCAGCTACGAAAATAAATGTAAATAAAATATTTTTTTAATCAACTATTTAAACAGATTCCTTGTCTTTTTAATTTATGTTATTGCAGTTCCTTTGCAAAATAAATAACCGAGTACCCAGTCTAGTATCTATAAGTTATAATAAGCAATGCACTTGTTCTGCCTTGTTCCTAACACTCTAAAACAAAACGGCTGTCACACCCCGACCCGACCGCAGGTTCATTACTCGCTATGGCATTTTGGCTCAGATAAAAACTAAATATATTAAATGAGATTCCTTTCCCGATTCTCATCGCGTCTTATTATTTTTTTAATTTCATTATTAATCAGCGCTGCAATAAAAGTGGACCGAGAGGCAAGTTTACGATGTAGCGGGTTGGTGCAGGTTCACATAGAGTGGGTGTAAGTGATGCAATATTACCTGAGGGAATTCTGGCTGTATATATAACCTAAAAGAAAGCAACCTTATATTCAGTCTTTGATATCAAATTTACAAATTTTAAGAGTACTAAATTTATTACTTAAGGTTGAACTGGCCGGCCCGTTCTCCATACAAACGTCGTAGGGTGATCACTCCCTTATTTGTGGCTTTAGGTCTGAAATAAGCAGAATACCGATTGATCTCATCATTATCTAGGCTTGTATGATGCCAAAACTTTAATAAAATAATTAACTTGAGAATTATGAGCCTCGAAACATTTTCATATAAAGTTTTCGAGGCTCATAACTTATAACTTAATTATCTTTTTAAAATTTTGGCATCATACAAGCCTAGCTAATGACGATATCAATCGGTATTATGCTTAAGTCTGGACTTGAAATCTCAAATAAAGGAGTGATCACCCTACGACGTTTGTATGGAGAAGTGACCGGCCAGTTCAACCTTAAAGTGCGAATCGAACCCGCGTCTTCATATTTTATTATATTTATGAAATCGTTTTTAAAGCTCTTCATGGGTTTTAAGAAAAATATTTTTTTGATACCTTACAATACGGCGCCTAAAAACGATATAAATACTTTTGTTAATTTCTGCTCAAAATGAATGTCTTTCTGGTATGCACATTACATATCGGGTGTAAGTGTGGTAAGAAAGAATATTAAAATCAGTGCACCTTGGAGCCCATAATGTGAACGAGGTTCAAGCAGCCTCTGCGCAAGTGGCCGTACGTCTCACAGCGGGCGATGCGACGCGATGCAACGCGACTCGCCAGATATACGCCGCACGGGACGCGGCCGCGACGCGCATAGTGCGGCCGCTGCGCTGGTCGTATGCAAATAAAAACACACTTTAAACATAAACCGCCACGATTTACAACCCACTAGGAACATTATCCGGCGACCTGCTGGTAAAAACGCGCGTTTATTTTGACAAATGATGGCTATTGCAGCGGAATATTTACACGTAATGAAGGTAATCCCTGCACTGGCAACATTACCAACTTTACCACAGACTATAGGTACAATATTTACTACAACATTAATATAGACTTGTAATATTCGTATACGATTACGATTCAATCAATCAATCAATCAATCATTTTTATTTCAGAAAAATCCATATTTTGTACATGTCAATAGAATACTTAATTGAATAATTATTATAATAAAATAAATAAATAAAATAAATAAAGTCACTTAATATTAAATTTAACATTAAATTTCTCCACTATCGACCTCATATGTACTATGTTCCAGTGACGCACCACAGGACATTGTATTTTATCTAAAATTGTATTTAGGAGACTGTTGGTGCTGTCTCGCACGCGTTGTATCAGGGAGGCCACTCTTTTCCTTACTATTACTCGGAAGCAATCTGTGTACGTTTCTGTAAACATCCCCGATGCACTACAGTAGCGCGGCAGACCCAACAGCATCCTAAACCCATTATTATACTGGACGCGCAGGGCATTGAACGATTTTTTAGTGTAGTTGACCCATAGGCTGCAGGTATAAAATGTTTGACAGTACGCCTTAAATAGGGTTATTTTCACCGCTCTTGTACACCTTGCAAACCTACGAGCCAGCATATTACACCTCACAGCCAATGCCCTACGCTCCCGCTCTATATCTAGGTCATCAGTGAGATCCTCAGTGACCCAATGCCCCAGGTATTTAACTTTCGTGACTCTACTTAGCGGTACTTCTCCAAGCCTCACCGAAGGGACAGACTTAGGTTTTTTGTTCCCTGCCTTAAATACTAGTAGTTCACTCTTTTTAGAATTATACCTGAGCCCGTGGTTCACTGCATACCTCTCGCAAATACCCAGAAGAACCTCAAGTGCCCTGATCGATGGGCTCAGCAGAACCGTATCGTCGGCGTAGCTGATATTGTTGACAAACTTCCCATCTATAGAACAGCCGACGCCGGCTTTGCTAAGCTCATCGATCAGCCCATTCATGTAAAGGTTAAAAAGTTGAGGTGAGGTCAGGCCTCCCTGCCTCACTCCACAATCCAGCCCATACTCCGCTGAGTATGAGTCAGCCCATCTTACCATGTTGGTTTGGTTACAGTACCAATACTTAAATATATTAATGATTTCGGCAGGTGTACTGGTTTCACTCTGCAACTTATCCCATAAGACATTGTACGAGACCAGGTCGAATGCCTTCGACAGGTCCAGAAAACATGCATACACTGGTGTTTTTCTCGTTGTGTAGTACTGTACAGTGTGCTTGAGCCTGAGAATAGCAGTTTCAGTTGATAGTCCCGGTCTAAAACCAAACTGGGCCTCGTTTAGAACCATGTGCTTACTCAGTTGGTGCTCAAGCAGACTATCCAACACCTTTGCTATCACATTAGCTAACGATATCGGTCTATAATTGGAACTGTCGGAGGCATCGCCTGTTCTATTTTTTAGTATTGGTACAACAATGGTTTTCATGAGCTCTTGCGGGAGGTATGCATGACTAATAGAAAAGTTGAAAAACATCGCCAACAGCCTGGGTAGATGAGAACCCGCACATTGCAGATGTTCGATACTAAGTTCATCTTGACCTGGTGACTTACCCCGCGTCATATTTCTTATTACCAGCTCGATTTCTTTAGCAGTAAATCTAACAATGTCACTACTTTTGCTCGCAGTAAAAAGCGTCTGTTTCGCCAGTCCTAGAGGTGATTTAACCTGAAAATGCTTCATAAATAATTCGGAAATTTGAGCTGGCTCAGACTGACCATCGACACAAGCAGGCATGCAAGGACTGGAGTCCAGCTTTTTTGTGCGCTTCCAGAAGCCTCTGAAATCTTTTTTACAATGGTGTGTTGCCAAGATATCCATTTTAATCTGCTTTTCATTATCTTGGCACCACTTCAACTTGGATTTAAAAAGCCTTCTCGTATCTTGCATTTTATTGTATAGCTCACCACACGAGGGTTTACCATAAGACAACCACACTTGATAACTGCATCGTGCCAACTGATGGGCCTCCCCGACATACCTATTCCAACCAGTAACATGTTTTCGTTTAAGATGCTTCTGTAAGCGACAGGTAACTGTAGCAGCCTCCCTTAGCACTTTTACAATATTTGCATACAATCTGTCGATAACAATACGATGCTCAATGTTAGTACATATATCATCAGCACATGACTGTAATTCCACTGGAAAGTCAATATTTTTTAATTGTTCATGACATATTTCACTATATTTACTAACCTGTTCAGCATTTCTTTCTCCCCACTTCACCTTGCTGGAAACAGTTTCATTCTGAAGGATTCTAGAAGGCAAACATCCAATTTTATATTGAATCTCCAGTGGAAAGTGGTCCGACCAATACACGTCTTGACATACTTTAACATTACATATACACTGCATAGCCGCCTCCGTCGCTAAACAATGATCCAGCCAGCGTTTACAATTTTTATGAATATCACTCACGTATGTGTGTGTGTCTGGCTTTAGCTGTATCATGTCAGCGCAGAACCAGCTTTGCTCTTCACAGAAATTCATAAGTTCAGTATAAAACAACTCCTGTGGGTGGGCATTAAAATCACCGAGCATTACTGCTGATTCAAGTTCGCAACTTTCGACCACTGCACAAATCTCGCTAAGCACTTCCGTAAATTCTACTAAATTTTTTACACTGTCCGTAGGCATGTACACTGAAAACACTAAGAAACTTTTGTCATTAACGCAAACTTTAATAGCTGACAGTCTGTCGCTATTACACGGGACAACAGTGACTGAAGAGAAAACACCTTTCCTCCACATAATCGCGACGCCACCATATGGCCGACCACTTAGTGTTCCGGACGACGTGTCTACAGCTGACTTGCTGGTGAAATCAAAATCCTTGTCAATTGACCCAACATACGTCACATCATGGGGTAAGAGCCATGTTTCTTGAAGGGCAACCACATGAGCCGATTTACATATTTCTCTTACCCCCTCTACAGATCTTGTGACCGACTTACAATTAAAACTAACAAGTTTTATTGCCATATTTTTAGTTGTGCTATCCATTATTTATTGTTTATGTTATTGCTCGCCTCTTTCGTACCCATATTTGGGGCATACGAACTTACATTTCGTTCCGTAATATTTACAAAACGTCTAAAAGCTACCCCTTCGGGCCATAGGTTTTGATCTAGAAAAATGTCAATTTTATGTCTTGGCACAAACACTTTATATGCGTTATAGTCTCTAGGTTTTTTCATTTTTATTTCAACTAACTGTACAATAACACCTGTCTTGCTCAAAACATAATTGGCGATATCCTCGGCCGTCGATTCTTTGTCTACATTGTTGATAAACAATGGAACTTTTATATCTGCCGCCTTAAATTTGCCCGTAGGATCCTTCGACTGCCCTTGTACGCCAACGAACCTATTTCTATACCGCTTTCTTTGTACCGTTATCCAATTATCAACCTTTACATTAGAAAATTTACCACCCTCTTGCGCTATCTGCGAGAAAGTACTTGGCTCGTTCATATCATTATTCAACTGCGTTGTACTATCCGATTTACATGCTGCTCCTCGGCCGGTAGGCTCTAGACTATTGCGATTGTTGGAAACAGAGATATTCTGATGACTATCATTCGCGCGTGAAGGCGATATTGATATTCGGTCCTCACCTTGAGCTCTGGGCTGTCCTAGTGGACTTTCAATACGATCGTAAGTTTTTCTTGTAACTACCTGCTCCGGAATCATATCCAAAATACCAAACGGGTTGCTGTCACATTCAAATTTTTCGTTTTGTATTAATAAACTACGCGAGCCTCTTTTCATGTTGACATTATTATTTCCTTGATCAAAAGTATTGACTGATGAAGCTTGTTTCAACTTAATAATATCAGCCTTAACTTCATTCAACTGTTCAACCGTCACGTATTGCTCTTTTACCCCTTCAACCTGTTCCTTTAGAATTAATATATCTTTAAGTAATCTGGACACATCAATGTGGTCCCAAGCCAAAACCGGCAATTTCCTCAACTCTCGTGCTACAAAAATAGGGAGAAGCTCTGTCGAGGTACACTTAATGAGGGATATAATGTCTTCAAGGTCTCGTTGTGATTTTCCCTCAGGTTTTCCTTTTCTTGTCACATTTCTTTCCGTGGTAGGCACAGATTGGTAAAGCAGATCCTTTGCTGCAACTACATCTTCAGGAGAAAATGTCGTTGTACACAATCTTATGATACTATCTTCATTCATTACATCCACTTGGTTCTGAATAAACGCCAATATTTCACTTATAACAATATTACAGCTATTACATTTTACTAACTTCGTCATTATCCAAGCGTGAAGTGCAAGTTGTATAGTAGTTAGGTGCAATGCAACCACAAGCTAAAAGCTTACAAAGCGGCAGCGGAGTAGCAGTGAAGCGACTCGGACCAACGCCTGTGTACAGCTATAATATGTAGGCACACGTAACTCTCGGCTGTAGCAGGTACAGGTGGGCCGGCGCGTGGTGCGGGGTCGCAGCGGCAGGTAACAGCGGCCGGGCGCGATGAGTCACCGCCGCTCGTGCAAGTACAGATCGCACTCGCTGGTAGCCGTTGGCAAAACTATTTTAAACTTAATTCACTTATAAAAACAGAACCACAGAACGGATTGATTTGCAGTAACCACTGATGCAAAGATTAGATATATAGTTACAATGTGAATTACAGTCGAAAACTTTAACTTCACTTTTTACCGCATTTTAGGGGAATTTATTTGAAGAACAATATTAACGTGGAGTCGCCTTGAGCGAAGTCGGACGGCCACTCCTGAACTAGCCATGAGTATCTAATATATTTATATCATAACAGATTACAAAAACCCGATACTTACAATGCTCTTTATACTATGTCGTTGAAAGACAACAAAGTATTCACAAGTCCGCGTCCCCTCAAACTCTATATGCTATAAATTTATATTTTTGTAATGAGGGTATATGCTTATTATATTACCTTTGCTATATTTTGACTACATTGTTTAACGCACACTGGTTCTTATAATTAGAATTTGATTCTGAGGTGTATACTAGATCTTATACTTATTGCTGAGGTTGCCAGCAGTAAAACTTTTAGGATACATATGTACATAGACATTGATAAAACGTAAGATGATTAAAGTGAAATCTAATGGGCTCTATTTTATAGACTAGTTATTTAATAAAATTGCAATTGCAGTAAAAACTTAAATACTAATTATGTGTGATCGTTTGGCGCGTGCCAGATAATAGTAGAGTAGGTAACTGCCGCCCACGACTGAAGGCGGCCTTTATCAAAGTATTGCACACACTGAGCTCTATTTATTCAATTTGGATTTTATGTCCAATGATGTGCTTTGTGATTTTTCTAATCTTGATGGTGCCCAATAAATAATTGGAAAGTACTGCAATACAGTAGACTGAAAGAGATTGCTTTTGTCGTTCGTCCATACTTGTGTCTTACACTAGAAAACTAAACCCTAATAGTAACCCTCGGCCGTCCGTCAAAGGGCCGTTGTTATTAGAATAACCAAAGACATAAAATAAAAAGTTGCCGACTGTAATTATAACATATTATATATTGGTGTATTACCAAACAAATAATAATTACAGGAAAAAAAAACCTTTAAGTTTATGAATACATTAAACGTGTATTTATAAATATTTCTTTTCTCTATCGTAAAAACAGTCCGATACAACCGTCACAATAGGTATGGCTATCGTCCCACATACGGCCGGCAATGCATCATCGAGACCTCTGCGGTGTTGCGGATGTTCGTCGGCGACGGTGGTCACTTAACACCAGATGAGCCGCCCTCCTATCAAACAAAATAAATTAACAATAAACACAGTCTGAGATTCTTAACAGGAATCTGATCCGAATTTGGCCGGTCTTTTTTTTGTACTTAGATGTTAGACTAAAAGTATATCACATTTTTACGATAAAGCAAAACGAAAGCAAGTTAAAAAAAACGTTTCTTGTATGGCGACCATCTTTAATTTTTATGTTTTTGTTATTATTATTGTTTTTTAGACAATTCGCCATACCAAAACATATTTTGTGAAAATTCAACTTGTTTTTTTTTCTTTTTTTTATGCCAGATAGGTTAGCCTTTGACCACTATCTCACCTGATGGTAAGTGATGATGTGGTCGAAGATGTTGTTCAAGCTAACCTAGAAGTACTGGCTCTCAAAAATATCTGTGACAGTAAAAAATACTGCAAATAAGTCGCAATAGTGCCGTAAAATGTACATCGTTAGTTATCAAGTATTTCAATCAATTGAAATCATAAAATCTAAAGTTGTGACGCACCGATGTGTATCCTCAACGGTACATATTTAAATTTCTATTGATTTGTGACAACAAGCATTTTTAGGTTTGGTTAGTAGTGGAATTAAAAAAGATGAAATTATTTTCATACCAAATCTAATCTTGCAACCGAGTTATTTTAGTTGTATATTGTTAGAAGCTGCTGTGCATTCGAATGCTGTTCATCGAAGGCGAAAATACCAAACTCTAAAAATAACGCCAGTGTGCGTGTCCAACTCGCACTTGGCCGGTTGTATTGTATGCTTGCAGCTGGTATAATCTTTGTTCTTAGGACAAGTGCAAACGCGATAACTATACATTGTAGTTAACTGTATTAAATGGAAAAAAAATATATAATTATTAAATTTTAATCTATTAATTACATGGATATAATTAGAATTTAAAATATTAAAGCAGTATAAATATGTATTAAATGCAGGTACTTTGGACTTATCTATAAAAAAATACAAAAAGGCTAATAAAACTTCTTTATATCTCTACACATTTATTGTGTATCTGTAAGGCCCTTTCACGCGAATAACTTCATACTATAAAGCGTTTAAATGTGATAGCTAGGTAGGAGATTTAAAATTTGTTGGATTCGTATTGTGGAAAAAAGAAAACTCCTTGGTTTGACTTTTATGACATGTGACAGCAGCTGTGAATATATAGATAGCACGTATTATCAGCTGAAGCAAAGTGTGTATTTTTTTTTCAGTTAAAGCTATACAGCCATATTCGACGGTATATTTTTAAACTTCGATTAAATTTTTCCCCGCTACAGCCTATGTCAAATTTCGTAAAAGTGAATACCATGGCAAATTTTAAATACTGCAACGGCGTTGAACGTGCATGCTGACAAAAGTCTATCATATTTTGTTGGTAGAGAAGTTAAAGTTATCCTCGTAAGTTATACCCTAGTTTGGTGATACTGTAATGCTAACTTTGTACAAAGCGCAAGTAAGGTCCTGTGTTGAGTACTGCTCTCACCTCTGGGACGGCCTTGCCAAATACCAACCTGAGGCGCTTGAGTCGAGTGAGAGACGCGCCAAGAGAATATTCCCAGGACTCGTACGAAGCGCTTCGCTTCCATTTTTATCGTGCGTACTGCGAATGAGTGGAACTCCTTGCCGTGGTCAGTTTTTCCTGATGGGTACAACATGGGTATCTTCAAATTGAGAGTAAATAGGTTTGTTCTAGGAGCTCTATCTTAGACCACATCAATGTTTAATATCAGACAGGGTGCAGTGGTCAAACACAAAACATATAAAAATGGTAGGGGAGACCTAGGAGGGTTGTGACAGTTTTTATTATTTGGGCCATATTTCGCTCAAGAAACATTCCACAGCTATGACCAATGTGATTTATTTAGCGGCATTCCTTCTGTTTTCAAAACAATCACCAAAATTAATGTAAGTATTATGGTTTCTGAGAAAATCGACAAAATTAAAGACCACTCCCCCTGTCACAACTCTCCTACTGCCGAGGTAAGTTGTGACTGGTACCGAGGTAAGTAGTGACAGCATTATATTAGATATAAAAAATATCATTATACTTAATATAAATAAATCAAACATGTTTTTTAGGAAAAAGTACTTTTATTTATGCTTAAGGATCAACAAAATTAACATATTAACATTCTCATAACAAGTAATTATACTTTTAATGACGTACAGTTGTTAGGTCTCATGTGTCTGTAATTTTACTGGCTCTCAAGGACTGCTGCCGGAACACACTGTTAGGTGCTTGGCGACAGATTTTCTACTTGAGGGTGGTCGCTAGCCAGGCGGGCATTCGCAAAAAGCCCTTCCACCATGCGCCACATAATGCCGCTCGTCCCCAGTACAATCTACGTGTACCCAGCATATGCATTTTAGGTATTGAACCCACTGCTCATTCGACCTGCTGTTTCCATAGGCTTCAAGGCAAACCAAGCAAAAACAATTATGTTCTGTTTCTTCTTCTTCGACACCACTTGTTAATATATTTTTATAAGTCTTCTTGGCAGTTTTAGATTTCATCTTTCCTTCGCTGGAGATACGCTTCTTAACATTCTTAGACTTCCTATTAGCCTCTATTGCAGCTATTTCATCCTTCGTGGGAGTGTAAGTAAGGACAGCAGATTTGATTTTACGCCGGTTCGGTTGGCTGTTTTTCCTTGGCGAAGCATTCGGCACTGGCCTAACTAAAATAAAATTCACTAAGAAATTAGCCAAGGTTAAAAATTAAGTAATATAGGAGAGTTGTGACAGGCTGTCACAACTCGCCTAGGTGTTTCAAATGACGACTTGATCTGAATAATAATTCATATTTTCTAAACACGATGCGTACACAAAATATTATTGCCACGTTTTGAGAGTTGAATAACCATACAACTTAAGAAAAAATAAGAAAGCAAAGCACATATAATAAGAAATGATATAAATTCAAATAAAATTTTAAAGTAAAACTTACATTTCGCATTTTTTTGTACACAACCGTCGGATTTACGCTACAGCGCCTCGTGCGTCGCCGGCATGTACTAAGTCGAGAAGCGGGTATAGAAAGCGTCATGCATGCGATGTTGCCAGCTCGCTACCTATAATAGGTTGGGAAAAATCGTCCTTGTCACAACTCACCTCTGTCACAACTCTCCTAGGTCTCCCCTACGTGTTTTACCAATATTTAAAACATTTGTAGTTGGTTTTGTATTAGTTTAGAAGACTGTATTTTATACATAACAATATTACTATAAGTAACCTATAACCATTATCATAATAAAGTTTACTATGTACTTGCCGTACAACGTCTATAGTCCCTCGGTACCGTCACAAACACATACAATTTCAGAAGCGCTCGTGTCTATGCATTGAGTAATTAATGCCAATGATTGAAGTACCTATGTTCTCTCTGATAACAACGGCTATCGAGCTAAAATAACAACCATGTCACCGGGTATTACCCGCATTTATTTAAATATGTCATCATGTTGTCCTTATCTTGTTTATTGTACAAAATAACACTCATTTTACAATAATCTTGCTAAAAACGACAAATATGAAACGTGTGCTTGGCTATAGAATATGTAAGTACCTGTGTGTCTATAAGTAATTAACCGCACACCCCAAACTGGACGTGGATTAATATTTTGAGGGTGTTTCTGGAATATAAAAAAAAGTAATTATCGCGTTCTAAAGCGTACATCATACAAATCTTGCCAAAGGCACCCGGTGCGTATAACCGCGGATGTGGTGGGTTCAATTCCAAATAGCGGTTAAAAATGTTGTGATAAAAATAGGATGGAACTATAATATTGTAAAGTGTGTCTCAGCAAGAACCGGAATTTTGGAATAACATATCATTTTCGGCTAACAATACAAGTAGTCCAGTCAGCCACATTTGCTATCTGAATCAATAATGAAAATGGTGCGTTAAAACCCATTACAAATTGATAAAAATATATAAGGTAAAACTTTTACTGTGACCATTCACAAATGCGCAATCATTTCGGCGCACAATATCCACCAATGCGGCCAGCTATTGAACATTTTAACTAGTGAGAAGTCTTTTCTTTACAATTTTCAAATTCAAGTAAACCATAGTTTTATCGGTCCATAAATCCACAGTAAACATTGCGACTGACAATGTAGCAGAACTAACACTCATCTCCATCGTTGCTAGAAATTAAACCTCTATCGCAGCACTCTTCAACAATTTTGAGAAAAGATTCTTCATGATTACTAAATCCAGCTGATTCAATAACAACAGTCTGACAACCATTATCATCTGATACAATTTTACCAATTAAATCTTATGGACTGGAACAACTAACAATGAATTTAACACAAGAAGACAATGGGCCGCATCGGGCCCATTTCCACCAAAACACTTTCTTGTTAAATACCATTAAAATGCGATTCATCTCCATCGGTCATTTTCTCTGGTTTTTAAAAAAGGGATATGTAAACAAACCATTAAGATAATGAGGGATAGAATTCAAAATTCGTGAAATCCACTCCATACTGCAAAACGTAGTGCACAATTTTGTCGAAAGAGTGAATTCCTGCCAACAAAGCAGCGAAGGCAATTTATCCAATATTTCGTTTACTCGTAAAATTGGTACATTATAAGGTATTTTTTTTAATTATATTATTCTTTCCTTATCCTGAACACCCTTTACAAATGCTAAGCACGACTTCAACGAAAATGAGCTTTAAAACCACTGCTCA
This sequence comes from Plagodis pulveraria, assembly GCA_963890685.1. NCBI lineage: Eukaryota > Metazoa > Arthropoda > Insecta > Lepidoptera > Geometridae > Plagodis > Plagodis pulveraria. The sequence goes on from OY982964.1 coordinate 97,519, forward strand.
TTCGTAAATATGAAAGAGGCGACGCTGTTGGTGCGGTCGGCAACGGGACCGCGCGGTTCACTTCCCGGGTCAATCTCTCCGACTCGGAGATTTCTCAAATAAACTGTTTCAAAAACGCTAATCCCGTAATGTATGCGTTCGGCGCATGTTCGCAACATGCTCGTGGAGTAGCGCTCGACCCCGCGCCGCCCTCTGCAGCAGTGCGCGGCGGTGGCGGTGCCGCTACGAGAGGCGAGGGGTGCGATAGATTGCACTTTTGTCCACTGGCTGATGCCGTCGTGAGTATTTTTGCACGGCAATCCGTTGCCATTAATATAATATTATACGTAAAGTACCCATAAGAAAGTTTGACTAAGATCGGGTCGAATGCAGTAGGTTTTTAATAAAGGATCTGAATTCTTAGTGAAGATGTTTTTATTAAAAACGTGTAAGTTTTACACTATAGCATATCTATATATAAACATGTGAAATATACAACTGAAATCACAACGAATCGAAAAGTTTGAACTTCGAGCGGGATCACATTTTGTAACCAAGCGTCCCTGGAGGCGAAACCAGATCTCCAAGTCAGAGCCACCGTGGTCTTTTGTCTAAGTTAGAATTATTCCTTTAATTCTTATACGTAACTGTGAATACTCACAGTTGTGTCGTCATATTTAACATTTAATCAGTTTTTTATATCCATTCGACGTAATAGAAGTTTTCGATAATCCTGCCCACTGAACATCATTTACGGATAAATCTTCTAAAGTTACTGCATAAAGCTTGTAGCGTGAGCTCTCTATCAATATTATAACCATACTAGTTTTTATGCAATGTTTATTTCTATTTTAGTTGATTTTAAAAGTAAATCAAAGTATTTAATTAGAATTATTCAATTTCACGATGCACTTTGCCATTTTTCTTCTTCCGCTGGATGGCTCGTAGTGAATTCTTTAGCATTAAGTACTCTTATTGTACATTCTTTTATATTATTGCCATTAAAGTGTTTAATAAATAAATATTCATTAGTAAAAAATAATAGTGCTCGTATTATCTTGAAAAGATAATGAATATCAATGTACATGCTTCCATAAGTTAGCTTACATAAATTACATTTATACGTGTTACGTTAAAATGTTATCATCATTAAATAATAAAAATATATAAAATATCGTAAAAAATCTTCCTTGAATCTCCCGTATTGCGTAATCAAAACCTACAATAGTTAGACGACCTAACATCAAAACTAAAATAATTATGATTCCCCGCCCGCGCCATACACGTCAGCAGGAACGAGCCACGTTATGTAATCTGTGGGATTTGAAGCACAAACACGACTCATTAACTATTAGCTTTAAACTTGTTTACCGTAACGCAACAAAATAATTATAATGTAACAATTTATCACCTTTGCATTAAATAAGACGTATTTGAAAAAAAATCGATGTCAGAATATAAAATTAGATCCTCGATAGTGGACGGCGTGCCGTGTCGATAGCAAGCCGTCCAATAGGAATAGCCGCTTACCGAATCGGTTCGCAGATCGCAGGCGGTCACGTGGGCGCGCTGCACACGCGGCGCGGCGCGGGTGCATTAGGACATGATTACAGATCGTAATGAACTTCTGCAGCCGCGAACTGCCACAGACTGCGGCGGGATCGGCCAGTTCTTGGTATAAGCAACCGAAGTAGTCTATATGCACGGTTCTGCTTTTAATAAACAGATACATTTGAAATATTTTTACCTTTTACTTATATTTTGGGTGTAAGTGTATACTTTCGTTATACACAACTACCCATTTTTTTACCAGATGATGATGCTATTAGGCTTAATTTAAAACGGGAAACTGGCAAGGATAGCTGGTGGAAATACCCTGCTAGGTACTTGAGGAAGGTATCATTATCTAGAAACACAGATTTCCTACGGCAAGTCGAGTAAGGGAATGCTGCCGTACATAAAACCAAACACAATACTTTTCACAACGTACTCTTGCGTGTTGCAAAAAGTACTATGTTGTTACGCAAACATTATGTACCTACCCCATATAAATAGACAAGGGTAGAAGGATGTTGGTAATAGATGCAATGAAGCAAGAATTTTGTTTATACCTACTGCAAAATGATAAATGATTACCAACCTTCCATTAACTACTATTTTTCATTCTCGTACCTAAGACCACAACATTGTACTGTGCTTAAACTGACATGAAGTTGTGGTAGTTACGTAGGAAATACAAACTATACTGTAGAATTCATCCAGTGGTTTATTCATTGTTCGGACCGATCAACTTATCGGGCAGTTTTTGAACGCTCCCGTAGCAGTCTACTGCCTTCTTATTAGCTATCTCACGGTGAACTTCAACACGAAGACAATTGGGTTGCGATTCAGGGGTATTATCTATCATTTTTACTGACGATGGAAGTTGAATGAACTAACAAAAGTGAAATAGATTGGGTCTTTTGTGTGTTTCGTTTATGCTTTCGTGAAATTTCTGGCCCTATCTTAGTGCCATTTGGCCCTAAATGGAATTGTAAGGCGCAAAATGGTAATTATATTGTGATTATATAATAATTTAAATAGGGAGTTAAATCATTTAATTACATATCATTAAAGTACATATAACTCGCACATATCTTAGATACGCTGTTAATGATGTATATCCTAAAATAATATCGAAACGCAAGTTGACATTTGTTTGTCAACGTCAGTTTCGCGCGCTATACAAAAACGTTCGTGAAGTGGAAGATTACTTGTGATTGTGAATTGTAAACAAAGATTACATTGTAAATTGAGCAAAGTAAAACTAGATGATGTGATTAAAAGTTACAATTACTTGGCTCATGGCGTCCGAGCAAATGGCGCAAATGCTGGGGGTGATCGTTGGCCACTTGCAGCGCATAGAGGCCGCACACAGAAGGCACTAATTTTTATCGCCTGATATGCGATGATGCTACCTAAGATGGTGCATACAGATTTAGTTCAACAGCTTTGCTAGCGGCGGGCCTACTGCTTGCGGCGAAGATATACAAAACGCAAGAAGATAAATCACGAACGAGTTTCTTACATTTACCACTGACAGTGCGGAAATCACCTATGCACTCCGGAAACCAACAGCTAGGTCAAGAGTCATGCCCGATTGTCACTTGGCGCTACAAAATTTAGCAGACATAATTATATAAGGTAACGGTGACATGTAATAAGAGCCACACTTCAAATCAGGGTAATAATAGAGCAGTTATTCATGTCAAGGGAAGGAGTGAAAAAGAATATCTCTACAGACGTTGCATAGGTCTGTAAGCCCACAGCAAAGGAAGCACAGAATCTGTTGCATGTCTACACTGAGAAATAACTACAAAATCTATGGAACAAGAAGTCAGACTAAATATGCGGTGGCCTTCCTGATATAAAACAAAAATGAATCTAATAATCTACTTAAGCTCACGAGGGCAGATCTCCATATGATGATTGGGATCAATACTGGCCTTTGTGATTTATACTATCACCTACACAAAACTGGAGCAACAGAGTCCACTGTGCCAGGGCTGCTTGCATGAGAATGAAACTGTAGAATGTGTTGCTCCACTGGAACTCCATACAAGATACTGAGGATAAGAAGCGGCTGGGGCTGGGCTGGTTGGGGTTGGCTGGCAGGAGGGAAATGCACAATACACCCCAAGCAGGACATGGGTGCAGGATTCATCGTTCTTTTAGAATTAGGATAGGATTGCTGTATTTTATATTTTTTATAAATAAATGATAAAGTATTTATTGAGTATTGTACTTTTTATTCAGATAGTTTGATTACATCCACAGAGAAGAACCAGCAAGAAACTCTTGTGGAGCATCTTAAAATGTTTAACAAAAATTCCATAATATTATCTTACACTAGAATACATTCTTTAATTTTATTATCTGATAGAATACTAAGTTACAAATTAGAGATACAATGCTATACAATAAAAATAATATAAAGGGGAAAGTTTGTTGTGTGTTGCGCCTTCAACGGATTTGCATGAAATTTGGGATTAAGATGGCTTATACCCTGGAATAGCACATAGGCTACTTATCATTATCATCACCTCGCGGGGACACCGCGGAGCGCAGTTAGTATCATATAATCATACAAAAGAATTATTTTAAAAAACCTGACACGTCTCACATCAAAATCAGTGTTCCAGTGTAGGCTGTAGAGGGTCACAAAGAATTAAGCCACACATACTTAAATACAAACATACTCTCAAAAAACATTACTCTAGTTAAAATCTAGTGAAACAGTTTAAACATTTTAAAATTATTTTACTAATATGTACATAAGCAACATGAAATGACTTCGTTTTTTCTTCTGCGATTTCCTTCTTCTGTAATACAAAGTTACACAAGACCACACAGTCTGACTGTTTTGCCTGCCTTGATATGGGGTACATAGTGCATCAACCTGTAAAAAAAAAACAAACAAAATCAGATATATTTAAAGAGTCATGAATAGGAATGTTTGATATACTCTTGTTGTATTGCACTATTTTACCTATGTGAGGTGTCGACCAGACCACAATCTTTCCACAACACCATGCCTTTCCCCATCTAAATTTTGGTGGTTCCGCCGCTCATTTGCAGTAGGCTCTGGCTGTTGTGACCGGTCATTTAGAATTTCTTCATCGTCAATGGTGAAGCATTGGTCTTACACAAAGTTATGCAAGACCGCACACGCATTGCCTATTTTCCCTGCCTTGAAGGGTGTATAGTGCAGCAACCTATTTAAAAAAATAAAAAAAAAAAAATAAAAGGGATATAAGTTCAAGTAAAACTCTGCTGGAAGTTTTGGATATGATGTTGTGATGGTAGGAAGACCATAAACCACTTACCTGTGTGCCAAGAGACATCGGAAGCGAGTTTTCAGCACACCAATACAACGCTCTACCACATTCCGTGTGCGAACATGCTTGTAGGTGTATAATTCTTCAGGCGAGTTTGGCACAGCGTTGAGGATTGGTGTCATCATCCATGGTCGCTGTGCATAGCCCGAATCACCTGTGGTGTTTTGATACATTATTCATTTAATCACTTATGAATGGTTGGTATGATTATGTATATCTGTGAAACTAATTGTCCTTAAATTTGTTTACTTACCGAAAAGCCAACACCTTTCCCCTTCAGCATTAATGTCTTGCATCAGAGCCTTTACTTGGCTATTATTCCAGACATGAGAGTCATGGCTCTGACCTCCAAAAGATGCATCTATGTGCAGGCTGCGATCAGCATCACAAATCTAAACAAACAAATGTTTTTTTATTAAGTAGGTTTATAAAAACATGTCTTGTGTTATACCTTACCTACATCAAAACTCATAACATACAATTTGGACATTCAATGAATGGTATTGCTTCCTATTGTAGTAGGCCTCTTCATCTTCACTGGGACGAATGATTGCAACATGAGTGCCATCAATGCATCCCACCACGCCAGGAAATGCATGCTTATCCATGAATCTGCAACAAGAAGTTCTAGTTTATTATCAGTATTACTATTTTATATCACAGCATTTTATAGTATCTTGATCTTTAAATGTACATGTAATGATGTGAACACATGCCTTTTGCTCTGATCCATATGCTTATTAAGTACAAGAAAACTAAAAGTAGATACCAATTTATAAATTGCAAAATTCTACTCCTTGTGCTCCACCATAGTCATAGGAAACTTTATATATTTGGCCTGAATCTCTGGGTTATTCAGGGCTTTGGTGACATCTCTTAGACAGAGTGACACAGAGGCTTGTGACAAGCCTAGGTGGTAATAGGCACCAATGTTCTTTTGATAGCAGCCGTTGGCATAAAATGCCAGTGCTGCCAATATCTGCAAGACAGTATCAACGTCATATTATAAACATCAAACACTATACATTATTTGAAAAGGAATCTAACTAAGGTAGGTACCTTAATCTCTGGCCGTACAGCGCTAGTGCGCTGGTTTACCGGCAAAAGCGGAATTAAATCTTCGCAGAGTTGTTCGAAATCGGCTTTTCGTAGACGGTAATGCCCGACAAATTCCTTCTCAGGTAACAATAGAGGCTTGCTAGCCTGCCTGAGTACCCTGCGCTCAATGATCAACAGCCTTTTAAGGCGTTCTTCCTCTGCAGCTGCCAACAACATCGCTCCAGCCATATTGCTACCTGAAATCAAAGATTAATATCGAAATTGAATAGTATACTCAAGCTAGCAAGAATAATTAGCAAAGATACAAAGAAAAATCCTGTTCGACTTTCACAAGTGTTAATTAACACGAAAGTCCAAATTTCCGCAGAATGAGTGGCTGAAATCAGAAATAATAATATCAAAAATAATATGGATCTTTGAATTTGCAATTAAAATACGAAAATGTCTATATATATACAAACTCGAACTAAAAACCCGCCAACCAGTGAGCAATAAAGCTCCCTTCTTCATTTGACGTTTCGTAATGGTCTTGAAGCTGTCATTAGAGTTACATAATACCAATTTTACGTCAAAAGTCCCTAGTTTCGTTCATTCTCTCGTCTTCAGAAAGTCTGGTAATCGTCTTGTCGGTTAATTCAAAAATTGATGTCCACTCTGACGTTCACGAAGACCACCGAGAGTTACGTAATAGCTCTGCAGGTCTATGTTTTTTGACATCTGTGGACAATTTGGTGTGAAAAAAGTTGAAGTTGGTTCGTCGTTCTCTTGTATATTTTGACGTAGGTAATTGGAGTAACTCGGGTTTTTGATTTTATTTGAATCTTGTATTTTTTAATTTAAATTGCGCGTGTTTGTTGTACTACGCGATAAGTTTGATATTTGTAACATTGGAGTTATGTGCTGGCGCCTGGATGATAGTGGTGACGTCCGGATTGGGAGGAAGAATCTCGCCATTGGAGCTTCCTCGCCCACGCGTGAGTACAAACCTATATTATTATATTGGCCAATATTAAATAATTAGGTAGCTCTAGTGGGATCGCCGACGCGACCTATCATAAGTTGCATGTAAGTTTATTGTTTGTAAATTTGCTTGTGTATTTCGTGTTTTTTATTTCAGCCGGCGAACGGCCGGCAAGTTAAACATTCAAAACAGATTGTCCAGGTGGAAGCCTCTCTGCTAAACAATCCCTGCCTGGGCAATCTGGAATCTCAACATTCATAATTCTGAACAGGACATTGAATCTGTACCAGCAACCTCTACCAGTAAAGATTGTTCTAACTGTAAGTAGTGTAGGTAACATTTGCCAATCCACTTGTGAGCTCAAGAATGGTTTCCGTCAGATCTACAAGGAAAAACCAACATTAAAATAATCTCGTTAGCAGCAGACAGCCGCGGCCGTTATCTGACGAATTGAGCAACGCGCGGATGTCACTATCGCTTCCGCCACGCGCCGCGCTACTGTCCTCGACAGGATTCGATTCGGCCACAATTATAGTTCAAACTATACCTACGCCAAGCTTTCAATGATCTTATTTAATTCTTTGTCATAGAACTAAACTAGTTTAGTCAGAGAAAAGTAGAGATGACACGAGCACTGGTTCAAATCACTTGCTGCCTGTCAGAGTGTCAATGGTGTGATATTGAACTACATAGTTCCATTGATACTTACTGAATTTGAATCTGGATGCGCTTGCATAATCGTTTCTAGGGCAAATTTCACCAAACGCGAATAACTTTATACTTTACATAATTAAAATGTGATAGGTTTTAGCTTTTTATTATGATCATGAAGGCTTACCGCCAAATTGGTGTATTCTGATCCCACAAACGGATCCCACACTATTTATTTATAAAATAAGATTCCGTTCTGATCCCCTCCTTATTTTCCGTTCCATTCTGATACCAATCATTGCCTTTCGAGGTTATAATTGTATTATTTAAGATTAGAAGTTTTCTTTTGACTACAGTTGTCTGCGTGATGTCAGATTACATTAAAGTTTATTAACTTTTATGGCAAATTTAAAATATCCTATCATCATTGCGCATCTCAGTGACAAATGCCTATCATATCTTGTTGGATACATATAATATACTACGTGTAGCTCTGCCCTAGATTGGTGAAATTTATCACTACGCAACTACGAATAAATATGTATTTATTCGTAGCTAAGCAATCAAGTACGTTAGCAGCAAAGTTCTCTGCGGGCAACTTTGAACGTTTAGTCCGCTTCTGTCTTGTACTACTAAAGGTACGTCATGCCGTCGATTCCAGTTGTTGTCTTAGGATGTTAGTCTTTGTCTTTTTTTCATTTCGGCTATGTCGGGTCTCTGAGACGAACTGAAAACTCCAATACTTTGCATGGTGGTAGGACAAATGCCTTACCACCATGTCCGTCTGGTTAGCTACCACTCAGAACTAGAAAACCTGTCAGCTAAACAAACAGAGAACGCTGCGTACTGGTCTGTCCTGTCCTCTCTTTGAAGCCAGCACCCATTCTCGGTTTAGCCCGTTTACTATTTGTGCCACATCGTTAATTCTTCATAACATATCCTACGTAAGATTGAGGTTAATGGAGAATCATGGAGAATTATATCAGCAATAAAATGTAAGGTAGCTAATATTTATACGACTTTGTAACCTTCTTGATCCTAAGCTGTTACTCGAGTCCGAAAGAGTTGAGGACATATACCAATTGATGCCTGTCTAGTATAGGTTTGTTCACCTGTTTAAATTGCGGTACATCTAATCTATCTTAGATTATTACTATCTGATTCCATTTGTAGACAGGATATTATTTATTTTGCCAACGCGATTATATCTACAGATGACGGAAATTAGATCGCGTCACTTTCATTGCATCATCACGGCAGTGTCCAGAGTTTCTACACAAGTACCTCCGATACACAGACTTCGCGACTTTATTAAACTACTACCGGAGGGATAGTGAGAGAGGAAATTATAATAAATAGTAAAAGATCTATGAGGTTAATCTTTATTGTGGAAAAAAAGTAATGTAGCATTCGCCTGGAAATAGGATCATTCTTATTGCCGAACATTTTTTAGTGACTTCCTAGTCCAGGTATTATAAGACCTACAGCAAGAGAATAGTTAGTTAAATTATTACTTTGAACATGGTTGAATGTACCTTAAGAACAGCCTTCAAAAAAGGCCTTAAATTATTTTGTACGCCTGAAGAGTACATTTTTTTGGGTAAAGATATAGCCATTCTACAGCTTGCTTAGTACACTGCTTTGTTGGTTTTTCAAGTGCCAGAAGCGCGGGCGTGGAGACATTAATGCGTGAGTTAGTGCCACTCCTGTCATCTATCGAGGACTACAATGTTTCGGCAGTTTTTAGTCAGCATCAGCGACCGGCAGCAAAAGGCTTGCGGAGGCGGTCGCAAGTCGCGGTCGCGTTTTTGCGTCGCGTCGCGTCGTGCCGTCGCCGCGTCGCTGATGGCGTATTGTTTGATAAATCACAAAGCATATTATGTGATATGTGGCCAAGTGTTGTGTGTACCTTGTGTTGTGGCCAAGGTTTTGAAAATATCATCTGATTTGTATTATTGTTGTGATTTGGTTTTTAGTCAAGCATTATATATATTATATTACATCAAGGTGCTTCGTGTAGATTTTTTTTTATAAGCGGGTGATTAATTAGATCTTGTACCGTACGTCTCTTATTGCATTTAACTAGAACCACACGCAGCTGTGGCCGACATGATAACGTAATATTTAATTAACGTTATATAAGTTAATAATATTCACACGTATATTATAGAAATAATATTTTTTGACGTTAAATAATTATTATTAAACTAAAACTTAAGAACTTTTTTGAAAACAATCCCTTCTACTCATTAATAGAATATATGTCAATGCAGCTTGTAGAATCTTTGTTCTTAGGACAAGTGAAAATGTGATAACTGTAAATTATTTAACTATATTAAGTGTAAATATATTATGATTATATTTTATTTATTAATTATTTACATGGACCTAATTAGAATTATTTAAGTAGTTATATGTGTTATATGTAATTTGGACTTGCCTGTTAAAAAAAATACTGATGGGGTAATAAAACTTCTTTATATCTCTATGTTATCATACTGTTTATTTTGTGTAAATTGATTATAATTGCACTAGTCGAGTCTTTATTATTATAACGTGGAAATCTTTAATAGTGTTCTATATATTTCTGTATATAACATAGGACATAATATAACCATCTGATTAGATATGCATTACACCGATTGTTATACGTCATATACATCTGCCAAATGGTTTGCTTAGTCTGATATAGGCGTATAATTGATACACAAAAATCCATTCAAGTTACTTGCCTCCAAAGATTAGAGTTCGTGGTCACCCTAGAATCATCTGACTCTCACCGCAATTCAACTGACTGCCGATTCCATTGTCCTCATCTGACAACTGCACCCATCTGTCCTTTCTCCTCTTCCACCCTTATATCAAGGCCATAGAGTACAAATTAGAAACGTTGCAGTAATGACAGCATCTGTAAAGTTCGTAACATGGGCAGTATGAGGCAGACGCGTTTTTGTACACATTCGTCATTTTACAATTCCGCGCTCGATGGGCTGCAAAAAATAGGATGTATCTTTGTCTGTTGAGAGCTCGAATGTAGTTGAATACGGCACACGGCGCGGTGTGATTACAAATTAACCCATTTGTTTGCATCCAGTAAGGAGGATGGTTTATGTTTATTGTTTCCTTTCGCGGAATGCTTTTTATTCGACAAGTTTTGACTGCGACGGTCCGGTGCCACTCCGGGAGAGTATCAGATATCTGCACAGGATCCTGTTCTTAGAATTACTATATTTTAGGTAGTGCTTTTGTTTCAGAGGCTAACTTACTGGATTTGTAAGTTTGTATATAAAATATTACATTAAATATAAAATAGGTACATATCGTTTTTTATGTTATTAGATGACGGAACAAGGTCAATACCGACCTAACGCCTTTCTGTTGAAGGAGCCGCGGCGGAGCCAGCCCTCACGTTTGTTGCAAGTATATATTTTGATCCCTCTCCAAGACATGTCCATACTACACCAACTAAGTTAGTCTTCAACGTTTGTTTCAATTATGTTGAATCTGTTCCATTATATACAATAAACATCTATCTGAACATTTGCATTTCTGCTACATGCACTGCTATATGTACTCCTCAATGGCTTCTTTCTTTGACAAATATTCAGTTCAAGCATTACGACTGGTCTTATGATGGTCTGTTAATGTTATCACTAAAGCATCATTGGCATTTGTCAAAATCGCAACATCATTTTACGTCTGTACAGCTAAGGGTATATAAATGGACTAATTTAAATGGTTCATGATCCTCACCATAGGCTTAAGCTTTACCGCACGGTGGGAGAGCATTTTGCTCGCCTGGCTAGCTACCACCCTCACGTAGATAATATGTCGTCATGCACCTAAGTGTGTTCCGGCTGCAGTCCTTGACATTCAGTGAAATGACAGGCACATGAGACTCAACAACTGTATGTCTCAGGATAACGGGTTCAGTGCAGTTCGTCATTTCTCTGTTTTAAACAGAGGTAACTGCTTATCATACAGGTGGGCTGCGTGATTCTTCATTCACAATTATATAAAACAAAGCGCTTGTTCGAATTTCGGTTGACCACCATATACCGTTGCTTCCATTAACATTCCAATTTCATAATCAGTTAATCCGCTTCGTGCCGGTGTACAAGGTACATAGGTACGTAGTACTCGTACATGATTATTTCCCCACGTTACATCTACGGCAGGATACTCTCCTGCAAGATATTTATCTTTAACAGAAAGGTTTACATTGTAATGAGCAGTAGAGTAAGTCCGGAAGTGGTAGAGCTCCTACTGACAAGGTATGTAGACTTATGTACATGCGTTACTTCACATTAATTACCTACCCGCTGCTCAAATAACTATGCCGACTCCATCCGGCCTTTGTGCTTCTACCAATACGTCATACAATCAATAGCTTTATTAATTCACTAAGTACTTTATTTTTCCAAATTATGCGGGTACTCTACGCAGGTATGTCACGTAAGAAATATTTAGTATGAGATAGTGTGGTAAATTTGTAATTTGACCATTGTAGGTCTTCAACATAATATTTCGTATCGCGTAGATTGGTATTTTAACGTTAAAATAAAAAAAATAAAAAAAAAACGCACTAAAGTATAGGGTCGGTAAATATGATACTTTTTCGCCAACAAAATACAAGACTACAGTCTTGTATTTTGTTGGCGAAAAAGTATCACAATAGCTCACCGTGGCATTTTTTTTTTATTTTTTTATTTTTATACCACATAGCTGGCAAACAAGCATACGGCCCTCCTGATGGTAAGCAGTTACCGTAGCCTATGGACGCTTGCAACACCAGGGGTATCACTCGCGCGTTGCCAAAAATATCTTCTGACTGGGTAAACTGATTTTAATAATTCTTTTTTTATTTGATAGCTGATGCTTGCCGTGTGGTCCCATTTAAATTTCATCAAAATCGATCTAGCCGTTTTTGAGTTACACTCCAAAAACTGAAAAAGTGTTTTCCTGTCCTGATATTATCTACCGACTTCAAAAAAGGAGGAGGTACTCAATTCGTCCGTTTTTTTTTTTTTTTTTTTTTATGTTTGTTACCTCATATCTTCTGACTGGGTAAACTGATTTTAATAATTCTTTTTTTATTTGATAGCTGATGCTTGCCGTGTGGTCTCATTTAAATTTCATCAAAATCGATTTAGCCGTTTTTGAGTTACACTCCAAAAACTGAAAAAGAAACACTTTTCCTGTCCTGATATTATAATCAATGTTTGTTACCTTAGAACTTTTGACTGGGTGAACCGATTTTCATAACCTTGTTTTTATTTAAAAGCTGATGCTTGCCGTGTAGTCCCATTTAAATTTCATCAAAATCGGACAAGTCGTTTTTGAGTTACACCCCAATAATTGAAAAGTATTTTCCTATCATGATGAATTCTCATCGAAGCTCAAATTTGGTGGTAACACAGTAATATTTCCTCAACGGTTTAAGATAGAAATACAATTTTGGATAGGAAGATAAAACGTGTATTATGCTGCAAGCAAGTCTTATTTTGATAATTTAAGTCTGTTATATGTTACTATATCTGGTGGTAAGTTAAACATAAGCCCATAAGTAGCAAGGGTCACTAAAAAGGGCGAAATAAAAATTTTTACCAAAAAAATAGAACCGACTTCAACACTCAAATGTGTGAAATAACTTGTCGAAGTCGGTACCATGCGCACAATATTGTGATGATAGGTACTTTTGAACCGTCATGGTACCGACTTCAACAAGTTATTTCACACATTTGAGTGTTGAAGTCGGTTCTATTTTTTTGGTAAAATTTTTTTTAATTTTTATTTAATTTTCATTTGTTATTTGTTTTTTTTAAATTTCATTTGATTGTAGTTATTATAGGTTTTTTGTTACGATTATGAATTTGACTTACACTATTACATTAGGAAATTCCTGTAAAGATAATTGTAATTGTATTTTGAATAAATAAATAAATTACTGTTTTTACGATAAAACATATAACATAATATATACCGACCCTACTTTAGTGCGAAATATTATGTTGATGACCTACAATACCTTTCTATGAGACAGAGTTGGTAGCAGTGGTCAAATTACAAATTGACCACACTATCTCATCAAGGAAATAACTGTCACAACATTTGACTTAAACTCCAGAACGTATGTAACGTACAAAATAACGGTACTTCGTTCAATAAACGGCTATCAGCAATCTGTACAGAAATAACAGTTGTTTAATACAAATGCTCATCGCGTATTGTTCCACGTTTTCCCAGAACAGATGTTCAGCGAGCAATTACTGCAAATTTGGCGCAATGCAAGCTTGCCAAGCGACGATGCTTGTCGTTATATCACAAAAAATAAATATGAGTTATTAAAACACGACCCCCCCCCCTCTTTCTTTCACCGCTTTTCTTCCTCCCCCGGCCGAAAAGGGACCGCACACGCACTTAAAAACCGGACATTCCGTATCATTGGCTTATTGAGGTCGAAGCAGAATGACCAGTGCTGCAGTAACAATAAAGTTGATTGTGTGTTGTTTGTATAATGCTAATATTAACTGAATATGATGCGTTGTAGTGTTTTTGTGATTGTGCGCAATTAACGATTAATTGGGCTGAATCAGCGCCACCAATGTCGCTTACAGACCGGTTATAAGTGCATATCTGCACACAATTATGATACTTATGTATTGCAAATAAAAAGTACATGAACAGTTCTATAAAGCATCCACAGAAGTTAATATCCCGTCACCATGCTACTTTAATCTCGTGTGTGTGGGGTCCGTATGACGAGAATATCTAACGGACATTCTCTTCAGAATGGAACCCTAAAACGATCACATTTGTACTGCGGCAAAAATAGTTTACTACATGCTCTCTGTATAAAATCCAGTTCCTACATACGAATTGCAGATTATTTCCTGTAGAGGATGTTGACGACTGTAACGTTTTCATTTAAATTTTGCAAGCTTTTCGTTCGACAGTTGTTAATGAAAAATCACAATGCTAGAAACATTGGGTTGTGTAAACAAGTTTAACGCCATTAGAACAAATAGTTTTCCTTGTACTTCGATTCAGTTTGGCTGCAAATGTCACTCCGTCCCCCTAAGACTGTTGAACGATAAGAGCGAAGTGCTACATTTTAGTTATGACTCACTCAGTACGGTAGCTCAGTTGGGAGAGTATGTCCTGGCTATAGGGATGGATGGTCGGTTCGTATCCCGCTCATTTTTTAGCGCCCGTTAAATTTTTTCGTTTTGTTATAATTTCGTACAGTCGCCCACAATACTAGTTAGCGTCGGCAAAAGTTGCAATTAAGTACCATTAAGTCATCCAGGTAAGTACAAGCTTCTTTGCAAACAATATATAAACAAGAATAGTATAAACTCCGTGAAAAGTTACGCACTGTTATTATTAATATGATAATTAAATTATATATTATTATTACGATAATCAACATGAAAATAGACGCCTTGACTTGAGAACCTTCCCCTCGATAAGTCGGTTAAAATGATATCCCTTCCCAGGAAAAGTCGGTAGCGGGTCGTCTGCACGTGGGTTCATTTTTTCCTTTCGTATTTATCTTGTGTGTACCTAGTTTTAGTGTCTGCAATTTTGTTGATAAGTTTTTTTTCTTAGATGAATTAAATTTTAACACTAGTGTAAATCAGATTGAAGACGTTCTGAAAAAAGGCCAGGTCAAGAGTACCCTAAACCGACGCTTATGCGTGAAAGGATTGAGAAGTGTAGATGAAGCGAAAGAGATATGTAAGGATCGTAGGAAGTGGAAATCCGTGGTCTCTGCCTACCCCTACGGGAAAGAGGCGTGATTTTATGTATGTATGTGTGTACTAGTGTAGAAAGTGGGTTTCAACTTATAAGGTCTCGATTTACAACTTTGTTGGGTTTAAAATACAAGTACTGGAAAACTAAAAAAAAAACAATTGTTTAGGTATTAAATTCTCGTGAAAATTGTTTCATTACAGTTTTCTTTCACTTTATTTTTGTTTTGTTTGCAGTAATCAATTTCATATAATATTTTATATACGTTCGATCTCTTTAGTCGGTGTAGTGAACACATGAACAGTGCTCATGCTTTAGTTCTGTCTTACTCTTCTCTGAAAACAGTCCTGTTCCGGTCGCAAGTACTGAAGAACCAATCACCACGCACCGTTTTTAGAAGAGGAATATAAGTCAAGCCGCAAGTTTTTATTAGCCTCGTGATCAAACTTCTCATTTTATAACTAAACAACGGGAAAATGAGATAGCCTCTAATAAACTAATTCGTCTTTTTTTCAACGCTAAATAAATATTCTTATAGAAAGCGTCAAATAAAGATCAACAATTATTAGAACTTGTCCTTCTTAGTTATTTAATGTGACCTAATTTACTAACTCAGCCACGGAATATACATCTCATCACCATTAAACGTTCTACAGCTTCAACACAAGGTCCTCAAAAATTTAATTAAAATTGAAGCTTGTAATATAGACCACATCATTTATTATAACTAAGCATGTAAAATAATACATCAATATTCTTTTATCGTTATAATAGTAGCTGTAATATTTGACGCGAGTGCGCGAGACGACAGCGGCTGACAGCGGCCGGCCGCGCGGCCGTTTGTACCAATTTTATCGCAAGTACATCTGCAAGTATGTGATAGGCCTTGCAATCAGAATAGAATACGTGAATTTACAAAAACAAACGTTGATGTGGCCGCCCCTCACTCGTTCGCCGCCCCTCACTCATTTCAGTTAATTATTTTCAACCATACAATTATATACGTACCGATTTAAAATATCAGAAGCTAATAGGTTATCTTTTTAGATGTCATATATTGATGTTTCAGAAGGTTACCTCTTGAATGCATGTTACAATTTAAGATACTAAAAAATAACCACCACGCTGAGTAGTATTAAAGTAAGCTTAAATTAAGGATAACTAGATAGTATTATTCGGACGCTCGTTAATTGTGGCTGACTTAGTAATTTAGAAGGCAATGTAGATTTTTAGAGACGTATAATGCTCTTAAAAAAATCCTGTTTAATAAGCACCCTTTTTAGAATAGACGGAATGAAAACGTCATATATATCTAATATGTAGTAATTTCTCAGCACCACGTAAATACATCTTTTTACTGTTTAACTCTTTGCAATGGTTGGAAGCGTTTATGAATGTTTTATTTTGAAAGATTTGATTTATAAGTAGTATTGTGAAAGCCGGTTAGTGGGCAAGTGGCATGAAATGAGGAGGTCGGTTGTCGGCTCGGGTGCGCGGGCGCACCTCGCTCGCCTCCTGCCCCTGCCCCTGTCCCTGCGCCTGCGTCGCGTCGGAGTTCATCATCCATCATAAATCAAATAATCCAATTATGCGGCGCGGCGCGGGCGGCGGCGCGGCGAACCTCGACTTTTGTGCAATGAGCAGAGACTAGCAAGTTAAGAACCTGATAGTTAGCATCACATCTGCACCGCAATATGTACACTGTACAGTGCAGTGCCACCCAGGCTTTCAAGATTTACGAGACGGTCAATCATACAAGTTATTATTGAGATAGACCCTTGATTACTTCGGTGTTATAAATATGTATAATATAATAGACATTGTATTAGAAGATGTTGTAGGTATAATATGTCCTAATACTTTTTAAAGCCGAGTGACAAGTACAAGTAGCACAAACTACATACACATTTATGTCATTTGTACTATATTTCGATTTCTGAGTAAAACGTAGGAATTACTTAGTTTGTTACTTCTGTTTAAATTACGCACGCGACCTCAGGAAATATGAAAGAAGGACAGAAGTGAATAAATTATTATATGTGATCTGTCTGTTCATATCAGTAGGAATATGCTCCTTGGTTGCTCTTGCTTTGTAAATTCTAATAAAAAACCGGCCAAGTGTGAGTCGGACTCGCTCACCGAGGGTTCCATACAAACCTGTAAGTGTATAAGTAAAAGTTATGGTATTGGTATTGCTAAATGAAATCCATAATATATTGAAATTATTAAAAATATTTTTAGCGCCGTCACATCTTTCTAAAACCCACGTGAGGGCTGGCGCCCCGGCTACTTCGGCAGAGCAACTCAAGCGGCGCAAGTATGCTAACCTCGGTATGGGTTACATATTTGAGCCGTATGGTGTAGAGACGTTGAGTCCGTGGGGACCGGGAGCTCATCGTATTTTACAAAATTTATCAGAGCGCTTGGTCGATGCGACACGTGATCAAAATGCTGGCACCTATTTGGCTCAAAGAATAAGCATTGCAATTCAACGGGGCAATGCTGCCAGCATGCTGGGCACGCTGCCAACTGATAGTGGGCTAGAGCATTTGTAGTAGCTGTAGTGTTGTATATAGTTTGTAGTATTTGTTAATAAAGGCATACCGCCGGTAAAAAAAAATATCATATATAATGTTACTAAAAATGTATGCCATTCACAGTTTTGGCTTTATTTATGCTAAAGTCGTTGCTTTGTACCAAATTTCAAGATTCGAGTTCACGGGAAGCACCCTGTAGGTTTTATGATTCCCTTGCGAGTGTACAAAATTTGTGGCATAAACGGCTGTATCTTTTGATTGCGTTTGCTTAGAAGTTTGATTTTTTTACAGCTTCAAGGGACAGTATACTTGAGTATTTGATAATTATGAATTACTTCCACGCTTTCCTAATAAAAAGGGTCCTAGCAGACAGACAGACGGCAACAAAGTGGTCCTATATTGGTTCCATTTGTATCCTTTTGAGGTACGGAACCCTAAAAAGGATGAATCAAATAACAACCTCCTAGGCGTTATGTTGCTGGCTGGTTAATAAAATCAAACTGAAGTTTGGAAAAATAATATAACACCTGTGTTTATGGAAATATAATGAACGATATAACACCTATCATAGGTTTTACGTACAACACAAGTGGGTATACCTATTCAACTATTAGATGATATTCTCCTTATATTTGCCGATGGCAGACAAATGTTATACTCAATATGCCTAATGACTACTGTAGAGCACTGGTCACCAACTACACGTAGAGTTTCAAGTTTCTCTTCGAGAGAATCTACTCGTTTACTTTAAAATCTAGCGCGAGAAGGATTTTTTGTCATTAAAATGTAAAAAAACTGGCGTAAGCATTATACATTCTTTTGATATAATATCGAAAACATTTCGGCTGCGTTTTAAACCTTAAAATACAACGTCTTTTAAAACGTTAAAGTGGGATAAGTATATCGGTTAAATAGGTTCGTACTGTTACACCTAATATATTGATGACGTAGGCCCGAACCCCTCACAAACCTATTTACGCGTTGTCAGTATGTTTCACTATATAAACAGTGTTTTCCAAAATTAAGGGCTCAGTATTATTGTGATAACTCCAGGAGCCACCAGACTCAATACTAGTATACCCTTCAGGTGGAACCTCTGCCCAAATTGATAGTAAAAGTGAGTTGCGGGAACAAGTAAGTCCTCTTGTAAATGTAATAATTTTATTATTCTAATAAAATAAATGTGTGTGTAAAAAAACAACTTGTGGAAACAAGTTGTTTTTTTAAACAACTGAGTAGGTCCACGCAAAAGTACACATCCGGTGGTATTTTGCAAAGAGTAACGGCTGCATTCCCCTCAAGTAGTGTTCAGTGGGCGATTGATGCCGTACTTTTGTTCAAAATTAGGTAGAACTATGTTTTAGCCTCGAAAAATATTTAAAACGAACTAAAAGCTTCGGAGTTAAAAAACAAACAACCCCTTGTTCAACATACAAAGAAAAGGATATATTTGTGAAGTGATCGATGCAAAAATTTGTACTTGTTGCCGAGCGAGAGCTTCCGGTGCGCGAACAAGTCGGTATGCCGCGTCGTCCTCTCGGTCCGAGTCGGTGTGACGACGGACGTGACGCAATAACCCACCCAGCTGGTACCAGCAGCTCATCCTTACGTCATCGTTCATGGAGACATCCATTTCATACACATTTTCTTATATTCAATCTACTTATTTATTGCGGTCGTAGCGAAGTTTGCTTAGCTGTTCTTAACCGATCAGCAAAGTTAAGCAACGTCCGCCGTGGTCATGAGTTGGATAGGTGACGGCTAGTGACATTACTACTGAGCGTGCAAGTGCATCGGAGGGCACGTTAAGCCGTCGGTCCTGGTCATTGTCTTAGGATTGCAGTGGTTATAGCTACCACCCTCAAGTAGAAAATCTGTCGGCAAGCACCTAACGGTGTGTTCCGGCAGCTGTCCCGGAGAGCCAGTAATTTTAGGTTAGGTTAGCTGACAACACCTTCGACCACATCATCACTTACCAGGTGAGATAGTGGCCAAAGGCTAAAAAAAAAACACACTTTAGCCCGTGGCATGTCAAGCCAGAATGTCACCCCCCATCTCTACCCGTTGGTTTTGTAAGAAGCGACTGAGGGTAACACACCAGAAGGCGAGCAGCAGCCCATTCTGAGGAACTGATATCGCACGCTGCGATCCCCAAGATGCCTGCCAAGCTTGGGAATTATGGAAAATCCCCTTATAATTTAAATAAAGGCTGTGTTCAGCAGTGGCGCTCTACTCCACAGTCAATTATTGATGCGCATTAGGTATACTAGCCTCGTTTGTACACGAAGTCTTATTTAAGGCATTAATAGCATCGTCTCTTCAAACCTTAGTGGTTTTTTCTATGCTATTGTTAACAAAACTTTTGTAAAACAATTGTTTATTTTGATAAATAAATGAAAAAAAAAGGTGTTAATGCTAATATTACTTGTTCTCTTGTTCAGTTAAACAATAAAATATATAAGTGGTCGACTGGGTATGCAGTAGTAGTTGCAACTACACTCAGAAATATGTAGCAGCGCGCTTACGTCAGCAGAAAGGTCTGCAGATAAAGTACGGATGTTATAGCTTTCGTCGTATTTCTTCTAAGTATATAAATAGCATCTAACTGTGTGTTCCGGCAGCAGTCCTTGAGAGCTAGTAAAATTAAAGGCAGTAACAACTGTTCGTCTCAGTGTGACGGGCACAGTGCAATTAGTCATTGTCGAACTGCATCTGTTATAGGCAGAGGTTACTCCACTTAACATCAAGTGGGCCTCGGGCTTGTTCCGTCACAATAACATAAAAAAAAACAATAATTAAATGATCTCTACCGCGCACCCGAGGTTTAAAAGCCTACACCGACCCACCGCTGCTCGGATCCGTAAGATTATAGTTAACTTACGCAGCTAATTGTGAAATGTAGCTACTCCATGTGGAAGAACCGTAAAATTAAAACAGTTTCGGAGGCTCTACAACCTGCAACCCTTTACACAGCATCGACACCGACACATCGAGCGATGAACTCACAGATTGGATTCCCGCGTATAATGGACCAGTAATTAAATAGCTTTTTTGCGGCACAATCCAATAAATTAAATTTGGAACATGACTCGCGGCTACTCTCTGCCCCAGCGCGACGACAGCGACGCGACGCGGCGTCGAGTCGAGCGAGACGTTGCGATGATCCGCTCGTAAACGGTCAAATTTAATTTGTGGTGGCATTGTGCGAGCTGCGGAGCAAACCGCGGCAAAAACTCGCCGCCGCATCTACCTAATCGAATTTATTAGTCGGGAGCGAGCGTGTCGACCGCTATTGTGTGACGATCTAAACTAAATTAGATCTCGCGAGAACCCGCGCAGCGCCCGCCGATTCCACAAAAACAGCTCCCATTGTACCCCGTAACGATCTAACGACCGGTGAATAGACACATTCTTTTTGAATCTCGGCCTCGAACATATCAGACAGAGTCGGCACAGATATCGGCGGATGCCACAGTCGGCCTCACAGCTTACGTGTTCGCCGTGAGTCAGACTTGACCTCCGCTGTATAAAAGGGGACGTTATTAAACAGCAAATAAAAGGAGGAATACAATCTTTACAGATAGGCATCTCGCGAGTACGAAAACAAAATTCTCATTAAGCTCGGTACATAACAATAAATTGATCGTTTGTGTGGAGGAGGCGAGGGGCGAGGGGCAAGGTGCGTGGGGGCGGGCGGGCGCAGCGGGCGGCCCGTCGCGTCGGCCGTCACGGATACACCTCGGCGGTGCCATACTAAAATATAACAAGGAAAACTTTACACATAATTATAAAAAACAAATTTTCAATCACGTGATGTTTGTGTGAAAATTAAAACTTGACTAACATCACCAGCTAGGCGACTCATTAGGATTCGAACCTATGACCTGGAACCATGTGCTACCAAAAGATTTAAAAGAAGATTTAAAATTAACGATCATATGCAAACTTATCAAGGAAATCACTCGCTAAGCTCACTATTACTTGGACGGAAAACATTATCAATAACTTACTTATTTAAAAAAAAAACGAGTGTAGATACGCCCAGCTTAGCACGGGTTTATGTTACTACTCTTTCTGTTGTATACAATATTGATGCTAACATTACCAGTACCTAATGGGAGGGACTAATGGATAATTAAATGTAGAATATAAAAATTGCAATAGGTGGCAATCAATACAGCATTGACCAAATTGGCATCGCATAATTGCTAGTGCGACGGTATTCAGGTGTTGCGGGTTAAATCCCGCACAAAATTATCATATTACATCCGAAACATAAATTCCTTAGATAACTGAAATACTGACCCTTACTATGCTTTATAATTGCAGTGCCGAGTGCTAGCAGCAGCACGCGGTACTTGCCACAATACGGCGCGGTGCAATTTACCCCGGACTTGGACAAAAATAGAAGCCTCCAGTGACCCCGGGGTCCCGCGTGCACCGGGCCCGGGTCCAGGGGGGGCTGGCAGGGTCGGGGAGGGGGGAAGAGGCAGTAGATTGCCAGTAAACGAGCGTGATCGAAACGAAGCGGGATTAGTTAAATGTTTTATGTTTATGTTTATGGGGTGTCGGCGTGTAATGACGCGGATCCTAGGAAATTGCTTATGATGTTGGTACGGAGCGCGGCTTCGTGTGTGTGCGCGCCATTACTTGTACTACCTAGGTATACTTATGTTTGTAGCTCATTTCAAGTTGTTTGCCAAGTTGAATACAATGAAGTAACTCAAACGCCGGTCAAGAAAGTAATTATAATAGGTACAAATGTACTTATATTTGTTTATGCTGCACCCATCACCCTGTGACCAGTTGTTGTCTCATGTGCTTGTAATTTCAATCTCTCTCGGACTGCTGCCAGAACACACCGTTAGGTGCTCAGCGACAGATTTACTACTTGAGGGTGGTAGCTAGCCAAGCGAGCATTCGCAAAATGGCATTCCACCATGCGCTGAAGCTCAAGCCGGCGGCGATGGGGATCAAACCATGGACCTGCCGCACCGCAATCCATAGTTGTTACCGCTTGGCTATCAATGCTTCAAAATTCGTAGTACTGCGAGTTCTAAGAAAAAACAATGTCTGTAAACGAAGAGCCAGTAATTATAGGTTAGCCTGAACAACTAAGTCTCTCATTAAATAATTTTAAAGGGGAGCCCCCTGAGAAAACATGACGGTAGAAAAATATAAATGTTTTTGTAACGTAGCATCCCATAGAGGGCTTCATTATTTTATTTTTTATTAAACTTCTATATAAATGTGGAAAAAAATCATCAAATTGCGAACTTAACCTGACATGATGTTAAACTTTTTTGCCTAATTATATTTATCTGGTTTACGATTATCAGTATCACACCTGCAGCACAGCCTTTCGAATATATCCTCAAGTAGGCAGCAGCATCGTGACTATTCTACCGCATTCGAGAAGGTACGGAAATGCCAACGCTCACCTATTTATTTATTCTTAGCGTAATGCCTATTTATCAGTCGATTTACTGAAGATACATTTTATTGGGTTTTATTTGGATGTATACACTTCAGGATGTACTCAAAACTAGCAGTCAATTTAGGAACTATGTACTAATGGAACTATGAACGTGGTCATTAATGAAATAGTAAACATTAACAATTATTTATAAAATTATGATTTGAGATAAAACTCAAAAAATATAAAAATATATCTGGTGACAATTCCTAATTTTCCCTAACCATCCTTATCAAAAATATATCCATATTTTTAAATTACATACTTACATATATAGCTAAGCATTTGCGACGCTTTTCACTTCTACACTAAGCATCCTCAGGAGGTCTTGACTCTAAGAGCGCACTATCGAGAATTCGAAATTCTGAAACCAATGTGCTTAACAGGAAAGTTTTCGTTTGTACGGAACCATCGGTGTGTGAGTACAACTCGCACTTGACCGATTTTATTTTATAAGATCATAACAAGATAAGTTTATTTTTTTAAGCGCTCGTTGCGTAGTTTCCTTAGCATTACTTAACCGATCAGCTAAGTTAAGTTAAAATGATCCGCCGCGGTTATGAGTTGGATGGGTGACCGCTAGTTACATTACCATTGAGCGTGCACGAGCATCGGAGGGTACGTTAAGCCGTCGGGTCCCGGTTGTTGTCTTAGGATGGCAGTCGTTATAGCATGATGGTAGGGCATTTTGCGAATGTCCACCTGACTAGCTACCACCCTCAAGTAGAAAATCTGTCTCCAAGGACCTAATGGTGGGACCTAATGTCTGTCCTTGAGAGCCAGTAATTCTAGGATAGCCTGAATAACATCTTCGACTAAATCATCACTTATATACCATCAGGTGAGATAGTGGTCAAAGGCTGGGCTATCAACTATTAAATAATAATAAAAAATATCAGTGTAAAAGTCGTGCAGACCAAAAATCTTCATTAAAGGACACTTTTGGCGTTTGAATACAATTATGTACGCGGGTAATTTATGATCTTAGGTAATCATAAAATTGTCTTACCGATCAGTATTGATATAAAAGCCGGAAATAGTACAACCAGGAAAAATACTTCGACTTTAAGTAAGATATCGAATGTTAACAGCGGATACTAGCATTACTACAGTAAAGTGTCAACTGGTATGCAAATATCTCTGTTTCAGCGCTCGCTCACCAGCGCCAGCGCCAGCTTATATTTTATGATAATATGGCGTAATTAATTTAAAACGGTACATTAATTAACATTCTAAACAGGAGCTCTACCATTAGATAAAATCTAGAGTCTTGTATAGAGACAGGTTCGTCCTGTCCCGTCCGTCCTGTACAGTCGGTACAGTCTGCCAGGTAAGGTTTGCTGTCGCCTTATAATTACTAAAGAGTGTGGTTCTGCTATTAGACTCGGATCGTAATTGCATCGTCATTATACCATAATGACTTTGCAATTGTATAACTGACTATGAATATAATATAAAGTAGAGACGCAAATGCATTGTTGCCGCGGAAACATGCAGCGACATACTTAGCTAATAATAATGCATACGTTTTCTGTGTCGTGCATCTAAGCTAAAAAAAGGTCCTCACACAATGTTACGCTGGCGGCAAGCACTATCGAGCAATACTTATAGGAACACAGTATAATTACTACCTGCCGAATCCAAGGAGTGATGACGATGTCCAATTCTTCTCAATATTAGTTATTCCAAATTTCTCTAGGTAAAGGGTTTTTCAATACGGACGCGTGAACTTTGACAGCGCATAGCGGCCATCTTGGTAAAGCGATAGCTGTCAAATTAGGCAAGAACACAATATATTTAGTTGACATTTCACCATATATAGAACGCTACACGCTTCAACAACGCGAATAAAATTGTGAAAATTTATTATCAAAATCAGTGCTCTATTCACCTAACGTTCCGTGCATTGCGTCCAATTTACGATGTTCATGGCCGTCCTGCCACAATCCGTCATTTAATGAATAAATTTGATGCCCAGGTTAGATGGTATGGATCTCACTAACATGTGGTTCCAACAGGACGGCGCCACTTGCCGTACAGCACGGGAAGCCTTAAATTTATTGAATGAGAAGTTTAAAGGCTTCGTCATCTCGCGTGGTGGCGACATCAACTGGACACCAAGATCGTGTGACTTAACACCACTCGACTACTTTCTGTGGGGTTACGTGAATTCTCTAGTCTATGTAGACAAACCTCAGTCAATTGCCGCCCTGAAGGCCAACATAACTCGCGCTCTTCGTGAAATTGAGTCCCATTTATGCGAAAATGTCATCCAAAATAGGTCCACTAGGATACACCATCTACAGCAGAGTCGCGGCGGCCATTGGGATGAAACTATATGCAATACATAATATCAGCAAATATCCTTTAAAATAAAATATAAATTGTGGCAATATCACTTAAACAGGCTTTTTTAATTTATTTTTAAGTTCGGGCGCTCTTAAGGAAACACGCTTTAGTTTATTGTGTTTGCATTTATTTTCTCTTCATAATTCACAAAAACAATTATTTCTTCCTCCATTAACAATAAAATCAATTTATAAATGGTATCG
The DNA here is from genome assembly GCA_963890685.1 of Plagodis pulveraria. Taxonomy (NCBI): domain Eukaryota; kingdom Metazoa; phylum Arthropoda; class Insecta; order Lepidoptera; family Geometridae; genus Plagodis; species Plagodis pulveraria. Next base: position 123,366 of record OY982964.1, read on the forward strand.
CGCTCTAACAAGAATATAAAAGCAATTTTCAAATTATATAAAAAGCGTTATTACAAAAATTAATAGTGGATGTCAAAATCATTTATTCAGTTTACGCGTCTACGACGCTCTTATATAGATAACTTCACATTTTAATATTGATATATACTACATTGTACTGTCACGTTGCGCATTAAAAATGTATAGTGCCACTGCAAGAAGAACGAGCAAGAAACTCGGGGTCATTCGTTTTGAACGTTTTTTAACAATGTGTTTCAAACTACATTTTTAAAATTATTGCATTTTTTTTCATTCATTCCAACCAACCGTACAAACCAATCCATGTAATGGAAAAATAATTATGATTACCCTCTCTTTCAGTTAGAGGGAGATACGTGGCTGAGTAAGTTTTGGTTAAATTCAAAATTCTTTTGTAAATACACCCCCCCATTGCTACCTGTGGGTGTCGTAAGAAGGTAAGATACCGGAAGTTGGGAAGCAGTGCCTTCTGAGGAATTGATACCTTAAACTGCTATGCCCATGCCGCCTGCCAAGCGGGAGGTTTATTGCCCCTCTTGATGGAGGAGGCTCTATTAGCAGTGGACAATGCGGCTGATACAGTACAGTAATAACTAGTCGTTTGAGTTATTGGGTACACTAAAAGCTGCCAATACTTACTTCATTTAATTTCACATAAACATAAGATAATGTTCCTTTTATACCAGCAAAAAAACAACCAAATGTTTTTATTATTTACTTGAATTATGTTCTCAGTCATCAGAGTCTCAGATCTCAGAGTTTTTTCAGTATAGGCGTCTACGATACTCATATAAATAAAATTTTACTTTTGAATTCTACACAGCACTACAAACTTTTGCAAAAAAAATATAGATCCACTGCGTGAAGGGACTGTAACAGCCGACTCGTCCACTGCTGAACACAGCCTCCCCTATTAAGGGGGTATTTGCCATAATCCCCACGCTTGGCAGGCGGCTTGGGGATCGCAGTGTAAGATGGCAGTTCTTTAGAAGGTGCTGCTGCCCACCTTCCAGTATTTTTCCCTTAGTCGCCTCTTACGACACCCACGGGATGATAGGGAGTGGTGCAATTCTAACCCGGCACCTAAACTAGCTGTGCAGTAGCCACGTCAGTTAACTGTCTTATCTTACGAACTGCTTTTTTGAAGCGCTCGTAGCGAAGTTTGCTTAACCGTTCAGTTAAGTTAAACAACGTCCGCCGCGGTCATAACTTGGATGGGTGACCGCTAGTGACATTACTTAGCGCTTCCGTGCTTTGGGGGCATGTTAAGCCGTTGGTCCCGATGGTTTTCTTAGAATAAGAGTCGTTGCCGCATGGTGGTGGGTCATTTTGCGAATGCTTACCTGGCTAGCTACCACCCTCAAGTGGGAAATCTGTCGCCTAGCACCTAGTGGTGTGTACCGGCAGGTGAGATAGTGGTCAAAGGCTATCCGTTAGGATAGCCTTTGACCTATGAGTTAGCTATATATAAAAAAACTGCATATACAGCAGAACTAAGCCCGGATAGATCATATATATGTGGATCCCACACCGTAGCTTGTCTAATTGTTCGTGTATAATAATATAGTAATATTTCATTACTAATATTATGATTTTAAGCACTATCGCATGCTAAGCGATTTTCACAACTCTCTGGTATAAATAGCAACTCATTGTCGATATTTACCTAATGTAATTATAACTCATGTAATATAATAAAATAAAAAATATTAATAAAATTAAAAATTATGAATATTCACACTCCGGGTGTACATGTAACTAGGTACCATTGCAAAAGTATAAGTGTTCAAAATTGTAGAATGGCATCCATCCCAATGCTGTGATATAGAGAGATACAATCTGCCAGTGCACTGCAAACTGCAAGTGACGGTAAAATATGTATCGCACTGAATCGCATTGCAACTGGACACTGTATATCTAAGCCGCTCAGACAATAACATCTTTGAAGTTTAATATATTGATTTTTTCTGTGAAGCTTACAAAACAAAACAAAACCGTCGATTTCAATGTAGAGATATGTGAACCAAACCATGTCTTCTGTCTGTACATTGGGAAACATTAACAAAATATTACCAATGCATACTTGAACTCTTACTTCTTAGATGATTAGAGTACCTTGTTCATACATAAATTAGCTTTTTTACAACTGTTTTTTGTGTAACTGTGACGGAAAACGCACTAGATTCGCCTGATGTTAAGCGGTAATCTCAGCGTATAACATATGCATTTCGTCACAAGTGAGACATATATTATTTTGTTAAGTGTCATATGCTTGTAATTTTACTGGAATCTCTAGGACTGCTGCTGGAACACACGGTTGGGTGCTTGATGATAGATTTTTTTATATAATGGATATCAGCTTATGAACTTATATGTTTACATGACGTGAAAATATATTATAACGTAAAAAATATGCTAAAATGTCTAAGTTGTGTAAGATTACGTCTTAAGTTAATGAATAACAGAAACTTGTGTGGAACTCCAATGAGATAACCCTCAAGAGCAAACTTCTTTAAATTAATCACAGCGTTATTTCTCGTGATACGCACCCTGACAGCCGCGCATTCTGTCTGCGATCTTGAATTCTTAAAATTTTCTTTAAAATTCCTCGTCAAAAGTAATCTTTTATTTATTTTAATTAGTTGCGCGTGCGTAAATTATACACACCGGCTCGAACACCGGAGGTTAAGCGAGTAATGCTGAAAATAAAATGATGTATTGGCAACTGTTACAATTATTTTGAGACTAGTAAAAGATAATGTGTAATAATATACATATGATTTATACATGCAGTTTGGATTACTCACTAAGTTAATAAAATTGCAGTACCTACTTATTTTTTTGTGTGAAAATATTATACATGTGTTATATTTAATATTAATTTAATATAATTAAGTATTTTATGCATATTAAGACTGTTGGTAAACAGCAACGTAAAAGTAAATGTTTAACAAGAAATAACGAATTTCTTGGACACCTACGAGAAACTCACCCAATGAGAAGCATTTCTATGTACGAAGTTATTGGAGTATAAACTAAGTTATTTATAACAAAATAATTAAAAATATTTTTGTAACCATTAAATCAACATTTTATTAAAATAGAAAATATATATATATATGTGTGATAAATATATCTAAGTGACAAGTTCCGCCTAATTTTCCTGTTAAGCCAACGTGACGTCATAAATGCCACGCAGCCAAAATAGCATTCTCAAAGATTGACGAGGCAAGACGGGTAGTATCAGCTGGATTGTCCACTGCTGAACACAGCCTCACTAATGAGGGCATTATGGAGGGGTTTGCCATAATCCCCACGCTTGTCAAGCGTTCTTTTAGCGTCTTGGGGATCTTAGGCGCCTCTTATGACGCCTATACGGGTAGAGTTGGGGGTGACATTCTAGCCCGGCACCCCACAGGCAAAGAAAGTAGGTATTAGAAAATGTATAATAGCTAAATGTACGACACTGACCCTGTACTACTGTGAGTGCTCAGCTACAGCTCACCGATGTGTAAGTGTCATCAATTTGTGTCGCCGCTACTAATCACTTTCACAATCCAAAAGGTACAGTTATGACTTTAATATTATTATGTTTGTAATAACGCCTGCTATGCGGATTACTGTATCAGCCGGATCGTCCACTGCTGAACACAGCCTCCCCTATTAAGGGGTATTTGCCATAATCCCCACGCTTGGCAGGTGGCTTGGGGATCGTAGTGTAAGATGGCAGTTTCCTTAGAAGGCGCTGCTGCCCACCTTCCATTATTTTCCCCTTAGTCGCCTCTTATGACACCCACGGGATGATATGGGTAGGTGCAATTCTAACCCGGCACCCCACGAGTATGCGGATTACATTACAAACTTACATATATATGATAGAAAATAATATAAAGGGGTAGATGGACGCGGGTTCGAATTCTTATGACTTAATTTTTTTCTATCGTATATGTGTAATTTTGTACAGTAGTAACAGTTATGACATTTACAGTTACTACCCTCAATAAGAAAATCTGTCGCCAAGCACCTAACGGTGTGCTCCGGCAGCTGTCTTTGAGAGCCAGTAATTCTAGGTTAGCCTGAACACTTCGACCACATCATCACTTACCATCAGGTGAGATAGTGGTCAAAGGCCAACCTATCAGGTATAATATATATACTACTACTTTACTACTACTACTTTTATTAATATATTTATAAAAGTAGTATAATATATATTTTATTATTATTATTTTTGTCCCGATGTCGTTCGTCGATTTGCAGTGATCGTGATCATGGGGTGACCGGTCACCCGTGATCACGATCATATAAATATACGCGATTTAAACGGTTTGAAGCTGTTTAATTACTATGTGTAAAAATCGCGAAAACCTAAGAGTTTATTTTGTAAGCAGTGCACATTACAGGACACACACACACACACACACACGAGAGAATCACTTCTCTATTAAACGTACAACAATTATATTGCACACAGAATGTACTAGTAATTATGTATCCATGAGAGTGTTTGGACTCACCGCCGGGTGCATCCACACGAACTAGTCTAGTAAGTCATTTCTTACATACTAGTTTTTTACTTTTACTGTGGTTGCGGTCATTATCGCGAGTCCTTGCGATACTGCGGCGTCGCGTTGATTAGACGCTCGATTTGCTGCTTGATAAAGGTCGTGTGTGTACTGGTAGCATTACTGCGATTAATGCAAACTACGAACTCGTCAAATTAAAAGACAGCCCCAAGTAAAATATTTCCTTACGTTATTGAACAAAGACAGAAAAACTGTGTATAGTTAAAAAAAAATAAGCGTCTGAAAACCAACTGCTCGCACTGAGAAAAATGACTTCCGTCCTTCATTACTTACTGACGTGCAGAATAATTTATAATGCTGATGCCTGTAATAATATCAAGAGTATGATGAAATAGCATGAAGGCAGATGTACTTTAGGTTTCGTCACTTCAAGTTTCAATTCAGATAACAACCAAAAGTCATGACAACCTTTCATATACAAATAAAGTAATTAAATGCTAAATTATTACGACATACCTTCTTTTTAACAGGAATATCATAACTAATTGCAAGTTTGTCGTAAGCAAAATTTTGCACGACAATTAATCAAGAATTAGTGCGTAACCGAAAATAAAATATCAAGACAGTGCATGACAAAAAAACATAATTTTCTACCCAAAAAATTGTAATTTAATCATAAGTAGTAATGGGTTTTTCCCATTAATTTACTATGATGTAACGTTCTAAATAATTATTGAAACAATTATTTGTTGGGAAAATAATAAAATATTTTAATGTCTTGTTCAACTTTCGTGACAGACACGATGTCCGTAGAAGTTGCAGTGCTTGCCTGACTGGCTACCACCCTTTACTAGAAAATCTGTCTCTAAAAGCTAACCTAATGTCCTTTTATGTTAGCTCAAGTTGAAGCCAATATCCATTCTGCCCATTCTAGCTTTAGCGGCCAAAAATTTTCAACCAATGAGTCATCATCAGAGATTCGTCTCCTTTGTTGTATTGAGTAATTTTATTTTAAACGAACTAATTTTATTAAAAGATATTTTTTCATAATGCACAGTATTCCCTCCTTGTAATTTCATCCAAATCTGTACAGCTATATTAATGCAAAAAGTTCAAATTTGCAGTTCCTTTTGCACTATATAGATGGCACTATAGCTATTTATGCTCTTTCCTATACAAAATGCATCCGAATGTATGAAATCCTGCATCGCGCTAACGAAATAATCCGACGCTTCCGAAAGATATTCAGCTAACATTATATATTGACATCGGCAGCAATCGGAAACACTCGGCAGTCTAGTGCAGCAGAATAACCAGGAAAATACGGATTAAAAGTTATTCGCCCACGATTATATACGGGAAAGCTCTTTAAAACTGCTATGATAATAACGAAAAGATATCAAAACGATACCGTTAGATTGTTAGGAAAAATGTATTCTTATTTTCGTGAATTTAACAATAATTTATCATTTCATTATTGAAACTATACCATTAATTCCTAAGTTTTTATGATTCCCTTTACGACTTTTTGTCATTACTGTTAGGGGTAATTTAGAGTTCGTCATGATATGTAGTCATGACGCGTACTGACAAAATATGAGTATTCAGCACTAAGAAATCTTGTGCTGTTGCCTTATTTTTTATCGTAACATCAATTCATGGCATATTCTTGTGATTTACGTGCAAATTACAATTAAATACTCTTGGTCCGTTTTTATTGGGAATACGGATATTTATTTCAAAATTCCTTTACAATTATCATGAATCATGACAGTCATTTTTCTCAGTAGCGTTATTAAATATTGATATAGAAATGCCTATCAAATGTTTTATACCGCATACCTAGGTATATTACCAAAATAACATTTATTTCCAGAAGAAAAATAGATAATCCCAATATGGCTGCCAACCATGGACATCTTGGCAAAACTTCTTGCACATAATAAGACTTCGTAACCCTGAAGAAGTTAAATACATTTCACAAATTTTACTGCAGGTTTTCAATCTGTTATATAAATGATGATGTTATTTCCTGTATCTACATAATTTTGGTCTATATGAAATCACAAGCCAAAATGCGTCTTGATTTCATCAAAATGAAAACACTTCTTTACAGTTCCACACACTTTACTTTTATGCGTGACAACAGCAGAGTTAGTTCATCTGTGACGTCATTTCATGCAAATAAAGCTATTCTTACACATCATACATCACTTAGTATACAACACGTTTTTACACTGAATTTGTTTACAGCATGCATTCCGGTCGCGTCGCTACAGATGGCGCTGGGTGCGCACGCGACACTTTTTGCTCGGCGCGCGTGTAATAGCGCCGCTTGTGCATAATGTGATTACGCCCTTACAAGAACGATCTGTTTGCATAATGTGCTAACTAATTGATAGATTAAAATGATTGCAATTCTGTTGTTTGTCGCGACGTCGCTGTCGAGTGTTTTATTTTTTTATGATGTTTATGATATTATTGCTCACCCGCGCTACTCGCGACGTAATTTAGGTACAATCGGGTTATATTATATCGTGCTCCTACAGAACCCGCCGGTTATTTATCTACAAACCGTAGTGTGGATGTTTTCATCTAAACTTGTTTGGTTGTTCATGGGTGCAGTTTTAACTAACATAGAAACCTGCTTTTAGATTGTATTTTTATAAAATTTCCTAGTACCAGTATTCTAAGTATCGAAGTTTATGTTTGTTTGTGTGTGGTTTTGTCTTCTCTTCACGTTCCAACGGCTGAACGGTTTTCGTAGATATTATCTAAAAGTTTAATGAAGCTCTGTATAGGTGACAGCACATGAGTCGCATGAGAACCTTCGGCCGCATAAATCGTTCCTCTTAGTTGTATGAAATGAAACGACAGAAGTTCACACGGATACGCACCTTCTTGGTACGAGGTGTGACTATTATCTTGAACCTTTGTGGCTTTCTGTATCTGTGGTATATATCATCGTTGATGACTAAGAAGTTGCATGTTTTATTTTAGTGGTAGGCAAGAGGTTGGTCAAAAATGCGACCTTTTAATGAATAGAATGTGAATTCATTAGTTTGGTGGGTGTGCGAGCAGAGTGGCTGGGAGATTAATCAAACTGATTCCATCTGGTATTGGATTTAGTGCGTCATTATTAGTCTTAGTATTTGTGACTGAACAAGGTTCCCGAATAGTTTACGGTGCAGAACTGTATTTATAGGTTTAAAATTGTATGTGAACAATTTTGTTTGTATGGTTTGTTGGTAGAATTAAATTATGTATCATGTATACACACATAATAAAATTGTTCCGAATCATTTTAGCGCATAGCTTTCGCTTTACACACGTCAAAATAAACTGGAACGCATCGAGCTGTCACTTTTGTAGTTGTCAAAATTGCTTTTGATTTCGGTCGTCGCCGTGGTGTTTTTTTTTTTTTTTTTTTTTTTTTTTTTAAATAATAGTAAAATCATTTATTGTGTGAAAATGGAACATTATGATAACAATATGGTTATGGAGCTCCTGGTTCCCAAACTAGGCTCTTGACCCGTGGGATAGGACCCAGGCCTCTTTCGTCGATGTACAAAAGTATTGGATTGGTAAATATTATGGATATCATGATTAAAATTAAAATTATTTCTTAATCGTTACCATTAAACAAAGCAATTTTTTTTTTTTTTATATGCAAGAACAAAAATACAATATTAATTTATGGAATCTTAAATAATAATACATCAGACAATACTTATCAAAATGAATGCATGCAAGTAAATATTATGATAAGTATGTGTGAAAGTGTGAAGAAGAATAAAGGGTGCTGTGAGGGGTGAGTATAGAAAATGTGTTTTTGATGTGATACACGTATGCTTAATTCATGTAATATATATGTATATATAGATAATATATTTGTATATACATAGGTTATATATATATATATGTATATATAGGTTATATATATATATATGTATATATAGGTAATAATATATGTATATATAGATAATATATAATCGATAAATATATTATAATTTGTTATAATGTGTTAAATTGTGACAATATAATTCGTATTTAATTTTATATTTCCAGAGCCATCAGTTTTTCAGTGTTGTCATAGTTGAGATTCTTCAATTTATTGTATAAAATATGTTTGACTTCGAAAGAATTTAACGTTAGAATTTGTTTGTCCTTGTGTATTTTGTTATACAGGAAAGGTCCTATAATACTGCTAAATTTACGTGAAAATGTTGTGTTTCCGAGAGGTTTTATACACACATTATGAGAAGGTCGTTTTTTTGGTGCTGCAGGGTTGTAATTTATTAACTTATGATAGTGAAGTACTACTTGTTGTATAAATAGTTGCCGGACTGAAAGAACTTGGCATTCTTTAAAAAGATTGGCTGTGGGGTATCTAAAGGGTTTATTTTTACTACATTTAAGGACTCCTCTTTGGGCTCTTTCAAGGGGAAGCAGGTGTGTTTTGTATGCACCACCCCAAGAAGTGATACAATATGTGATGATAGACTGACACAAGGAAAAATAGAGAAGTTGTATAATATCCCAACTTGCACTGTCGCGAATGGCTTTGAATACTGCCATAAGTTTACGCACTCGCTGAGTTAGTATGTTGATGTGGGGTACAAAAGAAAGGTTTTTATCAAGAATGACACCTAGATATTTAATCGTACCTACACTTTCTAGTGCATGGCAGTAGCAAGTGGGGCTTGTGGCGTTTGCGCATAAAGGGGTTTTGTGAGCGATAATTTTTATGGTATCACTTATATCAGGAGTACCCTTAATGCTAAAAGTGATGTATTTGGTTTTGTCTACGTTAAGAGTGAGGAGATTATTCCGAAGCCATGACGTGATCTTATTGAAGGCACTCTGAGCCAATTTGAACACTTCTTCCCAATTACAAACATGAACTAGTAAGGCAGTATCATCAGCGTATGTTATTATTGAACAATTTTTATGCGGATTTCACACAGGTCGTTTATGTAAGCCAGAAAAAGCGTTGGCCCGAGAATACTACCTTGAGGGACGCCAAATTTCAGAGGTAATGGATTGCTGACGTAGTCTCCTATTTTAACACTTTGGGTCCTGCCAGTCATGTAGTCTTTAATAAGGTTATGTTGAGTTCCTCTTACGCCAAGCTTCTCTAGCTTATTAAGTAATAATGGGACAGACACACAATCAAAGGCCTTCGCCAGATCCAGGAATATAGCGAGAGTTTTCTTTTTAGAGTCTAGTTTTTCAGCTATAAAATTTGTGAGTTTAAGGACGGCGTTTGTCGTCGACTTATTTCTGCGGAAACCAAATTGATTATCAGAAAATAAGTTATTTTTTTCAAGAAAAGTTACAAGTCGTTTATTTATGATTTTTTCAAAAACTTTAGATAGAGATGTTAAGATGGAGATCGGACGGTAATTTCCTATTTCAGTTTTATCACCAGTTTTGTAAATAGGTATTATAACTGCATGTTTCAGAGTGTTGGGAAAGCATCCTGACTGAAGAGATAGATTTACTAAATGTGCTATTACTGGTGCAAGTATTTCTCTGTTCTGACGAAGGATCTTTGACGATATGTTGTCCCATCCAGCTGCAGAATCCAGTTTCAACGAGTTAATCACTGCTAATACTTCCATCGTATCTGTTTCCAGCATAGCGATAGAGCTTGTTGATGATGTGATGTCTACATTAACAGAATGGCTTGTATCTGGAATGATGTTATCAGCCAAGCGATTACCAACACCAGCGAAGAAGTGATTAATATCGTTCACAGATTTTTCCTGAGACTCACTAATCTGCAGTAGTTCAGTCGATAGTTTTGGTGTACTCTTGAAGTGAGTGATTTCATTTATAACTTTCCATGTCTTTTTTAGGTCATTACTATTACTGGCTTTGAGTAGTTGTTCCTTTTCGTAGTTTATCTTATACTTTTTGAGAATAGACTTGCAAAAATTTCTGTATCTCTTGTAGGTTAATTTCAATATCGCATTATCAGGTTGCTTTCTGAGTCTTAAGTGCATGCGATCCCTGTTTCTGATGCATCTTATAATGCCTATAGTGATCCAAGGTTTCCTGGCTGTTTGACATTTAGGTGTTACAACTGTTATTGTGTTTGTGCAGATTATTTGTGAGATTATTTTTACAAAAACATCAGTGGCAACATTACTGTCTATAGAAGATAAAATTTCAGTAAAATCTACAGTTTGGATAGAACATGATATTGCAGTATAGTTTATTTTAGAGATTTTCTTAGGGGTTTGTAGTTCTAGTTGTTTAATATCCATTGACAATAATGTCGTGTAATGATCTGTAACGGTGTTTTCAATGACTAAAGTTTGACATTGAAAGTTAGAGCGTAACAAGAGGTGATCCAAACAGTTATTAACTCGAGTGGCGAAACTATGTGCTGGCAGTAGTCCATGCATCGCTGTTATATCAAGATATAGAGATGCGTTACTATCAATAGGGTCAGCTGTTATATTAATGTTAAGATCTCCGGATATTATAACGTTTTTGTATTTTTTGTACATGTTTAAGATGTTATCAAGGGAGTAAAGAAAGGCGGCAGCATCAGTATAAGACGGAGACCGATAAATACATATCAAAATTATATTATTGTTTATTTTTGTGACAAGGCAAGAGCCATCTATAGTTGTTAGTTCAGAAACTTCACATGAAAGTCCATTTCTGCAATAAACAATAATTCCATCGTTTTGATTGTTAACTTTGTTGGTTTTGTAAGACGTATAGCCTTTCATCTGTGGGAAGTTTGGGTTCGAGGCAATCCAGCATTCCGTAAGAGCTATAATGTCTGGATAGATATCTATCCGAGTCAATAAGACAGTAAAATCTGAAAAGTTGCAGCCAACACTTCTTATATTTTGCGTCAAAATTTTTAACTTTTTCCCTGGACTTTTTATTATTAATTTACATTGTTCTGGCACACAGATTTGAGATTGTGAGCAACTAATTTTATCAACATAATCAGTAAGTAATGACATGCTATCCATATTTTATATTTACAATATTTATGAGGTAAAATGAAAGTGATGGATAAGTTAAGACGTTGAACAATACTGTAGACGTATTTATTATTACCGAAGTAAGTATTTTGACCAAACTTGATTTAGTATCAAATATCGTACCATGAAACGTATCAAAGTAGGTGTGATAGTAATATGGTTGGCTGGTATTTGATAAAAATCCGAGGTCTCTGACCACCCCTCCTTGAGGTAACCTTGACGTCATATGTGTATGTATGTTAGATAAAAGTAAATGTATTATTAAATGTAGCGAGAAGTGTGTCTTTATCTTATGTTTACGCAATCTGTACTGGGGAAAAATTAGCTTGTAATCATAGTTAGCAATGGAATGTTGTTTTTGTATTGTTATTATAAGTGTAATAAGTAGAATATATGTCATAAAAATGCACGATACTAACACAATATTATAAATAATACTAAATAAATTAAGATAAAAAGTAATCATTATAATTGCATACTTCGTAAGGAAAATATTTGTTATTATAATTAATTTTATTTCATGCATTATTATTCTTAACATTATATATTTCGTTATTTTCCAATGTATGTAGGAAGTAATTAGAAACAGTGTTAATGTATATTTGTTAAAGGTATCGATACTAAACATTTCATTTAGCAGATGATTATTAAAATATTTTTTCTTAGACCTTAATTCCTCCGTTATGTCACAAAGTATCAACATTGTATGCAGATTATATATTATATGTGATTTTTGTGTATTTAAGAAATAAAATAAATTCGTATCACAGGAAGTTCTAACTAAGAATGTTCTAGGATGATTAATATTATTGTGACATAAGCCAGCGAACACAATCAACGCCACATATATCGTGTTAAGCTGCATGTTTAATTTTTCTAATTAATTTTTGAAAATGGCCGCTAATGAGTTTTTGAGATAGCTTTTGATTAAATATCTATTTAATGAATTTAGTGAAGAATTGTGTGAAAACGCTTGTTGATTCAGATTACTAATTGTTGTTGTACGTTAAGAAGTGAGTGGCCGTTGTACGTGTACGAGGGGAGTTCTTCAATGGCCGATTTGAAGAATTTACATGATTGACGACGTCTGACTAACGAGTAACTTTTGATGAACTTCTGAACCCCTTCTAGAGGGCGCCGGGCACCTACTGGCAAGTGTTTGAATTACGATTTGTAGTTTGAATAATTTATCGCCGCGAATCGCGGTCTGGTAACCCCCACTGTTGCGACCTGGTCTCCACAGGTAGACGAGGGTTCATTCCACATCCCGAATTCCTACAGGGACTATGCGCGGTGGATACTTAATTACAACAGCAACAGAAACTATTCTACTCGGCGGTAAAATAATAAATAATAACGAACTGATAATGAAAGAAAGAGGCCATATTTTTGTGAGGCACACTATAATATATTGTGAATTCTTTATTTAATATAATTAAATAACTTAATAATATAAATTAAATAATATAATTTAATACGTGTACTACACTAGTCAGTTTCAGTAACAGTACTGTGTTCGCCCCAGCGACCATCGATAACATCAACAATATGTTGTAGATATGATATCGGAAGTCGCGCTCACGAATCGCAACTTATATGGAGATAGAAATTGCTGTTTCAGCTTTCAAGACAACTGGACGACACTTACTCGACACCTCGGTGACAATAGCCGACATAATAGCGCCATCGCATATCTAACACAACTTAGTAAGGACGTGCCACAAAGTACTTTGAATGGGACTGTAAAATTACATTTTAAGTAAATAGAATTGCAGGTTCCTATTCTTCACTGGAGATCATGGAAATCATTTTTCCTTGGAACTAGCTCCACCTATTTCTCTGAATTATAATAGTTTATTTGTTTTTTTCATTACCTAATCATAGTCATATTTATGTTTTTTTTTATTTCTGATAGGTAAGCCTTTGACCACAATCTCACCTGATGGTAAGTGATGATATGGTCGAAGGTGTTAACAGGCTTAACCTAGAATTACTGACTCTCAAAGGACAGCTGCCGGAACACACCGTTAGGTGCTTAGCGACAGATTTGCAAATACATTTTAAACCACAACACAATATTATGCAAATTGAAGTGGTACAAATATACTGCACTTATTATATTTTTAATACCTACATTGTAAATTATTATTTAGTATGAAGCATTGCCCTGATGAACTAGCTACTCACAATATATATTTATTTTATTAAGACATATTGACTACAGAATTAAATGTTCTTGAGTCCTCGTCCATACTCAAATATAATTCTTGGCAGACAGTACTTATTGTGGCACCTCTCCGAAATAGCTTGTGGATTTATTGCTATGTAACAGCGACCCATTAATGTTGCCAATTTTGGAAGAACTGCGCGTCCGCGGCCGCAGCGCGCCGTGCCGCGCCGTGCCGCGCCGTGCCGCCGTGCTGCGAGATCGGGACGTGCACTAACTATTTAGTTATCTGTTCCAACGATCTCGATCTGCCGTTACTCCTAAATGCCAAACGTCTTGCTCAACATCAAAACATTACGAAATTATTCTTTAAAAAACTGATTTATTGCATCAATCATTCCAAAAATCAATACAAAACTGTGTTCAGAATCAATGGCGGTGTTGTTAAATGTTGTACTTACCTACCTTACTTCCTTTTCCAAAAGTACTTAAACTGAAAAGCTAGCACTTGATCATGGTTTTACCTAATAATAAATTCTAGACATTATGTATACAAGAACTCGATTAACACAGATACTAGACCAGCACGTACCGTAACGCACTCGATGAAATACTTTACTCATACATGGTAGGTAGAGAGGCTAGTAAGTACTAAATGTCGTGCCATGATCTTAAAAAACTGCGGTAAGTTTTGAACGACTCAGTACTCACGCGTATCTTCAGTCTACTTTTGCGCTCAATCATCTCGTTAAAAACATGTTTTATACATAAATATATGGATTTCAATTGCTGCCCGCTTAGTGACACGTTTTACAATACAAACGTAATAATCGTACTATTACTTATTGGTAAAGAATAAATCTCCTTCATCAATTGTACATTACAGGATCGGTTAAATTTTTCTTTTCTTTTTATTGGGCATACATGTACATCGTGCTGATGTTTTGTTACAATTGGTGGGATATAAAGAATGCGTGGGGTGCCGGGATAGAATGTCAACCCTTCCCGTGGGTGTCGTCAGACTCGTAAAAAGGGAAAAATACCGGAAGACGGGCAGCAGCACCTTCTGAGTTATACTGCGATCCCCAAGACGTCTGCCAACCGTAGGGATTATGGCTACCCTTTTTTAGTGGAGAGGCAGTACTCAGCAGTAAACAATCCGGCTGATACGGAATATAAAAAATAGCATGTGTTTATTTCATTAATTCCTTAGAGTAACCATATCAGTGTTATTTTCCACCAAAACTTTATGAGCTTTGGGATTTTTGATAACCCGTGTATTTGACTTGGAAGATAAGATTACAATATGTTTTATTACTTTGTTTTTTGTTGCGTAGCAACAATACACTAAAGCAGTGCAACATAATATACAGGTAAGTAAAGATGACGTGTCACCATTTGAAGCACTGCTGCCAGCTTCTTGCTGGCCTTATGTCGTCACTCTATCTATATGGTGGAATTCCTACGCTACAGTTTGCTCAGTTCCAGGCTCTATTCAAGAACACATCTGCCTCGTGAATTCATGCTGAACTCAAAAGATTCTCGCCTCAGAACTTAAAATATTTCTTCAAACATTAACGATGATATATTTTACAAATGAATTGTTAAAGAGCCACCCGTGCTGCCTTGGAACTCTATCCGTTTTATAATTGCTGCTATCATTAGGACTAAAGATAAAAAACGGAGTATCAATTGCATCTGTCGTTATAATAACAATACAATACAGGCCCACCGCGATAGCACGTAAGCTCCGACTTCCCGTGTTCTTCCCGTCCCGCCCCGGCGACGTCCCGGGACGTTCGATTCCAGCGATTCGCGTTTTTACTGCCTTAATTAGTCCTCGTTTCTCACGAGCGGACATCGTCCTTTATTGCGACATGTCGGGACATTCTGTTTTAGGTATTTTAATGAGGTCCTCCGAACGAACCGAATGGCCGAACCTCCGTCGCTGATTTATGCTTGTGTTCGACAAAAAGGCGCTAACAGCTCCTCTGCAATAAGGGTTGTCACATGACAATCCTATACGGTGACGCATTGCTAAATCACGGCCAGATAAGTCCAAGTTTATATTGGCCCGTGATTATAGGCATCAAATGTGCAAAACTATTTGAATTCGCATTGGAGGTCTGACAGGATCTTGGGTGATCAATGTTTAATTTTATGCAGATTTAGGTACTGTTGTTTATAAAACTGATCCAATCTATATCTTGTTTTTATGATTTATTATTAATTACCGTATTGCGAACAAAAATGATATCAAATTTAATTAATAATAACAAATATTTTAAAAGTATTTTAAGAAAACATTTAATTAATTATTTAATAAAAACACTTTCTCTATTCATACTATTGAATCTATTCATTATCAATCTTAATTACTGCTGTAAGCCTTTTTTTATTGTAATGGATGTCCACAATTTGAGGTACCTGTAATTCCACCTTGGAGTGACTTCTACTAAACAATGGCTGCGGCTTATTTATCATTGCTGTACAGTATCACTTGTGTGGCGGCCCTAAATTCACCGCCCGCGCCGATTGCCCTCCAAATACAACGTGCAATTAAAGCTTATTAATGAGCTTTATAAGTGCACGATAAAGTCTTAAACGAGGAGTGGTGACTGGAACGCGAGTATTTAAATTATAATTGTCTAATTTGTCTGGCAGTGCACGCCACTGCGCCACAGCGACAGCGCCAGTGTTTCGACCGACATTGTGTGAAATAAAAATGTAAAGTAATGTACTCTTAACCCATTGCCATCGGCGATAATGATAACAATAGAATTTCAGTCATAACTAGGACATAGTGGTCCTGACGATGCCAACTTATTAAGTATATACAAAAAAAACACTGCAATAGGTCTTTGCTTTTGCTAAAAAATATGTTTTCGTAAAGTTTTGTGGTAACTTACGTAAGACTTTTTCAGGATCTTGCTTACCAGACTTCAGTACTTATCTTTTTCATGTCGTAAAGTGACGAGGTGGTTAAATGACCCGCCCTATGGTACGTGTCATGTCCACTCAATACAGTTACAATGTCACAGAATTCGTTCTGCTACGTTCGTCACTCTGACGTTCACACAGTAATTTTACTTACCATAGTGCCTTTCACAACTATGTTAGTTCACTTCTGCTTGGCGGCATAATATCTGTCACTGTGATGATACCCATCAAGACGGACTTACTAAAGAGAACTACCACCTGATAGAATTAAATTTAAACTAGACTGAAAAATTATATTTCTTGCATCTTCTTTTATATATATATAAGTGTTTTAGAGGACTCCTGAATCATCATCCTCACGTCTAACTATTTGAAAGATATTCCACCAAAGAAGGTTTTTTTTGAAGAGTTGGCGTTAGTTGGTTACCGGATAAAGATTTAATTATTATTTTTTGCTTCAAATCTAGGCCATATAGATATGTAATTTTATCATATAGAAAGATTATGTACTCTTTCTTAAGAAAATAATGGAAAAAAAACTGATTGAATCAACTCAGTTTTAAAGGAAAAATATAACAATACAACGTCGATTAGGTGCATTTCCTTCCTATTCCTCACACGCGCCGTTCCCTAAGTGAAGTTCCGATATCATCTTTTAAAATGTCAGACTGAGGGCGTAACACGGAGACACGTTTCTAATACGAGTAAGTGCAACAGAACTTCGCAATACTTAAATGGTAAGCGAATTTTTAAAAATACATTTATATTAATTGGAAATAAAATTTGTATGGATATGATTTAATACACAGACACTGCACTTAATTAAGCGAAATTTTGGAGCTGTGTTCATGTTTTTATTTTTCAAGAAAAATATATATTTAATAGTAATTTACGATCAGGCACAGGATTTGTCATATCCTTATATTATATACTGCATTAATATCTGTAAGACATACACTCTTTCTAAAAATATGTTTACATTTTTCTTTTTGAGAGCAGTGGTTGCAAATCGCGACAAATGAACCGCAACCTCCCCCCGGCACCGGCGCGGCACTGCTCGCGGCTCCGGAGGAACCCGACCCGCGTGCGAACCGACCGCATTAAACACACACGTCGGTCCTTTATTACAGGTAACAATAATTCGATTTTGCTTATCGATATTGTTCTCTACCATACGATAAATAAACGCTGATAGGTGGTAGCAACCAATCACTTATGACTCATCATCATCATACTGTAGATGAACCGATGGTGTGAGCCGATAAATAACAACTTCACTTGAACTTTTTAATGTATATTATCACAAAGGCACGAGATTGAGACTGGTTACTCGAAAAAATATGTCGCAGCGCAGTGCACTCGCTCGCTTTTTTGTACGGACTGGCTGCGATAGCCGCGGTCGTATGACAGATACTTAAGTATCTATCATACGACATACAAAATAATGTGGGTACAAGTTCTTAACTACCTGTCTTTCATTGAAATAAAACAATGAGCGCGTTAGCGACGCGCTCATTGTTTTATTTACACATACATTTTTGCATATTTTCATTATTGCCAATCTATTGAATATCAATTGATCACAATCTCACGTTATTGTAATTAGTGATATTGGCGAAGATTACGGGTACCATCGCCGCTGTGTCAGTTAATCTGCTTCGAAACAGAAGTATGCAAACATTATTAAGGCGTGATGGCACTGTAGCAAGCGAAATTACACTGTGAACAAGAAATATAAACAAATGTCTTGGAGCGACGAATGCAGTACAACGTGAAACAGAACAAGGACGGTGACACTGTAAATCAAGTGGCAACTTCAATCTTCGTAAGATAAAGGTAAACAGGCTTAACTTTGAATAGGAACTGGTTGGAATAGATGCCTGGTGATAGATTTTCTACTTTTCGCCTGGCTAGCCACCAAGCCAGGCGAGGATTCACAAAATGCCCTATCAATATTATGGTGAAGCTCAAGCCGGCGGGCACGGCGGTGGAATTTAAACCATGGCCCTTTTACGTGGTAATACTTAGTTATCATACTAGGTGGTAGTATTCTTAGTAGTTCTTCTCGCAGTGGCTCTAAACAATTTTTTTTGCTGAACATGGCAGTACAATATAGAATATTTCAATAATAAAATTTGTAATTGACCTTCATAAAGGCGTCGTAGACGCCTAAATTGGATAAGTGATTTTGACTTTGACTTTAAAGATAACTGGATTGCAACTATCAATTAGGAATATATTCTTTGCTGTGTTTCATATTAAAAGGGTTTGCCAGTGACACATGCTATTTTAGAGCTGACATATCTACTATATTACCAGCTACAACATCAGCTTCAAGTCTAGTATGATATAACGCTACTAATTGTCATTAATTGTTGAGTAATTTTCTAATGTATATTTTGTTTGTTTATGTAAAGAAGTTTGCGTATGACGTTATGCCTTATTGCTATGTGTGTGAAATCTTCGCTTAGGACAAGGTATTGGGTATATTTGATAAAGAATAAAAATAAATAAATTTAAAGAGATTTACAGTGGCAGTCCGGGGTCTGTAACTGTACTGCGTGTTTCCAATGGCTATAGACTCGCCCCCTATAACATAGAAACAAAAAATTTGGTTTAACTATTACTAGGGTGCTAAGACATTTCTGCCTCGAATTTGGAATACAGACGTGATACAGTGTATTTAGGGTTCCGAAATAAATAGAAAACGGGATCCTATTACTCAACTATGGCTTGGCGTCCGTCTGTCCGTCCATCTGTTCGGCCATCTCCGTATCTTTGGAAGTTTTATAGGTAGCCGGTTAGAATGTTCACAGAATATGTGTAGTATGGCAGATTTGCTAACAAACAAACAAACAGTAAAAGTTAAAATAGAGGTCCCCATTTGAGAAAGGATTTTTTACTTTTTACTGACTACCCCTCAGGAACCCTTACCAGTTTTTGAGAGCCGTGTAAAACGTGTCAGATATAAATATGTTCCTTTTTAAACCTTTTCAATTGGCCCCGATAATCGTAATCGTTCTATAGGTCGACCTTCAGTACCAAATTTTCCATTCTGGTAGTTTTCGAAAACATAGATAAAACATATTATATACTTGACCGGCGGCTTCCAGTTCAAACGTAGTGCCTCATGTCAAGTGTTGTAACATATCGATAGAGTACGTACTCAGCCTCAATGGTGAAATTGTCTCCGTTACACTTTGCATCATAAGACAATATCGCAAACTCTTGCCAATTAGCCACTACAATCTTTTTACGGACGGACATCGATTGCCCTTTCCTGAGTTAAGAATATATAGGACAGGAATTGAAAGTGGCAGCACTATATTCGAGTCCACAGAAAAGAATAGTATGTATATATTTCTCTATGCTCGAGTCGCCTGTCCCACTCGACGCGCGACGAACGTCTCATCCGAATCCCGATGCTCAGCGCGTAGCGTTCTCTCCATGCTTTGTAAACTAATTTTTAAGAATAAAATTATAAGCTTAATAACTAAAATGATTTTAAAAAATTACAATAATTCTTAATAGTACAAAGATACAGTTTTAATGTTATAATTTTTTACTAAAGTTTCATTTTCTAGTTTTTCTTTTACTTTTTATTAAATATTAATGGTTTTAATTTCAAGTGTCTGCCTATTCCGGTTCAAATGATACATCAATATTACAGATGGACGAACAGGCCGAGCGCCAGCGGTTTAGGATCAGGTGACAAACTTTACTCCCTATTTTTACTCCTTCTTATCAACCCTAGCAAAAAATATGTTTTGTTTTAAAAATCCTATCCAGATACCAATTTTCATCACTATCACTGCAAAAACAATGACCTTTCCATACAACGTTTCATCTCCAATTTCACCCTCTCAAATAATCACTGTCAAAAAATAATTAAACATTTCATTTCTTGTTTTGAATGGTCTGTCCTAAATACTAAATTTAAGAACTGTAAGTTAAGAAACGAAGGACTTTCATACAAACGTTATCACCCATCTTTATCCCCTTAGGGGTTGAATTTCAAAAAGTCCTTTCTTAGTACACCTCTACGCATCAAGACAAATACACCCATCAAATTTCAAGTCTCTTCTACCAGCGGTTTAGGCTGTGCGTTGTCTGTCAGTCAGTGAGCCAGGACTTTGATTTTTATATATATAGATAACGGTAATACATATAAGCGCCCAACTAAGTGTGACTATAGTCCAATATCTATCTTACAACAACATAGTATAAATAACAGGCAAGTGTGTGCAAGACTTCCGCTAAAGATCTGAAACTGTCACCCCGTGACCACGATCACTGCAAAGTGTTTGAAACGTCGAGACAAAAATAATGATAAATATACGCGATTTAAACCGTTTAAAGTTGTTTAATTACTATCTGAAACTGTGTTAATTAAATAGGTAACTATGTTTTGGTAAATTCTGTGTTGGTGCGGAACCCTCGGTGTGTAATTCCAACTCGCACTTGGCCGGTTATATATTTATGTTTTGAGTCGGTTGTGATGCAGTTTAAATGAGCAACATGTAGAGCACAGCCCGCCGGGTGTCGGCTCGCGGGCACCTGACCCGCGTGAGAACTGCACACATCAGGCACACCTCGCACCGACTACAACATTACCCACTAACGTTTAATGTCCTTGCTCTCGCCATTAATTGTGACTCTCATTATGGACACACATAATATTATTTTTTGACCTGACTTTATTTTATTTATAATTTATTTGTAATTGTGTTTTACTAATAAATGTGCAATATGCAGTGTATTATAATTGTTTGCATGATTTAGATATTTTTTTCGACATATGTAACAGATTGATTTACTCAATGATATTTGAATTATTATGGGTATTAATTTGCCTGAAATTAAGGAATGTTGTTTTTTTCATACACGTGGCTGAAATAAAAAACTATTCTAACCACATTAATTACTTTCAAAATATTGGTACCAATGGTTGCTTGGCGGTTCAGAATTGACAAAGGATAACAAGACGTCTGCTTTGGCAGGATTTCTATGATTTAGTTTAAAGAAATGTTAAAGTTCATAATTCGAGTAGTTTCAAAGTACTGTTTTATGATCAACAGGTTCAGTTACGAGAATGTTCTCTGCTAATCAGTCGGCCGTAAGTTCGATTCCCACTACGAATTTGAACTTTGAGACACGTTGGTAGGGCTGCTTACCTGCTCGCATAGTCTGTTAACTTTCTTTAGTAGAAACATTATTGCCAATTATGTAAGTGTATGTTCCACCATAGCTTTAGAATACTAATTTTCCAGGTGGTATATCTCTTCAGCAAGATGCCGTCTTGGTGGGACCTGCTGCAGCGTCATATATTCTACCTTGAAGTAATAGTGTGCAAAAACTTCTGTGTTTAAGTGTTAAGGGCACTGTAGCATTGTGGACAAAGAGACATAAGAACTTATATCTCTCAACTGGAAAAGCTGTCACCAAGCACCCGCTTGGCAACAGCGGTGAAACTCAAAGCTGGTCGTGGGGATTAAACCATGGACCTGCGGCACGGCAGCTCATATGTATTACCGCATGGCTATCACTGCCTTCAGTGTAAAGACATGCATGTTTAACGATCACGTCTCAGAGAGCGGCCCGGGCGGGGGCGGCGGTGGAGAGTGCGCGGGCGCGGACCGTCGCTAATGACTACAAACGATCCCCGCAACGCTCCACCGACTCTACCGTCACTCTACACGCTTTATTAGCGACCATTCTAATATTTTATATATTCCTTGTAATGTTGCAATATATTAAGGTCGCAATATAAGTTAATAGACATCTCTTGATTTTTTATTAAAAAAACAATGTCCTTTTCTCTCTAAAAGTAAAACATAGTAATGACAATTTAAAAAAAAATACGAGTATAAATCTTAAGTCTGGAACGGTACATGTTAGTCATCCACCGTGGCAACAGGTTGCCCCATATTACATGGTAACAAAACCTCTGTTGTCTGGCGAAACGTGAGAGCTTAGACATTTCTACTAAGACAAGAAGGGTAAATAGTTGATTTTCCAATAAAAATACTGCACTGGGTAAAAAAACAAAAACGTCGTCGGAATAATACGAGTTTACCAGAACTCTTTCTATCAAACTTTTAAGTAATAACCTAGGAACATTAATAAAATAAATGCCCTCATCACGACGTTTTTGTAATCCCACCCAAATGACAGAATTCCCACCTTGCTCTACCGTCTCAACACGCCGACAGGTCGCTAATCATCGTAAACTGAGCGTTGCGATCGCCTTTACTGCCGGCCGCTTTATATATCTACCTACATAATATTGTACGAACATTTTTACGACTCTAGGTTCGATCGCCGCGACTCTACCAAATAAAACTTTACAACTGCGGCACAGAATACGCGATAGTTAGTTGCTCTACCACGGAAGAGTACTGGTTGTAATTAAGAGCATCACGCTGCCTGTTGATGTATTTACATAGCTCTACCATGCTAGAAATCACAATTTGGACAGTAGAGTCGTTGAACTTTGAGTGTATTTGTCATCAGTGTATATTTGTATGTATTTGTCATACTGATGTCATTTTAAAGAGATTTTTAACGAGTCTGTCAACCCTGGCGTTGCACAATATTATCTCCTAATGAAGTTTCACAGATGGAGCTTGCATTTTATTTCAGAAAGTTTATGTAAAGGTCATAATTATTGAATTCTTCTATTCGTTAATTTTGAGACGCACTAGTAATACATGTGTTATTTCTCTATCCCAGAAAAACTCTAATTCTTAAATAAAACAGAACCTACTTCAAACAGTTCTGTATACAAACAGTATGCAATTATATGTGGAAGACGAAAAAATAAACTTTTTGTCACCCTTTCTTTTTAGGATTCACTAAACTAGTAAGGAATGAAAACATTAGGTATATATGCACCATATTTTCTATTTAAACCCAAAAATACTGAAAACTATATTGAGAATTTGAAACTATGATCATAACCAAAAAATAAGGCAAGATTCGCACTTGACCAGTTCTTTTAAATGGTTTTTACTTTTAAAGTATTGCATAATTCTGCTAGATTTTTTAGGTCATTCGCCCTGTACACCTTACTAGTCATTATTGGCAAAACGAGCAATAAAAATATTGGTAAGTCAATTAGGTACAGTCTTTGACAAATAATGTTTACAGTCAATTGATCTTACTTAAAATCTACGCTAACGAAATTTACGCTGTTTAAAACGGACAACGTATGAAATATATTCAGCCTAACAAAGAAGAATCATCAAGATTGAATGATTTAGTAAAGAGTTATGCGTGCCCATATATAATGCACGTATGTCTAAATAAGTACGCGTCGACTTGACAACCGTCTTCCTTTTTGATAGACGTTAATCAAATCAGTTGATCAGAATGAGCTAGAAGTAGTGTATATATGCGGGTTCTGGCTCAAACTCTGAGGTTGAATGACGTCACAGCGTTCTCACCACAGCGAAACGTTCTTATCACATCCGGCGACCGATAAGTTTCAAAGCTAGCTATTAAAGTCGGATTTGCCTGCCAATGTCAGGTTTATCTGTCATCGCTGAATTTAACTGTCAATGTCATATTGAACTGTCAAAATCAAATTTAACTGTTAAAGTTAGATTTAACTGTCATCGCTGAATTTAACTGTCAATGTCATACTGAACTGTCAGACAGATTTAGCTGACAAAGTTAGATTTAACCGTCCAAATTAGATTTAACTGTCATTGTTGAATTTACCTATTAAAATCATATTGAGCTGTCAAACTCAATTGAACTGTCAAAGTCAGATTTAACTGTCAACGTCATGTTGAACTGTCAAAGTCAATTGAACTGTCAAAGTCAGATTTAAGTGTCATTGTTGAATTTAACTGTCAACGTCATATTGAACTGACAAAGTCAGATCTAACAGTGATCACATCCGGCGACCGATAAGTTTCAAAGCTAGCTATTAAAGTCGGATTTGCCTGCCAATGTCAGGTTTATCTGTCATCGCTGAATTTAACTGTCAATGTCATATTGAACTGTCAAAATCAAATTTAACTGTTAAAGTTAGATTTAACTGTCATCGCTGAATTTAACTGTCAATGTCATACTGAACTGTCAGACAGATTTAGCTGACAAAGTTAGATTTAACCGTCCAAATTAGATTTAACTGTCATTGTTGAATTTACCTATTAAAATCATATTGAGCTGTCAAACTCAATTGAACTGTCAAAGTCAGATTTAACTGTCAACGTCATGTTGAACTGTCAAAGTCAATTGAACTGTCAAAGTCAGATTTAAGTGTCATTGTTGAATTTAACTGTCAACGTCATATTGAACTGACAAAGTCAGATCTAACAGTGATCACATCCGGCGACCGATAAGTTTCAAAGCTAGCTATTAAAGTCGGATTTGCCTGCCAATGTCAGGTTTATCTGTCATCGCTGAATTTAACTGTCAATGTCATATTGAACTGTCAAAATCAAATTTAACTGTTAAAGTTAGATTTAACTGTCATCGCTGAATTTAACTGTCAATGTCATACTGAACTGTCAGACAGATTTAGCTGACAAAGTTAGATTTAACCGTCCAAATTAGATTTAACTGTCATTGTTGAATTTACCTATTAAAATCATATTGAGCTGTCAAACTCAATTGAACTGTCAAAGTCAGGTTTAACTGTCAACATCATGTTGAACTGTCAAAGTCAATTGAACTGTCAAAGTCAGATTTAAGTGTCATTGTTGAATTTAACTGTCAACGTCATATTGAACTGACAAAGTCAGATCTAACAGTGATAGATTTAACTGTTATCATCACCCAAACACCCGCACCGATCAGGAATCGAACCTCATCATCATAACGTATACACCGCTGAGCCACTGCCGCAATACTCCAATGCCCTAGTTTCACATGAATCTCACAGGATGTGGGTACGCTGATAAGCGGAGAATCGGGTCTCTTTATGAATGTGTGTAAAAGCGTAATATTATCATTATGCTATTATTATCTTCTACCAATAGGGATCACGGACTTAGACTGATAAGGAGATCATCAACCAATAGAAACACTCTTTTAAAGGTTAAGGTGTGTTGGTGGGGGTGGGTATAAAAGCATGCAACGTTTACTACAAGCACATACCTTAAGGTCTCTCATTACGTTAAACACGTTTAAAACGAGAACTCATAGATTTTTACATCTTAGCCAATATGTTTGATTGTGAATATTGCAGACAGAAGTTCACCGTTAAAAATAGTATAAAACGGCATTTGAATTATTGTAACATGTATAACAGTGCGTCTAAGAAGGATAGACCCAAATGTATCCACTGCGCTAAGATATTCTCACGGTCTGATGTTGCTGAACGCCATGCCAAGTCATGTCGAATGGGACCAGGTACGTTCATATATGATTAAAATGCTATCACTATACAATACATTAAGCTAGATTTATAGCACCTACCTAGAGATTTTTTTTCTAATAGTAAACGACTGTTGATAAATATTATAATAAAATGTGTCGATTATTCATTGAGCTGAAAACTTATCAGGATCTATGTATTTTTTACAGGTAATAAACGATGCGTTGAAACAAGTGATAATGTACTGCAACCGACTATAAAAAAACCGCGTTGTGATATATGCGAGATTGATGTGACTAATATTCATACGCATCTCCGAAGCGCTCTACATAAAAACAAAGTATGTACTCGGCCAAGGGATGATGAGCATGTTCAGATTATTAAATCTGCATACAAATCTCGCATTGCTACATATAGAGTGTTTAGCCGCACTCCAATTCTAATCCCAAGCGAGTTCATGAACGAGGTAAGAGGAATAGTACTCCGCCTAATCACCGACAAACAAGTTGAGGTGGGGGGTGCTATCAAAGTGAACTTAGAACTTTACGCTAAGTACACGAAATGGGTAAAGATGGCGGCGAATGAGGAAAAAGAACTGGATGAAGTAAAATCGTTTAATACAAAAAATATAAGTATTTTTACCGATATCAGCATAGAGGAAGCGTACAATGCATTTCTTGAAGAAATTAGTAGCAAAGCTGATGAATTCCAAGAACGCGACAGCGGGTGGGCTATCAAGAGCGTACTTCATCTTGAAATTAATATAAATAAATATGCACCACTGAAGGGATCTTCATATCTCCCCCTACCCGACTGGATTCAAAAGAAACACGCCTGTGTTAACGTAAAAAATACCGATAATGCATGCTTTTTTTGGAGCGTTATCAGCGCTCTTTACCCCGCTGCTAAAAATGCGGATCGGCCTTCATCATATCCGCCATATGAGGAAGTGGTGAATACTGATGGTATAAGCCTCCCCGTAGACATGAAGAACATCAAAAAGTTTGAAGATATGAACGAATTCAGTATAAATATATATGAGATCAGCGGTCATAGTATCGCAGGACCTATATATCACTCAAAGGAGAGACGTGACAAGCATATAAACTTGCTTCTCGTCGAGGATGGTGAGAAAGCGCACTTCTGCTGGATAAAAAGCCTATCCCGTTTAGTAGGTTCACAGCAAAGCCGGCATAAGGGCAAAGTTTGGATATGCGATGGTTGCCTACTCACATTCAATAGCGAGAGTAATCTCATCAAACATACTAATCGTGATTGTTCCCATATCACAACAACATTACCAGCTGAGGAGGATAACACTTTCAAATTTAAAAACTATCAAAACAGGATGAAGGTGCCGGTAGTAGTATACGCTGATTTTGAGGCCTTATTAAAGCCGATAGATACATGTGCTCCAAACCCATCAGCATCATATACCCAAGATTATCAAGTGCATGAACCTTATAATTTTGGATATTTTATAAAATGTAATTATAACGATTCACTAAGTAAATATGTATCGTTTAGAGGATCTAATTGCGCAGAATATTTTCTGGATTCTTTGGAGGAAGAGCTAGCCCCATTCGCTAAAAGTATAAATAGAACAATATCAATGCCACCTCTAACAAGCGAACAAACTCAAGAGTTTACAGCTGCAGTAAATTGTCATATATGCGGTGAAAAACTAAATATGGATAGGGTGCGCGATCACTGCCACTTAACAGGTATGTATAGAGGAGCTGCGCACAACGACTGCAACTTAAATTATAAAATAAAACATGTCATACCAGTAGTTCTTCATAATATGTCTAAATATGATTCACATTTTATTATTAGAACATTGCAAAACCGACACGTGAACATCCTACCCAAAAATAAGGAAAATTTCATTTCTATTACATCGGAAAAACATGGTGGGTTAAGCTTTGACTTGAGATTTATAGACTCGTACAGGTTTCTAGCGGCTAGCCTCGATAAACTCGCATCCAATCTTGATTCGAGCCAATTTGTTAACATGCGTAAACATTGCTCAGATCATTTAGATTTACTGATGAGGAAAGGTGTATTCCCTTATGATTATATATCATCTTTGGAAAAGCTTGAAGAAACAGCACTACCGCCTCAGGATAGTTTTTTTAACAAGCTGAATAACTCCAACATATCAGATGCTCAATACGAACATGCGCAAAAGGTTTGGAATGCTTTTAATGTAAAAACGTTAGGTGAATATAGCGATATATATTTGAAGACTGACGTTATGTTATTAACAGACGTATTTGAAAATTTTAGAAATGTATGTCTTAAAACTTATCAGCTAGATCCTGCTCATTATTACACAGCACCCGGCCTATCTTGGGATGCGATGCTACAGTTTACAAAGGTTGAGATGGAGTTACTCACCGATCTTTCTATGGTAAAGTTCATTTCGAATGGGATACGCGGAGGATTGAGTCAGTGCTGCGGAAGATATGCAAAAGCTAATAATAAATATATTAGAGATTATGATTCTGAGAAACCCTCAAATTTTATAATTTACTTAGATGCTAATAATCAATATGGATGGGCAATGAGTCAATACTTACCCTTAAAAGATTTCAGATGGTTGGCCGAAGATGAAATAGTAAACTTTGATATTACCCAAACCTCCGATGATAGTGCTACAGGTTTCATTCTAGAGGTGGATTTAGACTATCCCACACATTTGCATGACTCACACAATGACCTTTGCTTTTGCCCTGAAAACCGCGTACCAGAAGTAAGTAAGTCTAAAAGCCCAAAACTCTTATCAAACTTGTATTGTAAGCGTGAATATGCTATACATTATATTAACTTAAAACAGGCTATCGATAAAGGACTTGTTCTAAAAAAAATACATCGAGTTCTAGCTTTCAGTCAGAGCCCTTGGCTAAAGGGGTACATTGAAATGAATACGGCAATGAGAACGAGCGCAAAAAATACATTCGAAAAAGATTTCTATAAACTAATGAACAATGCAGTTTTCGGAAAAACTATGGAAAATGTTGAAAAGAGAGTTGATGTGCGCTTAGTGAATAGGTGGGAGAGTGCGGGTAAGAGATTAGGAGCTAGAGCATTGATAAGCAGGCTTAATTTCCATAGCTGTACAATAATAAACAAGGATCTTACTATCATTCAGATGCAGCGTAATAAGATTAAATATGACAAGCCTACATATATAGGGTTCACTGTACTAGAGCTCTCGAAAACTCTTATGTATGACTTTCACTACAATTACATATTACCAAAATACGGTGAAAATGCATCCCTTTTATATACAGACACAGACTCTTTTATATACAACATAACGACCGATGATTTTTATGCTGACATCAAACCAGACGTAGAAAAACGATTTGATACTTCAGACTACCCCTCCAGCAATACCTATAATCTACCTCTAGTCAACAAGAAAGTGGTGGGGATGTTCAAGGATGAATGTGCAGGTGAAATGATTAGAGAATTTATAGGTATACGGTCCAAATGCTACTTTATAAAAAAAGAAGATGATAAGGAGATAAAAAAAATCAAAGGGGTAAAAAGAAATGTGGTAGTGGATGATGTGAATAGAGATGACTTTTTCAACTGCGCAACCAATGCAGAAGATGTGCAATATCGTACTATGTATGTGATAGGTAGTAAAGCTCACTTACTATACTCTCAAGCTCTCAATAAGATAGTCCTGAAAAATTCCGATGATAAGAGGTTTTCCATACCCAATGAACCTTATAAAACCTTAGCATGGGGTCATTTTACCATAGAATAAATTTTATAATAAAAATTGTAAATTATTTATTTAGTTAGATATTTGTGTAGAATTGTAAATAGAATAGTGTAAATAAGATATCTTTAGCAACTATTTAGGGGATCTCACGCTGTATTAGAAGCTCAGCAAAGCCCCTCTAACGATACGAATCTATTTCTATGAATTATATACCTAAGATGCTTTATTAATATAATTATTTCCTAAATTATGTAAAATAAAAATCATAAATGTATTAAATATGTTTAAGAGCCCTCTACCCTATCAGCGGGAGTACCTAATATGAGTACAAGTACTATGTATAGTTAATAATTATTATTATCATTATTAATTAGTATTCGCTAAGTATGTTAAGTCTAAAGTATTGTATAAAAGTAATAAATTATATAGAAAAATATATATTTTTTCATTTTATTGGATAATCCCTACCCCCACCCCAGTTCTAAATAGTACAACGGCAGACCCTCTTCAACTTTTACATCGACTCGCTATATATCAGACCTATTCAAACCTGCAAGATCACCTGTTCAATACCTGCTCAAACCTGTTCAATACCTGATCAATACCTGTTCAGACCTGTTCAATACCTGATCAATACCTGTTCAGACCTAATCAATACCTGTTCAGACCGGTTCAATACCTGATCAATACCTGATCAATACTTGATCAATACCTGTTCAGACCTGTTCAATACCTGATCAATACCTGTTCAATACCTGATCAATACCTGTTCAGACCTGTTCAAAAACCCATTCAAAACCTGTTCATAGCAGATCGTACCACTTAATCAGACCTGGTCAAAGCAGCTCATATCACCTATACAACTCTTATCTGATCTTATTCGATTATAATGTAAAAATCACTCACTCTCATACTGAGACTTGATCTGATAACGTTAGATCTATCAAAATCAGATTTAGATGTTATTGTATATATGGTAAATATACTTATCTTACTATGTATAAATTGATGAGTATTAACAGTAAATGCACTTAGAATATTATTTATTATGCCAGTCGAAAAGCTGAGGCTTTCAAAAACAATCTAGACCTAATAGAACTTTGCAAAACTATTATTTTATTTAAAATATTAATAAGATCTAAAGCGTATAAAGAGATATTTAATTTAAGCATGTTTTTAATTGGTTGGAAGGAATACTTGCAAACGTATTGAGATAATTACATATAGATGTTAGTAGCATATAATGTACGTTCTGGTTCATTTACCATATATTTTTTACAAATTATTTTGCGGTTGTAATTAATACTTTAGTATGGCTAAAGTATATGTCTGTGCGTTTTTGGACCGCAAAGGATAAGTTGGTAAAAGAGTTAAGGAAACAGTGTAAGTAGAGCTCTGAAGTGGTGTTGTTGTTGTTCTGTGAGGGTGAATGTTACGCTGGTCGTGTGTTAACTATAATAGTATCTGCAGTCTATCACGAGAGATGTTTGGGGGGTGTGAAGGTTGTATTGGTGGTGGGAAGGTTGTATCGGGCGGTGGGTAGGGTTGTACAATATTGTCGGTTTTCAAAACTAGACTTGAAAACAAGTCAACTAGATGGCGTTAGTAGTTATATAGTAGTATATTCAGCGCTGATGCCTCCTAATAGTGACTGTTATTGAATCTGTGACATAATTGGAAGTCGCGGGTGTTTGGGCGGGGGGGGAGGTTATGGTTGGCGGGGTGCGGGCGGCGGCGGCGGCGGCGGCGGGTTTTGTTCTAGTACCTATTTCCATACGTATGTATGAATACCTTGGTGACTATTCGTTAAACTGTGAGAGGTTAACAATGCTCTATATTGTGAACATTACACACGTTATCTCGTATAGGTACCGCTCGTATTGCTGCGGTTAGCAGTTATCGCCCGCTCACATCCTGTCTACGCATGTAATATTCCCAACCCCGTTTTTAGAACAAATCAAGTATAATATCTAAATAATACAAAGTATATTGTTACATTAAATTCGTTTTTTTATAATATTTCATTTAAAATATATATGTATATAATAGAGACTAAGATTTTATGCGGAAGAATTCTATACTCGAGTAATGATGACCACGAAATGTATTCACCCATACGTATGTAAATAGGTACTAGAACAAAACCCGCCGCCGCCGCCGCCGCCGCCCGCACCCCGCCAACCATAACCTCCCCCCCCGCCCAAACACCCGTGACTTCCAATTATGTCACAGATTCAATAACAGTCACTATTAGGAGGCATCAGCGCTGAATATACTACTATATAACTACTAACGCCATCTAGTTGACTTGTTTTCAAGTCTAGTTTTGAAAACCGACAATATTGTACAACCCTACCCACCGCCCGATACAACCTTCCCACCACCAATACAACCTTCACACCCCCCAAACATCTCTCGTGATAGACTGCAGATACTATTATAGTTAACACACGACCAGCGTAACATTCACCCTCACAGAACAACAACAACACCACTTCAGAGCTCTACTTACACTGTTTCCTTAACTCTTTTACCAACTTATCCTTTGCGGTCCAAAAACGCACAGACATATACTTTAGCCATACTAAAGTATTAATTACAACCGCAAAATAATTTGTAAAAAATATATGGTAAATGAACCAGAACGTACATTATATGCTACTAACATCTATATGTAATTATCTCAATACGTTTGCAAGTATTCCTTCCAACCAATTAAAAACATGCTTAAATTAAATATCTCTTTATACGCTTTAGATCTTATTAATATTTTAAATAAAATAATAGTTTTGCAAAGTTCTATTAGGTCTAGATTGTTTTTGAAAGCCTCAGCTTTTCGACTGGCATAATAAATAATATTCTAAGTGCATTTACTGTTAATACTCATCAATTTATACATAGTAAGATAAGTATATTTACTATATATACAATAACATCTAAATCTGATTTTGATAGATCTAACGTTATCAGATCAAGTCTCAGTATGAGAGTGAGTGATTTTTACATTATAATCGAATAAGATCAGATAAGAGTTGTATAGGTGATATGAGCTGCTTTGACCAGGTCTGATTAAGTGGTACGATCTGCTATGAACAGGTTTTGAATGGGTTTTTGAACAGGTCTGAACAGGTATTGATCAGGTATTGAACAGGTATTGATCAGGTATTGAACAGGTCTGAACAGGTATTGATCAAGTATTGATCAGGTATTGATCAGGTATTGAACCGGTCTGAACAGGTATTGATTAGGTCTGAACAGGTATTGATCAGGTATTGAACAGGTCTGAACAGGTATTGATCAGGTATTGAACAGGTTTGAGCAGGTATTGAACAGGTGATCTTGCAGGTTTGAATAGGTCTGATATATAGCGAGTCGATGTAAAAGTTGAAGAGGGTCTGCCGTTGTACTATTTAGAACTGGGGTGGGGGTAGGGATTATCCAATAAAATGAAAAAATATATATTTTTCTATATAATTTATTACTTTTATACAATACTTTAGACTTAACATACTTAGCGAATACTAATTAATAATGATAATAATAATTATTAACTATACATAGTACTTGTACTCATATTAGGTACTCCCGCTGATAGGGTAGAGGGCTCTTAAACATATTTAATACATTTATGATTTTTATTTTACATAATTTAGGAAATAATTATATTAATAAAGCATCTTAGGTATATAATTCATAGAAATAGATTCGTATCGTTAGAGGGGCTTTGCTGAGCTTCTAATACAGCGTGAGATCCCCTAAATAGTTGCTAAAGATATCTTATTTACACTATTCTATTTACAATTCTACACAAATATCTAACTAAATAAATAATTTACAATTTTTATTATAAAATTTATTCTATGGTAAAATGACCCCATGCTAAGGTTTTATAAGGTTCATTGGGTATGGAAAACCTCTTATCATCGGAATTTTTCAGGACTATCTTATTGAGAGCTTGAGAGTATAGTAAGTGAGCTTTACTACCTATCACATACATAGTACGATATTGCACATCTTCTGCATTGGTTGCGCAGTTGAAAAAGTCATCTCTATTCACATCATCCACTACCACATTTCTTTTTACCCCTTTGATTTTTTTTATCTCCTTATCATCTTCTTTTTTTATAAAGTAGCATTTGGACCGTATACCTATAAATTCTCTAATCATTTCACCTGCACATTCATCCTTGAACATCCCCACCACTTTCTTGTTGACTAGAGGTAGATTATAGGTATTGCTGGAGGGGTAGTCTGAAGTATCAAATCGTTTTTCTACGTCTGGTTTGATGTCAGCATAAAAATCATCGGTCGTTATGTTGTATATAAAAGAGTCTGTGTCTGTATATAAAAGGGATGCATTTTCACCGTATTTTGGTAATATGTAATTGTAGTGAAAGTCATACATAAGAGTTTTCGAGAGCTCTAGTACAGTGAACCCTATATATGTAGGCTTGTCATATTTAATCTTATTACGCTGCATCTGAATGATAGTAAGATCCTTGTTTATTATTGTACAGCTATGGAAATTAAGCCTGCTTATCAATGCTCTAGCTCCTAATCTCTTACCCGCACTCTCCCACCTATTCACTAAGCGCACATCAACTCTCTTTTCAACATTTTCCATAGTTTTTCCGAAAACTGCATTGTTCATTAGTTTATAGAAATCTTTTTCGAATGTATTTTTTGCGCTCGTTCTCATTGCCGTATTCATTTCAATGTACCCCTTTAGCCAAGGGCTCTGACTGAAAGCTAGAACTCGATGTATTTTTTTTAGAACAAGTCCTTTATCGATAGCCTGTTTTAAGTTAATATAATGTATAGCATATTCACGCTTACAATACAAGTTTGATAAGAGTTTTGGGCTTTTAGACTTACTTACTTCTGGTACGCGGTTTTCAGGGCAAAAGCAAAGGTCATTGTGTGAGTCATGCAAATGTGTGGGATAGTCTAAATCCACCTCTAGAATGAAACCTGTAGCACTATCATCGGAGGTTTGGGTAATATCAAAGTTTACTATTTCATCTTCGGCCAACCATCTGAAATCTTTTAAGGGTAAGTATTGACTCATTGCCCATCCATATTGATTATTAGCATCTAAGTAAATTATAAAATTTGAGGGTTTCTCAGAATCATAATCTCTAATATATTTATTATTAGCTTTTGCATATCTTCCGCAGCACTGACTCAATCCTCCGCGTATCCCATTCGAAATGAACTTTACCATAGAAAGATCGGTGAGTAACTCCATCTCAACCTTTGTAAACTGTAGCATCGCATCCCAAGATAGGCCGGGTGCTGTGTAATAATGAGCAGGATCTAGCTGATAAGTTTTAAGACATACATTTCTAAAATTTTCAAATACGTCTGTTAATAACATAACGTCAGTCTTCAAATATATATCGCTATATTCACCTAACGTTTTTACATTAAAAGCATTCCAAACCTTTTGCGCATGTTCGTATTGAGCATCTGATATGTTGGAGTTATTCAGCTTGTTAAAAAAACTATCCTGAGGCGGTAGTGCTGTTTCTTCAAGCTTTTCCAAAGATGATATATAATCATAAGGGAATACACCTTTCCTCATCAGTAAATCTAAATGATCTGAGCAATGTTTACGCATGTTAACAAATTGGCTCGAATCAAGATTGGATGCGAGTTTATCGAGGCTAGCCGCTAGAAACCTGTACGAGTCTATAAATCTCAAGTCAAAGCTTAACCCACCATGTTTTTCCGATGTAATAGAAATGAAATTTTCCTTATTTTTGGGTAGGATGTTCACGTGTCGGTTTTGCAATGTTCTAATAATAAAATGTGAATCATATTTAGACATATTATGAAGAACTACTGGTATGACATGTTTTATTTTATAATTTAAGTTGCAGTCGTTGTGCGCAGCTCCTCTATACATACCTGTTAAGTGGCAGTGATCGCGCACCCTATCCATATTTAGTTTTTCACCGCATATATGACAATTTACTGCAGCTGTAAACTCTTGAGTTTGTTCGCTTGTTAGAGGTGGCATTGATATTGTTCTATTTATACTTTTAGCGAATGGGGCTAGCTCTTCCTCCAAAGAATCCAGAAAATATTCTGCGCAATTAGATCCTCTAAACGATACATATTTACTTAGTGAATCGTTATAATTACATTTTATAAAATATCCAAAACTATAAGGTTCATGCACTTGATAATCTTGGGTATATGATGCTGATGGGTTTGGAGCACATGTATCTATCGGCTTTAATAAGGCCTCAAAATCAGCGTATACTACTACCGGCACCTTCATCCTGTTTTGATAGTTTTTAAATTTGAAAGTGTTATCCTCCTCAGCTGGTAATGTTGTTGTGATATGGGAACAATCACGATTAGTATGTTTGATGAGATTACTCTCGCTATTGAATGTGAGTAGGCAACCATCGCATATCCAAACTTTGCCCTTATGCCGGCTTTGCTGTGAACCTACTAAACGGGATAGGCTTTTTATCCAGCAGAAGTGCGCTTTCTCACCATCCTCGACGAGAAGCAAGTTTATATGCTTGTCACGTCTCTCCTTTGAGTGATATATAGGTCCTGCGATACTATGACCGCTGATCTCATATATATTTATACTGAATTCGTTCATATCTTCAAACTTTTTGATGTTCTTCATGTCTACGGGGAGGCTTATACCATCAGTATTCACCACTTCCTCATATGGCGGATATGATGAAGGCCGATCCGCATTTTTAGCAGCGGGGTAAAGAGCGCTGATAACGCTCCAAAAAAAGCATGCATTATCGGTATTTTTTACGTTAACACAGGCGTGTTTCTTTTGAATCCAGTCGGGTAGGGGGAGATATGAAGATCCCTTCAGTGGTGCATATTTATTTATATTAATTTCAAGATGAAGTACGCTCTTGATAGCCCACCCGCTGTCGCGTTCTTGGAATTCATCAGCTTTGCTACTAATTTCTTCAAGAAATGCATTGTACGCTTCCTCTATGCTGATATCGGTAAAAATACTTATATTTTTTGTATTAAACGATTTTACTTCATCCAGTTCTTTTTCCTCATTCGCCGCCATCTTTACCCATTTCGTGTACTTAGCGTAAAGTTCTAAGTTCACTTTGATAGCACCCCCCACCTCAACTTGTTTGTCGGTGATTAGGCGGAGTACTATTCCTCTTACCTCGTTCATGAACTCGCTTGGGATTAGAATTGGAGTGCGGCTAAACACTCTATATGTAGCAATGCGAGATTTGTATGCAGATTTAATAATCTGAACATGCTCATCATCCCTTGGCCGAGTACATACTTTGTTTTTATGTAGAGCGCTTCGGAGATGCGTATGAATATTAGTCACATCAATCTCGCATATATCACAACGCGGTTTTTTTATAGTCGGTTGCAGTACATTATCACTTGTTTCAACGCATCGTTTATTACCTGTAAAAAATACATAGATCCTGATAAGTTTTCAGCTCAATGAATAATCGACACATTTTATTATAATATTTATCAACAGTCGTTTACTATTAGAAAAAAAATCTCTAGGTAGGTGCTATAAATCTAGCTTAATGTATTGTATAGTGATAGCATTTTAATCATATATGAACGTACCTGGTCCCATTCGACATGACTTGGCATGGCGTTCAGCAACATCAGACCGTGAGAATATCTTAGCGCAGTGGATACATTTGGGTCTATCCTTCTTAGACGCACTGTTATACATGTTACAATAATTCAAATGCCGTTTTATACTATTTTTAACGGTGAACTTCTGTCTGCAATATTCACAATCAAACATATTGGCTAAGATGTAAAAATCTATGAGTTCTCGTTTTAAACGTGTTTAACGTAATGAGAGACCTTAAGGTATGTGCTTGTAGTAAACGTTGCATGCTTTTATACCCACCCCCACCAACACACCTTAACCTTTAAAAGAGTGTTTCTATTGGTTGATGATCTCCTTATCAGTCTAAGTCCGTGATCCCTATTGGTAGAAGATAATAATAGCATAATGATAATATTACGCTTTTACACACATTCATAAAGAGACCCGATTCTCCGCTTATCAGCGTACCCACATCCTGTGAGATTCATGTGAAACTAGGGCATTGGAGTATTGCGGCAGTGGCTCAGCGGTGTATACGTTATGATGATGAGGTTCGATTCCTGATCGGTGCGGGTGTTTGGGTGATGATAACAGTTAAATCTATCACTGTTAGATCTGACTTTGTCAGTTCAATATGACGTTGACAGTTAAATTCAACAATGACACTTAAATCTGACTTTGACAGTTCAATTGACTTTGACAGTTCAACATGATGTTGACAGTTAAACCTGACTTTGACAGTTCAATTGAGTTTGACAGCTCAATATGATTTTAATAGGTAAATTCAACAATGACAGTTAAATCTAATTTGGACGGTTAAATCTAACTTTGTCAGCTAAATCTGTCTGACAGTTCAGTATGACATTGACAGTTAAATTCAGCGATGACAGTTAAATCTAACTTTAACAGTTAAATTTGATTTTGACAGTTCAATATGACATTGACAGTTAAATTCAGCGATGACAGATAAACCTGACATTGGCAGGCAAATCCGACTTTAATAGCTAGCTTTGAAACTTATCGGTCGCCGGATGTGATCACTGTTAGATCTGACTTTGTCAGTTCAATATGACGTTGACAGTTAAATTCAACAATGACACTTAAATCTGACTTTGACAGTTCAATTGACTTTGACAGTTCAACATGACGTTGACAGTTAAATCTGACTTTGACAGTTCAATTGAGTTTGACAGCTCAATATGATTTTAATAGGTAAATTCAACAATGACAGTTAAATCTAATTTGGACGGTTAAATCTAACTTTGTCAGCTAAATCTGTCTGACAGTTCAGTATGACATTGACAGTTAAATTCAGCGATGACAGTTAAATCTAACTTTAACAGTTAAATTTGATTTTGACAGTTCAATATGACATTGACAGTTAAATTCAGCGATGACAGATAAACCTGACATTGGCAGGCAAATCCGACTTTAATAGCTAGCTTTGAAACTTATCGGTCGCCGGATGTGATCACTGTTAGATCTGACTTTGTCAGTTCAATATGACGTTGACAGTTAAATTCAACAATGACACTTAAATCTGACTTTGACAGTTCAATTGACTTTGACAGTTCAACATGACGTTGACAGTTAAATCTGACTTTGACAGTTCAATTGAGTTTGACAGCTCAATATGATTTTAATAGGTAAATTCAACAATGACAGTTAAATCTAATTTGGACGGTTAAATCTAACTTTGTCAGCTAAATCTGTCTGACAGTTCAGTATGACATTGACAGTTAAATTCAGCGATGACAGTTAAATCTAACTTTAACAGTTAAATTTGATTTTGACAGTTCAATATGACATTGACAGTTAAATTCAGCGATGACAGATAAACCTGACATTGGCAGGCAAATCCGACTTTAATAGCTAGCTTTGAAACTTATCGGTCGCCGGATGTGATAAGAACGTTTCGCTGTGGTGAGAACGCTGTGACGTCATTCAACCTCAGAGTTTGAGCCAGAACCCGCATATATACACTACTGCTAGATCTCGACTTAGTTTGATATCTCAGTATCTACTTCGATAATCACAGTTTCGACAATAGACGAATAATGCATTATTGCACAACACGGCATTGTTACACACAAACAACACTGCAAACATCAGTTTGTTATTCGAAACAACAATGAACGAGTATTTCCTTAACACATATCCAGTTCTGACGTAGTTAACCGTATTTAAAACAAAAGTAAAATAATATATCTTATGCTTAAAACTTTGGAACCGCATTCAGGTGGGCCATGTTGCTCGAAGAAAAGACATCAACGCGCTCGCGGTACGAAGCAACGTCCACCGAATATAAGAACTGTGCTGGTTTATATTACAAGGGTAGGTACTATCTTTTAAATATACAATTGTTTATTTTACTACCATTAGCATCGCACTACTTACATGGTTGCAACGTTGTAACGTCGACACATATGCGGACGAGCTTTCATCCGCATAAAATTCAGTCAACTTCCTTACAAAAAATACCTTAATTAGCAATCGAGACGGCTACAAGATGTCCCTATATTATGACCGTATGCTCATTTGGTGTGAATAAACAATAAAAACAATATCAATATTTCATCATGATTATTGACGTTACATAATACAACCTCGTCAATTTATTCATATATGCAAATGTAGCTCAGAATCAAACTCAATATTCAGATGATCAATGATAAATGTATTTGATAACGAACATATATTAACTATATATATTTCTGTTCATCAAGGAACAATAAAAATATACAAGTTATATAAAACTTGAAACGAAGATTGCGTTTAAAACAATAGAATTCAAATGGGATGTAGAGTAGAGATGGTAACATATAGAAATGTCAGATAATATAAACGCAATAAGGGTTATAAATGTTTGTCTAAGTATTTCTTAAAGATGTAAGTGAAGCGAAATCATAGAAACCATTAGAAGGAGGAAAAGGATAACTTCCAGTCGGACTTGAACTTACAAAAGATCGAGTTTGCAAATTAAATGCGGAAGTAAGTAGATGTACGTGCATGAATTCGCACGCCTTTCACCTCTTCACATCTTGTAAGAATATAAAAAAAACAGCTTATATAGCTAATAACTATATAAGCTGTATATATAACTCCATAGTAGTATACGTAGTTGTGTGCATTGCCATAAACATTTCATTCAACTAGGCATCTACAACGATCATTATGAAGGATACAATTCATGTATATTGCTGGTGAGCTAACGTTAAAGAACTTTAATAAGATAACATTACATTTCACTATCAATCAGATATAAAGAATTTGTTTTGTATTACTATGATGTTAGCGTTTTCCTAGAATAAGAAATAGATGTCAAGGACCGATGACGGATAACGGCGTGTACCGATAAGTGCTTGTCGACGAACTAAACATAGTATTAATCATAAAGCGAGCTTTCGCAAAATAAATTAATCCTTTCAATAACAATAGAGTTTCATTTATAAATGCTCAAATTTTCATGCAAGTAAAATAAATCATAAAAATTATGCTTACAGTCAAATGCATGGGGTGGGATTCAAAGCAGCACACTTCCCTTTAAGGAGCACAAAGTCACTGCCCTGCCTGGGCGGTCATTGTTCACAAAATTCTAAAACTTATTTTATAAAATTGTATTAAATAAGGATCAGGCGATAAACCTGTAGAGATATCTGTGTTGAGTAAGATTGCCTTTGTCGCGGCTGTCGATCGAATGCGTCGGATTTAATTAGTTCCAAATGTCTGTCGTAAAAAGATAAAATAGTTTTTAGAGAATTTCAATGATTGCTGTTGGTACGAGAACGACATACGTGGTGCTCTGTAATAAATTCCAAATGAACTATTTACAGTAAAATATATATGCTCCAAGTATTTATTGGTTATGTTAATCTTTGTTTGAGATAACTGTTTTAATTTCACGAGATTGTGCAGTAATAATTGGAACAAGTTTCTAGTAAAGAAATGAGAAATATTAAGTTATTTTATTATTTTGGTATATTCATATACGGATTTTCTCAAGACATAATACAGAATGTAAGCGCATCAGTCTTTAGTATTGTCATATTAAAACCTTAAAATAGCTTGGCTGGAAGCCTGTAGGAAATTCCAATACCTTCTCTAGTGTTGGTACGCCGAGTAGTCCATAGGTCTAAGTTTATGGCTACTTCTGTAATACGTTTAGATATATTATGGCAAATCAATGCGTGGCGCTACTTACAGACACGATGCTTATACATATAACTACGCCTGTATTCCCCGAAGGGGTGGGCAGAGGTGTGTAGACACCCACGTTTCGCCAATTAGGTTTTGGTCCCATGTAAAAGGGGGAGAGCCTATTGCCATTCACCGGGCACAGTTTCAGGGCCATACAAAATGTTTTCTCTAACACACTGGACAAAACAGAAAAACATATTACGAATAATATGTTTACGCTAATAATATATAAGACAGGAACATAATATGTTCATATTGTATGAAACCCTGGCAGGGCACTACGATGGTATACAGCCCTGTTGTGCGACTAATGCACACGACACCCTACCCATATCTACGTGAGAAGTCGCATGCTGCTCATTTGGCGCATTTTTCCCTTAGTCGCCTCTTACGACACCCACGGGAAGATATGGGCAGGTGACATTCTAACCCGGGACCCCATGGGTCACGATTTTCATAATAGTTAATATTTATATTATCTCTTTAAATAAACCAACGCACACCTGACACGATAAATATTAGTCATAGTGTGCACGCTGTATACACGCGTATGGACTCGCACACATACAAGTAGCGTTTGGTATCCGTACCACATGAATAACCCTTTAAGAAGTCAAACTACTTTTTTTTTATGCCTGATAGCCTTTGACCACTATCTCACCTGATGGTTAGTGATGTTGGTTGGTTGATGGTAAGTGATGTTGTGGTCGAAGGTGTTGTTCAGCCTAACCTAAAATACTGGCTCGTCAATGACAGCTGCCGCAACACACCGTTAGGTGCTTGGCGACATATTTTCTACTTGAGGGTGGCAGCTAGCCAGGCGGGCATTCGCAAAATGCCCTACCACAATGCTATAACGACTGCCATCCTAAGACAACACCAGGACCGACGGCTTAACGTTCCCTAGGAAGCACGGAAGCGCTCAGTGGTAATGTCAATAGCGGTCACCCATCCAACTCATGCCGCGGCGGACGTTGCCTAACTTTGCTGATCGACTCAGAACGGCTAAGCAAACTTCGCTACAAGCGCTTCAAAATACAACATATTATGGTGGTATTGTACAAGCATTTAGAACTGCGCGCTTAAAAGTACCACGAATCTTTTCTTATATTCTGCGTAATAAGCAGAACAGCACTATATACATACACTATATATATTTTTACAGCAGTATTTGGTTTTATTTTTGACACAAAGAAAATAAAGTGACGAGTTTTCAACACAAAATATTAGCGATAGAACTGTTAACGCAAACAAAGCGTGCGGCTTACATAAAAACAGAAAATAAATCACTGTCTAAATCAGATAGTGCGCAGTTTGAAAATACAAGAACGAAACAGGCCACATTAGTGAACCACTTTGACACAGGTTATCTAAGTTAAATTCTGGATCTTTTCCAAAGAAACTAAATGATTAAGAAAAGTATGCTCTCAAAATATGTACCTACACAGCAAGTAACCAAGTAGCCAAGAAGCTACTCCCTCTACACTGTGTGATCATCAATATATGGAGAAGATACAAGAACCTGCTCATGTTCGATATACGAACACTCAAAATATGGAGCTGTGTGGACTGTATGAATATGACGATGCAGTGCTGACGTAACGATCTCAACAAATACACAAGAAGAGGCTAAGTTATCTACCACGTACCTTCAATGCTTCCAGAGCTAGCTGGCTGGATTAGATTTCTTCTGGGTGTAGATGTCGGTTATGGAAAATTTTACGGTTGGAGTGTATCCTTCCTGAATTTAGGTTACTAAGGTCAATGACCCCAAAGTTAAGGTCATTGACCTAGGACGTTTGGTCACTCCCAGGAGGTCATTACAATATAAAAAAAAATTTTTTGTGCCCCCTAAGGTACACTCCAACCAAATTCACACACGCACATACACAAGACACAAGTGTTAATTCTGCACGACAGTAGGTTGGATCAGGCCTACGGAGCTAATAAAAAGGAATGTCCTTGTGAAAGGAATTCGAAAAATGCGACCCACGGGGCTGCTCAACGTAAACTGACTGACATGTCTCTGTCGTGTCATTTTTTCGTTTCCATACAAGTCGAGGGTAGGACGCGAAAAAACATCTCAGGCAGTGGCAAAAATCATTCAACACCATCAAAGCTAAATGTATATATCGAACATTTCTGCTATATCCATTTCTATACAATAGCAACTGCATTAATCAACTTGTACCTAATCCATGTTTCATATAGGTAATAACTTCTTAGTAATCTGTTTTTCTAATAGCCGTATTAGACATCTGTTCAGTACAATGCATGCACTAAATTGCCAACTTACTGATGTTTGTATGTGGAATATATAGGAGCTACGAAAGCAGCTTTTGTTTGATTTTCGTGGAGTGCTGCGCTTTCGTTGACTGCACTGTTATGTTGGGGGAGGTGTGCACTGTTGCGATCTAGCAGATAAAGTGCTCTTCAACCTATCCAAGAGAATAACTTTCGATTGAGAAAATTACAGCTTATATAGAAACATTAGCTGCTGTTATATTTAAGATTTAATTTATAAGATCATGCTTTTTTTTAAATAGGGTAGTTCATCATCTGGGTACATATATATATATACACAAACGGTTCCAAAGTAGGTACTTATTACGTATGTAATTCAAACACTGTGAGGTTGTCAGTAGTCTATATTAACTTGTTTATACATCCCTGTGGGATGCTGGGACTTCGACGTTTTCGGAAAATTACCAGTAGATACCAAGAATTACCAAGAATACTACCAAGCGTGGGGGTTATGGAAAAACCCTG
The DNA here is from genome assembly GCA_963890685.1 of Plagodis pulveraria. Classification (NCBI taxonomy): domain Eukaryota; kingdom Metazoa; phylum Arthropoda; class Insecta; order Lepidoptera; family Geometridae; genus Plagodis; species Plagodis pulveraria. The sequence goes on from OY982964.1 coordinate 167,654, forward strand.
TGTGGCCTTTGTTCAACGGAGAACGTTATGGCTGTAGATGATGGTAATGCTTAATTACCTACAATTATGTATTGGTAAATCATAATTACGCAGTTATACAGAAAATGTAAAAAAAAACTGTTGAGTATGTTCTCCTAAGGCCTGTGTCTCCATAGCACTTTCCATACAAACGTAGTTTCGTCATATTTTAAACAGCAAGTATTCAAACTCGTTGAAATGTAGCGCATGTCCTTGTGTCTAAAATGTATGCTTCTCGTTTGTATAGAAAGAGATACAGAGACACCGGGCAGAATAGAACATTATATAATGAAGTCAGCTTATTTGATTTATATAAGATTTCGATATTTTTATAACATATTTGTGATTTATGAGGTTCATTGCCTGCCCAATGAGCTGTCAGATAAATAAATGAATGAATGAAATAAAAGAATCTTCCATAAAAGTATTTGTTACAATGTTCCTTGTGACTGAAGTCATTTCATCGCTATAAACTCTTCCACGAGTGTTGTTAAATGCATACAACAATGGAAGTAGTTTAGTGTACACATAACTCTCCAAGTGGTAACCTCAGGCGATACATCACGAGGGCAGTGATTGAATCAACGTTTATCCAACATCGCTACATCACCGTATCGTTGTGTGTCTGTTCGTCCGTATCGGAGCATCGCGATGGATGGCGTTTTGTCAATTTAGATGCACGCGCGATACCTGCGTCTGCGCACTGCTGCGCCGCTGCGCTGAGATCGAGATGAAAACTGACGAATTACCTGTCGATATATTTGGGGCCAATTAGGATATTGTCTGCCCACGCATATGCTTATGAAAAGTACTGAGAAAAGCCTCCGTTATATTATTAATTGATTTCATCGGTTTTAATCAAAACACAATATTTAAGTACCAGTTCTAGTATCAGGAACTGCCCCTAGTAGCTTGCGCTCTGTGACATACGACTAATATATTACGGAACCCGTTCAAGGATATACATTTATGATTACATTTGAATTTGAGTGACTACATCCAGTAACCTAAACTTTGGAATGCCAAACCAACATTGATTGTAGCAGTTACTCTGTGATCTTTGCAAGATTTGCTCAACGTACAACTCTCCAACTTAGAAGTGACGTCTGTCTTATCAAATAATATAGAGTAGCAATTTTTTTTTCATGTAATTTCAGTTTGAAACCAAATATGTTATGTATTAGTGATGACGATCGATTTGAAGGTGATATAAGGCTAAATATAGAACTGGAACTGGCTCCCAAGGACAGCCGACAGAACACAACCACGTTAGGTGCTTAGAGACAGATATGCAACTTCGGTGTGGTGCTAGCCAGGACAAGACACGCAATGTCCTAGCTCTATGAGGTAAAGCTGTAGCTGGCTGCAGGATTTTATCCATGCACCTACTGCGCTGCGAAAATTTCGTAAGGAAAAACAAAAGTGGAGAAGTAAATGGTTATGGTAATCTAAGTACCACTTACATAATGGAATCCAGGTATGTAACACAACATGACGGACTGTATCGATCAGAGAGATACATTATGTAAAAATACATCTTTTGTGCGGCCACATTATACTCCCCAATCAGCTCATCAGATATCGTCCGTGGGGCTGAAGCCTCCAGTAGCTCTCCATCTCTCCGCAGCCGCGTCCACTCTAAACAATTAATTATTGAATTTTGACAGTCAAAGTCTGAGATCTTGATAAATCGGTCCATTTGATCGGACTAATCCTGCGCGGGACTGACAGTCCATGCACTTAGCGGCGGCAGCTTATTGCCGAACATCTTTAAGTCATATCCTAAAGTTTTAGACACGGTTTTTGAATGACGGAGCGCAAGATCCAAACCTATTGTAGCTACGCGTGCTTAGATCATATCCCATTGATTTAGATGTTGTTTTCGTATGGCAGAGAGAGATGAAAGCATGTAAAAGGATTGTCTACACAAAGAGCGATAATCTGGCGGACACGACTGCCTCTAATGAGACGAACGTGTAATTATTTCGTTCAATGGAGCCCGCGGTAAGCGGATGTACACTTATTTAATTTTGTTTCCAACCAGTTTAAAAGGATGTTAATAAAATCAGTTCTGTGTTGTGAAGATAAAAGATTGGTGCCGATTTTAGAGAACAAAAATCATCATTACATTCTGTGTTTAAGAATTCGATAGCGATTTCTGAATCAAACTGCTTGTGTCATGTTAGTAAGACATTTTACATGCGCTAGTGTTATCCATCTGTATAGCTTACTGGCTACATTAACATAATCTTTTATATTCCAACAATCTTCATTGCGAGACACTTCTTCCTCAAGGTTAAACTTACCACTATAACTGGCTCCTGAAGACATTGGTCTGGCACGCAGAGACATCGTTTTTTTTTTAAGTTTGTAGAGGTGCACAAATGTTTTCGTAACTTTTAAATTATTAAATATAACTATTATCAAAGCGTTTGCAGGGTAGCTTACTTGGTCGTTTTTGACCGATCAAATAAGTTACACGTCCGTTGCGGTCATAATTTTATGGGTGATTACTATACCGAGCGTGCAACATTCTGAAGCCATCGGTCCCGTTTGTTGCCTTAGACTGGCAGTCGTTATAACATGGTAGTTGGACATGTTCCTAATGCCCGCCTGAGTAGCTACTACCCAATAGTAATAAATCTGTCACCAAGCACGTGACAGTGCGTTTCGGCAGGTGTCTTTGATAGTCAATAATTCTAGGCTAGCCTGAACAACATCTTCAATCACTTGCCATCAGGTAATGGTGCGAAATCTGTTAAACAATGTGAACCTATAAACAAAGCTAACCAACAAGTCGTTAAAAACTTGTTTCGTCACATTTCGTAAGTCGTCGTTAAAGCGAATATTACAATATAGAAATTTAGCCTTAAGTACTAGTTAAAATTCTAGGCTTGTTATTTTAGTTTTAATTGTTGCTGTAAATTATATTGTATATTATATATATTGTACTTATACAAATTTTGTGTTCATTTCATGAGACACTACCGACGACGCAACCGATATATATCACAAACAGAAGTCTAAACCAGAAAAATATCAATTATCTTTACCGACTTCTTCCGAACAACTTTTTTTTTTATTTTCGAAACATTGCAATATATTTATTTTTATATTTTTTTGTTGGACAGAAAACAAAAAAAACTGTTATTTGATTATATTTTGATGTTATTATTGTGATATTAGTGAGCCATTTCCGAAGCAGCGAATTCTATGCGTAATAACCTAGTTCTACGCGGGTAATAATTGTAACTGAAGACAAAACAAACCTTATACATAGAGAGTGGTGCAGTCCCCCACCGCCCGGCACCCCACGGGGTGTCCATAGTTTAATTATTTAATATAAATAATATAAGGAAATAAATTAATTAGATATTCTGTCATTTTCTGCCATTCTTTTGTGTTAAAAAAAACGTATCGAAGCGCTCGTAGCGAAATTTTTTAGCCGTTCTTAATCGATCAGCTAAGTTAAGCAACGTCCGCCGCGGTCAGGAGTTGGATCGGTGACCGCTAGTGACATTACTTTTGAGTGCTTCCGTGCTTCGGAGGGCACGTTAAGCCGTCGGTACCTTCTGTTGTCTTACGATGGCAGTCGTTATAGCATGGTGGTAGGGCATTATTTCGAATGCCCGCCTGGCTAGCTACCACCCTCAAGTAGAAAAACTGACGCCAAGCACCTAACGGAACACATTCCGGAAGCTGTCCTTGAGAGCCAGTAATTCTAGGCTAACCTGAACAACATCTTCGACCATATCATCAATTACCATCAGGTGAGATAGTGGACAAAGGCTAGCATATCAATAGTTATAAAAAAAACGTGCCATTGTAGCCTAAATGAATTGCAACCAACCTAATAGCTAAATCTATCTGTTATTGTGTACAGAATGCATAGAAAGGTGAGGTTCCGTACAATTCCGTACGTAGTGGTGGTACGTCTGAGTTACAGCTAATAAAGTCAGCGCCAGGGGGCGCCTCTGTCTCTTGTTTATAACATAGGTTTATACATTAACCTGCCTTCGCACTATAGCGTACAGCATAAAAGAAGACGGAGCCACGACAATAGCGCTTGAAATTCCATTGTCTAAATAATATCAAATTACTTCTTCAACTTTGAGCTCAGACGAATACACCCGAAAGTTACACCGGTTTTTCAATGATGTTTTCATGATTTGCCTCCGTTGCCCGCCTGACGAACCCTCCAATGGCGTCCAAGCTGTCGTGGAACTTGCCGGAGTTGTACCCTGGTTTTAAATACTCTGACTTCACATTTCGTGGACCTACTCCTAAAAGATATTTCATACTTTTCAGTAGCGGAAGTAGGTTATGTGTTCTATACAATTTTCTATCCTTATAGTGCTGCATACTGCTTACAAGATCGACTCAATGAGCCAATATTATTCTGGTCACCATTGACACGAGTTGCAGTTACCATGACGTCATCTAGGTATATAGCCGTATTGGCTGAGAGAGAGAGAGAGAGAGAGCAGTGATTAGTTTTCGACGTGAGGTACCTATTGTAGCAAATGTGAGCGGAAGCGTTTTTTTCTTGGCCCGCTTGTGACACTACTACTGTCTAGCTGTTGCGTCACTAAACTTCATCATACAGTGTAATAATGACAGTCAATAAATTATCAACTTTATATGTATTCACAAAAAGTCATTTCAAAGGCTGAGGAGTGTTTGTTTTGGGAATAATTGGATGTAGATAATATTCTGTATCATATTTATAGATGTCTGACGGCCTGTGGAGGGGAGACGTTAAGGCTAGTGTCTTTGTAGCTCTTTCCATATAAACGTAGTCATATTTTATGTACCTACCAAGACCCGTTGTAAGTATATGCATTTCCTTGAGCATGAAATGTATGCTTCTGCTTTGCCAGTTTTTTGTTTTACTATTTATGTGAAAATAATAATTGCCATACAAAAATTTTTTTTTATTTAATTTAAAAAACTAATATTTTACAGTAAAGTGATAATATAGAAGCAAAGATTTTACACTCAATGCCATGCATGCACCATGGCACCGAGTTTGAACATTTGGTATTGAAAATATGACGAAACTACATTTGTATGGGAAGCGGTATGAAGACACTAGCGTAAGCGCCGCTTTGGAATTATGATGACTTGGGTTCGATCCCCTAGTTGATCTAGTATTTTACCCATATATGTAATATGAATAGTAATCTATACACAAATACCAAAAGCATACAACATCATGTTCAGTTGCAGTCCATTCTAGCAGTGTGCCTGTTGGATGGAGAGAAGGTTGCGAGGCACTTCGTGAATGGCCGCCTTGCTAGGTGCCAACTTCGGGGTATAAATATGTGGCAGACACCGAATGCTGTTTCCAAAACCAAGCCTTTAGAGCCAATTACCATTCTAAATTTAGAGGATTCACATTCTGACCCAACATCACTTAAAATTAAGTAAGATCAGAGTCAACGGTTAGCCTATACTACTGTGATAAAAAAACCAGACGTGAAAGATATCTGGATGGGTCCACGTTTTCATCGCTTCGGTTGTTTAATAAGGCAAGAGGTAGCAAAGTAAGTACAGGCGATATTTCAGAGTCATCTCCACGTTTTCTATGAATGATCGCGCGGCACCACGGTACCACTGACCTTTATGTTTATGGCGGAACTTTAGTGCTGTGTACACCATACTTTATCGCTAATAACATATTTGACCATTTTATGGCGCAAATATATATGCAACATAAAATATAATTTTATCCCTTTATTCCGTACGACCTTATAGAGATATCCATGGATAGCGCATACTAATAAATATATATTACCTACTTAAATAACATAAAATGTTGTATCCAGCGAGATCTCTGACGAAAACCTTGTTCGTGGGTAAGTGCATGCTGTACAATGCGATTAAAATAAGAATAGGATCGGCCTAGCGCCATGTTGTGACGTCAAAACTAAAACTTCGTACAGTGTGCAAAAAAAGAAATGATAAAGCATGTATAAATTAATAAAGAAAATAAAAAAACTCTACTGCAAATAATTTATTTTCGTTAAGCGTTTTATCGATCCATTGAAATGAAAACTGGAAGTTAATATATTTATGGAATCGTTTTTTAAAGCCCTTCATTTTGATACACATCACGATGGCTTTTTAACCCTTAATTCGACAGATTTTTTTTAAAATTAAATTTGTGAAATTCTTATAGATTTCGGTTTTTAGCTTGTATGGGACCCTAAAAAAAATACCTAAAAAATTATATCTCTTTCAGTTTCCTGAAAAATCTACGTCCATTATACTGGACATTATCAAGTTCATAAGAAATAGATTCACTCCAACCATGTGCAGTATACTTCCCACTGTCAAAGAGAGAAGAATAAGAGAAACTAGTGATTCCGTAGGAAATATTTATTATATTTTGGTATATAAGTCTCATAGTTACATTGCAATACTATATAGTTGGTTTACGCTTACAATACTCGAAAAATAGTTAAAATGTCACGTATGTTTTGAACATAATATTTAGTTATCTAATAATCAACACTTAGCTTATAAAATAATCAGCCTTATAGTTTTGAATAATAAGTATCAAAAATATCAATGTATATGTTTTTTAGTTGCTAGTTTACCTACCTACTTATTATGAAAACTATAAAAACAATTTCTTTTGCCCACCAAGCACAACCTCTGCTTGCATTTGGAGCAATGCATGTTCGTTTTATTGTTCTTGCAGAACTTACAACGTCCATATGTCGTATATTCAGGCCAGTGGTTGTACCCATCATAACGCACAGAAACTAGGAGCCTCGGTGCTCTTGGGTTTTGGATCAGCGCTTTTTTCGGTACAGGGCTGGGTGGTTCTGTTTCAACCGATCTTCCTTTTTGCCTCAATTCGACTGCCAACCTCTGTCTAAACTTTTTCAGACTTATGTTTTTCAGGCTCTTCATGTTGCATTTTCTCCTGTAGAGCAGCCAAGCGTTGTTAACCGATATATCTAACATTTGGCCAAAGATGTTCATGTACCAACGACGGCTCTTGAAAGATGTTCTGTTGAGAGCTATCAGCATGTCGCATAGATCAACGCCTCCCATATGTTGATTGTAGTGTCTAACTAACTGTGGACACGTGACACCAAGTTTTTTTTTGTGTTCTTTGCTCCATCTCTTGACTTCTTGAACTGGGTAAGCATCTGCATACGAACAGGCTAAAGTTACAACTTTATTGTCGTACCAATTGACAATAGCGATCTTTTTATCGTTATCTACGACTTGACTAAAAGAACCTCTGCCTCTTTTCTTTAGTTCTTTGTCACTTAACAGTCCTTTGCTGCAACCTTTCAATCTGTTCTGCCTTATAGTTCCAAGACTAAAAATCCCTCTATGTTCACGTAGATACCAGATCAAGTCGAGCGTTGTGAAATAGTTATCGAAATAAACAGCACATCCTGGAGTCTGAATTGTCTTGCAAAGGGCTAATACCAATTTAGCACCAAGTGTCATCTGCTCTTCCTCCTCACTAAAATTGATATACCGGAAAGTGTCATCGCCGCCGTACAATAGAAAATCATAGACGATTCCAGACGCGCCAGCGCGTACTACGTTCTTGAATCCCCATTTGTTAGGTTTCATGGGGTTATACTGTCTCCGGTTTCCTGCTTTAGTACCCTTATACGGTATTGTCATCTCATCGATGCTATACTTTGTCTCTTCTTCCGTTGCGAGGCAGTTTCTCCTAATTTTTTCAATTAATGGTCGTATTTTGCAATATCTATCCTCATCCGAAATGGCGTTGTCCACAAAGTGAATGTTGCGTCGAATCAGCTCAAACCGTTTCAATGGCATGACGTTAGCCACTTGAGCATATCTGAATTCTGTAGACCAATAGTCTAGATAGGAAGGCATGTTCACTATACCCATGATAAGAAGAGTGGCGAGAAAGTCTTTCAACTCCTCGATGGTTATTTGTATACATTTGCCCGTTCTTTGGGTTGAGTACAAGTTCGTGTTGTCGACGATATCAACGAGTATATCTGGGGAGAAGAACCGATGAAAAAAGTCCAATGGAGAGTCAGTATCCGGTAAATCAAACACGTAGTCATTTGAAGGAATATCAGCCTTATGCCTGAACTGTCCTTTTTTCCATTTGTAGCTAACATTGAGTGTTTTTCTTTGTTTTGCTTGGACATTTGGCACAACTCGTATTGGTACTTTTCTTTTACGCCTTGTTATTCGCGAAGTTGATGGACTAACAATAGTCGAAGCATCTGATGACGGAACCGATAATAAAGAAGCCAAACTTGGTATAGCATTATAATTTATTTCACCAGTCGGTTGTACCACGTTGTTAATAACAGGGGTCAACGGGACGGGTCAAGGGCCCTCATAATTGAAGTTTTTTTCGATCTCTAGCACAGGGTTGTTCTCGCTACCACTGACGCTAGGATTATCCTCTGTTTGAACTGAAACTGTTTGACTCCACGAAAGTATCATCTTCAAAGTAAGTCTGATTGCTGTCGGTTGAACTATTGTTTTGTGAATCATTTTCGAAGTCGTCTAAAATGTTCATGCGCTGTATGTCTGAATCGATGGAAGGGCATGGTGAGGAGGACAACACTTCAGTTTTAGCAATTTCCTCTTCATTTTCAGGTTCAGAACCAGTATCCATATCAGAAGGAGCATTTTCAGGCGGTACCAATGCTACTATGCGTTGTCCTCTAGACTTAAAATTCTGAAAAAGAAAAAATAGTATTGTACAATATTTTATCCGTGGATCCCTAAAATAGTATTATAAGAAATAACGAAAACTAATTTTCTAATAAAACGACAACGGGAAGAATACTGGACATACGATTTTACATTTAGTTTTCTACTACTTTGACAAGGGGAAGAATACAGGACATACTATTTAGCAGTTATTTTACTTGTAATTCGATGACGGGAAGCATACTGGACAAACAAGTTTTGGGTGTCGTAGAAAATAAACATAACTCAGTGAGACAATCAAAACATTAAAAATAGCTTCTTGGGTATATTATCTGTAGTTTTCAATGATATTACTTCAAAATACGCTGTAAAAAATGAATAAAATGAAACTTACTGAGAGCCCTCGCAGCGCGTCTCGTCTCCCCGCCATCTCGCCGGTGACTGCTCGTGTCCCGTCGATGTGAGTGAGTTGCCGATTTTTGACGGAGTAGTTAGATAGTTTAGAATGCAATTATACACCTTGAATTCAAGGTATACGGTCAAAATTTGTATGTAGCTTTTTTTTTAATCAACGGGAAGTATACTGCTCAGACTCGAATTAAGGGAAAGACAAAATTAATTGTTTTTCTCACTATATGGCGTCTAAAATCCACCAGTTTGTTTTTTATTTTTTTATGTACTATCAAGATAAATCTGACATACTTACATTAAAATTGGTTAAGCCGTTTAGAAATTATGGTGAAATAAATTAACTCACAAACATACATACACATGAACCCTGAAAACTTAACAAACGTTTGTATGGGCAGTCTTGTAAAAAAACAAGCAGTCATATGTAGATAAAAGAAGTTGTAGGTGACTGTAGGCACAGCAAACACAGAAATAATTTGTACTGATTTTATTTGTTAGCAATATTTTGTATTTAGGTACCTATCTTAATTTGAACCGCTTAGCTGCCGCATGTCCTGATGGCAAACTAAGTTAGACTCATCGTTATCATCGTAACGGGTAACAAAAACAAATATAACAATGACCAAATACAAATTAATAAGTATACTCGAAAACGTGTCCCGTAGTAGTACAATGTCGTAGAAATAAGACCCTGACGCCCGCGTTGTCATCAAACCAAGATGGCGTCTGTGTTGTCAACCTTAAAAATTAGAATTTATTAAAATTAACGATTTCGGGTCACTCATTTAAAATTACGTATAAAAATATGACACTGCTTTATTTTTAAGTTTGTTCTGCTGATTGTACTTATTAGAGTGAATATGAGTGAAGTTAGCCGAGAGCCCGTCCTATTCTTATTTTAATCGCATTGTAGTGATATTCTAATAACGCCTACCTATAAATACAATAATCACTTTTTCAAAAATCTGTTTAGACTTTGATTAGAGTTTAGTGAAGCTGTTTAGTGCGAGTAGTGTTCAATACGGTTTAGCTATTGTGCTTAGTAGATCAGTATGGGTCTCACTTCTGACAGTGGACAATCTAATATTATTTACAATGGACAGACAATCTTGAACTGAATGACAATTTTGAAAGATACAAAAAATGTATTGTTAGTTATAGGAAATAAAAGAATACATACGTATTTTATGCATATTCTTACACAAATTGATAGGTTAGATGCGGTGACTTGGATTTGGGTACTGATCCCTAAATAACTATACTTAAGTACCTGTGGCACATCTCGAGTTAGCCCTTTAATAGCCAACAGCCAGTAGCTGTATTTTAACCAGGCTGTAAATTAAACGTACCTGAATACAAGGAATGACTTAGCTCATAAAAGAAGTCGTTTTCATTTCTCTCTGAATGCACTAATGAGATGCGAAGATACACGAACTTAGCCGAAGATTTTACGACAAGTAATATGGCTATTGCCATGTTCTACGATACTAGCACTGAGGTACTTATTCTGCTGTATAAGTAGAGTTTAGATGGACTATCAGTGGCTTCACAAAAATACTGTATGGCCTTGCTTATGAATTGCAGAATTTTGTAAGGCAGCCATCTTAAATCGCCATTCCGGATTTTTGACACTTGCCATTTGACAGCTCTCTCGATTTCTTATAACAGTTACGTTAACTAAATTAAGTTTGAGAAGAAAATAAAGATATTTCCCAATCATTTTTAGAAACCAAGCTAGATTGACATCGCTCTTTCTGTCTGTTCGTTTGTATGCCAATGTGTGTTTTACGTCACGGGCAATATTTTAACCCAAACGTAAAGAAGGAACGTGTACCTACATAACTTTTGAGGATAGCGAGGGAGTTTATAGATATATCCTGGTTGCTTTTGGGCCCTTATTCCCTACAACCATAAAAAAATGTAACACGTACTCTTTGGACAATTCGTGAAATGGTATTCTGCATGCCACCTTCAACATTGAGGGCGAGTCACAGGCACGTTATCTGCGTGTTTCAAACCATCAAAATAACGCGACTCAATAACAAGAATCTTCGGCATGAACTCTGTGGAATAAATGTAATAATTAAGATATAAAGTTTTTATATAAGGAAATGTAAGTAAATATTACAAACGTTCGCTAATATTACGCCAAACTTTCAATTATTTACACTTACGTTGAGAGAAAAATAACTTAGCTTTTCATAAGTATCGCTGTATCGCTATCTAGAGATAACTTATCTTGTGGCATATAGACTGCTGCATGCCATTCGGAGATTCCTTGTCTATTAGCACGTTATCAAACGTGACATAGTTTACTGGACGTTATGACGTAACAGGTTCATTGCAACGAATCTTCTTTGTCATAGCGAATAAGGGCCCTGATTGTGAAAGCCCTAACCAACTCGATTTGGTGAGAATTATTTTTTTGGTGTATTCTGTACGGCAAAAGTTTTAAAACAAAAAAAAACAGGTTCCAAATTAAAATTTATATTATTGAGTAGCGAGCTGTAATTAAATCCAGTACAAATTTAAAAGTATAGTTAGGTATATGATCTGCCCACAGAGTCATAATAATACACTTACAATACTGTACATACTTTAGGCACATCTTAAGATTTGTATTACACGTAATATAACATTATAGAGCAGACTAATCTACACTTATAATAAAACTGTAACCGGTCCAATTCTGTACATTGAAGATATTATGCAAAAAAAAATTTGAGTGCACTCTGTAGCTGAAACTGATGCCAAAACTGTATTTTTTTAAATTTTTGTCTGTCTGACTAACTTTCTGTCTGTCTGTCTGTATCCCGGCCGAGCATCACTCCAAAACTACAGAATGGAATTCAATGAAACTTAACACGATGTGAGTTCATACTACGAAGAAGGTTATTGTATACTTTTTATCCAGAAATTCAGCACGGTTCCCTCGGGAAAGGGGATGAAAGTCAAAATGTACACTAAGTGGTAATTTATTAACGCGTAGTCCAATTTCAATTTTTCTTTTTTGTTAGAATAGTAATGAGTGCGCCCGGAACCCCAAGGGCAGCCCGGCACCCCACGAGCAGCCCAGAACCCCATGGGCTACTGAATGGAATTTAATGAAACTTAACACGATTTGAATTCATACCACGAAGAACGTTATTGTATACTTTTTATCCCGAAATTCAGCACGGTTCCTTCGGGAAAGGGGATGAAAGTCAAAATGTTACTTAGTTGTAATTTATGAACGCGTAGTCCGATTTCAATTATTCTTTTTTGTTAGAATAGTGACGAGTGAGCTCGGAACCCCACGGGCAGCCCGGCATGCCACGGGCCACCCGGCACCCCAAGGGCACCCCGGCACCCCACGGGCATTCCGGCACCCCCTGGGCATCCCGGCACCCCACGGGCAGCCTGGCAGCCCAGCACCCCATGGGCAGCTCGGCACCCCACGGGCATCTTGGCATCCTTATTTACATTTGCCAGCTTGCTAAGATAAAACTATCTTTCTTTTGCCGGATACATTTTGGAGACTGCGCAATGGAAGTGTACAATCTAATATATTTTTGTTCTACCGCCAAACAAGGAGAACCTCGGCAAAAATATACCGTTTTATAATCGAAGTTCCAAAGAAAAGCACAAAGTACCTACTTTGCTTCAACATTTATTGTGCGAACCGCGAAGGAACTCTCTAAGTTACTTAACTACTGTCTTCTGCAAAAACAAGCTGGGAGTTATCAAACCCAAAATAAAAATCTCCTTTCTGAGCTATGCTTTACTAAAAGTGCTTCACCACAGACCACAGCGTTGCTTAATATGAGATAAACAGTGCTCAAATGTGAATAATTAGTTTGCAGGTACGGCAATCGCGAACGAAGTCGCAGGTACAGCTAGTTTTATATATAATTGAATGAATATTCAATAAGGGTATATTTATAAAGTTCTTGAATTTGGTTGTATGGGATTATAGTACATATATGATGATGATAGCTACCTAATCCTAATTATTTAACATTCGTTTCTAAAGAAAAAAATATGATGAGAATAGGTTTTTAAGAGTTTATGTTTACCAACGCCATCGAAATGTTGTAATGATCAAAAAAGTAGAATTGCGCTTCGGTAGTACAGACCACCCAAGGCGTTTACATCAAACTTACGATACCTGCTCAATTTAATTTTAAGTCAAGTTACCACAAACGTTTTAATAATTAAAACATTTCATGTTAGTACTTACTTAGGTATTTGTTATTAGCAGATATTGTTTTTTAATGATTTACTTCGGATGATAAATAATTATTACTACGATATTGTTTATAATTTGTTTACCTGTCTGTCTTTGCTTTAAGCAGCCATTGAATTTATTATGATTTGGTATTAAAACTTACTAATCTCGTTTAAAAGCCCTTAATTATATATCATACGTTTATTTATTATATATAATAGATAATATTATTTTTTGTATCATATATATTATGGATTTGAATTTGATAAATACTTAATATTGATTTTCTTTCACTCTTGATATTCAAATAATGTATAAGGTAGGTACACTTAGGAAGAGTCGCTAGATTATTGACTATAATTTTAAATTTTTACTTTATGGAAAGCACCAAATCTTTAAAAGTTAATATTTTGTTTATGAAATTTAGTTGTCATAATTATATACATGGAACAAATTTTGTATTAGTTTTTAAACAGTATCGACAATATTATGTTTCCAAATCAAGATAATCGATAGATAAACATAGTATAATTTAATCAGTTTATATAATTTTCGTACGGAACAATGAAGTCAGCGAGAAAAGTATTTATATGACGCAATGCTGTAGGTATCTTGATGTTGCCGTTGTGACGCGCGGGCCAGTTGAATAATAAATAATGTTGCATAGTATCACATTTCAGGAGCATTTTTTTTAATAAAGACTCTATTATTATAAATAAAAAAATACGTAGATTGTGATGTACAACTTTCAATAGTTTTGTCGTCCAGCTTTTAAAACGATGATTTGTGTTAGTGAACTATTAAATAAATAAGCTACTTCTATCTATCAATTAATAGGTACAATCATTTAATTCATTTCTGATCTTCATACCAGCCACGGGTACTTTCGCTTAATCCACACAGAGCGGTAATAGCTGTGTCCACAACTGCCGTGCTGCAGGTCTATGGTTCGATCCCACCGCCGCGCGCCGGCTTCAGCTTCACCGCATTATGGAAGGGCATTTTGTGAATGCTCGCTTACCTAGGTACCATCTTAAAGCAGTAAATCTGTCGCCAAGCACCTAATAGTGTGTTCCGGCGGCAGTCCTTGAGCGCCAGTAAACGAAATTACAGGCACATGAGACTTTACAACTGTACGTCTCAGGGTGATGGGCGCAGTGCCTCAACGGCATCTGGTATATGCAGAGGTTACCGCTTAACATCAGGTATACCTTAAGCGTGTTTCATCACAATCCCATAAAAAAAACTCTGGAGTTTGGATCTGTGACCAGCCTATGAAGTTGCAGGCTGATACCATAATCTACCCAATTGTAATGAAAAACTCACCTCCTCACTGCGATCGAGTCTCGACGTTAATTAAACTTAATCTCAAAATTACTTTTCTCGTGCAGCAAGAACTTAGCAAATGAGTTCCTATAATCACACTTTCGGATAGTATATCATGTTCAGCTAATGAACATGCATTAATTACTCATTTTATGTAAATCCCTTAGTTTACTGTTCAGTGTAATGGTGGGGCTCGAAGATTTACTCACGTCCATATCAATAAATCTTACTACGTTTTAAAATACTTACCTTCTGTTAATGAGTTTATTTACACTACACGGCTACACCAGGGTAGTGACACACTATGCAGGCTAAGTAAACTATAGCTAAGCAAAACGAAATAATACAGGCTTGTTCTCTGTTACTTCGTTATTAACTATATTAGATGAATTGATACAAAAAAGGTGCATATATCTACATATATGCCACATAGATAAATGTAAAACGTCTTACCCTTCCAAGAGAACTTCCGTTGATTATCCTCGATGTGATGAGTTTCCTTTAGCTAGATGTATCCGTTTTCCGTGTCAGGCACTATTCTTAGCCCTCGAAAATCAGTAATCTTTGAATCATACCACTCACAGTGTATATCGCGCGCCTTCTTCTCCTTTTTCTGTCATGGCCGCCCACCACACTTATATCTTATTTTGCATCCTTTCATGTTACCATTTTCATTAATATATCGTGTTTCATATTATAAATTCTTCTTAAATTCACGAATTATTTCCTCAATTTTAAAGTAAATCTTCATGTATCGATTATAACATTCATAATTTATTAATATCATGCCGGATGCTAACATAAAGTTACTTAAAATGTCAACTTTATTAAAACAACAAATTTTCAAAGTTAAAACATAATAATTAGAATAGGTATGACTATTGGCAATCTTATCGATGAGAACAATCTATTCCAGACAACCCGCAACAAAAGGGGAATATATATGGATGGAGGTTTGTGTATAACATCAGTATTCAATAAAAAATACAAAAGATAAATAATGCGCTCACTCACTAACTCACGGTGACAGCAGTAAGCCAACATTTTGTCTATGATTTTGTATCGTTCTTTGTATTCTTACAGAAAATATATTTAATAAAAAAAATAAAAAAAAATACGACTTATTGTTATGTTAGAAAAAGGTACGATAATTATGGTAGTGAGTAGAAATTAACTTATATAACTGCGCAAATAAGTTTGAAAAGGCTAATTGCTCACTAAATCAGGACCAAAACAGTTGACTTATTATTCAATTGAATCATGTTAACTATTGACACTTCGTAGTGTGTAAGTATGCGACACAATACAATTTTACCTAATTAATTCGCTATGAGCGTAGTCTGACCAATAACCGGTTATGTCAAAGTTATGTAGTTTGTTTATCTAAATCACCTTTTAAATGCAAATTTATTGTTGATTTCTGAGATGATGTCCCCATTAGTTTTTTAGTTGTTCCCACGAATATTATGAGTAGGTAATCCTCATTAATTCAACATGTAGCTGGCTTCGACAGGACGATTCGCGACGATCTCGTGACTCATGCGAAGTTGAATAACTTATATTAAGATTTCTTCTATTTACATATTATATAGCCATATAGAATAGCTTCTTAAGGATTCCATACCCAAAGCCCCCCCGTACGAAAACAGTAAGTACCCCGTAAAAAAAGAAGCTTAATAATATATCCGCATATATACAATCCGCTACCTGTTTGTCTATCCATGTCCATGTCACGAGTCTTTCGCTATATTGAATATACCTAATGGATATCTTTTTTTTTTAGAATATTATGATACAATTTCATACCAATGTATGATATTGTACAATATCATAATGCAATCATTTAAAATTATAGTAATGTATGTATATGTTCAATAATATGATATAATGCTTCCTGAAAAGTTTGTTTTCTTATCATGTGTCGTACATATATAACTTATTTTCATGAGTTGAAATATATATTTTATCTTTACAAGTAAGTAAATGGGTGCCGTCACATGTTTCAATTTTAGAATTTACAAATACAAAAATGCCGAATTATAAAATTGTTCGTTGATTGTGATAAAACAAGAAATATATTTTCCTTCTCAGGTTTTTGTGATGCTTTCTTTACCTGTAGTATAATACTACATACACTTGACGAAATGTTTTAAGAGGTAATTTTAATAACCGTCCAAATGCAAGGCAGACACATTTTTTTTTATGCATGATAGGTTAGCCTTTGACCACTATCTCACCTGATGGTAAATGATGATGTGGTCGAAGATGTTGATCAGGCTAATCTAGAAGTACTCATAACGAGAGTTTTAATTATGTTTTTCTTGGAATGTTAGTTTTTTAATACTTCAGAGTATTTTCTATAATCACACCATTTGTGACGCATGTACCTAAGTATCAACATTATGAGCAAAAAACCTTCAACATCATTCAAGATTCTATTTGTGTTTATTTATATTTATTATGAAGATATCCGTTATATAAGACACCCTCCCCGGCTTCGCACGGGTGCAATGCTAATACTAAGTATAAGGCGAAAAACCGACCAAACGTAAATACGTACAAAAACGCCTTCCAACTAGAAGGCGTTAAACGAGGTCAGTGAAGGCGAATGTTTCTTTTCGTCTTCATTTAAAGTGTATTTTGTGGTCTTACCTAAATATTGACTTTTGATAAGGCTGATTAAGTCGTACGTTATAGTGATAATCACCGTATATAAACCGCCGTAAATGTAAGGTATATTTTATGGTCAATACTGCAATTATTATCGTATAACAAGTTGCTATTCTGAAAATACTTTACGGAAGGCGTTTTTGACGGTTGTATTTATTATAAAACATGGTACATTTTTATTGATTGGTGAAAATCATCTTAAGAGTTGTGAATTCATCTTACGTATTTACAATTCAACGGTAAAAGGTCAAATTTGATTTAAGCCTTCAAGTCGGTTTTCTCAGTGTACCATTGCGGACTTTTTGAAGAAATTTTTAAAGTGTACAATACTGTCATACATTATTTTGATCAATCTCATAGGGTTCAGTCAGCGTTGCAAACGCCAGAGAGCCCTACTTTACATGGTGTAAGGGTATTTTGCGATTGCACTCCTGACTGGCTACCACCCTCAAAGGAACATTTGTAGTCAAGCACTTAACGTTGTGTTCCGGCAGCTGTTCATGAGCCACGCTCCATTCTAGGTTAATACTGTTGGCAATCTTCAACCTAACCAGCACTTACCATCAGGTGATATTGTGGTCATAAGCTAGCTCTACCATTTTGATGGTTTATCAGACATCGTACAAGCTAAATGGTTATGTAGGTCAATTCTCTTCCAGAGTCACTTCATTCAATGATAAGCCTGTCCCAGTACAAGGTGTTCAGGACGCCGCGCGCCGGTAAAGGCGGCGACTGACGACAGGCACAAGCAATAAACGCCAGCATCCCTCAGTATCGTTGTCGGCGCGCATTCCGCGGTGATCGCGCTCCGTATTTGGCGATCAATTACTGCGCGGGGAAAAACTCGCCTTCTCACCGCAACTCTACCAAGTTTGCGACATCTGGGACACATTCTGATATTTTTACCTTTATTTCAGTGTAAATACTTTCATAAATTAGATTTCGCTGTTGATATTCTATTAATAGTTAGCTATTATTCATGCAAACCCCTAAGAAAATGTAGATTAAGTAAACAAATTTGAAATCTTGCGTATTAAAAAAAGCTTATTTATACTATTTCAGTTAAGAGTTTATCATTTTGGTAGAGAATTTTGCGAATTTCCGTCTTGCTGGCTACCTAGATATAAAACCTGTCGCCAAGCACGCAACGGTGTCTCCGGCAGTACTACTTGATACCCAATAATTCTAGGTTAGCCTAAACAAAAATTTTAACCACATCCTCACTTATCATCAGGTGTGATAGTCGTCAAAAGTTAACCTATGAACTATAAATAAATAAATATACAAATAACGACTAAAGTCAAAATTCTTTGCACTTTAACAATAGCTTTTGTAAATCATTTTCCGGTTCTTCGTGGCAGTTTCGAGAATAGCAGAATAGAGAGCAAATAGCAATAGCCTCGACTCCTGGACCAAATATTTTACTCAAACAACTCCAAAGACTACAGTTACCTTAGTCTACTTGTGACCACGATCATTGCAAAGATCTACGAGAAAATGCTAACAAAATCGTCCGCGTTGGAATAAAAGTCAGTGTTAAAGTTGTTTCATTATATATTTTTGATATTATCGTTTAAAATTCTTTGTACCTAATTGTACCTATAATTTGACTAACTATAGCATATACATGTAGACATTAACACTACATGTAGGTAGTAGAATAGCACTTCCTCGTACCGCTCTAGTTGGCGTGGCATGTGTGTGCTGATAGATCGTTTATCCCGAATGGGGCTTCAATCGTCTTCAGCCGTCGTTCCTTTCAACTAAACCGTCATTCATTACTTTCTATCAATTTAAGGCTAATCATGGTAAATGAAGCATGTCATTTGTTAGGTATAAGTAAAGTAAAGCAAACATTGTTCTTGGTTTGAATCCTGTTGTAAGTTCGAGCTTAGTGTTTAAATTTTCAGTGACATTTACATACTTAAAACCAAACGTACTTTTTATTGCAACAATGACATTTAAAATTAAACATTGTTCGAATATAAATTTCAATTTGAATTAAAGTTAAATTACTTACAAGATTGTTTTATTTCCTCGCAATTGAAGTGAAATCTGAGTGTATAACTCGAAAATAAAACCCATTGCCGCCGTGGATTAAATATTAGCTTTCGCGACTTTAGTCTCAGCTAAAATGACTTGTTCTATGCACTCGTTATACAATCTACTATTTTATTGAATTGTCCTGATAGTGTATTGCTATAATAGCCAACGTGTATGCAACGCGATGATATAGCTCGCGTCGAACTCATAACCAATTTTAGGAAACATTTAATTAATAACTTTGTATATTACTTCTCATTGTCTTACAAGCAGCCAATAATTACTTTGAGGTGTCAACTAGTAACACCTAATCGAACGTCATTTGAACGAGCTAACAGCCGAGATGTAAGGGCTCACTTAGACGAGGAAACTATCCGGACGATGGTCGGGTGCCACTATTTCGTAGTGTGAAGTAAAGTGAATTGAAACAAAAACTTAATTTTTTTTATATTGTTATGCTTGCAATTACGCCTGCTTGGCGAATTAAATTACAAAATTACAAATTTACGACAGAAAAATAGCCCTGCTAAAGGGATGAATGGACGCGGGTTCGAATTTTGCACATGCCTATATTTTTTCTCCCGTAAATTTGTAATTTTGTAAAGTTATTCGCCTAAAGTTATAACAAACATAACAATATTAAAATTATAAGTTTGCGTCATCATTTACAAGTTTAAAACCAATTGCAAAAATGGTCTTGTTTGTAGTACAACGTAAGTTGGACTATAGGTGTCGCGCCATCCCGATACGATGGTTGAAGAACGAGCGTAAAAATTAGAGTTATGAGTCATTGTGTCATGTTAGCTCAATTGGTTAGAGCATACTCCGGCTAATGGGGTGGCTGAACGCGGGTTCGAATCCCGCACATGACTATATATTTCTCTCTCGTAAATTTGTTATTTTGTAACGACGACTTGTATATTTTTCAACTCATCACAATAGATTTGGCCTCTGTTACTTTAAGCTTCATTGGCTCTCAAAGGTAAAACGAAAAATTGCCTCCAGTAAAAAATTCACTCAAATATTTTTGAAATCGAGTAACAAAGCATGTTCCCTCTTCAAAGTCCAGCAACATATCGTCAAGACCTCTTGTGTTGCGAATGTTCGTGGGCGACGGTGATCACTTACCACCAAGTGAGCCGCCTGCAAGTTAGCTTACCAATCCGGCTTCCAGAAAAGAAAATAAGAAAGAATCTTTGAATATAATTATTTTAATGAACTTTTATTTATATATTTTTTTGTTCTTATGTTTTTTTTATCGCGTAAAATCATTAACCTCTTTTTGTGCAGTTGGATTAAAACTATTTTATGTCCTTCCCCGTGTCTCAAACTATTTCCATACCGAATTTCATCCTAATCGGTTGAGTAGATCGGTTATCGCGCAAAATCATTTACTTCTTTTTGCGCTGTTGGATAAAAACTATTCTATGTCCTCCCCCGTGTTTAAAACTATTTCCATACCAAATTTCATCCTAATCGGTCCAGTAGATCGGTAAGCGCACGCCGCAGGGCTTACAACTATAGCAAAAAGTGTCGTTACATCTTTTGGTCTTAATTTTTTCCGTCTAGCCTCGTTTCGCAACGCGCGATAAGGAACTTCGATCGAAAAACACATTCACACATGTACTCTTAAAATTTCTAAATGTGATTTCGCTTCGCACGCTATAGTACTTGTATTGCATGTGGTGTGTGTATTTAGAAATGAATGATGTAAAATAAGCAACATTTTAAAGAGGTTTTTCTCTCCTTGTGTTGTCCTTTAGAAAATATATTGATCCGACCACATATACACAGGATAATGATGATAGGTTATACATAGATCACATCAATAAGATATTTTTTTGAAGCAATGATAGGTGAGCGGTTATAGCTATGGAATGCGGTGACACATGTCCATGGTTCGACCCGCACCGTCCGTTTGAGCTTCGGAACTTGGTGGAAGAGCATTTTTCGATTGCTCGCCTGGTTACCTACCCACCCTCAAGTAGAAAATCTATCGCCTAATAGTGTGTTCGGGCAACAGTCTGCGAGCCAATAAAATTACAGGCACATGAGAGTAACTGTATCTCTGGGTGACGGACGCAGCGCAGTTTGTCACTTGTGATGAAATGTATCTGTTATAAGCAGAGGTTACCGCTTAACATCAAGTGGGCCTCTATTAATTCGTCACAATCCCATCAAAAAAACAAACATCACAAATAATATAGGTAATTAATCGCAAAACGTACCAAAACGTGACAGAACCAAAATCTGTACATAAATATGTATCTTCTTATATAAAAACGAACTGTGTAATATATTTCCGTAAGAAAAGATTAAAAGTCTCCTAGTACAAACAAGCCCTTAGAAGCAATCATTTTTAACGCTCTCGTAAAACTCATCACGATATATTTTATCGCCTTTTGATAATTTCCCATAAAAATAAAACGGCATTTAATACGGTCTCCTATTGTTCCCTAAATGGGTTCATAAAACTTTTAATTCTTTTAGAATTGTACTTATGACAAAACCGTTTCGTAATGGCTATGTTTTGTGTCACAACTAGCCATTTGTACGCGTTATTTAGTATCGCAGCGGTAATCATTGGGAATGTTATTGTAATTAGAATTTTAAACGTTGTTTCTTAATGTTAATAAGATTTTGTGAACGTTCCATTCGGAGAATACTACTTACTATACCTACCATAGACATACTAGATTTTGATTTTAAATTAAAACTGTTGCTCAATGTAAATTTGTCTTACTATATTTAAATATATTTTTAGGTTTTTGTTTTTAGGTCTCAAAGTTTTCATATAAATCACTGAACACACCTACACAAGCGATTCTCAGTACCCAACTCAAAACATGTTAGTAAGACATGTCAGAGTTATAAATTGTGATAAAAATATGATATCAGGTGTCGCTGCAGCAGCGCTTGTAGTTTATAGCTCTTGCCTAGTCGTTCCCGATTGCGGTCATTACTTGATCAGCAATAGCGACATTTACTATAGAGGGCGCACGTGCTTCGGAGGACGCTTTAACACGTCATCGGTCCCGTTGTTTGTCTTAGGATGGCAGTCGTTATTGCGTTTTATACAGAAAATTCTTGTTCTGAAATCTGCTGTGCTATACCTATACCACCTATACCACCCTCAGTAAAACGTGTTCCGGCATTTGTCCTTGAGATCTAGTTCCCATTCCCAAGCAATGATATCCGGCACCAGCTGACCATATTAATTTGTACAAAACGGAGACAATAATTTACAAATATTTCTTCGTTAATTTTATCATACCTTTGAAAATCTGTCGTCAAGCACCTAACAGTGTGTTCCGGCAGCAGTCCTTGAGAATCAGTAAAATTACAGGCACATGAAACTCAAGAAATGTATGTCTCAGGGACATGGGGGCCGTGTAATTTGTCACTTGTGACGAAATGCATCTGTTATTCTCTGTGTGTTATCCTTCTCATCATATAAGAAGAGGTTAGTCCGCTCAGGTGGGCCTCGAGCTGGTTCCGTCACAAACACATAAAAACATCTATAACATATTATTTCTAGAGAATAAACCAAAAATTGGTTTTTATTTTGTATATAATTCTTATATATGAACTAGCGACCCGCCCTGGCTTCGCACGGATGCAATATACTCTAGAATGTCGTTATATATAACATTCACAGCTTTTATGTCCTTACACAATACAAACATGTTCTCTTTAGAAGTTACTCTTGAAAGAGCGACATATGTGCCATGTGAGCGGCAATGTGAAATACACTCAACTCATATTGATCTTTATTAAATGTATAGTGTATATAAGGTACTTAATTGGATAAGGATTAATGCTGTATTGCCTAAAATCGCTTCGCAAGTAAGCCATTAAAAAGTTAAGGATAAAAAATGGTTACTGTGGGTTATCCCTAAGAGATAGCCATATGCCATTGCGGGTACATATACAACTTTTTTGTAGACCTTTTTAAAGTGTACAATATTGTGGTATATTATTCTGATCTATCTAGTAGGGTTCAGTCAGCGTTTGCAATGTAAGCGCAAAAAAATGTGTTTTATAACGGTATTACATTAGAAACCTCTTAAATTATCAGTGTTTTTCTACTATATAGTATGCATGTATTATACATATAAACCATCATCTTGAATTGCTCTATCTAGGAAAAACAGAGCGTCATAATCCGTTGCGTAGTTTTAAAGATCTAAGCATATATAGGGACAGACAGACAGCGAGAAGTGACTTTGTTTTATACTATGTAGTGATAGTGATGATGAAGTACTTTTGTGGTTACGATCACACGTATGAAAACACTACTTGTCGTCAATGTGAAACGATCATCCTAAAACTATGCAAGCCTCGTTACGACTTTTTACCATTCTGTAAAATCGCGGCGTAAATTGTAATTCAAAACATTATATTATTAATTTTGAAACATGACTTTATTCTTAAAAATAAGTAAATTATATTTATGTTTTTATGAAATATTGTTTGTTCATTCAGGTTTTTATTTACTTTCCTCATATTTGAAATAATTTCCTTTCATCTTTGTATCATAATCTTCATCATCACATCAACCGGAACGTCCACCGGTTGAAAATTTCTTATTTATTTGCCGTAATCCCCACACTTGTCAGGCGTCTTGAAGATCGCAGTAGAAGTTGTCAGTTCTTCAGAAAGCTTCACTTGACCTAATGGTATTTATATCTCAGTCACCTGTTGCAACACCCACGGGAAGAAATGTGGAATAATGACATTCTATCCCGGCATCGCACGGGGGACCTTGTATACTATACCTGTCTAGGCAATAGTTTGCCCAAGAAGAAGTTTTATATTCGTGGCCTAATCAGTTTGACTACATGGTCAGGCCACGAGACAACGCCAAATTCTGCAGACATATTAATCAGCCACTGAAACATCAGATTATAATTTTCATGACATAAGTTCTTTGTAGAATGTAGTATTTTTGGATTGCTATTGATGCAGACATTTGTTGAGTATAAATAGTAACAAGTGTTTCACAACATATACAGTTATCAGTGAATGCCTGCTCGGAGCCACGTTATCCAATAATTATGGTCTGTGTGGACAATCCGAATACTTATGGTAATTCCTCTTATAAATATGGGATTACAAATAAATGCATTAATACTCCATTTGTAGGAGAATTAAAACGGTGTAGCGTGTCGAGTGTTGCCCGTATAATGAAGACTAATCGCTCCGTGTGTATATTTGTTTGATGTTCTCGCGTTAGCTGTGGTGCTTATGTTTTATTCAGGAATCGATAATGTTCCTGATGAGTGATTGTTATGACTTGTATGTATGAGGAACATGAGCTTTGGGTATGTGATTACAACTATTACAAGCAATTACTTTGTCAGGTTCCAGTTATCCGCTTCCCGTGTAATATTGGTAGTTAAATAAAAAAGTATCTTGTGTCAACCTGGTTGCCATCAAACTAATTAAATAAGACCGGGATTCGTTTCACTTCTTTTTTTATGAGGTTTAATAACTAACGTAAGCAATTTAAACTTATTCAAATTATGGCTCTGAATCATAATAAGTATATTTTAATCTATATTTATTTCTAGTTTTGTATTATTTGGAATGGATATGCCTCATATACTAAGCGGTATAGATTTCTGGTAAGAAATAACTAACTATATCGTCAACTTATATTACATAAGATAGCGGTGAAACAATTCCAGGTTAAGCCTGTTAACACTTTCGACCACATTATCACTTACCATCAGATGAGATTGTGGTCAGAAAGCTTACTTGTTAGCAATAAAAAAACACGTAAGGAAATTAAAAAAACAAAATTACATTATGTAGGTATTTGTTGCCTCTAAAACTACAATAGTATATTTCCTGTCCTATCCTTACACGTACATTACATTATTAGCGATTAAATACATATATTATGCACATATTTTTGTTTGAGTATGCATCAAATAGTAACTACTTATGATATACGTAACTGATAGAGTTTTATGAAAAGATTGTTTATTGTTTTTATCAGAAAATACTTTTTATTACGATCGACGGAGATGGAGCACAAAAAGTTAAAAATGTCCGAGGATGTAAGTAAAATAAAAACTGGTCAGTTAAATAATATGATCAATATATAATGAAGAGTAATTGTTGTTCGGCGCGCTGTTCGAGGATGTCCCCGCATTAGCAGCGGATCTAATGTTTTATTCAGAACCGATAATGTTCCAAACGAGTGAGTGATCTTTACGAGAGAACATGCCCATCGGTATGTGATCACTACTAATTATTCCTAATGGGTTTACTGACATAGATCGCTTGTCTACGACGCGACAGTCGATGTTGAAAGATTTACCAAAGCTTAAATCACAAACCTGAATTCAAATAGGGTATGAAGACTAACGATGGGTGACGGGTAGAATTGCACTATGATTATCTTCTTGTTTTTTTAATGGGATAGTGACGGGACACGCAAGAGGCCCAACTGATGTTAAGCGGTAACATCTGTTTACACACTGTTAGGTTCATGGCAACAGATTTTCCCCTTGAGGATGGTTGCTAGCCAGTTAAACATATACAAAATGCACTTCCACGCGGTGAATCTAAAGCAGGTGGCGGAGATCGAACCATGGACCTGCGGCACAGCAGTCGATAGCTATTACCGCTCGACTATCATTGCTAGTAGTTGTTAAAGAACCCAATTACCATTATTATTCTTATAATAAATGCAAAACTACCTGATAGTTTTATTTTTTGCACATGTTGACAGTACCGTGGGGTGCCGGGCTAGAATGTCAAATGCCATTTCTACCTGTAGTTGTCGTGAGAGGTGACTAGAGGTAAAATACCGGAAGGTGGGCAGCCTCGCTTTCTGAGGAACTGATATCTTAAGCTGCGATCACCAAGACGCCTGCCAAGTGTGGGGATTATGGCAAATTCCCCATTAATGGGGGAGGCTATGTTCAGCAGTGGACAATTTGGCTGATACAGTACAATGTGCAGTGTGTATGTGCAGGTACATGTACAGTACCGCATGCCCATATAGAATAACGATACTTTCAGGTCACAATATATTAAGGTTTTCCAGGCGGGTCATAAAATCACAACAAATAAATTGGGCCAAATATTTAGGGGCCACAACATGAACTACCCAAATGTATGTTCGTGTGTGTGTGTGTGTGTGTAATTGTTTCCACTCTCTACTGAAACGGCTGAATTAATTTTCATTATATTTTGTACACTGTTTTGAACTTTTTGACAAGAGGGTGGAGCCGTAAGCGGAAACTAGTGTATTATGAATATAAATGTTAATTTTAATTCGCAGCAATCGCTTTACTGTTGTTAATGTTAAGAATATTATAATGTATAATGTAAAGTGGTTATGGTAATACAAATTAAGAACTAGAGCGGTCACAGACAGTCATATTCATTTTTGAATAAAACTCTCACTTAGAAGCTTCCGTGAGTGGAAATACACACAGTTGATTTTGTCTCGCCGTTCAAGTATAGTATATTACACGTGTGTGACATACCGACAGCACACTGAAGACTCAGAAGACAGCATAACAGGTTATTATTGTAATTGTAAGACTGGTAGTAGAACTGTTGGGTGCTGTTCTCATGTAATGATAATACTATAGTGTTTTTACCGTAGGCCAGATATAGTCCAGATAGATAGCATGGTGGTAGGGCATTAAGCGAATGCCTGCCTGGCTACCTACCGCCCTGAAGTAGAAAATCTGTCGCCAAGCAACTAACGGTGGGTTCCGGCAGCTGTCCTGAACAACATCTTCGACAGCATCATCACTTACCATCAGGGATAGTGGTCAAAGGCTAACCTATCAAGCATAAAAAAGACAGTCTTCAGCCGCACGCATCATTATTTGATAATATAATTATAGATACATAATCAAGATATAAATCAATCAATTAAAAGGAGTTTTTATAACATTTATTTATATACTACATCAACATATACATTTTTACCTACTACAGAGTAAAATATTAAGGGCAGCGTGTTATATGAGGTAGGTATTGGCAAAAATACTGCATACATTCCAAATGATAACAATAAATTGATATCGTATAAGAATATATTGCTTTCGTTTCAAAACAGTAGAATAGATGTTTTATTTTGGTTCATTTAAGTATGTACTATAATGGAATTGTACTAATATGTAGTTAACCTTTTAAAACCCGCTATTTAGAGAGATAACTCTAATTGAGCCTTAATCATTACGAGAAAACCTATTAAGATGTACAACTTTGATCAAGACGCCTGCAATTTTGCTAATGGGGCATTTAAGTACAGAAAATGTGCCATCTCCTTGAGGCGACAAAGAGGAAAATACCAGAAGGTGGGCAGCAGCGCCTTCTGAAGGACTGTCATCTTATACTGCGGTCCCCAAGACGCCTGCCAACCTTTCCAATGGGATACCTTTGTTCAACGGTAGACGTTCCGGTCGATGAGATGAATCATTAAATGTTAAATAAAATTCGAGTATAAAGCAATTATAACTGTAACTGTATCAGCTGGATAGTCCACTGCTGAACACAGCATCCTCCAATATGGGGGGGGGGGGGTTTGCCATAATCCCCACGCTTGGCAGGCGGCTTGGGGATCGCAGTGTGAGATATCAGTTCCTCAGAAAGTGCTGCTGCCCACATTCTAGCGTGTTGCCCTTAGTCACCTCTTACTACACCCACGGGTTGTAATGGCGGGGTGACATTCCAGCCCGGCACCCCACGGGCTAAACGATGATAGGCTGTACCTAAAATACAAATTAGATAATCTTTGTAACAAGTCTGCCGGTTTGTGACCTCTGCAAAATAAAACTTCGTCGTATAAATTAAAACAAATAAACACATTGGAATCCGTTACTTCTTTAATTTATAGAGTAACAAGAGTTTAAGAGCTCAATCCGACCTCACTCTCCCCACAGCGATAAATCTTTAAAATCTCCAGTGGCGACAATAACGCGTCGTTCTCTACATCTACCCAGAGATAATTTGTAGAGTCACAGCCACAGTAGAAGTATGACATAGCGCTCGATGCTCTACGTAAATGATTACTTGTTTATTTGTTAATACGTTCGTAGAGCATACATCATGATTACGTGGGGGTTTAGAAGGTAAAGAAAGGTTGTATATCTATTTTGGAAAGTTTTTATGTTATACTATTATTGGTCAAATAATTTTGGAATAAAATTAATTGTATTATTTATATGTTTGTTGTAATAAGAACTACTTGTTAGAGTTCTCCATTAATTTCAATTCAATTTGTCTGAAGAAATAATTTCAATACGTTGTGTGCCTATCCTATGATGACTTCTTTGCGAAATAGTTTTGTTGAAAATATATCCCTACTCTCACCCCTTTAACCGGGGTATGCTCCAACCTAATTCAGCTAACATGACAATGAGGTCATAACTTATGTTTTTCCTAGAGTTCTTTAACAATCGTATTGGGATGGAGCGAAAAAAAATTTTTCCTCTCGCACGTTTGTAATTTTGGAACACATATATTTTTAAATATAATTCCAAACGAACATCACATTTACCAATCACACTTACTTGAGTCTGTATTATACAGGACAAATTGATCTTTTCTTGTATCAAAGAGAGATTGATGCCTGAGCAAGCTTTCATAACAAAAAATTGTGTTTCACCAATCTTACCTTCATAAGAACGTACAGCTGCCTAAAGTGAATATAGGATTGGGACTTTTATAATAGCTATTAAATACAATATACTATTTTTTACTGCATTCAAGCTAAGATAATTTAGTTCTTTACTAGTTTCTAACACTAAACATTTGTAATGGTGCAGTCTTAAGTACAACGAGGACGCTGACATACCAACTGTAATGGACACGGGTAGCGCTTACCATCAAGCGAGCGACGATATGAGTTATTAAGGACCTGCTGCTCTTCGCATTTTTTCTTTAGTCACCTTTTGGACATCCAACATCAGGAGGATATGGATTAATCCATTTTCTTAATCCGGAAACTGTACTGTACCTGGCTCTGACGCACACCGCCGCGCGACGATCCCTATAAATAGCGATTAGGGTAACTGCGTGTGTTTACTCCATAAGTTACACGTGTCGACTTATTGTGACCATAACGGATAACTTACGTTCCCTTTCCCGTTCCCGGATAATCATACGTTTTATTTAACGTCGGAATGACTTCAACATTCATATTGTAATATGATATGAAGCAACCTGCTCATCGCCGCATCCCATGATTTATAATAGTAAATGCCTTTATCAACATTATATTGTTATGGAAATAACTATACAGTAAATACGTGTTTTAGATATTCAGTTTCATTGCGTATATCTCATATAATATTTGTGTTGGGTTAGTTGTTAGCTAGATGCAGGTTGTTCTACGACTTAGGTGTATCTGAGGTTGTCATCAGGCAGTCAGCAGGACATAAAATCGAAGCCAAGAACATAAGATTAAACAAGATAATACCAATTAAATAACAAGCACACAATTATAAAGCTGGCACCATTAATATTTAACAAAATACCATCAGCTATCCGCTCTAAAAATGACATCAATATTTTTAAAAACCTACTCAATGACTTTTTGACTAAGAATGCCTATTATAATATTAATGAATTCCTTGATAGTAAAAATATGAATGTATATAATATTGCTTACTGACATTTGACATTTAATTAATATTGTATTGACTATTATTATTATTTTATAAGATGTTTAATGTTAATGTCATTAGAACTGTTGCGATTTTAATTATATGAGCTTACGAGTACACATAAATTAATGTCTGTATGAACTAGCGTTCTATATAAATATATGGAATATCCTTTGTACCTAGATTCACAGACTAATAAATCATTGTATCATTGTATTGTATCATTGCATTACATAAACTATTTGTATATTGTAAAAAGTTTTTATAATTATGTGCTTGTATTTTCTTTTGTTATTGGCGAAGACATATTTTATCTTGTGCAAAATGGAACCATTTTTTACCGACTTCCGAAAAAGGAGGAGGTACGTAATTCGACTATATGTTGTTTTTTTGTAAGTATTTTACTCGATTATCCCAACAGTTATTAACTGATTTGATTTTTTTTGTTGGATAGAATGTACTTCCAAGTTAGTCCCATATAAGTATCATCAAGTCGGTTAAGTAATTATTGTTTTTATCTATAATCATCGCCTCGTGTTGTCAGCGAACACATTCAGGTATTTGTATTTTATCTTGTGCTGTCAGAGAAGACATTTTGTACCGACTGCAAAATGGTATAAGGGAAGGATGTTGATGGTGATGAGGTGTTAGGAATCTTTGTGAGAATGATGGCTGGATGTTCATGATTGCCTCATTGTTCAATAACTACTAGCCGAGCAGACGTATTATCAGCTGTGTTCTGAATAGATAGTCACGTAAGGTAGCCAATCAAATTTACAGGTAAGTACTTAAAATAAAACAAATAATATCACTTAGCCGGAAATCATGCTAACTGCTTATTATGTCTATCTTAAAAAAAATATATAAAAAAACCTGAATGTAACATCATGTGCCCAATAGTTCAAATATGGCTGGGGGCTCGCATTAACAATACTGAAGCGTTATACTCGTAGGGTCACCCCAAACGTCGAGACCGCGACGGGCGCGGACGCACGTGCACAGATGACCCCTCCTGGACATTGTCCTCGGGGATCAAGAGATGTCGCGGTAAATCAACTCTCTACTGAATAGTTTAATTTGTTGAATTGCTCATTTCAATGAGGGCTTAATGAGAGTGTGCTATTTCTTTTTGAGAAATATTTGTTTACATATAAATAATTTTCAATAACGATGCCCCAATGGCAATGGCTGCGGACTGCCGCATATGGTTGACATAGTTTGAATCCTGCGTAGGTTTAAAATTTATTAAATGGGGGTAGGGTGATATTGCAAATACTTGCCTCCCACCCACATATAAAATTGAAATCTGACACTAATTCGGTATTTTCCTTGAGAGCCAATAACCATTATAGCTGTAGACTCATCTAAGTCTTATAATATAAGTGAATGTTTTAGCCACCATTGAATTTGTTGTGATATCAGTGATACGCTTCTTTTTCCTGTTCGTTAAATTGATATTATTGTTTTATCAAGAAGGTTAGTTATCCTTAGTGTTATTTTGCTGGCAACTTATTGAAACTAAGCTGGAAAGTAAACGTGTGCGAAAATAAACATATATCGATACCGGTAACCCCTACGTAATACAGTATTTACGAGCAAGTGTATTGAACAATTTGTTATTATTCAATTTATCAACTTCTGTATGAATTTACCTTTATAATAAAAAATGGATGATTATGGATGATATTTTATATTAAGATTATTTTATCTCGTATGATTGTGTTTCTAAATCCTAAACGGGTCTTTTCACGCACGAATAAACATCAAAATAATTATATTTTAACTACGTTCGTATGATTGTATTTTAGTACAATAAAAAGTATGTGTTAAGTAAAAAAAATATTCAAATAATCTTCAAAGCAAAAAGTTTCTTTATCTACATATCAATTCACCGTATCTGGCTCATTAGGCAGTATTGACAAATGACATGTAACCTCTACGAGTGTACCTCTCATCGCCGACTTACTTCAGAACAAATGGACAGCAACACCTCCCGGGGCCGGACACGTGGAGATTACATGTATTTATGGAACATTAGTCACTTTAACTTGAGGTTAAGGTTCTGCGTAAATCACGCATTACTTTGACAAAGATAAGCTTATTTTCCTTAACCATGTGCATGGATGGACTCTATGGTAGGGATCGCGCGTTAAATAAAAAATCGGAATATAACGGAACCGACTTCCAACACTGGAAAGTATGAAATAACTTGTGGACATTCACTCACCAAAAATACCATTTCATAATCGACAAGATAACGCATATATATATATATATATATCTTGTAGTATAACCGCGATACCCAATCGGCAGAGGTCTCTTAAAGAGAGTGACGAGTGATTGTTGGCGAATGTGATATAATCTTTATGTTTGTAAAATAAACAAGAGAGGGAACTGCCCACCGAGGATTTCCCGTTGCTGCGCTTTGTTAAAGGATTGTTTAAAAAGGGTGTTATAAGATTTCTAATTCTTTGTCTTTTTTATCTGTCTGACTGTTTAAGGCAATAAAAAAACTTACAGAATACAGCTATGCAAGTTGTATAGTTACCCTGTTAGTACCTGAAAGCCTTAGAGGTACTACGTTACGTCCATAATCTTTTTATTTGAGAGTTAGTCATTCTAGGCGTTGTCCATTGACCATCATTAACTACATCATCACTTACCAACAGGTGAAAAAAGCTAGCCTATTAGATGTAAAAATGATGAATATTTCAGATTTTAACACTTTAATGTGTTTAATTTTACTGTATTACATGGTGCTTATTTTTGTGTTATTATCATCATCTACAACCGGTATACCCTACCCCTATTAAAGGAGGGAGGGTTTGCCATAATCCCCGCGCTTGGTAGGCGTCTTGGGGATAGCAGTGTAGATGGTTAGTAGGATATTTTTCAGGAAAGTCACTGAGTCTGGTATTTTTCCCTTCGTCGCCTCTAAAGACTCGCACAGGAATATGGGTGATTTGAATTCTATTCCGGCGCATTAAGGGATAAATCCCCCTTACTTCACCATATATACTTACAACGAACAGTCTTCATTAATAGTACTATAATCTATAAGCAATGAAAACATTATATATGTTTGAGTAAATAACAAAGCGATGTCTGTGCAGATGACTTCCTCACGAATACGCCTACCACCCGGTGCGTCTCAGATTGCTGCAACTCGACGGATTGACGCGGGAGCGCTCCAACAATTAATAAATATATTACTTAGTTCGCTTTCCATTAATCGTGCAATACTATAGAAGTGTATCGAACGTGCTCACGGGCGGGCGGTGATGGGACAACATGCAGGGCGGGCGGGTGTATTCTATACTCTTCGATATCTATCTCTATTGAGGGCATGATATTTTTAGACATTATTCTTTAAAGTTTCACTTATGTAAGAGTTTGTATTATTTGTAATCATTCGTATTTGTGTCACTTATCACTGATACATAAATTAACTGTTATTTGATTTATTACCCACACAGATAAGTTATGTAGGAAAGAGTTGACCTATTCGACTTATCCATATAAGTTAAAATTGTTGGCTTCTTTGTAACCTTTTTAAGTACTTATATAAAATGTGTATTTTTTATATTACGTACCCTACTTAAGTAATTATTATATCAGCAGTGGTGAATTGTCTTTGAGAGTGGTGAATTGAGCGTGCTTAAAGAATATAGTTTGACAAAATGTACATTATGTATGAACAAATTTTCCTAAAAAAAGTGAGCTCATATTTGTAAGTTCAACGCCGGTTTTCTTCACTCAGGAACTACAGATGTACAAATAGCTTAAAAACTCTATAAATGTGAATATCCGGCTCCTGAGTTAGAATCCTGTCAAACCCAGAAATATATAGGCATTCTGCAAAAGAACCTAGAGTTTCTGGAGTTCTGCGATAAATTTGACGAAATATAATATCGATTAAGCTAAAATTGCACCGTGCAAGTGGCGGACGGTGCGGCGCGTGCACAGAGCATTAATTTAATTAACTCAATGAATAGCAGAGCCTGCGCCTCCAGCGATGCCGTCGAACTGTGGTTTGTTGATTTGAGAAAGAATTGTCGTGGATTAATTAGTAGGAAGAACGGTCATGTGGATACTGATGAGTTACATTCAAACACAAAATGTATGATTTACTTTAAACTTCTAATAAGTAGATTGAACGACATATATTTCTTGCATGGTTTTAGAGTATTCGAATTATAATAACACTTACTTTACGAATTTTATACATGTTTTTAAGTAACCTAGAACAACCTTCAAAAATATCTGTAGAAATGCACCGCTAACTGCTTGGTGACAGGTTTTCTACAAACGGTAAGAAAATTATTAATTTGCACGACTTGATTGAGCTGACCGCTTACTTTGCATATGTTGGCCTGCCTAACTACTTGTAAAAAACCTGTCACCAAGCAGTTAGCATTTCTACAGATATTTTAAAAAGGTCATTTCTTGTTTTAGGTTACTTAAAAACATGAATAAAATTCACAAAACTAAGTGTCATGATATATCGAATACTCTAAAACCAATGAGAAAAATGCAAGAAATATATGTCGTTGAATCTACTTATTAGAAATTTAAAGTAAATCATACATTTTGTGTTTGACCGTAACTCATCAGTACTCCACTCATATGTAAGTTTGTTACTGAGCACGTTACCCGTTCAAAGCTTCTTCCAATTCTAGGCCTAGCTTCATCACCATCACTTCGATCTTCATTAACACTCTTACAACAGGTGATGTAGTGGTCCAAGTTTTAAAATGAATGCACGAAGTAGAAAGTTGTTTCCATTCGGTTAAATATAATAACAATATGACGCATCTTAAAAATTATAACGATACGGACGAAACTCGTAATAAATACTGACAATTAGCGGAACCCCAAATACATTAATTAATCAGGATCGATCAGTTTTTTTGGTAAGGGAAATTTCACCACACATATATTCAACGATTTCTGGTTGTAAGTAATTATCATGCTACAACAAAGAATCGGATCTACGTGACTCTGTGCTCTTCATCCTTGTCGTCAGCTGTGCGCCGATCGTATGTAATATCTAACTCGGTTAGAGACATGTTGTTAGTTTCCGAAACGTAAATACTCAGCTAATTAGCCAAAGCAATAATTGTAAAGCATGTTCCATCCAATGTAAGAATTTAGTGGTAACAGGAACCTGTACGTAACTCTGCGCTCTAATTACTGACGTGATGTACAGTGGAGGAGTCGCGATGTACAGATAGTAGCGAGCATGCACGGACGCGATATAACGCGATATGGCGCGATTTATAGCGCTCTTTGCTTCATTAGGGCAAGTGCATTCACGGAGCAGAGGATTGAATGCTTACGGGTGGGACGATTCTGCATTTAGAAGCGGAGTAGGTAGCACAAGGGTTGTGCCTGTGGTCGACTATTAGTTGACATAACGAACCATACCACGGTTTTAGCTTCACAGCGTGGTGTTAGGGCATGTAGGAATACTCGCCTGAGTAGGTATTTAGGTAACAAACTATAAGTATGTTACTGCAGCTCTCTTTGACAGTCTGTTCCAAAAGATGTTTGTTTGTCATTCTTATTTTAAATCAGTGATGGTGGCAATAGCTATGGACTGTCAGCTGTCTTCCATGGTTTGAACACCAACGCGGGCTTTAGATTCCACGTATAGTTTTAGATTTTGCAAATGCTCGCCTGCATATCTACAACCCTTAAGTGGAAAATCTGCTGCCTAGCATCTAACACTGTACTCCTGCAGCTTCTTAGAGAGATTTCTTTGAGAGCTAGAGTCAAAATGTCTATTTGCCACCTTGACCACATCACTTACGAACAAGTGTCATGGTGGTCTAAAGCTAACATATCTGTTGTAAAAAAATAGTCAAAATACTCTAGGTGGTGGTGACTTTGAAGCAGTGATGGCCCAAATGTATATGGATTGCCGCACAGATGGTTCATGGTTCAAATATCACAGAGGGCGTGATCTATACCAAACGCAAATATCCGCCTGAATAGCTACCAACTTGAAGTAGAAAATCTGTCGCCAAACATTAAGCGCGATTCAGGAGTATTCCTTGAGAGTAAGTAATTCTCGCTCGTAACACATTCGACCACATCATCACTATCATCCGGTGAAGTTATGTTCGAAAGCTTAACCATAAGTAAATCAATAAGTATTTAGGAATTATCAATTATGTTATTTATTTGTTATCAATAGCAAAAGTATTTATTTATAATTGTTTTTTTATACTTCTTATACACTTTCATGCACAGACGAAAAATTGCAGAATGGATGGTAAAATCGCGAGGTAGCCAGCCGCGGTGGCCGAGTGGCCATGTACGGAACACGAGCACCTTGCGCACAGGTACAAATTCACTATATCTGTCTTGGAATGATCAGTGTTCCAATTATTCTCATATCTGAAGGTTACGTTCTGTATGTGTACAAACATATCATTATATTTAGGAAAGTGCTTCTGAAGCTTTTTCCTTTTTTATGTGTCATTTAGTACAAAGTTTTCTCTTTTGTGTATTAAACTCTCAATTAAGTTATTAAACGCACTGGGACATAACTGTAGGAATACTTTGCAATATATTTACAGCCCTGATGTTGGTTGATTGGCGAAAGTATTGTAAATTGGGTGATAAATAAAAAAACAGGGGTAATGCGCAGTCTGAAACCATGTCCGATAGTTGGGAATTATGCTAGCTGCCGTAGGAACGAAATCATCTCTGCTAAAATATGAAATAATTGTTTAACCACCTCTGCCGTCCCCTGGGGGTATATATTGGCGTGGGGTCTGTACGAGCAGGTGTCGCATTGGATGTAGAACTAAGGCCCCTGGCTACATACCTAGCTGAACACGTGTATTGGTGTATAGGTATACCAGTGTTATCCACGGTACGGCATGGCATTTAACGTCAAGACCAGAAGACGTTTTCATATTTCAATATTTACAAAACACTTTTGCTTGGCGACGCCAAATGATGTTCAAAGCCTAATATCAAGTGACGAACACATTGCACTGGCACACCATGACTTTATGTTTTTATACAGATTCGATATGTAGTATGTAACAAAAGTTGCCTAAGTATGTAACAAAGTGTATAACAACAGCTTGGAACATTATATTATATACATAAATCATTTATTCGGTTAATCTGTCGGTGCGGTGAAGTGCAAAGCGCGGCCTGTCCAATAAATCTGACAGCGGTGGAGGTTGATTTCTCCTCGGAATGGTATAATTGCATGATTGCTGGCGCGGTGATGGCGCAGACCACTGACCCTGGATATAGGTAGCCACTCTTATACTACGAAAACCCTCAGCATTCTTCAGTAACATCCTGATAAGTATTCTAACAAATTATTACTGTGAATAAGATTTTTCCTAAGCATGAGATTATGCTAGAAATCATACTTTTAGGACCTAGATATTGTATAGATTATCCAATGCTGATGGGGTACCCACGAAAGCGACTCATGCAGAAGATACCTACAACGTGGGTAATATAATGTAAGAATATTAACTACACTTGCGTAGCTATGAGCTCGCAGAACATAGTCTAATATCATTAAAAAATCTGGGTTATTTGGTATATACCCATTTGCAGATTTCCCCGAATAATTACCACTCAAAACTTCGATATTATATTCTCTGATAGCTAAGTACAGGTATAAAGATAGTTGAAAACGATCACAATAATTAATAAAATAATATCTTTTTGTGCAGCATGGCAGCGGGTTTTTTAGCATTTTAACATTGATGGCATGAAATAATATTTTGCTAACTATTAAACAATTATTCGAAGAGTTCTGCGAAGGACCTTGTTGATTTGACATTATGTAATTATATACCTATAAAAGATCTCCTACTGCAATTGCAACAAATAGTAAAGACAAAGGCAACATAATTCATTCCTTTTAGGTGAAAAAGATGGTGATAACAGTTGTATCTGTAATATTACTGATTTGGCTTGTTGGGTAGATCAAAAGTCAGGACACGTAAATAAAAGCGTGCAAACTATGAAGAAAGTACCAAAAATGCATACAATTTTGTAATACGTAATTAAATAGTATGATGTTATGAGTATAATATGTTTGATAAACAGATAAACAGATAAACAATTTATTAATAATTATTACAATTACAGGTCATATACATATTTTTTGTTCATTTATACATTCAAATTAAATTAAAACACATCAAATAAAAATAAAAAAAAAATCAAATATAAGTTATATATTATGTAACTAAATTATATAATTGCAATGTTATTAAAATATTATGGTCAAATACAATATTATGAATACTCATGTAATGAAATTGAAAAATACAATAGTATTTTTGAATTATAGATAAGCAACATAAATTATTTTAATTCCTTGAGGAATTCGTCAACAGTATAAAACGTCTTTTCGACGAGCCAGTTCTTAAGCTTTACTTTATATATATTAAGACTTAGTGCGCTGGTGATAGAGTCAGGCAGTAAGTTATAAACTGAAGGCCCTATCACGTGTGACAGTTTACCTGACCGCACCAATCTCCGAGGCACGCTAGCAAGTTTGTGTCTGCCGCGGGTTTGGGTCTCAAACTTGTGCATGTCCTCGCGCTTCACAAACTCACTCAGATGTTGTCGAACATACATAGCAATTTGGAATATAACAATAGAGGGCAAGGTGAGTATTCCGAGCGACTTAAAATATGGCTTCGCTGAAGTGAATCGTGACACCTGTGCAATCGCCCGCACAGCCCTTTTTTGCATACGGAAGGCCCGCATCCAATCGGCTGCGCGCCCCCATAGCTCAGTGCCGTATAGAAGGAGGGAATGCACAGTAGCGAAGTAGCAAGTGCGAACTACTTCAGCGGGCACCACAGACGAAAGCCGCTTCAGGGCAAAACATGCACTCCCCAGCTTGGTGCAAACCTTATCGATGTGTGAACTCCACGTCATGCTGCGATCTATTTCGAAACCAAGAAAGGTTACCACATCTACTTGTTGTAAGAGTTCACCATCAATTTGGGCGCAGATTTTACCCAGCTTCCAACCTGACAGACAGAAATGCAAAAAATTAGTTTTTTTTAAATTAAGAACGAGTCCATTTTGCTTGAACCACTGCGCTAGTTCACTCACTGTTCTGTTTATTTTTCGCTCTAGCTCGTCAGCGGATTGTGCACTAATAACGGCAGCTACATCATCCGCATACAGGAAAATGTCTCCTGTAACGATCACATCCGGCAGATCATTCAACAACAATGAGAACAGGATATTGGACACTGAAGAGCCTTGAGCCACACCCATCGCAGTGAACAGCGGATTTGACTTGGTCTCTCCTCCATCGCTGACCACCACCTGGGATCTGTCCCTGAGCATGTCCGTCAGCAGTGCATGAGCAGGTCCGTTAACTCCATAGTGGCTTAGCTTGGCAGCAAGGATGCCGTGGTCTGCGACGTCGAAGGCTTTCGAGAGGTCGCAGCACAGCAGAGCAACCTGCTGTTTCTGCTCGCACGCACTATGAACGCGTCGTATCACCTCGCGCGTCAGTGAGACGGTAGATCGACCTGCTCTGTATGCGTACTGCCGATCAGACAGCGCCCCGGTGGTTGACAGAAACTTTGTTAGCCTAGTACTAATCCCATTCTCAAATATTTTGGCAACCGCCGGAATAATAGAGACTGGTCTATATGCGTCAATGTCTGTACGCTTTCCTTTACCTTTAAATAATGGGGAGATTTTGGTCACTTTCATCGACAACGGGTATTGGCCAGCGCACAAGCAGCGGTTAAAGAGTGCGGCTAAAATTGGAGCTATTGCAGTCACAGCGGTATGAAGCACATCCATAGATATGTTGAAGATATCCTTGGTAGGTTTCTTAGGGATGTGTTTCGTGATGATTGTATAAACCTCAAAGGCGGAGAAACGAGTGAATCTCAGCGAGCGATCAGCTGACGGGCGCGCTGATCCGAGTGCGGCGGTCACACGCGGAACGTCTGCACGCGGCGCTCCGCATGCAGCCGCCGCACCAACGAATCTCAAGTTCATGGCGTCCGCAGCTGCTCTCTTCGACTCAAACTTCGAACCATTAGCATCTATGACTACATCTGCAAAACCAGTTGCTGCTCGTTTACTGGCTCCCCTTTCTGTGTTTACAACATGCCACAATGCTTTTTGTGTACAAGTACTGTTTGTGATTAATTTAGAATAGTAACCAGATTTTTCAGTTTTAATAGATTGTTTATACCTAATGTCAAGTTTATTACTTACGGAAGTAAGATGTTCATTTTGTGGAAATTGATTACTTATATTAATTGTATCTATTAACAATGCTTTCAAATCAAGTATTTCATCAGTGATCCATGAATCCTTCTTTATGTTTTTCTGTTTCAAAGGAAAACAAATGTGAAATTTATTTGATAAAATATTTATCACAGACGAAGCAAGACCGTCAACAGAGTCAGCGTGCTTAGTAAAGACAGCTTCCCAGTCGACACTTGCTAGTGCTAAGCAGTAGTTCATGCGGTTCACCTCAGAATAGGTCCTAGACAGATGGGTGCGCGGCTGGAGCTGGCGCGGCCTGCACGTAACGTTTGCCTATTAAACCTATATATAACTTATAAAAAACCGGGGATAAATGCAACACGATGATTGATAATTTTGATATTTAGTTTGTCGGGGAATATCGAGAATGGGGAAAATACCAACTTACCCATGGACGTGTCAATTAACCCAAAAATTTGGTGCACCAAATTTTGCACCAAATTTTGGCAAGCATTGGATAATCTACTTCGAAGCAGAAGAAAATTGTAGTAAGTGAAATTAACGGGCGAATGTGACAAGAACTAACGTCTCGGAGTGATGAACGCAGTACAGTGTCAATCAGGACGGGAAAAGAGACATTGCAACTGTAATAGACAGCCGTGTCGCTTAGCAACAAGTGGGCGACTTGTCAGGCTCGTCATAAAAAAAAAACAATCATAACATGACTCGCTGACTTGCATCGTATGGCAAAGTATTGTGAAAATTATCACAACTAATAAAATATATGACTTAATTATTGGTCGGTAGAACTTTCGGGTCACGCTTAAATCACTATGTCCCAGATTAGATTTCTGGGCAAGCAAAATACCAGTAGATTACTACTAGTATGTTATTTTTCTATTAACTAACTGTGTTATTAATGCATGGTATGTGTTTATTTCATATCTCTACCTGTCTCTTTGGGGATACACAAGCGTAAATATTGGATTTTATCCAATTTATTTTTGACTATACTAGAGGCCTTTAAATATTGATACAATAAATATTAACAGAACTAAAAAAATCAGATCATGAAACTTTATTTCCCCACTTTGAGTTGAGTTTTAAATTAATACAAATACAAGCTTATTGACTTCTAAAACTGGATAATTAACCTCAAATCGACAAGTTTATTTATAGCTATAAACACACTCGGACACACGCTCTAGAAATTAATTAGAAAATCCGAAACGAGTAGTTTTATGATCTAATTGTAATTTGATTCAGAAAACGTAGCTATTTAGCAAGTTTACACTCGTAAAGTAGAAATAAATGAACTTGATGGTTTACTGCTGAGCAGTTATTGATAGTTATTTTGTTGGTATTGGTAATTATTTGTCGTTTTACGTCTGTACAGTGTGTTTGTTTATCTAAAATATTTTTTAATTTAACGTTTAAAGTGGAAGTGTGTGGAATACGCTTTTGTAACCTACCTAAGTCTAAGTAGGGTGTACATTTTTTGAAATTTGTTCTTATTTGGTTATATTTATTTTACTTTATATTGTCACGTTCATTGGTTTTATAATTTTATTATATGTGTATCTATAAACATTTAATAAAAATAATTAATATTGAATTTGAACCGACCTACGAAAAAGGAACAGGTTAATGAATAGATTCAGGCGTTACTTTGCGGAAATCCATTTTTAACAACAACAAATACTTTTAAAATATTTTAAGAAAACATCAAATTAATATTTTAATAAAACACTTAAAAATATAAAAATATATCTAGTGACAATTCCGCTTAATTTAAATTGAATTAAGCGGAATTGTCACTAGATATATTTTTATATTTTTAAGTGTTATATTAAAATATTAATTTGATGTTTTCTTAAAATATTTTAAAAGTATTTGTTGTTGTTAAGGAACAGG
The DNA here is from genome assembly GCA_963890685.1 of Plagodis pulveraria. Taxonomy (NCBI): domain Eukaryota; kingdom Metazoa; phylum Arthropoda; class Insecta; order Lepidoptera; family Geometridae; genus Plagodis; species Plagodis pulveraria. Next base: position 209,798 of record OY982964.1, read on the forward strand.
TTCTTTATTTGACTGTGTGTTTTTTTTGGTATGTTTGTTACTCGATTATTTTGCCAATTTTGAACTGATTTTCATGTTTTTTGGTAGCGTACATTTCCAATTATTAATTAACTGAAAAACACGTATATTTGCATAGATGGATGATTTAATGGTAATTTGGTTGGTCTGCTCTATTTCTGTGTTGGTCTGCGTTAGAGAATGCGATCGTGGCTCAAGGCTATGATAAACAATTACCGTTTAATATTCTTTAAAAAATAATCTTTGATACGAATCTTTTTCAAATGAGTCTGATATAAACCTGTTTAGTAATTCGCCATCACGTACCTACATATTACATTTGTCAATAAATCTGTCCAGTTTATTTTTATTATATCTTTAAAGTTAAGTGCTTTTTCTTCGTATACTTGTACTTCACAAACTGATTCAGAATAAGGTACAGATAATGTAGTGACAGTTATATAAATATAAATTAAAAGTACTTTTTTGCGTATGTAAAGTAGATATATAATAAAAACAAATTTCAGACATAAATAAAAATTTACCAACTACAGGAATTTCTAAAGGTACCTACCTACTTAATTCAAGACACAACTTACAATATCCTTGACAAAATGTTGTTTATTAAATTACTAAAAGGATTCAGATATATTTTTGACTATAAATTTTACCTAGATTTTGTAAACATATTTATACTTATACAATATCTAGGTAAACTTTTACAAATACAAATTATTCATAATTTTAACGTATTTTTAACATCCCCCAATAGATTGCATGATTAAAAGACTGCAGTATTGTTATGAATGACGCTTACCATCGGACACCGTTATCCTCTCGGCCGCAAACAACGTTACGTTTCGTCACTAGTTACATACAACTACAAAAAATCCATTTCCAATTACATTCGGACACAACAGTCATACCATTTATCGGTCGCGGACAGGTTTATCTCGGAGTGAATATCTCAGTTGTCAGCAACGAATTCGAAAGTGGTGTTCTTTCGGAGATATCTCATCGGCTCCGTCCTATCTCTAATTAACATCGCACTGATCGATAGTCCTAGTGTTGCCTATTTATCGATAACTTTTAATTGACAGGCGCGATTAGGTGCAACCCTAAAAGTCGAGTCGAAATTGTAAAGTCCAATTAAAGAGGAGATAATCTAATCGAGAGGTCGGAGGATCGCTTGTGGCGAAGCTGGCGAGTGCACCAGCGCGGGCGCACTCACCGACGCATGGCATTCGTCTGTGAAGGCGAGTCAAGTTTCTATTTAAATTTGGAAGTTACATTCGACGACTCCTACAACAAATGTCATGTTTTTAAATTAATTCTAGGTTAGCATGAACTACGTCATCACTTACCATCAGGTGACATAGTGTTCAAAGGCGAGGATAAAAAATATGCCTGATTAGCCGAGCGAAGCCATAGTAAGGGGACTGTGAATTTTTATAAGCATGTAAGTATGTTGAACTTTTGTTATTACTTATTGTATAATTTTTGAACACTTGATCTGAAATTAAATCAGCATGAAAATATTATACAAAAGTCACCTTTACCATATATTTAGTTAGGTTTTCATTGCGAGGTTATTGAGTCGAATAATTCTTGAGATGTAAAGAAGGTACAGTGCGGAGTTTTATTTTGCGGCCTACAACAAGTAATATGTGTTTAAACTATTACAAAAACAAAACCAACTTTGGCCATTCGTTATATTGACGATCTTTAAAATAGTTTTGAAATACTTAGTCTAATCGTTTACTTGGGTAACATTATAATTATAGAGATTTAAATATGAAAATGCATTTACAACGTACTGGCCATTTTGAATAAACAATAAACCTGCAGATTTTAGATGAATCTTTTTTTACACAAAAAACTGTAATATTCTTAACTAGCTTTTGCCCGCGGCTTCGCTCGCGTTAAGAAGTATTATTATTAATTAGGTATAATTTATGCGGCTTTACTTTTGTTTAGCGTGTGTATAAAATAAGGGCCAACAAAACTTCTTTGTACACAATATTCTGAACTAATCTGTCATTAGGCGCTAAAACTATCAAGCTATTGGGTGAACTTACTCGTGAGCAAGCAACATACAACTGTCCATGAGAGAAGCAATGTTCTCTCAAGTCAATACCCGCAAATTTGAGAGTTTGCCCCTGAGACTTGTTTATTGTCATGGCAAAGCAGACTTTTAGCTGTAATCGTTTATATTCGAACGGGATATCATTAGGTATTAATGGGATTCGTGGTATAAATACAGTTTCCCCTTTTGCATACCCAGTTAATATAGTGGCTTCCACTATATTGCGATGTAACGCTTTCACTTGCAGTCTCGTACCGTTACAAAGTTTTGGTGGTTTTAAATTTCACAACAACATATTTGGAACGCCCACACGTAGAATAAGCTTATAATAAAGCAAACCTGGCGGTTTCAATGAATTTAAAAAATCTACAGGTAATTAGTAGCGTCATCTGTATTAACCACAGTATCAATCGAAGTATAGACCTTTATTTAAGTATCGTTGATAGCTGCTGCTGCTTGATCGTTCTTTGGAGTAAGTATAGCACTCTCACATAACCTTTCAATAGGTTTGTCATGTATATGAATAATGTGGATAAACTTTAGACAGCAATTCTTGAACCATAGTAACAATTGTGCACGATTCTTCCGGGATGGTTATGATTCCATCAAACGATGGAAAATCACCATTACCGATTTTAAAAAGGAGATCTGAAAATCTACTAGCAGACTCATCCCCGCCTTTTATATTTATATTTAAAAAAGTCTAACCGACAAAACCTATACTTAAACCAAACGAGAACAAAACAAATGCCAAATACAAAGCAGAGTCTATAACCAAAACTACTAAACCCAAACAAAACAAATGCAGCTATACCTAATTAATAATAATACTTCTTAACGCGAGCGAAGCCGCGGGCAAAAGCTAGTCGTCAAATATAATCCGCTTAATATGTTATCTATGCACTATGCACAAAAATGGTGAATTCAGAGTTCTCTCCAAAATAACTCAAAGTAGATGCTAGCGCCATCATACAGAAATTCGTATATTTTAAACTGAAAAGTTACTAATCTAATATAGCCTGCATCTCAAAATCCTTTCTTAGGGGATGCCTACGTCATAGTAGCTTTATGCATGCAAAGTCTCAGCCCAATCGGTTTAAAATTGACAAAGTTTCATACAAACTTTCACCCCTTATTTTATCCCCTTGAGGGTAGAATTAACCAAAATCCTTTCTTAGCGGATACCTTCGTTATAGCATCTACCTGCATGCCAAATTTCAGACAGATTCGTCCAGTGGTTTGGGCTGTGCGTTGATAGATCACTATGTCAGTCAGTCACCTTTGAGTTATATATATTTAGAGATTTAAAAATGACACAACATTTGATGTTTGTCTTTCAATTGTTTTTACAATCACTTGGAAATGGGGAAAATTCAAGTAATAATCCGTTTTGTGTTCCAACGTGGGACGAACTCAGCAGCAACTGTTTCTAATGTCAATGCTGTGTTTGGAGAGGACACGGATGACGACCACGCCTTGGTTTGGTTTAACCACTTACTAAGTGGAAACTTTAACCTGAAGATTGAACAAAGAGAAGACCAGCCACTGAGGTAAATGACAGTTATAGGTGATCCTGGAATCTGATCCGTGTCAAACTGCTAAAGCATTAACGGCATGTTTTAGCGTTAGTATACCCACAGTATTGACAAATTAGCAGCAAATCTGTAAAATTAAAACACAGTACAGGTTACAAATAACCTATAAAAAAAATCAGGTAGCAGAACAAAAACCTTCATACAGTTTGTGTAGTTCCACATGGTCTCGTCGGAACGTTTTAAACGAGATTGCTAATGGTAGAAATTAATAGATACTTCGAATTAAAAATATGTTTTTGAAGCAGTGATGGCTCAGTGGCATTGGCTATGGACTGCCGCGCAGCAGGTCCATGGTTCGAATCCTGCCACGGGCTTGAGTTTCACCGCATGGTGGAAGGGCATTTCGCTAATGCCCGCCTGGCTAGTGACCACCCTCAAGTAGAAAATCCGTCGCCAAGCACCTAATGGTGTGTTCCGGCAGCAGTCCTTGAGAGCCAGGGAAATTACAGGCAAAATGAGACTTAACAAGTATGTCTCAAGGTGATGGGCGCAGTGCAGTTCGTCACTTGTGATGAAATGCATCTGGACACATTAGGTGGGCCTCGTGCCAGTTCCGTCACAATACCATAAAAAAATAATACCACCATTTATAAGTGTGAAGTGTTAATTTCTAACAAAACAAGAACATTTAAATATGTGTATAAAAGCATAAATAATCTGACCGTAATAAATATGTTATTTTAATTAATTACACACCCGATCGTATCAGAGGAGACAAGTGCTCATGTACAATTAGTTCCAGGCGAGAGGCGCGATCCACCACGGGGGTGGACGTCCATTGTCCAGCGGAAGCTATCGAGGGGTAGTTGTGAATAAACAACTGATTACAATCAGGGGGTCAGTTTTTTTATTTTAATCTGTAGTTAGGGCGGTAGGGGTGGCACTACACGAATAAAATGATTTAAGCACATTTCAAAAGAAACAAAAGTCTTCTTTTCCTAAATAATTCGTACAGTTTCAAGATTAATAATAAATGCATGTTTCGTCTACGCGATGAAGGCTGATGAATGAAACGAATACGCCGGATGAGCGGCACTACACTACTCCATTTTAACACAAGTCAGTTGCTGCATATTTTTATCGCAACAATGATTCACCATATTAACGACCTCATTAACCGAAAGTAGCCGGAATAAATACAAATAACAAAAATGTCCCCAGGGAAGATTGAGGTCAGTAAAGCGTCCGGCAATAAAACCAAAACTGATTTTTTGCATTATGTTTTTTTGCGTTGTCCTTTAGTTATGTTAGAGGAAACATATTGTACTGTATCCACTTACTAAATAAGAGATATGATAACGGGACCGTCAGTACCATGTCAATTTTTTTGCATTAGTCAGAACACCATTTCAAAATAGAACCATCGGTAGTAGGGATAACATTGGCACGTTTATTATTTTTTTATTTTAAATGTAAAGCTCTCTTTACCTCAATTAGATACTAATTAGTTGGTTTTTCTTATTATCCATATATAAAGTCTAATTGATTACGCTAAGTGAAAAAGGCTTTTGTGCTCCAATAATTTATAAAATGTTATTACGCTAAGTTCTACCCTGGAAGCAACAATTTTATTGTAAAAAGAAACAATATTCTTATTTGTGGAGTAACCCTAAAGTAGCGTAGTGAGTATACTCCGTATTTGTTATAATTGTAAACAGCTGTGTGGATAGATACTCACACAGATACAACTACAATAGCGGTCAAAAAAATAAACAATACAATGAAGTGCCCCCTTCAATTTAACATATTAAAACTGATCTCATTAGTAACGATGTTATAATATGCAAGCAAATTATCTCTATTGTAATTTTCATTGAATATTTCAAAGCACTCCTCGCTAAGAGTGCTTTGAAATATTATTTAAGCTTCATTACAATATTACAAATTTATATAAGCTTCGTTAAGCTTGCCTAGATGCTAAACCGAATTTAGCAACGGCTGCCCCGCCATTGTCGTGGATGGGTGACCGCCAGTGACAATGACTACTGGGTTGGCTCGTGCTTCGCACCTACAGGTATTTTCCGGCATCAGCTCTTTTTCGAGACAGTAATTAAAGGATAACATCTTCGACCACTTACCAATCCGGTGAGATTGTTGTGAAAAGCTAGCGTATTAACTATAAAATAAAAGTTTATAAAAAACTTAGCTCTTGAATATTCTCTCTCAACTGTTACTAGGTATGATATGTTCAAAAAAGTTATCAAGGTAAACCTATCATGGAAACTAGCTCTCAAGAACAGCTGTTGGGTCACATCGTTAGATGCTTCGCGACAGGTTTTTGTGTACAGTAACGTCACTTATAAAATCTTATAATTATCTTATAAGAGGATGATGATGTTAATACCAATATGATGCGAGCAGGTTGTTAACTTGATAGTTATCGTCGTACCTGCTACTAATTATTCATGTTTCTGTTCTTTGTGAAGTCGCTCATGCAAATTTTTATTCTGATTAAACTATAACAAACTAACAACTTCATTCGTTATCTTCATGACTTACTTAGCTCCAGAGTTTGGAGTCAGAATATCGGGTTTTCCCGCTTCAAGGTTATGAAAATACTACCGGCTCGCCCCGGCTATGCACGGGGAATGAAATACAAAAAGTAGTTATTGTGACATAACTGTAATAGATATATGGTGTTGTATCGATGTTTTGTAAATATTGATATCCTTTATAAAATTGTAGTTACATCACTTTGCTCTATAGGCAACAATTTCCGCAGCGTCTGCGATATAACGTTTGTTTTGGTATATTTTAGTCCTTAGTCTTTGAAAATATCCTATAGCCATGTTCATCAGGGATAATGTAGGATTCTAATAGTGAAACAATTTTTCAAATCTATCAATTACTTGTTAAGTTTATTTGTTGCATACAAAAATATAAATTATCATATTATTTTTACAGTTCTATTACGATGGTTTCAACATCAAGAATCATTTGTCAAAATCACCAATATAACTATCACTCTTTTAAACAATACCAATATTATGTCCTTATTGTATATAAAAGTAAAGGCCCATCACACGTCAACTACCCGAGTTATCAACGAACAATCAAACACTTCATCTAACGACTCGTCAATTAAGGTGAAAAATCTTCGACACGGCGACAAATTAGTATCTACGAGTCCGTGATGAGTGCGATTAGCTTGATGAAGTGTGATCATCGAAGTTGATGAAGTGTGAGCGTCGTGTTTGATAAAGTGTGATCGTTCCGTGTGACGGACGTCTCGGCGGGCACGGCGGCGGCGCGGGCGGCGGCGGCGGTGGGTGAAAGCCGACTCGGGAGTTATATGATGTTTATTCGATGTAGGGTTCTCTATGTCCTATTCAATTATTGTATATGGTCGCTTTTCTAGTTCATTAAACCAACTAGCTCCTGCTTACGACTCGGAATACCAATCTATAGATCATTGCCGTTAATCATTGAGTTTACAGAAAATTGCTAAAGAATACAAGTTGTGAAAATTGTAGATGCGTATTTAGTGTGTAGGCATTTTGTAATATTTGCTCTTTAACGACATTTAATAAAAAAAAGTTAGATTAGATTCTCTGAAAATATAATTTTAAGCCCTGGAGTAAACATAATTAATCTTTTATCACGAACAAATAATAATTGTGAGTTCCGGCAGCTATCCTTGAGAGCCAGTAAGTTAAGTCTATTTAGCATCCTCGACCACATCATCACTTACCAACACGGTATGATGGTTGTCAAATAGTTATAAAAGTAAATACTTATATAATTTTACGTAGTTTCAGGCATTTGAAACTTCTTGAAATGGAATAACTTTTTTATATTTGTTTTTTTTTTTAATTTAGTTTCTAGCTCAGTTCATACACTGATATAATTTGTCAGTACTTTCAATCAGAACGCGATATAAACCAAAACCCACGCGGACGCAGTTAGGGACAGACGCCACAGTCACTTAATGCAAAACACTCAATCTAACAAGATTCAACGTAAACTTCAGCCCTGCATCTCTTGCCTCATTTACATTCAAAACGTTCCATCTGGTCAGACTACGAGTAAGCTTTAGGCTCATTTCCATCTTCTGTACATTATCACAAACAAAACCAACACAATAAGTTTTATCTCGAACTATCCGAGATATCCGATAGCAGCAATTATGTTGTCGCATCGCTTCGTCGGTGGTCCCCCTCCCTCACCTTCACCCCTCGCTTCACCCGCGCTAATGCTCCAGTAATTGCCCATTAATTCCATATTGTTCGATCTAGCAGGACCGCTTCTGTATGTTACCTTACCCACCCAGCGAACAAAAAAGAGTCCAGCTAATAATAATATGAACATCATACTTGACTTTCATTTGAATAAGATATCAACCAAGACATTGACCATATTCATGATTTTTGTCACTCTCTTGCTTCTGGGTGATCTCGAGCTTTTTGTTTTTAACTTTAATATAATGCGATGAACCACTCGCCGCCGCCGCCGCTACGTGACTTTTTGCCCGCACGCACAATAGTTATGGCAATCGGAACGAGCTCACATTGTTGGTCCTTCAACCTGGATCGAATTAGGTATTCGAAACTTTCCAAAATGGCTGGTGAAGTTTCAGATTTCAGCGCGTATTGTGTTCAGTGGCGCGTGCGACGACAACCAATGAGTCCGTAGCTGCGCTGCGATTGGTCGCACGTCGCGTCGGTCGGCGACAAGCGACCCGTGCTTGTGATTTCGTGCACAATTAGTTCCGCGATCGCGCGATATCGGAGCAATATGCTGGTTAATTGAGACCACGATCTAGCAACAATAGATTGTTCGTTAGATTAGTTTACATTGTTATACCAATGTTGTAGCATAAAGAAACAATATAAAGAGGTTTCAGTCTATTCAAAATATAATAATAATTACGATATCCACCTGATGTTAAGCGATAACCCCTGACCATAACAGATTCCTTTTAGCCACAAGTGAGCAAGTGCACTGCGCCCGTCACCCTGAGACATACAGTTGTTGACTCTTATGTGCCTGTTATTTTACTGGCTCTTAAGAACTGTTGCCGGAACACACTGTAAGGTGCTTAGTGACATATTTTCTACCTGAGGGTGGTTGCAAGCCAAGCGAGCCAAGCTTAAGCCAGCGGTGGGGCTCGTACCATGGACCTGACTACACGGCAGTGCATAGCTACTACCGCTCAGCTTTCACTGCTTCAAAACGCTTTTGATTAATTTGTTTTAAAACCTGAAAAAATCACGAAATCTTAATCTGATGGACTTAATATTACAAACCTATTACATTTTTGTAAACGGTACTCAAAAAAAATTGTGAAAGTTTAATGAAAAATCTTTTGAACAAAATAATTTATTGATCCCCGAGGGTCAGGGGTGTCGTGTGAAAGAAGCTGATCACCATCAGAATCACAAAATAAATGTAACGTACCGTTTACGGCAAAAGAAGTCATATAGGAGATTAAATAGAGTTCACACGAGCGGTAAAGTAAGCTTGGCTTGTTTGTTTAAGCAGCAAATCGAGTTAAGTATTGTATAGTTGTTGGTTACGAGCACGCTTTGGCGCATTCAACGTATAATAGATTTAATTAAAAATGTAAGAGGAGCCGTCGACGCTGTTATTGCCTGCTGTCGGGTGACCGACAACGAATTATTTTAGTTTCGACGTCTTGTATCGTGTGATTATGTCATAATAAGATTTTATACATAAAATTGTCTATTATTGGATTTTGCACCAAGCACAATGGACAAATTATATTTGATGAAGAATTTAATAGAAATAATTTGAAGCAGTGATGGCTCAGTGGCATTGGCTATAGACTACCGCGCAGCCATGGTCCATGGTTCGAATCCCGCCGCGGGCTTGAGCTTCACCGTATGGTAGTAGGGCATTTTTCGAATGCCCGCCTGGCTAGCGACCACCCCCAAGTAGAAAAATCTGTCGCCAAGCACCTAACGGTGTGTTGCGGCAGCAGTCCTTGAGAGCCTGTGAAATTACAGACACATGAGACTTAACAACTATGTCTCAAGGTGACGGGCGCAGTGCAATTTGTGACTTGTGACGAAATGCATCTGTTATAGGCAGAGGTTGGTCCACTTAACGTCAGGTGGGCCTCGAGCTTGTTCTGACACAATAACATAAAAAAACTACATTTACTATATTCTTCTCGAACCGAATGGTCTAATGGGTGACGAATGTAAAAGACTTCACAGTATGACTCTGGTTCCATAGAAGTTCCTTGACACATTAGCAACGTCACATCCTTCTGAAACAAACGTGAGGGCTGGCGGCGCGGCTTCCTCCACGGAGCGACTCAAGCGGCGCAAGTATGCTAACCTCTGTAGTGGCTACATACTCGAGCCGTTTGGTGTAGAGACGTCGGGTCCGTGGGGACCGGGATTTTTCTCGCATTTTTGTTAATTCAGGTAAACCGCAGCTATACCTCCTCGAATTACATCAATGTTTATTAAAAACTTCGAAAAATAAAAAGGGTTTGTAAATCTGATTACTATTATAACAAGACTCCCAGAATCCAGAAACCCGGCTTCTTGTTCTTAAGAAGAACAACAAGCAGGGTGTAATTCTGTCCCCCACTGGGTATGATACAATAAATATTATTTGTAGTCATGCAAGCATCATGCCCGCCTGGCTAGCGACCGCCCTTAAGTAGTAAATCTGTCGCCAGGCACCTTTACGGTTTGTTCCGGCAGCTGTCCTTGAGAGCCAGTAATTCTAGGTTAAGGCTGTTAACACCTTCGACCACATCGTCACTTACCATCTGGTGATACTCCCTTTCACCTCCTTGGTTTGAATCACACTCCGTACTCCGTCTTAATGTGTACGTAAAATTTCGTGCGAGCATCGCATAGCTAGTCACAGAGTAAGCAGTAGTAGGCGGAGAGCCTGCAAAAATGTTATAACACTAATAACAGTCTTGAATTCAAAGGTGATGGAAATATTTATGATGCGTCGGGTATGACAGCAACGTAAGCTTCAAATAAGAAAATAATTAATATCGTAGAAACTATCAAATTAAAACTAAAAACTTGTTTAATTTGACTATTTATTATGATTGTTGAATAAAAATATGATATTCATCTTTTCATACTTTTAGACGTAAAAAGTGTTTGGGAAGAGCCAAGTTTGGATAATCTATCATCAAAAACTATCGTAAAAAGTTTCATTAATCGTATTTTCTAAGTCAAAGTCATAATAATTTATTCAATTCAGCCGTTCACAACACTCTTACTGAGGTCAATAGGTAATTAAAAATTTTAATATTGAAATATTCTACATTGTACTGCCACGTTCAGTTTAAAAAATGTATAGAGCCACTGCGAGAAGAACATGCAATAAACTTGGGGCTATTCTTTTAAACTTATTTTATTTATTTATTTTATCTTCGATGGAAAACAAACAGCTTATCAAATACAAAATCAAGAGAACAGTATTCTAATACTCTAAGCTTAAGAAGTTTTTTTTTATATATAATAAAAAAATTATTATAATTACTAGCTTACCTAAGTAAATTGTTTTAATCATACAATTCCAAATAATACCTTTTCACTCGATCACACGATCGATAGAGAAGTTATCGGTAAAGACTTAATAAACACATTTCAAGGTTATATAACTTTTACTCGTTACAACCAGCGCCTAAAAGGTGCTGATTATAATATATACGAGTAATACTTTCACTATCAATAGCCATCATTTTTATTCAAATGATGTTGAAAATTGCTGTTTATATAACGGGCGTATCTATATATTTAGGAAGTGTCTAACATTTGGAAAACACCTTCAGGATCCAATAATTAATATATTAAAAAGTCAAACATCATGTCTTTACCAGAATTCTTTAAAAGGGTTCGGGGACCAGGGTCTGTATTGTCTAACCAGAATAGAAATCACAATAAAATTTTGACATTTAAACTCCATTCATTAACAACCAAAAGACATCCACCAACAGGAGGGTTTGCCATAATGCCCCGCTTGGCAAGCGTCTTGGGGATCGCAGTATACGATGGCAGTTTTTCAGAAGGTGCTCACCAGATGCATCGTTCCTTCATTTTGTGTGACTCCTACAGGAGGAAATGTGGAGGTACCAATGTTAGGCCAGTAACCCACAGGGTAACTCCATTATTGGTGATTGCAAAGAGAAATGTCAAGTTAAGTTCATCTTCATTACCATTCTAGTAAGACTATAAGGCCCCTGGTCTTCTAGAATTTCCAATGTAATACTGAGAAACGAATAGCCTAGCTTAGATCAGTGATCACTATCTGTCAATGAATAAATGTTAATGTTGTAGAACATGGAGCAGCCCAGCTCTTCAAAGGGCCGTTGTTAGAGTCCGCAACATTTATCGTTGCGTTTCTGAGGACAGTCTTGAAATTTGAGAGTAGTTAGCGCCAACCCTAGCGAATAACCCTCACACAACGTCTCCAGAGGAGCTGAAATTGTCATGTTGTCCAAATCCCTAGCAATTTAGCAACATTCATACCGTAAACTAACTAATCCTACTTAAGATGTAGTAGTACACAGAGAAGCATTCGTAAAATGCCCTACTACCATCTTTATGTACTAAGCCACCATTCAAATTACTACCTACCTTGACATTATTATTATGAGCCAATCTTTTTTTCTAAGACAGTAAAAACGTACTGATTTCACTTTTTATCTACACCATGAAATGTAAGAAGTTAATCATTGTAAAACAATAGTCCATAAAAATATATTAGCGACAGAGTAATTAATGCCAAATGTCCGCATCGTCACGGTGTCGTCACGGTCTCGTCACGGTGTCGTCACGATGTAACGGCTCACGTCTCGTGTCATTTCCTTCACTCTACACTTTTTACTTCTTGCCGCTGGATTAAATAGCAGTTACTCTGATAATCGTGTTATCTTTTGTTTTTATATTTTTTTATTTGAAGGGAAGGCGTCACTGGTGGTCTATTTGGTTGAGTTTATGGACGCATTTCACTTTAGGTATTGGAAAATATTTAAATGCTACCCTAAACGACAGTTTCATATATTCTTCCGATGCAATGGGACATACCCCTGACCATCACAAAGAAACAGCATTGCTCCGCCCAATCCAACATAAAATTAAATGTATATTTATATCTATTGGCCAATCGTTTCATTCGCTTCGTGCATCTTAAGTCACAAAGCAAGTAGGTAAGCTGCTCTGCGGCTGAAATATGGACATTATGATACAGTGGTACCTACTCAGAAGTTTTTCAAATTAATAAAAGCCTACCACTGAAACCCAGATATTAGCAGTTAGTCGAATTTTTGACAATTTTTAACGATGAACCTAATTAAGTCAACATCTAGGGTAAACTGAGTTTACTTGTTGACATTAAGGAATTTAAATTATAAAAAAATAACTATAACAAATAAATTAAAATTCGTTATTGAATAACAACAACAGCATTACCTTTTTATGAGATATAGTAATATTGAAATGTTTTAAGCATACATTAATTTATGGTAAATCTAAAATCTACCTTGAATCTGAGCTTACTTGGTGACTTGAGATAACTTAGTAATAGGGATCCCCTATCTTTGTGATATATGAAATATTTTAATAAAAGCAAAATAATATTCAATAAGTATTTATGTTTTCAGCTACATCTTAGTATGTTATACTTTCGTTAACACTGATACATTGATGTGCCATTTTTTATTTTATTCAAAGCTTGTCACAGATCACCACAGACAGTTACTCTATGGCGTTCTTCTTTAAAATCTTTGTAGACATATTTATAGAACAAAATAACAGAAATAATAAGTTAATGTGAAACAAACAGGTAAATAGTGAGTCAGTCACATCATCTTTGTTTTTTACAAACATAACTTTAGATTTACCTATAATAAAGAACAATGGCAATTTTTGTAAAAAAAAATAATAAGCAAACATCATAATATAATTATACTGCCAATTATACATATGAAATTAAATAAGAGGTGTTAAAACTTCATAAATACTAACATTAATTTAATCCGTTTCATTGTAACACAAACGCTGACATTTTTTTTCTTTGAGAGTAGTATTTGGCTTCACAACAAACTGAAGCACATCGACTTCAACCGTCGAAAAATGAAAACTGTTAATATACCGTAGTCAAAATGTTGTTATATCTATGACCATGGCATAGAACATATAATAATACGGTACAGTAAATCTTATAATCCTGAATAGATGGCGCAAAATAAACGAATATACTAGCATTGGTATTGTGTATTTCTTGCGTTCAATATATTATCACAGATTAACAAAAAAAAAAAAAAATTTTATGTAAAAATTAAATTATTCACTATTACGCAGCAAGAGCTCTAGCGCTGTGTGACAAAAAATGCGCTTTGTATCATGCAATAACCACGAACTAGGCGTACCCTTCAGTACCTAGTTAAGAGCGTCCGTAAACGCGACGTTGTTCGTTGGTAAGTCGGTAAGACGTGAGACCGTTTTGTCACTGTCATCGAGAACAATCGCGCGTGGGCGCTGACGTCTATTTCGTCTATTTTGCCTTTTCGGGATTCACTGAGATTAGACTAAGTTATAGAGATAATCTACACGATTGGGTTTAAGGTTAAGAGACATTTGGGGATTCAGTATTTTGTGGAAACTTCTTTTCTACTAACGTTGATTGAGCATAAAGTTATGTAATTTAAATTCTAATTATTTGATTATTTTATAAAAAAATAACAAAATATGATAATCAGTTTTGTTAGCATTTGAAGTTTTAAATAATCACAGACAATCAATAATTTTATACACACTAATTCAAGCTTAGCAGACGTTCATTTATAATCAAACACCATATTAAAGGCTATAATTCAGTTATATCTTAAAAGAATATACATTGATCTCACACACCTGCCTTGCATTTGGTAATTATCTCGAGCCTAACCACTTTGCATATTCGCTGCACTTGCGTTGCATTTGCGACAGTTTGGTGCGCGTTGCGCATGCGCATATCTGTGTGGACATGCGCGCTAATGAGAGGCGCATGTCGACGCGCGTCACGGCACGCCGCGCCCGCGCCGCTCTACGCTGTACTCGGGGGAGTCACGGCGGCGGCGCGGCGCGTCGCGGGTGGCGCGCGGCCAATTACACACCGCCCTTAGTCGCTGACAGCCATTCGACTAATTGTCACGATCTGATAATATAGGTATGTACCTACCGATATTTTGAATTCAAATTCAAATATATTTATTTGCAGAATGAAGTGTAACATTAATATGGTAAAATTAACAAATAGTTCTTATACATTCTTAACATTAAGGCATGCAATTTTTTCTAGTTACAAAACAATAACATGGTATTGTCATCAATAGAAGCCATTAACTTGTCATTAGGTACCAATTAGTTTTCGTCAATGTTGAATCAAATTACGAATACTCATACTTGAACAAAGGAAACAGAATGATAGTGCATAAATATTTTAATATAAGATACTGCAAGGTTGTAGTGCATTTTAAATGCATGCCTGCAAAAATTCCCCGAGTTTGATCTCTAATCTGGTGTAGCCACTCTCAAACACTCGGTGGAAATTAGTACTAAAACTAATTGTATGCACGCCAGTATATCTGCAATATATTTAATGATTGGAATCTCGCATAATGGTATAACAATCGCTTTCCAAAACTTTCCAGCAGTCCCAGTAATATAAAACCTGCTACATTTTCAATTACCATCAATAAAAATTACCAAACCATCCGCCATTATTCATATTCTGTAATAATGTCATGGTCGCGATTACAGACGTGACCACTTTTCATCGATGAAGTCCGGTAAAAGTTAAAATAAAAATATATATGTACAACCAAATAAATTAATGAAACTGACATAAACATACCTTATCTTGTAGCTTCGTTTTTTCACTAATAAATATAAAAAATGAATGTAATACACTATGACGTTGATAATATAGCAAAATCATATGGCTCCGTTAGCAAATGTATAAGCAGTACAACTAATAAAAAACAAGCTTGCACAGGGAATTATTGTCATTCAATTTATTACAATAAAATTCTCAGCCCTGGATCAGCTGATTCTGGAGGGCAATAAGTTTTAGTTTATAATTAGATCATAGGCGAAAGAACCAGAAGTTGACCTCGTTCTTTAAAAAAACCTATTGAATAATATTAGCCTGTGTTTAGAAAAGAGGTATTTTTATGCTTAGATGACTCCCCTGACCATGAGGCAAATCACATCTGAATTCGTAGAAACCGTTGGTTATTAAATCACGACCGTTCAACAACATGTCAAAATTGAACCATTCGTAAACGCAACCATGAAATGGTTAGATACATTAAGCGGTTCGATTTCCGCTACATTTATTAGCATCTTCGCACGGCACAGAAAGAAGACGGATAGCGCGCCGCCGAGCCGGGGGGGACCAGGCCCCACGGGCAACTTGTGGCCGACGAGTGGCCGACGGTGGCACACTTATAATTGACCGACGTTGGGGAACATAGCACTTGTTTGGTATATGTATCACATTAATAATGACCGTAATTTTCCTTCCAAATAAACAAATTATTATAAAAACTCACTAAATTTTGTATCTCTTAGTTACTACTTATTTCAAACCAAAGTAACTTATCTAATTCTACTAAAATATGAGACACTATGTAAATTATATATTTATATATGACAATAACAACGGGAAATAGGCTATTTATAATTATAATATACTTTAATTATAATTCCCACTCTCTTCCTGAACATAATCCATGAACTTTGGTGGTTTTATTCAATATGCCATAGTACAATATTTATCACCAGGTTCTTACCATCCCTTATCTTGTTTGTGTTTGGTTGGTAATTAGAACAAGAGTAGTCACCACTAGTGTCCACTAGTTTGAAGCAAGCTCTACACGGGTTTCTATTTATTGATGTATCATTATCGAACCATTTTGAAAACATAACATTTAACTTGGATGAGTACAAGTAAGTATTTAGAGGAGAAAGCTTAGTAATGTGTGACTTTAATTGGAGCAGTTTACCTTCACTGTATACTTATATATTAGAGAGAGTATAATAATAATTGCACCAGAGAGCGATCTTCAGCCCCATTAGCTCTGTCTACCAAAATTACCTTACAGCGCGCTACTTCGCGTCACGCGTTATCTTATAATTGCAAGGTAATCAGTTTTATTTGGCTGTGCCTTCACAATTTACTCAGTTAAAAGCATTATGTATAAGAGATGATGGGGACTGGGTCTAAGTTTGAAATTTATTCACTGAATTTATCTAATATCCGCCTTACCTTCTAAGCAATCATCATCTGGGTGCAAGTGATCCGGTACAGCACGGTAGGCTTCCAGGTAGGTGGTAGGAACTATCCTCCGCCTCTGTTAAAGCTTAGAGCTCATCTCAACACCTAATCTGATCTTATCAGGGAACAAAAAGTCTCGCGAAACTTTTCAACATTCATCCTATTGCAGATGTTCCTCCTCTTTTTGCTGACGGAACATTTCCAGCAGTCCCACGGACTGCATAAACCCCAGGGACACCCGGCGGATCTTTCTCCTTTAAAGAGCGCAGTAGTTGTGTAAACTGTGTTATGCGGGCACCAACCTCTTTAACATTTCTTGAAAAATATCACCTGATGTGGTTGAAACTGTAGTACTATAGTAAGAACGATCCAATTTTATATACATGAGTATATTATTTATTATTTATTCTTTACTATATTCGGAACATTAGAAGAAAAAACATAATACGTTATTGAACGAAAAATAATACCTACGTTATTATCAGGTGGTGGACAAAAGTGTCCGGTGGTAGCTTGACAAAGATGTAACGCTCCAAGCATCTAAGAGCATCACCATTTAAGTAGAGACCATTATCGCTGACCGCAAAGTTCATGTCTATGTCCTCTACCATCCTCTAACACGCACGTCCCGACGCCGACACCGACGCGGACGCGGACGCCGCGACGCGGCGCGACGCTTGCCCACGCTGCGCACTAAACACTATTTAATTGTAGCCACAAGTGGCCCACTTGTTGCCGCTCACAGCTGTAAATGCTTTCATTAAAGTCCATACATAATGTTACATCGTATGGATATGTTTTGGTTTACAAATTGTCAATAATGTAAGTGAGAAGATTAATAAACCATTTGGCGCTCGTATAACAAATTTGGAATGAAAATAACCATGTCCATTTTATTTTACATTGTATAAAAGAAAAATCTGAAGTAAACTCTGCATCATAAATGCCTCAAATCTAATCACAGTGACGACAAAACTAAGGTAACCCATTCAGGAAAAAATATAACGCATTTTGACAGAAAGTGTTGTGTAAACTCGAGGGCAGCGTCATTTCACTTAGTATGACATCAAAGACAATCTTAGACACTTGAGACGTGGGGATAGTTTTTGTAATAGTTATAGTCAAAAAATGTCAGTTCTTTATTTCAATTGAAACGGGACGAAAACCGGACATTTAGGGATGAGACATTTCTTAAAAACGGTATGAAATAATAACCCAATCCTAAGTTATGTATATCACTGTGTATAGCCCAAACAGTGCGTAGTTGTAAATACTTTATTTATAACTGGATCTCGCGACACGACGCACACACGGAGCTCCGACACTCGTAAATCTAACAACACGACGACCATTTACTGCTTTGTCGCATTTCTCTTTCACTGTCACTCATTTTGGAAATAAAGGCTCATCACACTGTGTCGTAGTTGAAACAGTTGTCTACTGATCAGTTTTATTGTGTCGGTTGCGTGCGCACACGTTGTAAAACTTGTTGTTGAGAATATTTACATCTAATGTGCTGATTCTCATTATTTAAAGATGTACATATAAAGAAATCATACGATAAAGTGTCAGAAACACAGACCGAAACAAAAAAAGCTTGATTTATACCCGGTAATGCGTTGGCTTGTCAAACTTTTTTATAATGTAACCTTTGCAATAGAATAAACTTAAAACATAAACAGATATATTTGAACTATAACTCATCAAGCTCAAATTAGAAGCGCATGTTCAGGGACATGCTCTTCTGGAGCCAGAGACTCAGTTGCGCGTTGCAACAAACACATGGCAAAAGTTTTTTGAGAAGATAAAGTGTTTGTTATATTAGGCAAAGGGGGTAGCGGAATATTTTGATTTTATTGTTTGAATTGTTCAGTTTGGTCTCTACTGGTGTGAATAGACAGCGAAGTTAATTCGAAACATAGCTTCATGCGATTTGCTCAATGTAGGCAGTGCACTATATCCGGCCCGCACCGGTGTGACCAGGCCTTTACTCTGAGCAATTGACATAATTAAACAGTAACTGTTTCTCCTAAACACGCCGATTGTATATTTTGAGTCGACCGCAACAACACATTAGTTTACTTCGCTAACGGAAATCTACTTTTCACTTGTTTGCTTCGACGTATATTTATTACAAATTACCGTTCCGTCCGTATCTCTGAATATTCTTTTTAGTTTTTAACTTTAGTCTTTACAACATCGAACAAAATTATAATTATGAATAAGGTTTAATAAAACGGTTAAGTAGTGTTTGTTTACCGGGCACAGCTTCTTGTAATATTATTCAAATTCCAACAAATTATTTAAAATAATGCAAAAAAAAAAAACTGTGATATCGTAAGGTGATGTACAGGACCGACGAGATCCCAATAATGTCATTACATACATCTGCTTGCTTGAGCTGGATGGTAGGTAGATAGCTATCTGTAGATCTCCGACAACGCCGCTGAGTTCTGCGTCTACTTTGCGGTGCTTATTTTCTCAAGCCTACAGAATAAAATAGCGGAATGCTATAACTAGAGTTACATACCTTGGTTTCACGTTTTTTCGCATGTGACATGTTCGATTTTGTCATTTATATTATGAGCACTTCAAAATAGATTTTGAAGTGCTCATAATATCTTCGTTAAGTTCCGCTTCCGTGCTTAGTGAGGCACGCGGTTCCGGTTGTTGTCTTAGCATAGCAGTGATAAGACGGCCTGATAATTCCGAAGCATTGAATTATGACTATAGGCAATTTGAGAATATTGAGCACTTAACACTTTGTTACAGCAACCGTAATTCTATGTTAAGTCTGTTAACACCTTCGACCACATCATCACTTACCATCTGGCGATATCGGGGTAAAAGGCATATCACCTATCAGATATAATGTCCTTCAGAACCAGTAACTCTAGATTACCCTGAACAATACCTTAAGCCCTGATCAGCACCATATAATTTTTGATAAATATTAATATTTACCATTTTAAATTATTTATTACGTAAAATTAAATATGTACCTCAAATGCCATAAACCTTATTAAGTAGAAGGTTCTATTGATATAATTAATTACTGTAAGATAAATGTATTTGTATTTCTTGAAGTATTTATCTCATTGAAAAAAATATTATTTATTATTATTATTCAGTAGCATCACTTACCATCAGGTGGGATAGAGGTCAAAGACTCGTCTGAAAACTATAAAACATTGCAATTTTCAAACAAGTCAATGAGATAATAAAACCTAATATACGTGTCGTCTTTGGAACTTCTTTATTTTTTGGGTGTCTGTTACAATTAGAAGAATTTCTCTAATTTGTTGTGCACAATATATTAAAGTATAATAACTTAGGTATCAGGTAGGTTGTTCTCGCATCGTGTGAAAAATAAATCAATCGTAGGCAATATATTAATAGTTTAGACATGGAGATAATTAAATATGAAGAACTACACAATGTTGTATTGATTTCCATTACATACGTAATTAACTTATGAACGAACCGGTTTTTTATGCTATCGTCATTAAACACGCAGGATGCCTATCTGGTGTTAAGTGGTAACATCTACCTATGTACAACAGTTGCACTTCGTCACAAGTGACAAGCTCCCACTGAAACATACGTACATTGTGCCTGTTACTTTATGAGTTACGCGCTGGCTCTCAAGGACTGCTGCCGATCACACTGTTAGATGCTTGACGACAGACTTTCTACTTGAGGGTGGTAGCTAGCCAGGCGCGCATTGGCATACACTTCAAACTTGTACACAGTAATGTGAACACAACTGCATCGCGGTAGATATAGCACCAGTACTTTTCTGAATGAACCTGCACATTGACTAAAGTGGAATTAGCCAAAACAAGATGACAACGACGTTGTTTCCCAACGATCGTAATTATGATATACTCACACGAAGAGTATGAAACGGCGGATAGGTAGCTAGTATAGTATGTACCTACATAACAGATGTTCAAAGAAAAAACTGAATGTGTGATTGATTATTATGTTGTTGAGGAATATAAAAGCTCATATCTGTGAGCTGAACGCTGCCTTCCATCACAAACACAACAAATGAATTCGCGTCGAGAAATTACGCAAACAAATGTTTTGTGGAGCAGAGAGATTAATGGCCTTAAAGTTGTGGAATTCAAACCATTTAGCAAACTACACGTTATCTGATTTATTTTAGACCATTGCATGGTTAACACGTACAAGTGAATATTGGCGTACCAAAGCGATGGACCGCAATACATGGATAGTAGAAAGATTCACTTATATAGATACCCAGCAATGCGATAACCAATTTATGAAACAATGGCAGCCTATGGCAATCGCTATGGATTGCCAAGCAAGACGTCCATGGCACAAATACTAATGTATGTTAATATTGTAATAATATGTCTGAAATAACTTAGATTTTTACTAACTTTTGCATACCATAAATGTGGAATATGGAGAACTTTGTACAATGAAGAACTTTTTTACCACCCCATGTTCATGCAAGAAATATATTTGAATTTGAATTTGAATACTGACCTTGACCAGTAGGTAGTAGTAGTGGTAGGGTATTTAGCAAACTCTAGCCTGTCTATCTAGCTTCTACTCTCAAGTAGAAAATCTGTCATCAAGCACTTAACGTTGAGCAACTGTCCTATTTTCAACGTAACAAACTATACTTGTATATAATAAAATAGAAATAATATAATACAATTTTATATATGACCGATAATGAACTATACTCACTGTGGTAATGTTGCCGAGCGCCAAGCTCTGCATTGCCTAGTTCCGCAGTGATAGTTAGGTTACCCGGTGCAATCACATATAAATCATATAATATTTTTAATGTTAAGTAGTTATGAGACGGACAAGTCGCCCGCCTGATGGTAAGCGTCACATCTGTCCATTACAGTTACAGTGTCACCATTCGCAATGTACAAGATACGGTCTCCCAGTAATTTTACTTCGTGCAGTGCCCTCCACTCCTCAGTAATACAGTAGTGTTTGCGCACCCCTGCTTCAAGCAACACCAAGACTGACTCTTGCTAAAAAGACTTACCACTTACTATTATAAGCAGGAGCCAGAGTAAATAATTATCAGATTAACCACCAGATCGTTACACCTAACAATTCCATTACACAATCCGTTGTAACGACGTATCTGCCAATGCAAAACCAGCCTTACTGGCACTTCCAATAATATACGATGGTGGGTTTGATTAATGAGATCGGCAGTCGAGGTCGGAGGCTGCAGCGAGTGTCAGCAATCATCATTTATTAGACATCGGCTCGAACATAAATATATCGTGTCCGTCTGTCCGTCCGTCGTGCGCCCGCGCCGCCGCCGCCGCCGCCGCCGCCGCCGCCGCCGCCGCCGCCACGCCGCCGATGGCTCTATATAACTTACCAAGCGCGATGGACAATCGTTTGTCAATCTGAGCCAAGGAATTGCTCTTACTGGACTTTTACTGCGTTATTCATGTAGGCTACAAAACATTTTGCTTGAGTTACTAACTGAACATGATTTTTATCTATACTTATAATAAAACTGTAACAGATCCAATTCTGTTCATGGCATATACTTTGAAAAAAAAAATTTTGTGCACTCTGTAGCTGACACTAATGCCAAAACTATATTTTTTTTTATTTTAGTCTGTATGTCTGTCTTTCCGTCTGTCTGTATGTCTGTCTGTATCCTGGCCGCGCACCACTCCAATACTACTGAATGGAATTCAATGAAACTTAACACGATTTGAGTTCATACTACGAAGAAGGTTATTGTATACGTTTTATTCAGAAATTCTGCACGGTTCCCTCGGGAAAAAGGATGAAAGTCAAAATGTACACTTAGATTCAATTTATTAACGCGCAGTCCGTTTTCTATTACTCTTTTTTTGTTAGAATGGCTCTAACCCCACGGACAGCCCGACACCCCACGGACAGCCCGGAACCCCACGGGCACCCCAGCACCCCACGGGCAGCCCGGTACCCCACGGGCAGCCTGGCACCCAACGGGCAGCTTGGCACCCGACGGGCAGCCCGTCACCCTTAGTTAGTTTTGCAAGCTTGCTAACATAAAACTCTAAAGTCTGGATCATTCGCCACAAACAGTTTTTTTTAACTATCTATCTTTTGCCGGATATATTTTGGAGACTGCACAATGGAAGCGCACGATCTAATATATTTTCGTTCTACCGCCAAACAAGGAGAACCTCGGCAAAAGACGCCGTTTTAAAATCGAAATTACAAAGAAACGCACAAAGTACTTTGCTTCAACATTTATTGTGCGAACCGCGAAGGAGCTCTGTGAGTTACTTAACAACTGCCTTCTGGAAAATACAACCCGGGAGTTTTCAAACCCAAAGCAAAAAGCTCCTTTCTGAGTTATGCTTTACTAAGAGTGCTTCAGAGCTTAAGTACGGCAATCGCGAACGAAGTCGCAGGTACAGCTAGTTAATTAATATATATAAAAAAATATCGAAATGTTTTGTTCGAAGGGTATATTAGTATATAAGCTTTATTTTCATCAGACAGTAACAGATAAACATGACACTAATATTATGCGAATTTTAATGTGTTTGTTTCTCCTCTGCGCTGAAACGGCTAAACCAATCTACATTTAACTTAAAATATAGATAGTCTAGGTCATAGATTAACACATAGAAATTTTTTCATCACCATCATCATCACTTTTCATAATAGTCTACGCGGGTGAAACCGCACTGATAAATATGTTTACAATAACACCGCATGGACAACACAAGAACATATTTGAAAAAAGATTGAACTTCTGATATATGACCGGCCACCTTCTTGACGCCAACCCTCTTTAGGAATGCTCCCGCAACCTTTCGGGTAATAAGGGTGTTATGGTGATGCTTAACCCTGTTGTGCCACTTTGTGCTCCTAATGTGTAGCAATACACTACTCTGCACGTAAAAATGAGCACTGCCATGTTGTTGAATCAGTATCGAGCAGGAAATAGATCAGTCCTTATAATCTGAAGCCTCATGTACGTCTCATAAACTTAAGAATGAATTATTGTACTTCTTGTGTACCAGCTTGATAAAGTGCGTGTGGATACACAGCGAATTTGACTAAGTGCATATCGGGCGAAATGATACAAGATCTTATAATTATGATAGTTTAAGATCTTTTTCATGCAACACATAGTTAACTGTATTTTTGTAGAAAATGTTCATACACAATTGAATTCACTATTTTAACATTGATCCTCCTTGTGGTCAGATATACGATCTATTGTTGATAAGTACAAGTACAACCTTCCTGTATTCGAAGTCTCTCCTAGAACTAGAATAGCCTTACATTATCGTGTACTTACTTGACTTCTAAAAAAGAAGAGAGATTCATTTTATATAATATACGATCACACATAACTCTTCACTGGATCATTCAATCTTGATCGTTAATGTTTCAATGCTAAGTGTATACTGTAGAGTATACCTCCAATTGATCAAATTTTATATTAAAAATCTACTCGTTCAAAAGTAAATAATTCATTGAATATCGAACCAGTAGTGTTTTATTGACACAAAGAGTGAAGATCAAAACACCCTTTGTTAAGATTCCAGATTGCCCAGGCAGGGATTGTTCAATGGAAGGCGCCTTCCACCTGGACAATCTGTTTTGAATGCTTAACTCCGGCGATACACCGGGAAGGCTGAAAAGGAAGTACAAAATAAAATCAAATTAACATACAGAGTTATGCAGTCTTGTCGACCTCGGCGCCCGCACCTAGCTGTTACAAAAATAAAAACTTGTTGGCCCACATAAGTTTTATTTTACTCACGGCCAGGGCGGCGATGATCGTTTCCGTGCTTCCTTCCTCTAGTCCTCCAAAGTCACGACAGTAAATGTCCAACACAAAAGGTCCAGATGACGACAACACTCGCGGCACAGTATCACAAATTCAAAATTATTACATGGAACAAAACAAACACAATACAAAAAAGAATACGCGCTCGCAAAATAAACTACAAATTCACAATTCAATCTTTTCAAAACAAAACAAAAACTATCAAGACATTCGAGGTGTGAGAAAGTAGAATGATTTTGCAAAATGGGTTTAGATAATCTCACGTACAAAAATCCATAGATCACAAATAGACGACAGCAAAGGGGTGTGTTCCAATTGCCCGCGGAATTGATCGGTCCGAACACCCTTCATGCATAATATACTATACAACAAATTCTTATAGGTACTTTATAAAGCGGATATGGTCCAATGCATGCGTCAGGTTAGAGGAAACAAAACAACATCTAGATATAGAAACTCAATGATCAGATACGAGATCAAAAACAAGAGATCAAAACCTTTTAAGTTTCTCAACCGACATTATGTAATAGTTTCCAAAACAGAGTATTGTACCGACAGATAGCTTCTATCACAACATGGGCCAAACAACAGAGACCTACAAAAAGCATAGTACGCTGCGTTCCATACACCGGTAACTCAAGGACATGGATATGAGAACATTAGCATTACATTTTGACACTAAGAACTTTTGATGAGTCACATACTGCGCTTTATTCAGTGTCATATTATTGTACTTCAGATACTTTCCGTATCATACACTCAACCAACGTTTAAAAGTAAATAAAATTTTATATGCCCATTTCATTATTGTCGTTATAAAGCAATTCAAAATACGATTCACTATTGACATCATCTTTTATCCCGTGAGAATAAATCATTATAATTAGAACCAGAAACTTGTACCCAACTCGGGTACCATTGGGCACATCCATACAAAGTATGAAAGTTATAAGCTCTATTTGTTGCTCATAGCAAAGCTTTTAAGATAGAGATCTTTAAAAAGCACTCGACCATAGATAACGTAGCAGTCACTACGCACTCTACCGATTAATTGTGCCATAGATTATAACAGTGTTCCTATTGTATTGTGTTGAGAGTAGACGGTTTTGACATGTAGTAGATATAACAATAACTAGCTGTATTTATTTTGTTTCCGCTTCGTTTGAACTTTAAACTTCATTACGGAAACTTGTATGACTCAGCTCTTAACTCTTTTTGATAGATATTTATAACTTTGCAAAAACGTAGATACAACCATTTTGAAGCATTCGTAGAGTAGCTCGCTTACTCGTTCTAAGTCTAAGCAACATATCCTGCAGTCATGACTTCATGATGGGTGACTGCTAATGGCATTACTACTGATGCACGTGCTTCGGAGGGCACGTTAAGCCGTCGGTCCCGGCAGTTGTCTTAGGATTGCAGTCGTTACAGCATGGTGGTAGGGCATTTTGTGAATGCCCGCCTAACTAGCTAAAGTAGATAATGATAAGCACATTTTTTACTTAAGTAGAAAATGTGTGGCCAAGAACTTAAACGCTGTGTTCCGGCTGTTATCCTTCAGAGCCAGTAATTCTAGGTTAGCCTGAACCACATCTTCACTTACCATCAGGTAAAAAGTCTGCCTTTTGTTAAGTCAGATGTATTCCATCAGTTTTCCTTCAAAGCCAACTCCCAGTTTGGATCTACCACTTTTTGAAGCAGTGATGGCTCAGTGGCTTTGGTTATGGAATGCCGTGCAGCAGGTCCATGGTTCGAATCCCGCCGCGGGCTTGAGCTTCACCGCATGGTGGAAGGGCATTTTGCGAATGCCCTCATGGTTTGCGACCTCAAGATGAAATTATGTCGTCAAGCACCTAATGGTGTGTTCCGGCGGCAGTCCTTGAGAGCCAGTAATTCTAGGTTAAGCAGTTAACACCTTCGACCACTGATGGTAATCATTACTTACCATCAGGTTAGATTGTGATCAAAGGCTTATCTATCAGTAATATAAAAAAACACTATTTTCAGTCATATTTTCATTTTCTTGTAATCGTAGGTAGGTAGATGTCTCGTGGGGAGCCGCCTAGAATTGAGCCCCCCATATCACCCTGTGGGACGCGACCAGAAGGTGGGCAGCGCCTTCTCAAGAACTGTCATCTTACACTACGATCCTCAAGACACCAGCCATGCGTGAGTATTGGAAGCCTTATTTCAGCGGTGGACGTTCTGGGTGATCTGGCTTTTTTTGTGATAGGCAGCTACGATGTCTAAATATTTAGTGGTTGAAGGCTAGCCTACTGTGTTTATATTCTTAATTGGTTCAATAAAAAACAACGTATGTTTTGGAATGATATATACATACGAGTAAATGGCGGCTAATGTTTCTCTTTTAACATTCTCATTTGTCATATCATATGTCACACGTCAATCAGATCGGGTCGGTCAGACGGAACGGAACACAATCGGATTGTATCGTTCCGACGCTGATGGAGAGATAAAGTACAAACGAATTAAATATACTCGCGATGCGATCAGTGAGTGTGTGTCGACGCGATACCTACTTAGTAAATTATATGTATAGTGTCAAAATTCATAAAAATTTGCTTATACATTTACAAATTCATAAAAATTTGCATATACTTATATGCAAATTTTACTCACAGAAAGGTAATAATATTACCTTTCTGTGAAAAAAGTATGACCCCGAACCCGACGGCCGGCAAAGGCAAACTGTGTCACATATTTTATAGCCTTGCTGCCACCAGAGGTGGATTGTGCATTAGCTATTGGCTCAACCTAGTATCAGCAACTAGGGGTTTGTTGGCCCTAGTTGCAGCCGGATTGATACCAGCTACACCTAGTTCTACCAGACAACAATCGGCTTATACTAGATTTAACCAAGAGTAAATGGCTACACCTAGTTCTAACCGCCTAAAACTAGATGTAGCCGCGCTTCGGGTTCTAGCCGTAACATATACGTAATTGTTGCGAATTATATTATATTAACCTTCAATCTTTTTAATCATTATCTACTAAAAAGTCGTTCAGGTCTATTTTCGCCCAAAACATTGGCACCCCATTTTTACATGTTTCACCCTCTAACTTTGGGAATTTACAAAATTAAAACTCATGTTAATTTTTATTATTTTTACGACACATGGTTTTTTGGAAAAGATTTTTTCAATTGTTATTAATGTTTTTTTTAAGTGGCTGGTCGCGGATATATTTATTACACTCATATATGACCGGGGCTTATATAGCATTGGGAAACTTTTAGAAGCCTTTATAATTGTCATGCTAGATGAGTACCTCCTACTTCCCATTATTTTTTTACCTCCAAATACATAAACATAAATAATGTATGAATAGGCTGCAAAGCTATTAAAAGTAGGTGTAGTGTTGTATATGTCTAGTAGATATATGTAGTGTTTTGTGAATGAAGACTATTGCAAACACCTCCATATTGCTACACAAACATTTTACTGATACATACACTCATTCATTAACGAGTTAGCTAGATTGTGGAAAATGCAGCAACATTTATTAAACAATTAATACTTTTTATCCCGATCTACAAAGCAGTTCTCGATGAAAAAAAAAATGGAATGTGGAAGCTTTATAAGTTGGTATTTATTCATGTTCAATAAAATAATCTCTTTTGTTTTTCGACATTCTCTGTCAAATGTTCCATCATAACTATCTCCTGTAAGTCATCCTGCGAGCATGCCAGGATTGTTCATCACGTGGGTCATTCTACGGCGCGATAGTGTTTTGAAAATGTTTGGCTAGAATTGCTACGTTTTTAATCTGCCACGAACTCCAATAAACATTTCAACATGCAATATAAATAATGTTTATCCAATTATTGAATCTTCAAACATTCGAATGGTAATTTCCCGCGCCGAGTGTAACATATAAAACAAGTGCAATATTTCAAATATTGTATTAATTATACAGTTATCTAAAACGCCAAACAGTGAAGAGCAATAAATAATAAAAATCCATTACCACCTCGAGCAATTAAAGCCGACAAGCACCGTTAAAGCAAATAAAGCGAGCGTCGACAGCCGATGGACTCAATAACAATTACACGTAATTTAATGAATGTAGTCAATGAACCACTCCATCCACTAGATATCTACGACTCCACGCTTGCTGCCAATGGCATTAATTGCTCAATCCAATGTGTTTTGTTTGAAGCTCGTCACTTGGAGAGGTTATTTCTTTTGTCTAAAGTTTTTGACAGCTAATCCACCTGTTTGTTTTTTTTATGCTTGATAGGTTAGCCTTTGACCACTATCTCACTTGATGGTAAGTGATGATGTGATCGAAGATGTTATTTAGGCTAACCTAGAACTTTAAGATATGTCCGTACCAAGCAAGCTAGGCGCAAGGTTGGGTCAGGTTCTCGAGGACAGAGCACCGTACATATTTACGACCGTTTTTGACTTATTTCATTTTAACATTGTAATTGTTGCATTAACGCCTGCTAAGTGAATAAGCTTGCAAAATACCAACGAAAAGAAAAAAATAACCACGGAAGCACGGAAGCGGATGTTCTCACAGTGAACCGAGAAAAACTTGTAATGCCAAGCTTTGCTTCTATGTTGGTAGATACTGAGTTTTTTCTAGCCTACTGGTTGTTAACGGTATATGTTTAAAAATACATTTTCACCACAGATTGCTTGATCTGGGCTAGTTGCTCAGAGCTCATCAATAACTACTGCACTGTAGTATATCAGCCGGATCGTCCACTGCTGAACACACCCTCCCCTATTTAGGGGGTGTTTGCCATAATCTCCAAGCTTGGCAGGCGTCTTGGGAATTGCAGTGTAAGATGGCAGTTCCTTAGAAAGCGCTGCTGCCCACATTCCAGGTTTTTTTTCTGTAAATAACTACACCAGTAATATATTATTTTTATCAATAATTATAGAGCTGAATTATACATATAGCATAGCTAAAACATCGACTGTTTTATGCACTTCAAGTTTGTAACACCATACATAGGTAAAATCAAGAGTTTAATTATATAAGACGCTACTTACTTTCACGATCAGGTACTCCAATTTTCTTTTACATTATTTCGTGATTATAACACAAAAACAAATTATGTATGTACCGCTGTCCAGAGTCACATTTATAACTTTACCAATATGTAATGCTGAACGCACGAAGCCATCGGCGCGCGCTCCCCGAGCCATCGATCAACGGAGCTTCAATCGATCGTATCGATACATCGGCCCCAATTTATCAACAGAGCTGATGTATCAGTTGTTTAACGCATTTCTAGACACGAATGTGACATGAATTGTATTTATCTCATTGCAGATATAACTGCGCGTTAGTTATATTCGTATAACGAATTGTAGGTCCAGCTTGATAAACTGATGTCAAGCACACCACATGGTTATTTACAGGGACGAGACAAGAAAATGACATTAAATTAGTCGTTCAAGGGTGTGATATGGCTGCTACCATGGGAGGACACATTATGTGGTGTGGAGGCGAGAATTAAGGAACAGTCCCCAACGGCAACGTATGTACCTACATTGCTCTGCTTATCGTCTAAATTTAGTTCCTACGAAAGCCCCTTCAGTTTCTGATGTGAGCAATTCCATGGCGTTGTTTTGAAAAATGTGTGTTTTTACAATTTATCCACAATATAGCAATGGTTGAGAAACAACTCAAAAAAATTTTAGAAAAGCTCATACCAGAAAGTTATAAAAAAGACTGGTCAGACTTATGATATATCAGTTTTACCGCGCGGGGTTTCTGATTTAAAAAGGTAGCCTGAAAATTCAGAAACAAATCACAACGTATTAATCAAATATTGAAGGAATATTTATTTATTTATTTAAGGCTTATCAATAACAATTTTATTACACTGTTACATATATAGGTTATACTATATTCTTACCCTAGGTTCTTAAGCTAAATGCATTGTTTATCAAGACAAGCACAGCATGCATTATTTATTATAATAACCGAGAAGGATCTCTTCTGCACATAAAAAGAAAACTAAAAGATATTTTTTTTGTGTTATTGTGACGGAACAAGCTTGAGGCCCACCTGATGTTAAGCGTACCTCTGTCTATATTAGATGCATTTCATCACAAGTCATGAATTGCACTGCGCCCGTCACTTTGAGACATAGTTGTTAAGTCTCATGTGCCTGTAATTTCACTGGCTCTCAAGGACAGCTGCCGGAACACACCGTTAGGTGCTTGGCGGCAGATTTTCTACTTGATGGTGGTCGCTAGCCAGGTGGGCACTCGCAAAATGCCCTTCCACATGCGGCGAAGCTCAAGCCCGCGGCGGGATTCGAACCATGGGCTGGTGCGCGGCAGTCCATAGCCAATGCCACTGAGCCATCACTGCTTCTTTTAAATGCAATATAATATGATATTATACAATATAGGAAAAGTCAAAGAGTAGGGTTGACCGATTTGGCAGTGACTGGTAAATTCAAATTAATTTTATATATTGCCATGGGGTCTCCAAAAATATCTGCTGTATCGTTTTGATATTCGTTAATTAGTTTGCTAATTCTGGGAACAGGCGAGTTCGCCCCCCAAAACAGTTCTACGGAATATGGGAGCAAAAGGGGTTATTTGTTCAAATGGTTGCCTGAAAATTCAGAAACAAATCACAACGTATTAATCAAATATTGAAGGAAACTAATATTGAAAACAATATTATAATAATAATAATAATAATAAATGTTTTTATTGCAGACAACATGATCCATTTTTATTAGTTAGTAACACCTTAGAATTACGTTAGTACTTAATAACTAAAAGAGAGTTTGTCCTCTGGATGAGTTTATATACCAAAGGACAGTTATATTTTTCGTCTATTGCGTTTAAGATGCTGTTCCGGCTTGAGCGTAGTCTGTTAAGCAGCGACGCTGTTTTTTTACGCCGCATCAAATGTGTCAGTGCGTGCTTGCGTGAACATTTGTGAAGCGCTGCAGTATCGCGGAAGCTGCAACAACGCCCTAAACGCATTATTAAATTGGACTCGCAGAGCGTTGTAAGCCTTTTTAATATAATTAAACCACAGACTCGCCGAGTACAGAGACGTACAATACGCTTTAAACAAAGTAACCTTTACAGCATCTGTACATCTAGCGAATCTGCGGGCCAACATATTCGCTCGGACAGACAACGCTCTGCGTTCCCTCTCCATATCTAAATCATCCTTCAGGTCGTCAGTAACCCAGTGCCCCAAATATTTAAAATTATGTACTCGTTCTAATTGAACGCCATTTAGCGTGATAGGTGGAATATACGACGGGCACTTGGTACCTGCCCTGAAAACCATAAATTTAGACTTGGCAGCATTATAGAGGAGACCATGAGAAGCAACATATGACTCACATACAGCAAGAAGCTTCCGTAGTGCACTGATAGAGGGAGCCAGCAGCACCATGTCATCAGCATAGCTGAGGTTATTGACACAAACGTCGTTTATGTAGCAGCCCACTGGCATGCTGCTGAGTCGCTCAATCAGTGCATCCACATACAAGCTAAAGAGCGAGGGTGAACTCAACCCTCCTTGCCGTACCCCGCACTCCAGCCTGTATATTATGATTCAATATTTTATCGAAAAAATGATGAAGAAAGTTCTGCGTTCAGCCACTGTATAAGGAAGACTATTCAAAAAACCCAAATGGAGAGACAAGAAATTTGTTTAATATTAATTCCTCTACATTCACGTGAAGTTCATTATTATTCCTTTACCCGCTTGTTATTAAGATTGTAGCTAAAAATAGAAATTACCATTCCAAGTATAATTGTCGTGTCGACCGTTGATACGATAATGAAGCGCCGGCGCACCACATACATATAATCTGTGTGTCACGTCGCGTGCTGAGTGTGTCAGGGCTCGCGTACTAACTATCCACTAATCTGTGCCGGAGCGTGTCGCCCGAGCAATCAGCGTAATCGTGGTCATCGTGAACATTGCCTAACACCGGTTATGTGTTATTATTATTAATACTTTAGAAAGTTTATTAGCTGTTAGTATTTTGAATCTTAGTACCTGATAACAATTAGACAGGCCATGTGCGAGTCAGCCCAATTTCTATAAGGGTTGTCATGTTGATCCGAACCTCAAGCCTTTGCCACTCGATACTTTTCTACAGATTTCATGTAGTACATCGACCCTAAAACTTCCCGGTGCTTTTAGTATCTCAGTAACCAATATTGTGTCAGCATTCATCACTTTTCTGTCCGTAAGTGCTCTCTCGCGAAAACTTCAAAGCGGACATTGGTGGAACCAGCTTATCCCAGTCCAGAGTACTGGTAGAGGGCGTGTCTTAGGAAAAGTTTTCGCGCATAAAGAATTTCTTCTAAATGCCACTGAGCCATCACTGCTTCTATATTTTTTTTTATTAAATACATAAACGTTCCTAACCCGGATTCATATACTGGACACTGTTTCCGAAGTACATCGGCCACATGTCTAGTGGATGGTGGTGGAGATTACAGCGCTCAAAAGACACGTTGGAAGGAAGTCTACGGCAGTGGCGGTATCATACATAGATTAGGCTGTAAATAGTAAGTAAATCAAACACAACCATGAATACTATAGAAAACAAGGCAAAAGAAGTAAACATATATATTCCAGGTACAACTCTGAGTAACAATTTAATATTCATGATTTGAACAATTATTAAGTATCTAAACATATAATAAAACTGTAACAGATCCAATTCTGTACATGGCAGGTATTTTGAAAAAAAATATTTGAGAGCAATCGGTAGCTGAGACTGATTCCAAAACTGTTTTTTTTTTTTTTTTTTTTTTTTTGTCTGTCCATCTGTCTTTATCTCGGCCGCGCATCACTACAAAACTACTGAATGGAATTTAATAAAACTTAACACGATTTGAGTTCAACTCTACAAATTTGTACGCCTAAATAGGCAAAACATGATGAACTGAATTGTTGAAGTCCCATCTATGTGCATACCTACCTTCCTTGTGTGTGTATAATACTCATGTTTAATGCAAATAAACGATTATCTTATCTTATCTTAACTACGAAGAAGGTTATGACAAATAAATAAAGTTAGGACGGCCCTTAGTGTGGGACGCTACATGCGTAGACACTTTAGCGCCGTCACATCTTTCTGAAACCAACGTGAGGGCGCACAGTAGATCGAAACTCGTCTTTCATAGACATAGAATCTTGAATTATTAAAGGTCAATTTTTTTGCTTGGGACGAGTTCTGTTAATCATTGTTATACTATAAAATGGGATGTGCGACAATTGTGAGCACAAATAGGCAAGATATAATTTTTTTTTGAAAAATTTGTATGGGACTAACATATAAAATGTCAATATCTCCGTAATCACAAGTTTGGCCGTTATATCCTTGCACACGTATATAGTACTAATTATTTATGATTTTTTGATATACTTTGTTTTGCGGCACCACTTGCGATTTTTTTTTTAAAAATCGTCAAAGTTATTAATTTTTTTTTATATTGATGACTGTTTGTAATGCTAAAATATGCGATTATTAGTTCTAGTTTAGGGTATTTTATAAATCTTAACAGAAAACTTTCTAAGAAATCACAAGACTGTTAACCAAAACATTTTCACGTCTCAATACAACTTGCACGGTAATAATAAATTATATATTTTTGAATCTAATCTAGTCACCAGTAATGGTGACTAATAACTAACTTAATGACCTCCGTTACTTCTAATGGTTAAGTAGTCATTTGTTAATGACCTCCGTTACTTCTAATGGTTAAGTAGTCATTTGTTTATGACCTCCGTTACTTCTTATGGTTAAGTACTCATTTGTTAATGACCTCCGTTACTTCCGTTAATACTAATTAATATTGTACCTAATTAAGTAAATGAATATAACATCTAAAGTGACAAATGCTGCTTAATTTCAAAATTAGTTGTGATAATGATACCCTCATTACCAAAACTAATTATAAATTAAGAAAAAATAGTACCCTCATAATTAGTCAATACCTATAAATAGTCAAAAATCAAATTATGTAGCTTCAGTTCATTTTGAGTACTTCTACTGCTAACAACTAATAGTATCTACCTACCCGCTTACCCCGTGATTGTGAATAATGGAAAGTGTAATTTCAAACTTGGACTTGTTTGTTATTCTGAGTAGTCAGAATACTAAATTCGATCACGAAATATTATTTAACACGCTTGTTAATCGACTAGATTCTAGCCTTTCCGATGAAGACCGTGTTACCCTCAAGGAATTTTGTCGGAAATTCACACGGGCTGTTCAGAAGAGATGGATAAGATCCCACCGCAAACCTGATATTTTTAGACGTGATTATTCCAATTGGCTTGAGGCAAATATTGACTGGCCAAGCTGCGTACAAACAAATTTGCTCATACAAGAATCGGTAAATGAAAGTACTTATGCTGAACCCTTACCATCAACGTCAACGATGATATCGGCTTCAACAATGACAAAAAGGTCGCGAAAGCCCTTTGAAGATTTAAGCAACAAGCAGAAGAAGAGGAGATCAAATGAACATAAAGATGAAGAACCTGTTGAATTAGCATATTCAGCTGCAGCACTTTTAAAACAAGATGGTCGTGAGGATATTGCATACGTTATTGAATACATGTTAAAAAATCCAGATGCAACAGCAAGAATTAAGGAAATGATCAAAAAACCAGTCCCTAAAGTATTATTTTCACCAGAGAAAGCACTGGGTTTGTTGCTTTCATTAAAATTATCAAAATGGCAATACATCACTTTGAGGGAAACAACAACTCGAGAAGGTTCGAAAGATATATATCCGTCGTATTATAAACTTCAAAAGGCTAAGCTTCAGTGTTACCCTCCGGAGACATTTGTGACCATAACGGATAGCTCAGCTTCGATTGCACTCCAAGCATTACTAGATTTAACAGTGACCAGGATTATTGAAAGTCTTCCTAGTACTAGTGAAATACAAGGCAAGCAATTGATTTTAATATCGAAGTGGGGATTTGACGGTGCATCCAACCAAAGTAGATATAAGCAGAAAATAGACAGTGAGCAAGATGATTCCAGCATATTTATGACCTCTTTGGTTCCTCTAAAGTTAACAACAGGAGAAGGTGATACTATTTGGATAAATCCAAAACCCTGCTCTTCTACATATTGCCGCCCAGTGCAGTTCAGTTTTTTGAAGGAGAGCAAAGAAGTTGTCATGAATGAAAAAACTAGAATGGATAATGAAATCCAGGCTTTGATTTCCACAAAATACCAAGCAAATGAGATTAGTCATCAATTGTTATTAACAATGATCGATGGCAAAATTTGTACATATCTCTCGGAAGCTAAATCAAATGCGGCCTGCTACCTGTGTTTGGCTAAGCCAACCGAAATGAATCAGTTAGATAATGTAACGTCAAAGACCGTTTCTACTGGTTCCTATGAATTTGGATTGTCACCACTACATGCCCGTATTAATGTAATGGAATGTCTTTTACACATAGCTTATCGCCTCGATTTTAAGAAGTGGTCTGCGAGGGAGGAATCTCACAAGATACTGTTACAGACCAGAAAAAAGCTTATCCAAGATCGATTCAGAGATGATCTTAATCTCTTGATCGACATCGTTAAACAAGGGTCAGGCACAACTAACGATGGTAATACTGCGAGAAGGTTTTTCGAGTTTCCTGAGAAAACTGCAGCAATAACAGGACTGGATGAAAACCTTATCTACAGGTTTGCCGTGATTCTGCAGGCAATCACTTCTGGTGAGATAATTGATGTGCCTAAGTTTAAAGAGTATACCAAATTAACTGCCGAAAGATATGTAGAACTTTATAATTGGTATTACATGTCCTCAACTGTCCACAAATTATTAATCCACGGAGGTGATATAATAGCCGAAAATGCTATTGTGCCAATTGGGAGTCTATCAGAAGAAGCTTCAGAGGCCCGCAATAAAGACTTCAGAAGATTCAGGGAACATCATTCAAGGAAGAAGAGTAGACAAACATCTAACGAAGACATCCTCAACATGCTTCTTCTCTCATCTGATCCTCTGATTTCTTCAATAAGACCAAAACTGGATGCCCATAAGAAGCAGGTATACTTTAGAGAAGCTTTAGATCTACTCAAACTTCAGGAACCTCCGATAGAGTTCTTGGATGTAATGGGAACTGTAGAGTCAGATTCTGAAGTGGATTCTGATGGTGGTGAAGTATTAGAATAATTTAACTTTTAATATTATAAGTAGTTACTTAATTATTGTAATTTTATTTTCACTTGTATTTGACTTATTTATTTATTTATTTTACTTATATTAATTGTACTTACCTAAATCATTTTATTTGATTCCAATTTAATATTTATTGTGTGTAATAATTTCAATTTATTTTAAATTTCAGTTGATTTCATCTTTTGTTAGATTTAAGTATTTAATTTAATTTATTTTGAAGAATTTTATGATTTCTGATATTTATATTTGATATTCATGATTTTATTATGTTTTTTACATTAATAAAAAAATCAATTCTTTCTAAACTTCTTTTTTAATTTTATAACCCAACTTATCTAAGTATCTAATACTAGATAGTTTAAATCTCATATAAGATAAAAGTTTTTATCTTAATTTAATGATAGTTTTATACTATGGATCTGCATAGTATAAAACTGATAAATTACGTATATTTGAAGCATTAAATATAGCCTATAAAAAAGAATGATAATTCTGCACTAATTATTAAATTACGGAGCTCTTAAACTTAATACATATTCTTTTGAGTGTATCCTTTCGCTAATTGCTTTATTAGGTATTTAGTCTATCTGATCACCTAACGGAGGTCATTAACAAATGAGTACTTTTACAGTACTCATTTGTTATTGATTACCATACCATTACAGGTGACTAGATTAGATTCAAAAATATATAATTTATTATTACCGTGCAAGTTGTATTGAGACGTGAAAATGTTTTGGTTAACAGTCTTGTGATTTCTTAGAAAGTTTTCTGTTAAGATTTATAAAATACCCTAAACTAGAACTAATAATCGCATATTTTAGCATTACAAACAGTCATCAATATAAAAAAAAATTAATAACTTTGACGATTTTTAAAAAAAAAATCGCAAGTGGTGCCGCAAAACAAAGTATATCAAAAAATCATAAATAATTAGTACTATATACGTGTGCAAGGATATAACGGCCAAACTTGTGATTACGGAGATATTGACATTTTATATGTTAGTCCCATACAAATTTTTCAAAAAAAAATTATATCTTGCCTATTTGTGCTCACAATTGTCGCACATCCCATTTTATAGTATAACAATGATTAACAGAACTCGTCCCAAGCAAAAAAATTGACCTTTAATAATTCAAGATTCTATGTCTATGAAAGACGAGTTTCGATCTACTGTGGGGCGCCGCGGCTACTTCGGCGGAGCGACTCAAGCGGCGCAAGTATGCTAACCTCGGTATGGGTTACATATTTGAGCCGTTTGGTGTAGAGACGTTGGGTCCGCGGGGACCGGGAGCTCATCGTATTTTCCAAAATCTATCAGAGCGCTTGTTCGATGCGACGCGTGATCAAAATGCTGGCACCTATTTGGCTCAAAGAATAAGCATTGCAATTCAACGGGGCAATGCTGCCATAGTTCATAGTTCATAGTTATTTATTCATATATAAAATACACGTCAACAATACATTATTTTACAAAAAGTAAAAAATACAATTGTTATTTTGTGCTTATATAGCATGAAATACACATAATAAATAAAATCAAAGAAATAACAATGATAATAATAACAAAATAATAATATTATAAAAATCATAAAACATGTCATTAAATGAGTTATTTGAATGTCAATACAAATTCAAACAAATTAGATACTAGAATTTTTATTTTTAAATGTCAAGAATTCATTATAGCTATAGAACGATTGGCTAACCAGCCAGCGTTTGAGCCCCATTTTGAAAACATTCAGGCTTACCGCCTGTTTGACATCATTTGGAATTTGCCAGCATGCTGGGCACGCTGCCAACTGATAATGGGCTAGAGACTGAGACTGATGCTTTTATTGTAGTGATGTATATAGTTTGTAGTATATAGCAATAGCTGTAGTGTTGTATATAGTTTGTAGTATTTGGTTAAGAAGGTTATTATATACTTTTATCCCGTATTTCAGCACGGTTTCCTCGGGAAACGGGATGAAAATCAAAATGTAAACTAAGTTGTAATTTTTTAACGCGTAGTCTGATTTCAATTATTCTTTTTCTTTTTAGAATAGTGACGAGTGAGTCCGGCACCCCACGGGCAGCGCGGCACCTCACGGACAGCTTGGCACCCCACGGGCAGACCGGCACCCTCGAGAGCTCTTTAATCTGGAACATTCGCCACAATCAGTTTTTTTTAATGGATTAAATATAATGACCACCATAAAATGTTTTTTTTTATGCCTAATGGGTTAGTCTTTGACCACTATCTCACCTCATGGTAAGTGATGATGTGGTCGAAGATGTTGTTTAGGTTAACCTTGAATTACTGGCTCCAGCTGATGCACCAGAAGAGTTATAGGAAGATGTGAAAATTTTGATTATAATTTTACATTAAAATGCTGTTTTAATTTTGGTGATCATTTACTACTTTTGGTGATCATTTACAACTTT
This sequence comes from Plagodis pulveraria, assembly GCA_963890685.1. NCBI lineage: Eukaryota > Metazoa > Arthropoda > Insecta > Lepidoptera > Geometridae > Plagodis > Plagodis pulveraria. The sequence goes on from OY982964.1 coordinate 249,176, forward strand.
TGGGTTAACAATGATTTATTTGGAGTCATTTTGCTTAAATAGGATAGCGAGATGATAAAACTTTGGTTATTAGTTTACATTAAAACGCGGGTTTAATTTTGATGATCATTTACTGTTTTGGTCTGTTATATAATAATATAATATAATAATACTTTATTCAAAGAATTTGCGCATACAATATTTCTTCATAATACAATTACATCAATTGGCTAGAAAATTTATACATTTTAATCAAGAGTATCTGCTGCTGAACTAGGCTTATCATCTGTATTTCAGCATACAGCGCTCCTCCCCTCATATTGGACTGCTACTACTACTACTAGCCTCTACTTTATATGAAATAAAACTTATACAAGTGATTTCTTAAACTAGTTTGTAAGACCGTGCCTCTCTTTGTATAAATGAATTTATGAGTGTGTGTGTGTGTGTGAGGGTGTGTGCATCTATCCTATATGTGTTATGTTTGGGATGTTTGTGTAAGGCAATCTAACATACAGCGTGTCCCAAAATTCAACGATAAGCCGGCATCGGAGCATGGACCTACTCATGACTCCTCGGAAAAAAAAAAAAATTATAACTGTTTTTTTTTATTAATTACAGAGACTTTTATAAATTTCATCGATATTCGATACCCATTATGCTATTTTCAACTACCATGACCACAATTTTTGACATATTTTTGATATTTTTTGTGCATTAGCAACCTAAGAAGGACGGCTATCTACCACAATCCTTTAAAATTACAGAAAGTCTGTAGTTATTTTGCAAAAATCAGTAAAAAAAAAAATTTTTCTTATAATTTTCATAGATTTTAACATTCTATGCACTTTCTATAGTCTGGGTTAAAAAAAAAAGTATGGACACTACCATGGCAAGTTTTATTAAAAGTTGGCGCAACTTTATAAAAGTCTCTGTAATTAAAAAAAAAAGAGTTATAATTTTTTTTTTTTTTTCCCGAGTAGTCATGAGTAGGTCCATGCACCGATGCCGGCTTATCGTTGAATTTTGGGACACGGTGTATATGTATTTGTGGTAATTAAATTAACATTTTTAGAATTTCTTCAGACTCTTCATATGATAGTGTTTTATATATGTAACTTTATCTGGTGGTAAGTTAAACATTAGCCTTTTTTTAACCGTCTATCTTTTGCCGCATACATTTTGAAGACTGTGCAATGGAAATGCACAATCTAATATATGTTCGTTCTACCGCCAAGCAAGGAGAATTTCGGCAAAAAGACGCCGTTTTAAAATTGAAATTACAAAGAAGCGCGCAAAGTACTGTACTTCAACATTTATTGTGCAAACCGCGAAGGAACTCTCTGAGTTACTTAACTACTGTCTTCTGGAAAATACAACCCGGGAGTTTTCAAACTCAAAGTAAAAAGCTCCTTCCTGAGCTATGCTTTGCTAAGAGTGCTTCACCGCAGACCACATCGTTGCTTTATATGAAATAAACAGTGCTCAAATGTAAATAATTAGTCTGCAGTTACGGCAATCGTGAACGAAGTCGCAGGTACAGCAGTAAATAAATACTTAACTCATTTTCCACTTTTGTTGTATTTCAACCGTATGAAGTTGAGTAAAGATAAAATATTGCAAAGGCATATAATAAGGTATTCAAACACTCGTGTAATACTATTATCGCACTCGGCTTCACGTCATGCGATAAACCTACACTCCTGTTTTAATAACCCCTAGTTTAAGACCGTTGCATAAACTACTATTATAACATCTATTCAAAAGGAGATAGTAGGTGAGTTAGGAGACCTCGTGAACAGGGACTAATATAACTTTTTAATCCCGTAGGAACAAAAAGTGATTTGAATTTAGAATGTGGACATTTTTACAAACATTGTATGAACAAGTTTCAGGCTGTATTTTTTATTTTTATTTTTTTTAATTGATATTTAGAGTAATATTTTTTATAACCTAAAAATTATATAGTTGCTCAAAAACTATATCCTGGCTCAAAACTAACTATATACATTAACTGAGACTATTTCTAATTCTCAAGCTGTAAATACATCGACAACTATAACGGATGGTAGTGATAAATTGTTACGCTGCACTTCCATAATTGTTCAAATGTATAAACATTAACCTCTAACTATTTATATGCTATGTCTTATAAACCTAAAACTAAGTTAAGTTATTAAAACTATTCATTCAATCATTTCGTGTCAAAGGCTAATTGGCTCTGCGATATTTTTTGCCTAATAAGTGGCTACCTCTACACCTTTGTCTTAAACTTATTATTTAGTGTAATTAATTGCTGTCTAAAAAGATAAATATAAATTTTAGTCTAGTTTGATCCGTTTTCAACTAACAGAATTGTAGCCATTATCAAGGATGAAAGAAGTAAACCCACGCGAGCGAAGACGCAGACCGGTCGGCGCGTTTAGTAGTAGTGTGCGTTATCAAGTGCGTGATTGATAACCGCGAGATAAAGCGTCTCTTCAAATCAATTCGACGATACAAACGTGCATTATACTGACAGATAAGAAAAACGACTGTAATTAAAAACACGAAGAAATCCACCCACGAAGTTAAATAGAACTTTTATTTAATTACATAGTGACTTTTTTATGAGCTAAGAGTGATGACACGAGCTGGTGGCCTGCCTGATGATAAGCCATTATGGCATATTGAGTAACCAGATTCAGTACGATGTAGGTACGTTGTGATATAACTTGTGACAGTTCTGACGGTGACTGACAAATGCAGCTGAGCCGGGTAACGGGCAGACAGCGCCGTCGCAACGTCAGTTACGCGCTGAGGTCCGTCCTCGTCGCATAGCGCAATCGTGACTCCCAGACGAAGGACTTCAAAACAGTCCGAAACTGGTCGGAATCTTTTCGGTAAATATAACGCGGGTCCTAGCCGGTTCTTAAGCAATTCTATTACTAAATCACAGATAATATAAAACATATTACACCACATTTTCAGATTCAACTCAAAGTCCAAGAGTACATTATATATTCAATAAAGGCAGCTATGATGCTCATAAGGAGGTCAATTACATATTTTAATATTGATTTATTCTACAGAGTACTGTCACATTTAGCAAAAAAAATTATAGAACCTCTGCGAGTTCCTACTGTTAAAATTAATGGAGACGACGAGAATAATCCGCTTTTATTACACATTAACGACTTACCAAAATGTATAAAATCAACATGCGTACTATTTGCAGAGGACATTTCGCTTCTATGCAAGACACCAGTAGATATCGATTATGCAGAAATTAACAAAGTTCTATTCGAAACAAAACGATGGCTTAAGGCTAGAGTGCTTGTAGAGCTGAAACATGAAGCGTAGATATTAGGCTAAGCAATATGCTTGCAATATTTTACCGGGTTTAAACACTTGGTAATTAAAATATGACGAAACCACGTTTGTGTGAAAAACGCAACACCATGCACTCTAGCCATAATGAAAATATTCTACAAATTGAAAACCATAAAACAAAAATAGTCCAAAATTACAAATATACGATAAAAAAAATTAAGTCATGTGCGGGATTCGAACCCGCATCCATCCACCCCTTTAGCCGGGTTATGCTCTATCCAAATGAGCTAACATGACATGACGTCATAACTAAAATCTTTCCTATCGTTCTTTAACCATCGTATTGGGATGGAGCGACATCTATAGTACCTTTAGCAATGTAATCCGCAAAGCAGGCGTTATTGCAAACAACAATATTACAAAAAAATTTCCAATTTAGAACATATCAACGCGCGCCACTAAACCTTAAGACCCTACTGTACAAAAAATAAAATTGAATAAATAGATAATTTTAAACTCATCGGACTAACGCTTGATACATATTAAAATTGGAATAAACACAGAACAAGTCAATTTAGTTATACCCTAGGTGACTTAAAAAGAAACACTAATTACGAAATTGCACTAACAGTTTACTACACGTTCGTCTATTCATGGTTTAATAATGGTATTATCTTAAGGGGAGAGAGCGTAGACTTCGACTGTTTGTTCATCTTACAAAAGAAATGTATAAGGATATTGGTAAATATTAAAGAGCGTGGTAGTTGCAAGCCCCACTTTATACAACAAAACATTTTTACATTACCATCAATTTATGTTCAACAGATTGCTCTTTTGTGCGTAATTATAGAAGCTTGTACAAGTCAAATCTTATCACCTTAGAAACAAGGACAGATTTTCATCAACAAAACAAAAATAAAAAATTACAGGAAATAGCCCATAGATATTTATAACAGAATATCAAAATTTATTAAACAATAAAAAGTTAAACATATAGACACATATTTCATAAAGAAAATCATCTCTCTTAAATACATAAGGCGTACCATTCTATAAATGATTGTGAAATAGACGTCAAATATAATATCATGATGAGTATGTGCGTATAAAACATAAGAGCTTCTTATGTACCATTTTATACACATAATTAATTACCTTGACATATACATTTTAATATTCATTTTGAATGAATTCTAATTTATGTATTAATGATGAATAATGGATTGGTAATTTGAAGATTAATTATTTATGTTTATGACATAATTTATTTTGTATAATGTGTTTTAATTAATTACCTGTTGAAGCTCAAGCCCATGGCGGGATTCGAACCATGTACCTGCTGCGTGGCAGTCCATAGCCAATATCACTGAGCCATTTCTGCTTCAAAATCCCCTCAGGGTTTGCCATAATCACCACGTTTGGCATGGTTTTCCACTAGGAGATCGCAGTTTAAGATATCAGTTCCTCAGAAGGCAATGCTGCCCACCTTCTGGTATTTTACTTTAGTCGCCTCTTACGACACCCACAGGTAGAAATGGGGGGGGGGGATGACATTCTTACCCCGCACAATCTATACTTATAATAAAACTGTAACAGGTCCAATTCTGTACATAGAAGATATTTTGCAAAAAAAAATTTGAGAGCACTCTGTAGCTGATACTGATGCCGAAACTGTATTTTTTTTTTTTTTTTGTCTGACTGTCTGTCTTTCTGTCTGTCTGTCTGTCTGTATCCCGGTCGCGCATCACTCCAAAACTACTGAATGGAATTCAATGAAACTTAACACGATTTCAGTTCATACTACGAAGAAGGTTATTGTATACTTTTTATCCCGAAATTCAGCACGGTTCCCTCGGGAAAGGGGATGAAAGTCAAAATGTTACTTAGTTGTAATTTATGAACGCGTAGTCCGATTTCAATTATTCTTTTTTGTTAGAATAGTGATGAGTGAGCCCGGAACTCCATGGGCAGCCCGGCACCCCACGGGTAGCCTAGCACCCCATGGGCTACTGAATGAAATTCAATGAAACTTAACACGATTTGAGTTCATACCACGAATAACGTTATTGTATACTTTTTATCCCGAAATTCAGCACGGTTCCCTCGGGAAAGGGGATGAAAGTCAAAATGTACACTTAGTTGTAATTTATTAACGCGTAGTCCGATTTCAATTATTCTTTTTTGTAAGAATAGTGATGAGTGAGCCCGGAACCCCATGGTCAGCCCGGCACCCCACGGGCCACCCGGCACCCCAAGGGCAGCCCGGCACCCACGGGCATCCCGGCACCCCAAGGGCAGCCCGGCACCCACGGGCATCCCGGCACCCCACGGGCATCCCAGCACCCCACGGGCAGCCTGGCACCCCACGGGCAGGCTGGCACCCCACGGGCAGCCCAGCACCCCATGGGCAGCTCGGCACCCCACGGGCATCTCGGCATCCTTATTTAGATTTGCCAGCTTGCTAAGATAAAATTCTAAAATCTGGAACATTCGACACAATCAATTTTTTTAACTATCTATCTTTTGCCGGATACATTTTGGAGACTGCACAATGGAAGTGTACAATCTAATATATTTTGTTCTACCGCCAAACAAGGAGAACCTCGGCAAAAAGATACCGTTTTATAATCGAAATTCCAAAGAAATGCACAAAGTACCTACTTTGCTACAACATTTATTGTGCGTACCGCGAAGGAACTCTGAGTTACTTAACTACTGTCTTCTGGAAAAACAAGCTAGGAGTTATCAAACCCAAAGTAAAAAGCTCCTTTCTGAGCAATGCTTCACTAAGAGTGCTTCACAGCAGACCACAGCGTTAATATGAGATAAACAGTGCTCAAATGTGAATAATTAGTATGCAGGTACGGCAATCGCGAACGAAGTCGCGGGTACAGCTAGTAAATTAATATATAAATAAAGAAATACGTAAAAACCAGACTTATTACTTGTAGAAGATGTTACAGTAAAAATCACATTTATCTTACATTAATTGTTTTACAGTTCACTGAAGAAACTAATTTGAGTAAGTTAAGTATTTTTACTTCTAATAACACCTATAGTGTAGTGTAGTAGATTATCATCATCATTAACTGAAATAAATCCTTCCACCAAATCTTACAATAATTAATAACAAAGGACATATAACTGTATCAAACAACAATTAATAAAATAAACAATAATTTAAATATCACAGAAGATTATGAAAAAGGTACAATAATTTGTCGTTTAAGTACTCACAAGATATGCAGTAGAATTCTTAAATGAAAATGTCTTTCACGTGTAACTAAAATTGTCCTTCTGTGAGCGTTGTAATGTTTGGGTACTTTATTGAAAACCGCACACAATTCCCTAAGAAGGTCCATTTATTTGTCTTTGCTAATTCAGCTGCCTCGGCGCTGACGCATTGTCCTTGTAATCTCATTTTGTGACATCTCACAGAAAGATATGAACAGTTCTCATATTTTTAATATGTCAGTAAGTGTAAATCCTATACATAATATCAAACTCATATCATAAATGCGATAGTTTATGATTGTGTATGTTTTTACTCGTTCACATTGAAACCACTGAACTGATTTGGATAAAACTGTGAAGATAGATAGTTTAGGTCCTAGATATAACACATTGCGTACTTTCATCTTGATTATATATCATAATTGTGTATGTGGGTGAAACCATGGGGACCTATACTCTGGTTTTTAATTCGAGATCAAAAATGTAAACAAAGGTGTTAACCGTGCAAAAAAATTACAAGTACTTGGTAATTTTTCTAATTTTGGGAACGGATGGAGCATTTAATGTAAAAAATATATTTAATGCTATAATTTATAGCATTATTATGAAACAATAAAACACTTTTGTATGCGCGTACATATTTACGCATATATTCAAGCCTGAAAAAATTAGTGTCAGATTTTTTTGTTTTTGATAGCCACACTTGTGAGAATATTTTTGAAGAAAAACTATTGAACACCCTGACCTATCAGTTTGACAATGACATATATTGACATTTCTTTGTTTACATTTTTGATCTCGAATTAAAAACCAGACTATAGACATGATAAGCATTACATATTTCACTGTTGTAACGTAACAAAACGTAGAAATAGCTTGACATCCATCGCTATTGCATGTTGTTAGCATTTCGCGAATACCCGCCTGGCTAACTACCATTCTCAAAGAGAAAAGCATTTTAATTGCATCACCAAGCACCATACGGTGTGTTCCAGCAGTTGTCCTTGAAAGCCAGTAAATCTAGGCTAACACTAGGTCTGAACTACATTTTATCATACGATACATGACTGATAAACGCAGTCATTTTATAAAATATTAGGTACAGCTATTTTAGAGTAATAATTTTATTTATCTACACAATTGACCTTTAACAAATGGTGCAGTTTAAGTGAACTGTATTTCCTTATTGTTCAGCTTTTATAAGCTCTTCTCAAGCCTTTAAGACCTTAGCGAAACACAAAGAAACTAATAAATTAGTAACATACTCACACTTCAGTGAAAATAAAGCGTCGCGCACACTCACCATAAAGCGTGGGCGTCTGTTTGCGCACACGCCTCCGTTCGATGACAGCTGACAAGTGACGCCATCTGTCTTCCAACTAATTTGACGTGTCTCGTTGAAGAGAACGCGCGGATTATAACGACCGCTATTTATTTTAAAACAATCGTCTGGAGCATTTGTGTCACGAGGCGATTAGTCTTCCTTGTTTGGATGGGAGGAGCATTCATTGAAATTATCTCTCGTTAGTTTAGAATTATGTCGGATGCAATTTAGGTAAGTACTGTTATTGTCTTTGATTCTTTGCGGTCGGTGTTTGTTAGAACAGTAAATACCAAACTCATTGAGAGGATATCATCAAATTGTAAGTTTTTTATGTACTAAAAACGATACAACACTACTCTACTTAGTAAATAGGTATTTTCTAGGCAAGTCTTGTTGTGTGTTCCAGCGTCATGGTTTTCCACTAGGTAAAACTGCAAGTATTGAATGGTTACTTATCTTTAATTTAAAAAAAAACTGTTAAAGTTAAGATTTATGTCAAGAAAGCAGCTACTGTTTTTTTCTTGTAGAATAGATATACAACTTTGAACATCACACTACTCCAATGCGTTAGAAGTAATAAGTGTTATAAAGTGGTTGGATTGATCTATCGTTTACTTCAATTCATAATAATGCAAATCACTTCCGTAACTGTCCTCTTAAGTTTAGTTGCTTGGTGGCAGAATATGGACAAGTGGTATAGTTTGTAGGCATTTTCAGCTGTTTATTTTATAAATTCATATTACTAAAATAAATATTTTAGTAGCTAAACTGCGTGTTCGATACGACCATGCAGTGCGCGATCAAGGCGACAGACTGCCGGCCGGAGCACACGCTTCGATTGAACAATACAGCTCCTGCGATGCGACTACTCCGCTCGGCTGTACAGTTCTGAAAATTCGCACAGAAATATAATAATCTCCGACGCGATTGATCGACATTGTTTGATTGTGCCATTCAAATCGCATTCGATTGCGTAAGGTGTGTGGACCCTATAATATTTTGCATTCTCAGTCACATAGACACAAACACTAGACCCAGTTAGAGAAAACGATTTAACTTTATCTCTGTGCACCGTTATAATAAACGTCATACAGCATTCTATTTTCATAACAAGTGCATACTTGAGTTTGTAGAGTTTACAAAACGCTACGGTATACAATCCAGCGCATGGCCCGACGTATCAGCGCGCATCTCTCATACATTATGTGCATAATGTGAGCAGGCAGTTGCCGGTGTGCGGCTTGCCTTATCTCACGCGCCCTTCCGCTGTATATTTCGCATAGGCAATAGGATTTCATATGCGTTTCGCATTGTTATGCATTATCCGAGCGCTTTCCAGTTTGTTAACGATTTCATTGATATGAATCTGCTTATTTTACAAACCTGAGCTATTCACATAATGTGAATATTACGATATTCTCTGCTACTGTTGTTTTAACTTGTGACTCTCCCGTGGTTACACTCGCCTGGCTGACACTCGAGAGATTAAGAACTAAAGTCTCGGAGTGACGAGTGCAGCCCATTCTTATATTTCTCATGCAGATCGAGGACCGTGGCACGATAATAGAAAGGTGTTACGCTCACCATCAGGGGGCAACAAAATATTATTATTTGTATAACTGTTAAGACATCCAGCCACGACATTGATTGAAAAAACAGGATAGAAACGCGGCATTGATAATTGTGTACCTAGTAGCTGTGTTAAATATCACTAACACTGTGAGTCGGAGTGCGCTTGGCAACACTTGTAAATATAAAAAAAAATGTTGGCTTTTATCACAGCTTCAAAACTACGTTATAAATCAGCAGAGTTAATAAAGGATATGATACATAGTTATACTGATATAAGAGATTCTAAATTAGTTAAATTTTTGATGTAGACCCCTAAACAAGAGTGGTCTAAAATTTTCCGCATTGATTTATTTTCATTAGAATAAAACATATATAATTATATTTGTACCTTATTCAATGCGCTTTAGACGATATCTACCGACATATTTTAACTGTATGAGCCGGGTAGTCTCCTGCTGAACACAGCCTCGCCGTTGGGGGAGGATTTGTCATAATCCCCTCACTTAACAGATCTTGGGAAGCAATCACTGGGTGCGGACTACCTATATGCTACAGTACAAAACAGTTTTTTTTATTACCTTCTATTGTATTGGAACCATATATACAAAAATAAATATTTTATTAAATTTCAGTCCCATACTTTACCAGATGGTAGGCCTCTTAAGCAAGAGGTCGTCTTGGTATGTACTACCAAAGTGTCAAATATTCTACCTCCAAGCAGCAGTGAGCAAATACTGTTATTCTTAGGTTTGAAGGGTACTGTAACAAGTGAAATTACCGGGCAATCGAGACTTGAAAACGAATGTCTCGGAGTATCGAGCACAGTGCAGACAATGGTGACACTGTAACTGTATTCGACACATGTGATGCTTACCATCAGGCACCAGCTTATTTGTCTTGGTACTTAATAACATAAATAAAAAAATACTCATTTTTATGTCAACGTTCTACAACAAACATATACATTTCTGGTTTGTATCCAACTCCGTTTAAGAGATAGACACCCGTGACATACGGACAGCGGAGTCACATTAATAAAGTTCCGTGTTTCACTTTGGATAAGGAACCCAAATTACTTTCGATCTCCGCGCTACTAAAATAACTCCCGAACCCAGATTAGATTGGTGCAACATTGTTCATTACTATATACTATATTGCGAATTACTCGGGAATTGTCGACAATGGATATTTGAATACAATGTTTGTGCGTCGGGTTTGCTCGCGGCATGAATAATTAATGCCTGGGTGCGTACACCTGCGCCCGTAGACACTGTAGGTTTCTATCTAACGAGACCGAGGCTACTTGCTATTGCAATACCTATTGATAAATACAGGATCTGGAATTAGTTTTTTATAATTATGTAACTTTGAAAATCATTAAACTTTTACGACTTCGTAATGTCAAAATAAGTTGGTAAAATTCCATTCAAAATAAACGTGAAAGTGGTCACCATCTCCACGTATTATTCAGCAACGGTGAGGTTGTAGAGATGTTCCTACAATAACGAAGGAAAAACGTTGTTCTACACAAGTGACCAAATTTGGTCTTTTTCCCACTAGACTTTCCTGGAGGGCAGTAATGAGTTTTGAATTTGGAACATGAATAATGTTCTTTTATGTTCTGAAACCTATAAGAAGTTGAACGAAATATCGTATGAAAAAATATATCGGACCAGTTAGATAAGCGCAGCGCCGTTAGCTGTATGTACAAAAATGAAACCCGCGCGTTTGAACAATAAAGTCTCGAAATGAAATCAAAGAAGAAATTAACGACGACGGAGAATGAAACTAAGACGAAATTAAAAATAAAACGAAGATGAAAAGAGAATAAAACGAAGACAAAATTAACGACGAAGTCTAGAAAATATAAGAGTGTTCCGATCATTCAGAGCGTGATTATTTTCCGAATGCGGTTCCGAGGCTGCGGATCAACTACAGATTTGCAAAAAAATTAGCGTTGTAGCAGGTAAAAATTAACGGAACCAACGGATCGGATGCTAGGATAATCAAGCTATTTATTGGGTGGGTTTGTTCCTCTCAGACCTCTCATTTTCCGCACATCTTTGGTGTATACGGAGTGCAACAGTTCCACATATAGTAAAAACATTATATTAACACTTGAAAGCAACACAGCAAGAGTGTGATTATATTATCTTTTGTATGTGACCCGTTATCTGCAACAGGCTACCGCGAGCGTCTCAGAGATCTTAACAACAAAACGATATAAGAAAGATATGTAAAAAATGCTATTACAGCGTAAGCCAATTTTCAACTCACAATGTATTTGTTATTGCTAATTTCACCATCGAGATATCTAATATTATAAAATATTTAGAAAATTCTTTAATAAAATATTAATATAATATTTTACAAAATGATGTAAGAAATACCAAAATAATATTAGGACAATCCCGACACATTTTCTAAGGAAGCCAACGTGACGTCAGAAATGCCACATAACCAAGCTGAATAAGTTTTCGATGCGTTCCGATTCTACACAAAACATCTTCGGGAGGTTTTGACTCTACAATATAACGATGGAAAATGCTGAATTTATTCTAGTTCTTGCGCTCGACCGTTACACATACCTTATATGTGGCGTTTCTGACGTCACGTTAGCTTAGACATTTAGGCAGAATTTTCACTAGAAATATTTTTGTAACATATTTGGGTTTCCACAAAGTAACGCTATGTATTAATTGTGCACATGTGGTTTATCTAATACCACATCTACCCTTTTTCGGATAATTCAATTTTAATTGTTCGTTTACGTCATACAAACATAACCTTGAAGTAGATCTTGTATTTCAATCACACGTAATTGTGAACGCACACAATAAGGGCAAATAATATTGCTTGTTTAATGTGCATGTTTAGCAAAATTACAATCAATAATAAATAAGTCTGCAGATGTTCTTAACAATTAATATGACTGTCTAGACTCCAGACAGTTAATCCTAGTTCACATATACCTGCAAGTATGAAGTATCCATGAATGCCTCCAATGAGAATGAGACTCCACATGAATGAACCAGAAAAAACGTATTGATCATAAAACACATAACTACATGATAATACAACAATATTACATGCCCATTGGCTGTATTCGACCAATATTTGCTATACCTATCCACAGATTGGTCATACAATTGTAATCTTAACTCTATCACAAACTGTCAAGAACCAATTTTCCCCGTCCCATTATGGCCAACACATTTGCCAAGTCTTGTTTCAGGCAGACATTGGCAGAGAACTGACATTCTAAGGACAGTAGCAAGAAAGCACAGGTGTCCGTTATGACAGAATGTCGTCACGTTGGCAATATTATGGGAAAAATGGTCAGTTTTTATCCTGAATCAAGTTATGTGGTTATGATTCCTGTGACGAAGTGCGCATGTGGAATGGACGCGTGTGAAACGCACTGGACTTCGGCTGATATATGTGTAAATGTGGCGCTTGCACAGGATGTGAGGTGACAGTTAGAGCCGTGTGATATACATCGATATTTCTTATCTGATATAGCTTTTTCCTTCATAACTGTATTAATATAATATAATCGATACGCCTGTACCGTATCCGTGAAATGTACCGGTAGATGTGAACTCGTACAAACATTCATATTCCTCTAATTACTTTATGTATTTTAAAAAAGGGGATATTGTTGTATTTAATGCAGTCTCTATAATATACGAACTTATAAAGCTAAGTCCGGCTAATGCATGCCCTAATTTTTTGTTTGTTTTCGTCATAGATATTTATTTATTTATTTACACACACTTATACATATACAGCATTACAGAATTAATTTTCCAAGGCGCTATATACATGAAACTTAAAAAATATATTATTAAAATGTCATTATCAATATTAAAAGTCAAAAAATATTATTTATACATTAAAAACAATCACATTTTTTTTTTTTATCTAATATAGCAAGCATCATGTACTACTAATCTATAAAATTCGGTCAAGGAACAAGTTATTATGTCGATATGCTCGGCAACTCGATTGAGCGCATGCAGGGTGCGTAGCAGGGGGCAGCTAGCGAGCAGCTTGGTGTGCGCGCGGGGCACCGCAAACAGTCGCGGCCGGCGGCGGCGCCTCACGTACTCGTTCGGCACGCACAGTCCCATTCGCAACAGAACCGACCCATCAAACAAAACGCCTCTAAATACTCTTATCATGTAGTATGCGATTGTCCAATCTCTTCTTACCTCCAACTTGTTGTTATATTATACTACTAATAAATGTTTGTTTTCGTAGCATTTGAATGAATTTTGTTTTTGCTTAGATTTCATTACTGATACTTTTATGATACCCCGTAAGCTAAAAAGGTAACCATATTTTCTCAAGAAAATTTTACAATACGGTTTAATTATCCATAAATCAACTATTTTATTTCCTCTGCAGGTTAGGTAGCATTCGACCTCCTTAGAAAATAGCAGAAGGCGATGTACTACTACTACCTTATGTTCATAAACGTATGCTAATGATCACTTTTATTCGCCTTTGGAGTTTATTGCATAGTCGTGAATGTTATACATGTGTTACATGTTTTGTATAGACAGGACCTGTTGTACATACAAATAGTGGAATAATTTAACATTATTATGTTATATCATTCCACCATTTTGTCGCGAATACTTTTATTAAAACAAAAAGCATAAGATTATAAGATTTAAATAGAATCCTGAGCAAAGGGAAGGTTACAAAGGTACAAGACGCAGTCTCACTACAGCGAGGAAAATAATAAGTACAAGAAAAATAACTTTAATAAAATTAAATTTAATTCAAGTGAAATTATTTAGTTAGTAATGTTGAAAATAGAATTATTTCTCAGGAACTGTTATATTCAATTTCAGTTTTGCTTATATAATATATACATTGCCATCTACCGTATAAAACGACATGTTATGCTAGTCTACCGAAGTTGTAAGAGTCAATAAAATAATTAGCAATAAAAGTAACGATAGAAGGCAGAAAATATAAATTTTAAGAGAATGGAGACGCTAGGCGATCTGTTTATGAATACTAGTAGTTTTACATCTATATGCATTTTTTGATGTCCCTAGAAATTCACACAAATCGTATGTATTCTCCGAAAGGAGTACAGGAGCATCTAAGCACTCATGTTTGGCTAGTATGTTTTGGTTTTCTCACGTCGTAATAGGGGGCGAAACTCTTGTACTTTACGAGGCGTAGTGAGAGAGAAAAGCCCTTCTCACTTAACCATTCAATTGAACTAAAAATATAAAATGTTATTGACAATTACTTTACTAATGTTATTCCACTAATCACAAAAATGACACCGTTCACGACACGAGTTAGGCGTAACAAATACTTGTTGCTCCTTCACGATAGAGCGGCTGTGTTATTTATTAACACATGGGATACTTTTCAGTATCATCATATTTCAGTGTTGTTCAATGTAAGTCAATTTCTTAATCACGAGAGACGAGTGCAGTGTAACAATACTTCGAAGCACAGCACTTGCCGTCATATTTATATATTTTTTTATACACGTCTATTGATAAGATATCATATATGCAAAATTCATTTATGCACGCAAAGGAACATTCACACATTTGACGCATGCGCATGCATAAGCAGAGGTCGATTGAATAGCGGATTGCAGTCTGTACATCGCTGGCTACTAACCGATAAGACTCCACGCCTCGTTGCAACTACGCTATGTACGATTAAATGCGGTAACTGTATATTAACTGAAGAGATGAACGTACTGACTTTCATATTGAAACCGCAGCGGCTGAATCAATTTGTTTGATGCGAGTGAATAGGACGTCGCATAAATCGTGGGTAGAATCGGAATTTGATGCGAGTCTATTGAAAATGGTTGTCGTTAAACAGTTTCATGAAGTCTAAGCGGCAGCGGTGGCAATGTATATGTTGTACTTATTTGAGAATAACTTTTTTTGATGTATTTAATGATAATAATTTGTTATTATTAACTTTAGACATGCTTATAATTTATAATAAATTGTTAGTTGTTCAGGTAGCGTATACAGGTCAGATAAATTGTAGTTAAACACTGTTTTTTTGTGGATGCTAAAGTACTTGTATGGGGTTTAACCACAGGTTTTAACCCATTATAACCGCAAAGTTTATGGGAAAATATTGTCATTTATTTTCTAAAATATACCTTTATTTCGTTCCTAATTTTTGTAATATGAAGTGGCAATACAATGGGGACAAAAAAGAATTAATTTCTTTCTATGTTTTTGTGACTGAACAAGCTCGAAGGCCACCTGATGTTAAGCGGTCTAACCTCTGCCTATAACAGATGTATTTCATCACAAGTCACGAATTGCACTGCACCCGTCACCTTGAGACATAGTTGTTAAGTCTCATGTGCCTGTAATTTCACTGGTTCACAAGGACTGCTGCCGGAACACACCGTTTGGTGCTTGGCGACAGATTTTCTACTTGAGGGTGGTAGCTAGCCAGGCAGACAATCGCAAAATGCCCTTCCCTCATGCGGTGACGCTCAAGCCGGCGGTGGGGATCGAACCAGGTACCTACGCCACAGCAGTCCATAGCTATTACCGCTCAGCCATCATTACTTCGAAATTGATGACGTATGTTAGTGATATCAGGTATCGAAAATTACAATAAAACTCCGTTTCTAAAACAAATTCTTGCCGTAGTACCCGTTATCAATTTATAAACATCTTCTAAGGATTTATTTCAAAAATTTTATATTATCATATTTATTAAAATATAGTAACACAAAACTGAAATTTATGTATTAATTTTAACTCATATAAATAAATAGGATATTGATTTTTATAATTGTGTATGGGGCACACTAAAAGTTTTGCACTTCTAGCTAATCGGAACTATTTCAATTTCGAATATTACATTTTTTAAACGACTTGTGTAAAGCAATTTTGACACTGGAAAATGCACAAGACGTGCGAGACCATACAACCTATAGGGGAAAAAAAAAACAAGTCAGTAATAAAACAAATATTGTCGGGAAATCATTTGTCAATTGTTTTTTCACACATTAAAGTTCTACACGCAACGAGAATTTAGAGCGATGATTTTTTATGACTTTAAAAGTTCTCTCTCTTTGCAATACTGTGCCGCTCGTCTTCAAAATGCTTTTAGGAGAGAAGCACCTTGTTTGAGCACCGTGAGGAGATGGTTTGCTGAATTTGAGAGAGGTCGGTTTTCTTTACATGACGAATTTCGTGAATGTCGAAGGCCTTCAACTGTCGTCAACGAAAATAAAGTGGCTACTGTTAAGCGGCTAATTGAAGAAAACCCGCGGATTACCTATGAGACAATTCAAGGACTATTGGGGATTGGTATGAGCCAAATTCAAAACGTGGAGTTTATCGTTTTGTACCCGAAAAAAAAGCTATCTTGTGAATGGGTGTTTGAAAATGAGAACAGGCCAACTAAAGTGACGCAGGCGAGAAACGTTGGTAAAAAAATTATCGCGTTTTTTTTCTCAGCTACGGATCCCATTGATTGAGAGTGGCTACATTGATTTTGGCATCATTGAATAGTATTATCGGGTAACAACAGAACTCGTTCACTATTTTCGTCACGAGTCTACTAAAGCTATGTTTCTAAAGAGGGACTGTTGTAATTATTACTTATTAAAAATCTATTTCCTAACTATTATGTTCGATTATTATAAAAAGGTTTTGAAGTACTATAACTTAATAATAATGTACTATATCTAAATGTGGTACGTGTGTATAACTGACGGACGGACAATTCTTACAGATTACAGTATTTTGTTTATATTTGCAATAAGTCATGCTCCGCGGATTACATTATAAACTTACAACGAGAGAAAAAATATAGTCATGTGCGGGATTTGACATGCTTACATAATAATATACCAGAATTGAGTAAAACTCAAGCTATCATAATATTGAAGCGCTCGTAGCGAAGTTTACTTAGCTGTCCATAACCGATCAGCAAAGTTAAGCAACGTCGCACGCGGTCAGGAGTTGGATGGGTGACCGCTAGTGACATTACTACTGAGCGCTTTCGTGCTTCGGAGAGCACGTTAAGCCGTCCGCGTCGGTCCCGGTTGTTGTCCTATGATGGCAGTCGTTACAGCATGGTGGTAGGGCATTTTGCGAATGCCCGCCTGGCTAGCTACCACCCTTAAGTAGAAAATCTGTCGCCAAGCACCTAACGGTGTGTTCCGGCAGCTGTCCTTGAGAGCCAGTACTTCTAGGTTAGCCTGAACAACATCTTCGACCACATCATCACTTACCATCAGGTGAGATAGTGGTCAAAGACTAACCTATCAGACATAAAAAAAGAAAAAACCTAGGATTTGAATCTTCAACCGTCCGCCAGTCACCGTTTACTATATCTAGGCCATCTTCTTAGATATACTAAGACCACATAATCTATAACTACCTATGCAGAGCCATCAATTACTCAAATCTATTATTAAAACCTCTTACTACTTTCGTTATCTGTTAGTCCGCCCACCCATTGCTTCTGTCAATACTGCTGCCTGTTGGCGACCAGACATTTCTATCCATGTAGCAATGTTTAAGTGGAGTTGTCAAGTACGCCTTTGTAACTATCCACAGTAGATACAGTCGAGTACACCATTATAATATTGACAATGGGGAGGTTCAGGCAATAATAGGGCTGCAATATTTTATGTAAACGCCTGCTAAGCGATTTATCATATGAAATCACTATGAAAGGAAAAGTAAGAAACACCTCCCTCTGTGCCTGGGCCAGTACCATGTTGGTGGACATGCTCTTTCAATATAAGGTGAGTACTGTGGTTATGAGAGCTAGATGTCCAATGGAACGATAAAACGTAACGAATATAAATAGTTAGGTTTTTTAATTATTTTAAAGGTCACAAGGGACGGTGCGGCAATCAACCATACTACCTAGTGGACTTCATCTGATCGAAGATTTTTTTCAATTAACTCTTGGAATGATGTTACTACCAATATTTAAATATTTTTTTTGTGCTCTTATAATTTGTAAATGTGATTTTAGCTTGGCATGCGACAGTGCTTGTGTAATATTTAGAAATATGACTTTTCTTTCTTTTTAAGTATATCTTAACTAAACCATCTTAAGGAGAAAAAGCGACATCTATAAAGGTTTAAGGTAAGGAATAAGTATGCCTTTAGTAAAATCAAAATCAAGATATCATTTATTGCTTAAGTTATAATAAGATGATAAACAAGTTGAACCTAGAGCACAGAAAATACTATGATGAAACATCAAACAATTAAAAAACAAAAACTCCTTAGCACGTAGTAACCCTATAATATAGATGAATAGTCCAGTACAAAAAATAGTCTGTACCGGACTAAGTAAGTTCATTATGGAATAAGTACCTAAAGCCGGTGGGAGCTCTCAGGTATGAAGTACCTCGGTGGAACCTTTTATGCATGGCGCTTCAGTGGAGAGAGGACGTCTTGTTTGAGTTGGTGTTTGTTTATTTGTTTAAAACATATTGAAGTGTTATCTCTTAGGATGATTGTAAACCTAAGTACCTACCTATACCTTTATAAATTTGGTTAATGGCAATGATGGAACCTAAATGAAGTCTTTTTCATACTTTATATACTAGCCTTTGACCACTACCTCACCTGAAGGTAGGTGATGACGCGGTAGAAGATTCAGGCTAAAATTACTGGTCCTCAATGAGATTATCGGAAAACACTGCAGGTTGTTGGTGATGAATTATTTGCTTTTTGAGAGTGGTACTACCACCAAGTGTTACTCTTTAATAAACTAATTAAACATTTGTAATAAAATCTAATATAATAATAATCTGCTGAAAACATTTCTCTATGATAAATATACTAAATGATATTTCCATTTATTAAATATGTGTCATCAAAAGTGAAATGTTTCTAGTTCTTTGTAGTTTTTTAAAAACTTCACTGATCTCAATATTTCAGCAAATATATAATAGCAAGTTCAAATAAGTTATGCAGCCTTGCATCAATACAGAAGTACAAAGTAACGGTACCTACAGGTGTGAGAGCTCGAGGGTACTCCACACTTTCCACGCACTCCTCGAAACGTCAAGTGTTTTAACCGCACCACATAATCATTCGATATAGAACCGAATAAACTATGCGTGGACGTCGAGAGGTTTGTTTTCGTAATGTTGTGACAGCTTTCATTGTATACTGCTTCTTTTTACATATCTACTGTGGTCAGTAGCCGTAGCAAGAGTGTTGGCGTCAAACTGAGGTATAGTTTTCCTCTCGTAAATTTGTAATTTTGTAAGGTACATATTTGTATCGATTACGGAAACGATTAAAACACATGCAACACATTGGTAGTACGGGATAATTATGCATGTCTGAGGTTTTCAAACATTTAGATTACCTATATGAGAAGCATCTATTTGTACCTTGTACTGCGGGAGGACGTCGATTTCACGTCAAAAATAATACAAAACACATCGATTGTTATGTCAATGACGAGATGGACTGTCATTTGTTTACCTTGTAAAGAAAAAGAGAAACTCTGCAGCCAAAACTCTTATCTTGATCGCTGCTTATTTATCTTGTTAGTCCGAAGTGCGAGACAACAGCAAGTGAAACGACTAGACAACGAGACTAAGAATCACTAATGTTGCGATGTGCAGTGTCACGCAGGAAGGCATGGAAACACTGCACATTAATCATCAGGTCAGCAGAAAAAATCTAATATATTTTCAGTCTATTCGTAAGTGAACCCAACCATTTGACTATAACACGTTTAGCTTCGAATACTGAGCGGTTGAACACATTCATGTAATATTTTGTTAGAGATACGTGTTTCTACAAATGGGCTAAATTTTCTAGCAAAAGTATTATTATTAGTTGGTAATTTAATTCTAAATTTCCCTCTCGTCAGTTCACACTATGAAATAAATAAAAACTTAAATTAGTTATTTGATTCCGGTAATAATGTTTACTGCTACGCGATAAATAAATAATAATGGTTCTAGTTAATATCAAACTACATAATTAAACGTTGTGTGGTATACTGTAGTAGTCCTCAGTAGATACAAGTTTATTACTAGTAGTCTTGTGCTACAAATATCACAGTAACGGAATGCAATTAAATCTACTTAGTTCAACATCAACTACAAATGATTCAGTCTATAAAAAGTTATTCTAATTGAACCGTCGTGACTGGAGGCTCGTAGGAACCGTTCCATTAATTGCCACCAAAGCTATTAGCAGTAAAGTACAGGTCGTGCCGCCAAGTGCCCGCGTATCGAGGAATCACTGCGAATCTTGCAATTTTTACAATATTCTAGTTAAGTAGCTGATTCTTAATGCCTATTGAATTATAAAATGAACACTTTAATACCACTCTGTAAGCATTGACTGTTCTGCACATAACTGACTGCTTAGTGACACGGTAAACATTGCACCTCTAGTATTAAACTCCAAATAAGGCTTTAGAAAGAGAACGATGGAAACAAATTTTAACATTTGATTTCCTGTCGGGTGTGATATTATCCTGTTTGGAAGGTATTATTCCTGAAACATGACAGGAGAAATTCTAGAATCGATAACTTCATAGTTTCAGCTTTGACCACTGTCTACAGAATAATGTTGGTAGTTTTTCATCCATATTTTAAAGTATACTACTCAAGAATATTATTTTCTAATATTACTTTAAATGTAAACCAACAATTTAATTAAAATGAAACCAACAATTAAATTCGGAAATTATTACTTTAAATGTAAAACAACAATTAAATTAAATAACAATAAAGCGAAGGCTGGTTGTAAACCCTCGTTTTTATAACATTTACATGTGTTGTTTTTGGGTCATCAGTGAATTAAGTTGGTAAGACACACTGATTTAGCACAACACCCCACGAATAATAACGTAAGTAGTAGCATGCTGCTCATACGGATCATTTTTCCCCTCCGTTATCACGTCGCGACTCGACTCTCATGGGAAAGAACGAGCATAGCAAGTGAAACATATATTAATCAGGAAATTAATTAGAGAGAGTCACAGGCCCCGCGGTGCTCTACATTCCAATCAAAATGTTATTCAGCAACATTCGCCATAACTCATGTTAATTTAAGCCCTTGTCTTAATATGTTTCTCTCGTGACCATCGCAATTAAAGACTCTATTACTCGACGACGGCGCAGAGTCAGGGAGTGTACTGATTTATGCTCTACATGCAAATGCTACATTCGCACACTCCCGGCTAATGGGAAATTAATTGATAGCTCTGGTCATATTTAATTACCATCGTGATGGTAGCGAGTAGTGTACCCCTCAGGGGATATCATATTACTAACTCAGACTTTGTTAGGGTTAAATACAATGTTAAAATTGTTTGATACAACCACATAAATTTGTGTTTGATTAGGTTTACTTATACGCTGACAATTAATTTGTGTAGCAAAAGCTACTACTGTACTGTACTGTATCAGCCGGATCGTCCACTGCTGAACACAGCCTCCCCTATTAAGGGGGTATATGCTATAATCCCCACACTTGGCAGGCGGCTTGGGGATCGCAGTGTAAGATAGTAGTTCTTTAGAAGGCGCTGCTGCCCACCTTCAAGTATAATTATTACCTTAGTCGCCTTTTACGACACCCACGGGATGATATGGGGAGGTGCAATTCTAATCCGTCACCTCACGGGAAATACTAACACGCAAGTATTAAGACAATCTACAAAACATTATAGGCTCATAGGTAGTCCAAATGTTCCAATCGACTACCAGTTGCTGCTTGTCCAGCATGCAGGTCAGCATTGCCCCGTTTGATTGCAATGCTTATTTGACCAACTAACATTTTGATTACGCGTCGTGTCGACCAAGCGCTCTGATAAGCTTGGGAAAACATGAATTCCCTACGGACCCAATGTCTCCACAACAAGCGGCTAAAATAAGTAATTACGTATATATTTGATCGAGTTAAACATACTTGCGCCGCTTGCAGGCTCCGCTGAAGAAGCCTCGTTAGTTCGTTGATTTTTTAAAGATAACATAGATATATTATAAGTTATAACATAGGTAATAGTCCTTCATGGTGGGGTACCCCCGCAGTGTCACATATTCTGCCTCAAAGCAATAGTTTGCATACTCTACTGTTCGTATCTGGAGCTCATAGTTAACAATGATCGGATTCCGTAAGTAATAATATCAATAAAAGAAATATCTTGACTTTGACTATGAATAAATCAGTACTGTGTAAAGGCGTGAAGGTCTCTGTAAAGTGGAATACTGTGACAAAGAGACATAATAACCCACGTGTTGGAGTGAGGAGCGCGATGTCATGCAGCGCAAGGACGGTGGCACTACAACTGCTATAGACAGGCGTCTACTTCTCATCTCTTAACCACATCAAAATCACTCCTATGCTATTTCCAGAAGGGATATGCAGAGGTTTACGTAGTCTACACGTTGCTCTATATATGTATTGATTTATTTCAATTACCAGTTACATTTACAGCAACGCCAAGGCATGCAACTAGACAACAATTAGAGAACAACTAGAATTAATATTATTATATGAAATAACTATCATACAGTCAAGTTATCTAACTATAACATAAAATTAATAATGTCAAGTTTTAAATATCATAAAATTAATCAAAATTTAGGTATGGATATAGATAAGGATGGTAGCCATAAATCCGATTGTAAAGAAATCTAGCGTTTTTTTTTTATAATTAGCTACTCACTACAGGCTCTTGGTCCGTACTCTTTTTTGATTGCACACATACATTTTCCAATTTTACAAATTACATTCTCCATACATCATTGACGTTTTTACACTTAGATGTAAGTTAGTGTAAAAACTACGTGAGTCCATATATAAATTAATTCTAAGTTTTGTTAGTAACATGCTGAATCCTATTTTATTCTAAAATTTACACATATAATTTTAAAATTAATTTATTCTATGATCTATACAGTCAATTTGTCCCGGATGGACCTGCCACTGACTCCGGGTGCCTCTTTCTCCTTAATATTTCCTCCACGACCTCTTCGTCTTCGTCCATGAGTCTTCGTGAGGGTCCCATACAATCGAATTGTATTCTAGCTTATTCCTAACAAAAGCATAGTAAAGAGTGATAATGGTACTCCTATTTTGGAATTGCCTGGATAGCCTGATGACAAACCCGAGTGATTTATGAGCTTTGCCAGTAATCTCAGCGATGTGGTAGCTCGGTGTCCAGGGTCAAACCTAGGTCACCCAACTGCTTCACGCGCTCGAGATGAACACCGCCAATGTTGTAGGGTACAGTATGGACGATTGAGTGCGAGTGTAAGTTATGGTTTTGCACTTCGACTCAAGATGGTTACGTTCACTCCAAGCTACAACATTATAGATGTCCCTCTTTATTTAATTTAATATGAGGCGAGGTCTCAAGCCCTAGGCTTTTTTTCAAAGTTATAACTGTGTAACTCAATGATCTGACCTAAGATTCCAAAACAACACTTATGCCACTTCGTCAACAAGAGTTGAGGGAGTGGGCCTCCACTCCCTCAACTCCTGTAAAAGAATCCTCTATTATAGTATCTAAGTATTTAAATGTGATTCACATCCATGTAGTTTCTTCATGTTTTGGGTTCCATACTAAAAACATTAAAGTTTTATCCAGAACAAACAAGTTATTTTGTTGACAATGTTCTCACCTGATGAACAATATTTGTAAACATGAAATGAAGGTACTAAGCGGACAGAATTCCAGAGCGCTGCTAAAGTTTCTAGTGATTACAATTATAACAATTGGAATGGTGTCATTATTAAAAATATGTATAAAATATAACAAGCTTTCGACTTTTTCCTGAATTTAAGCAATAACTGATAATCGAGCAATTTACTCTAACTGTAGTGTAAGTTAATCTATAATTAATTTCGGCAAGTAGTAGCATAAGCAGTGGGCATTGGTACTGCCTGTGGCTGGCAATGGCCTTTAGGTTGCTTAAGTGCTTTCATCGTAGTATCGGTAATGTATTAACAATATACCACCGGAAAAAGTATACCTGTTTCATAAAAATACTTACAACAAAGAACACAGCCACTAGTAGTAACTCGCTGCGGACGGTACGATAAAAGAATAGAAACGACACATACATGCCTACCTTAATAATTAATTCTAAAGTATACTATTGAACTAAAATCATATTTAACCTTTTACGTTAATTTATGCCATTACTGACCTCACCTTCCATCGACCTATTAATTTCGCTATCAGCTCTATTACTTTGGTTAGATCATAAAATGGATGAATACATATGAACTTTATTAAAATTATATTTATAAAATATTTAAACAAGATAAGCTATTACTTAAAAGTCCATTAAAGTGTAATAAGGAATTCGTAATATGACTTAAACACGAGATAACATCTGTATTTCGATCGTAGACGTCGTCGTTGATTTGCAAAACGAATACTTGTATTATGTCTGAATACATTTTATATACCATTAATTTATTTATGGTATTCGTTTCCTACATAAATTGTTCAAGATGGATCAGGCTATAGACATTTGACCTTTATAGTAAACATGTTTTATGAAAGAATCTCAACTGTCAGCCACATACATCCTTCCATACATATTATATGAAATACAAAATATGTCGCTCGAGCCCTCGTGTTGCTATATTATCATGTTGCATGGGAATAAACCGTACGAAGGATCGCCTCGCTTTGATGACTTCAAGTTTCCGTAGCAAACTGAAACCACGTTAATACACGTTTTTGATGGTATTTAGAAGTTTGGCCCAACAGGTTAGCTCTTGGCGAGCGAAGTCAGCTCAGTCAAGTGGCTTGGTGCAGATCCGGGCACCGCGGCAGCGGACCAGATAGTGAATACTAATGAGACCCCATCTTGTCACACTTTCTTGGATTGGAGGGGGTTTTGGTGAGTTCCAAACCACATACAAGAGTTCCGTGGCCTGGTGTCTCTCTGATCTATATCCGTGGCGAAAGGGGAGCCGAAGAAGAGTATATATCAGGTAAGTACTTACAGAGAAAATAGGAGATGGACTAATATACTTATGGAGAAATCAACGTGATCATATCTATTGGATTAAAATGTGCGCCTAAAATATACCTTCGATTTGCTATTTGCATATTAACATATCACCTAAGAATTATACAATTAAACATAAATTAAATACTTCACACATTTACAACATGTAAGAATGACATTAGACATCTCTTTCTCTGTATCTAGTCGGTCCCTCATTTCTGAGGATCGTGATCACTGGATTCACTTGAACAGATGATCTCATAGACGCCCTCGCCGCTAGATGAAATTGGTAGAGGAGGTGGCTTCTTTAACTATCTCAGACAATTGCATTGTTTTGGGAATCGACCTCGTGATATTTTGCATTCTGTGTTTCCAGTAATGACAAGTTTTCCAAGGTTTTAACTCCTCGCCGGATAATGTGGGCAAAATATGTCAATACGCGCTCGAGCCATATTATGGACAACCCAGTCTTAATATCAAGCTGGGCAGGGCCGTCCACTGCATCCTCAATATACCCTTCTAGCACCGCATTTCAAATACATCTATCATTTGGCTTTCTCTTGCTTTTATTGTCTAAATTTCTACTCTGACCATTGTTATCCGTCTCTGATTTTTGAGACACAAAGGGAATTTTAGTGCAGTGGTTTACCGGTGCCTTCTGCACCAGGTATTTAAGCCCCAAGGCCATTGTAGCTTTTTCCTGATGGTTTCCAAATAGGGGAATGTGTGAATAACTACAATTGTCTTCTTCATTGTTCATATATCGTGATATGATTGACGGACAATGCAAGGTCAAAAGGGATTTTTTAATATTCTTATTTTTGCAACAACCCATGCTCGGTGGATTACATAAGTCATATGTCATGTTAGCTAAAACGGTCAGAGAATGCCCCGGCTATAGATGGATGGCGCGGGTTCGAATTCCGCACACGACTATAATTTTTCCACTTGTCATTTTGTAATATTTTAATAAAAGGGAAGAACTTCAAGGGAGAACAATAAGAGAAGAAACTGGGGGTTCTCTAACCTCTTGGAGAACGCACGATAGGTGAAAGTAGATCTTAAAGGTTGGATTCAAGAAAAATATGCGCTATGTACGTATGTTTAAACAAATAAAAGTGAAAAAAAAAATTAAGTAGGTATCTTCTTTAACCTTCACTAAAAGGACCAGTTATACCCTAAACTAAGACGTGTTGAAATTTTAAAATAAGACAATCGCATCCTTGTCAAAGGTATTATTTTCTCTAATTTGCGTCATCACAAAAGGTCCTAGCCACATGCAGCGCGGAACGATATTGAAACGAAGATTTATATTTCCCGTTACAAGGACCAAAGAGATCTCCATCGCCAATATAAGATTTTACTACTGTGTTATCTTCCTGTGTTCGAAGTAGAGCCACAAAAGAAAAATAATAACATACGTATACTATTCGTACGTATGTAACAAACCAATATAAGCATTCATCCTCTTTCTTTTTACCGGGACATATCCTAAGATTGTATGTTTACAATAACAGCTTCGTCAAGTCGTGCACCGCAGCAGCTGCCGCCATGCGCCACCACCGCCGCCGCCGCCCGCCAGCGCCACAGCCGTCCTGCACCGTTCAAAACAAATCCATACCATGATTGCTACCTAATTACAGCATACGTTTGAACAGATACATACATTTGATAATGACGATACTAACTTCGTAAGAATATCCTCCAACTTACTTTTAAATAGAATCGTAAAGATTTTCGGACCAATGTGATTTCAGTCACACCGTTAGATTTTAGAACCGCCTATGGGCGAGTTTTACTCACAACCCAAAAAAAACCATATTAAAAATCGATTCTACTCTAGGGACCCCATTCAATTTAAAATTATATTTATTAATATTTTTAAACTTACAAAATATCCGCTTCCGCCATACTAAAAGAATCAACCAGCTATCTATCGAGGTTCCAAAGAGGTGTGAGGGGCGAACGGACAGCAATGGCTTAGTAATAGGGTCCGTTTGAACCCTAAAATATCAAAGCATAAGTAAAATATAAGAATGACATATATGGAAATTAAATTTTATTCGCGTGCTATATGACATTTTTTTATTCGTGTTGTATAGTTTTAAATTAACATTTACATATACATTCTGTTAATATGCTAAAAATGTTATACAAACAAAGATAATGCCGCGGGCCATTGGCATTAAAATGGAAAACAACCTTTATGCGGATAGATGTAATAGTAAACAAGAATAGATGACTATATATACGAGTAGTTCACCGGAACATCACAGTCCTTATGTTTTGCAAATTAAAATAAAACTTCAGGCAAATAATATATCTAGCACTTCCTTTGAATAGTGTCAACTCAATATTGATCACCTTCCTGAATACACATCCTTATGTACGTATCACATGGTGAATACACAACATACAGTGACCAGAGATATAAAAGTGAAAGTCGTATAGAACCGCCAGAGGCGTGAGGCGGAGGTGAACCGTGCCATTAATTGGTAGGTAATTGTGCGCCCATCTATTGTTATTATAGTGTTTGGTCACGCTACTGCTAGCTGCTAAAACAAAGTGCTCGAGATAGATTATTTGACTTATAGTCAATCCTAAAATGTGAAAGCTTATTTATATATTATACGTGTTTGTTACAGCCGTTACGGAGTCTAGTCCGGTGTCTACATTTGTTAGCAATTCACCCTATACGTAATTCATCCAAGTTTTAATTCAAGTCTTATTTCGTCCATCTACATTTCTTCAAGTACGCATTTCTTCCAACACGCATTTCGTCCTATACGCATGTTATCCGATACGCATTTTGACTAATACACATTTCGTCCAACACACATTTCGTCCTATACGCATGTTGTCCAGTATTCATTTCATCCAGTACGCATTTCGTCTAGTACGTATTTCGTCTAGTACGTATTTTGTCCAACACCTAAGTAGCGGCTGAACAGTTTTTGATAAGTGAAAAGTGCTGTATACTATACATATAGACTTTTGGATCCTGGCGAAGCATATAAACTTGTTAATATTTAGGATACCGTAAGAGAAAACAGGACCCTTACAAAGTCTACGTTGTCTGTTGAGGCACTTTTTTTGTAGTTACTCTATCGTAAAAGCGGTATTACGTAGAAGCATCTTTTTTGGAGTGAGGACATCTCAAAGTAATAAAGTCTAGAGTCATACGAGTCCAACTGACTACAATGATTATTCCAGTAAGAGAGATGGTATACAAATCTTTGCTGCAGTTTTCCCAATCGTTCACTTGTACATCGGACTCCAGACGGGGCTGCAGTACTTTAGAATACTACGTACATAGCAGTTAAAAAATATAATAGAAATATCGGGATCCTTAAAAAATTTCGTCTGCCTAGAAACCAAAACCTCCAAGGCGAGAATATTTTTTAGCAATGTAGTCAATGTGTTTTCTAAAATCTAGCTTTCTAAAGCTTTCTATATAAGGGGAATGTTATTTATAAAGTAAGATATTAGCGTTGGTTTTCTTTGTCTGCAGAAATTTACAATTAGGACCATCTTATTGTTTGAACACCATGTCATTGTTTTTGTCCAAATCAACCAAACGTCATTTATATATGTTTCAAGTAACCATTACTTCGTATTACGATTGAAGGCAATTTTCCGTACTGAAGCTACTTTCACGTTTATAAATTAAAAGCTATCTATAATAATAAATAACCTAATAGCAGGTTATATGTACAGAACGCCGACAAATAGAGACAGACCGGTGCCGGTCAGCAATTTGTTCCGCTTTCAACCCGGGAAGTGTCACACATACATTTGTAGATCACTTTCCGCCCACTTTATGCTCTTAGCTGTATCAGTTTGTCTTCTTCTATCTTACTAACCTTACACAGCCGATAAGAGCCTTCTTCTCAAAGAGAGCATGTATGGGTATAACATAACCCTCCACGCTAGCTCGGTGCTGATCCACGGAGAAGATAATAGGCCGTGAAAAGCTCCAACGTAATATAACAACCGGGACCGACGCGACGCCGATGGCTGGATGTGCCCTACAATTCGAAGGGTCCAAATCACGATAACACTCTATTGTAAATGCCATTAACGGTCACCCATCCACGTAAGGACCACAGATAATGTTGCTTAATAGGTATATTGGATCAACGTTTTGTTAATTTAAACCTACGATTCATACAAACATACATAAAATCACGCCTCTATCTCGTAGGGGTAGGCAGAGATCACCGATTTCCTTACAAAATTACAATTAGAAATTTACGAGAAATAAATATAGTCATGCGCGGAATTCGAACCCGCGTCCACCCATTCTTATAGCCGGGATATGCTTAGACCACTTGAGCTAACATGACAATGACTCATAACTCCAATCTTTCCTCTCGTTCTATATTTAACCATCGTATTGGGATGGAGCGACTCCTATAGTTCAACTCACGTTGTACTACAAACAAGATTTACACTTACTTACATATCTCTTTCGCTTCATCTGCACTTCTCAATCATTACATTTGAAGCAGTGATGGCTCAGTGGCATTGGCTATGGACTGCCGAGCAGCAGGTTCATGAATCGAATCCCGCCGCGGGCTTGAGCTTCACCGCATGGTGAGAGGGCATTTTGCGAATGCCCGCCTGGCTAGCGACCACCCTCAAGTAGAAAATCTGTCACCAAGCACCTAATAGTGTGTTCCGGCAGCTGTCCTTGAGAGCCAGTAATTCTAGGCAAAACCTGTAAAAACCTTCAACCACATCATCACTTACCATCAGGTACGATTGTGGTCAAAGGCTCACCTATCTATAGAAATATGCTTTTTACGTTTTCAAACCCCATATCTTCACTGTATTGAAAAACAGATTTTTTTTCTATATCTGAACTGAAAAACAATAATCATTACATTATCGAACCTGCTCACAAAATTTTACGAGAATGGATTGAGAAATGCAATCTGTAGAGGAGAACAACCCGACATCTAGACATACAAAATCATTGTTGCCGTAGCTGAAACGGACAAAATTTGTAATTGACCTTCATAAGAGCGTCGTAGACGCCTAAATTGAATTAATGATTTTGACTTTGACTTTGTCCCTTCGCTCTTCATTTGGACTTGCTTGGTAAATAATACATCAATAATTCCCTTTAAAAAACATTGTAAATATATTTTTTTACACATTTTTGTCCGGTTCATTAATATAGCTACATGTAGGAACGGTACTAAAGTTAATGCAATGAAAGTTGGTAATGTTACGAGTTGTTCTAATGACAATACACATGACACCATCAAACTAATATAGATGAATATAGAACCTTTTAGTTCTATTTAAATCGAAATAATTAGAACCTTCTATGATCTGTGGCAGATATGTTTTCCAGGATATAAACGTCTTTAATTTAGTTCTTTTATACAACTAATTAATCATTAAACAGTTTTAAGTGTATTAATTTCAAATTATTGTATAGGTAGATTTTAGATTACAGATTAAATTGAAATATGAACTATTTAAGAGTTTATTAGGTACTCATGTCTGATTGATATTTTAAAGTCGTGGAATATAATCATAAAAATCTATCGTAAAATCGATTTTAATGGCGCATTAAACGAAATCATTATCGATTTCCATTATTGTGTGACTTTTAAGTATAAATTCATTTGGAAACTGCTCGTCTAATTCGATTTCACCGACCGATTTATGTCGGGTTTACACGATCTCAGTTAAGTAGGTATATGTGTCATTCATTACATTACAAGCTTTGCTTTTGGGTTTACTAGTATACACTATTTTATATTACTTACTTTACTTGTCTCAGGCTACAAAAAAAAAACTTTATTCACTGTCTCATTAAATGAGAAGTTTTGTCATAAATCATATACTCAATCACACTTATAACTTAGTATTTATATCACACGTAAATCATAAACAAATTAAATATATATATATATCAGAAGTATATTATTGGAAAGTCAGATTGATCTTTTTGAAAAGTGTGTTATATATATATATGTCCAGTATATTATTTATCACAAAATTTCTCATTTAATGAGACAATATATAATAACAATGTATCTTATAGGCAAACACTTTCGTGCCATCAAATTTTGCTATTTTCTTATACAAACACTTTTTTTTTTTTTTTATAATCTATTTTAATTTAAATACACCAAAACACTTTTCAAAAAGATCAATCTGACTTTCCGATAATATACTACTGAGGAATGAGTGCGTTCGTTAAATACTAATGCACCCATCAATCAGTAGTCACTTCATAGTCTTAACAATTTTTTTTTACATCTCGACACTAATGTATTCTATTATTGTCACAGGAAACACTTGACAGAGTTAATTTTAAGAATAAACTCGACTATATTTTAACGTTTTTATTTTTATAATATTCTTTTGTTTTCGGTCATTACAGTATATTATATCCTTAGTTAAAATATTTACTTACATCACTATTGATAGTCATTAGGCCCTGCTGTTAGAGCAGGGTGGAAGAAATACCTAATATCGGATGTAATTAGTAAAAAACAAACTAGAATTGAATTAAGTACCTACCCGGGCCTACCCACGCCTTAAATCCGGTGGAGCTGAACAGCCGACAGTGGTCGTGAGCATCTAAGTCCTCAATAAAAAAAGGATTAAGTATTAGTAATAAAATACGTATTAAATAATGAATACAACAGAATAATAACTGTAAATATCATCCAGAACTTTCAAATGGTGTTGAAAGTTCTGGATGATATTTCAGTTATTATACCTTGCCTAGTGAGGAAAAATTAGTTTTTTTGTAACAGACCTTAAAGTATTCGGATTACGAATTTACGACAGGTACATTTTAAGTATCACGGAAACGATATCAGTGCGATATATCAAACACAACGGCTTGCGGCTTGTTTTACCTTACACTCACACACGACTGCATTCAAGTCGTCGCGGGTGTACTGTTATGTGTGTAGTTAGGTCGTGTAAACAAGGCATTATATCAAAACTATTTACCACCAATGTGATCATTTGTAGTTATGTGTGTGGGTTGTGTCGTAAAAATGACATATTATAATGACAGTAACACTTCCAACGCCGGCGATGCGCGATGGCGCGTACACGGTTCCACTGAAAATTCATCAGTCCAGTAAAATATATATTTTATATCATGAACATGGAATTTTGTAACTATACTTATAATACGCCATGCAGGTGTTATTGCAAACATAACAATATTAAAAACTATACTAATAGGCATTTATCTTTTTCGTTACAATTATAAATTACAAATATTTAGGTACTGGGAAGATAAACTCACAGCCGCCGTCACTATTGGTGTGACTTAATCGACTGTAATGAAGATTTTTTTTAATTTATTTCCGGATCTGTATAACTTGAATAATAATAATAATAATGTTTATTGACATAACTTACACTGAGAAAAATCTAAAGTCAAAAGCGCCCTAATGACGGCCAATTTATATGGTATAAGGCAAAAAACCGCCCAAACGTAAATACGTACAAAAACGCCTTCCAACTAGAAGGCATTAAACGAGGTCAGTGAAGGCGATTGTTTCTTTTCGTCTTCATTTAAGGTGTATTTTGTGGTCTTTCTTAAATATTGACTTTTCGATGAGGCTGATTAAGTCGTACGTTATAGTGATAATCACCGTATATAAACCGCCGTAAAAGTAAGGTATATTTTACTGTCAATACTGCAATTATTATCGTATAACAAGTTCAATTCTGAAAATACTTTACGGAAGGCGTTTTTGACGGTTGTGTTTATTATAAAACATGGTACATTTTTATTGATTGGTGAAAATCATCTTTTTTTTTTTTTTTTTTTTTTTATGTGGTTTATTAGTTTTTCCACAGACTCCAGGGTCCGTGCCATTTTTAGGTTAACTTAGAAATTTATTAATTAATTACATTACTATGGGGAGCATTACATATTTAGCGGGGAACACAGTTATTAGGGATGCTAATCTTACATAACTATTATATATACTATTACAAATATTATATATACTATTACTATTACAAGAGAGAAAAGAGACAAACTGGTTTGCACAGGCATTCTGAACGGACCAGTGTCTTCAAGCAGCACTCGTTCACGAGTTGACTCGCGTGCCAGCCATCGTCCTCCTCAACCATTTGTGAGGGAAGAGGGCGACCCGACACACGATGCCGCCGCTTGCCTACACTTTATCGTGAGCATGACCGTTCCGAATGCCTGCGCCAATCCGCTTGCCAAAGGGAGAGAAAACTACAATTAAAAACTACATTCTTACGCATACAATAAAATTTGAACTCTTGAGTTTTTTATTATTCTGACCCACCGACGTCCATTTTCACCAGGGCCTCTATCACCACGCTGTTACGATCTCTAATGGCCATCTTTAGGTTATAATCGCGGATGTCTTTGCGCCTTGCAGCCACCGCTCTCCGAACGAACCGTCCAATAGCATCATTTGCGTCGTCAGCGTAGTACGTGAAAGTCCCGGTGTGCCGTGAGACTGCGACGACTGCGTGTGGGACGCTCTCGTGCAGCTTCATTCTACCCTTGGTTTTTATTGCGATTACTGACTCGTATGTCAGTCCCTGTGCTTCGTGGATTGTAAGGATACGAGATCCTGTGCCTGCTCCGTAGCCCTCGTTGGTCAGGGTCTCCTTTTCTTCCTGGGTGTGAACCAGAAACAGGGTGTTTGGGAGAGTTTTGTGAATTTTCGCATTCGTATATCCTTTCTGCTCTAGGGACTGGATACGGGGAGCCGAGGAATATATACCTGAGTATATTTCCCTCAACGCGTACGCGACATCCATTGGGTTCCGGTGCGTACACAACAACTCTTGGCTGATGTTTGTAACCAAGTTAGGGCGATTGTACCTTATCTCGAAGAGACCTTCTCTGTCAATGTAAGGTAATTGATTTACATCTCCGATGAGGACAAGTTCGCCAACTCCGGACAGCCTTGAAGCCATCACAACGGCCC
Source organism: Plagodis pulveraria (assembly GCA_963890685.1). Classification (NCBI taxonomy): domain Eukaryota; kingdom Metazoa; phylum Arthropoda; class Insecta; order Lepidoptera; family Geometridae; genus Plagodis; species Plagodis pulveraria. The sequence continues at coordinate 283,557 of OY982964.1, forward strand.
CGAAATGGTTTATGAGAGCTTCATCCACCAAAAGGCGGCTGTAGCTCTCATTCTTCTTAAAACCATTTACGAGGACCGAAGCCATGGTGCGCACCTTGGTCTTTGCCAAGTCACCGATTCGGTGCGCAAGCTTCTCCCTCAGGTCTTTGGCTGCCTCCTTTGTTGTTGTGATGATAGCGTCTCTGTCCACATCGAAGTTGCGTATCACCCAAGTTGACTTGCCGCATCCCGGCACTCCATTGACCCACTGTATTTTAGGAACTTCCCAGCGTTTCCAATATGCCTCGACCTCCGCATCCCCCGAAATAGATTTAGCCATTTCAAGGATCCGATCGTCGAGCATTATCTTGGTACACCGGGCTGTGACTACAATGGGGTCATTTTGGGGTGTCACGTACTTTGGTTTGCCTGTTCGTTCTGTTTCTGCCTCATCCAGGACCACAAAACCTCTTGTCGCATTATAAGCCGCCATATACTGACCAGACATCGTTCCCTTGATGACCTGGGTTGTGTCATTGTCGTATATTGCGGCTTCTGCTTCCTCAAGTCTCACCTTTAGTAAGTTTTCGTTTCCTAGCCTAAACGACTGCAAGATGTTTTCGCAGGTTTTAGCGTTGACTACTTTTGTCGCTTTCGTTATGGCTAAGAACTCTATGAAGGCGTTTGCTGCGTGGCTCGATGGTTCCTGTGCTGGGATGTATTGGGGCGGACAGACTTGTCCCTTGTCAGCTCTCGTTCTGGTTTTCTTTGGTAGGGCTGGCTGTTCTGCTGGCTTTTTCGTTTTTGATTGGGTAGGGGATAGGGAGGATGGTAGTCGGAATAGGCTTCGTGTAGCGGCGCTGAAAGCTGTCAGGAACGCTGAGACGCGGCCGCTGCTCGTTGTTGGGCTGCTTAGCCGGTTTCTGATTGATGTTGTGAAAATCATCTTAAGAGTTGGGAATTCATCTTACGTAGTTACAATTCAACGGTAAAAGGTCAAATTTGATTTAAGACTTTAAGTCGTTTTTCTCAGTGTATGAGACTAATTTAACAATTAAAGTATGAGACTAATATCTAAGTAATATGAGTATACGTAGGTGAATATAACGAAAGATGCGTTAGAGTCTGTAGTGAACATGAAGCGCGAGTGCAAACAAATCGCGCTAGAAAGCCTACAGACTCTGTACGAGACGGTCCTTTCCCTGTCAGACTCAAGGTCGAGACACATGTGCAACCTGGAGAAGGAGCGCACAAGACACGCAAATGAGTTGGTGGCAATTGAACGGGCACACAACAAGACCATTGTTGAAATCACGAAAAATCTTGTCAAAGAGATGGGCCTAGCCAGACACGACATAGCTGCAACTCTGACAGAGACGAAGGCAATTCGTGACTGGCAAGGCTATGAGACCAGGGAGCCCCACAGACTCATTAAGGAAATGACATCTGAGGTCAACATGATTAAAAATCAGTTAGTGGCCTTAAAAGAGAACGATAGGCCACTAGACCTTGCGCCTCTGAGGAGTGAAAACTCTAGTCTAAAAGCTGGAATCGACGCTCTTCAGAATCAGTTAGACGAATTAAGACGCGAAATATTCAAGTTCTCACAGAGTCTGATGGGCCTTCAAACAAAGAGTGAAGAGACCCTGGTCCAAATAAAATCTACGCCACCCCCTCCCCCCTCCAACAATGACAAAATTATTCAAGAAATTAAGACCCTCAGTGAAAAAATTCAAACCCTTACACACGATCCCAAATCACCACCCCCTCCTATCTCTATAAACTTAGATGATCAAATACAACCTATTACCGAACGTCTCGAAGCCGTGTCGTCCGAACTTCGCACAATGCGACAAGAAAAAATTAACGCACCCCCCCTAGCCCTCAGCATCGACGCCGAACTAACCCAAGTAGAGCGTAAACCTACTTATGCCAAGGTTGCGTCAAAACCTCCTACAGACCGAAAACCAAACCACACACTGATAGTATCAACAACCAATCCACAAAGCACGGCGCAAAACGTTATCGACAAAATAAGAGATGCACTGGATACGAAGACGACAGGAGCTAGGGTCGACCGGGTCCGGAAAGCCAGGAACCAAAAAGTGGTACTGAGCTGCGGTACCAAGGAAGACCTAAATCTGGTCAAAAGTCGTGTTCAGCAAGACAAATCTCTTAGGGTGGAAGTTGCGAAAGCGGGTAACCCTCTTGTCATTATAAGAGATGTTTTGTCCTATCTCAAGGACGCCGAAATAGTCGACAACCTGCTTGCACAAAACAAACACTTGCTGCAGGATGTTGACTTAAAGGATAGTACTATCAGAGTGAGGTATAGGAAAAAGGCCCGCAATCCACATGAGTGCCATCCGGTTCTAGAGTTGTCCCCAAAAATTCACAAAAACCTGACCGAGGCAGGAAAGGTCTACATAGGCATCCAGCGGAGGCCTGTGCTAGACCATACACCTCTAGTGCAGTGCACTAAATGTCTTGGTTATGGGCATACAAAAGCAGTCTGCCGGGAGAAAGAACAATACTGCAGTTACTGCGGGAAGTCTCACTCCTGGGAAAATTGCAATGCAAGGAAGGAGGGATCCCAACCCAGGTGTAGAAATTGCTTGACTGCGCAGGGATCAGTCATCTCAAATGCGGATCTAGCACACAATGCGTTCAACATTTTGTGTCCGGAAAGGCTAAAATGGGATGGCATAGCGCGGTCCAGAATTTCCTACTGCTAAGGGCACCTCCGAGACCCACAGCTCAAACCCCAGTAGTAGCGGCAAAACAGGTTTGTACTTTATCCAAGCGAACCTGCAACACTCTAAAGTAGCAACAGTAGAGCTTCTTAAGGCTGCAAAGGACAAGGGTATTTCTGTCGCCTTGATACAAGAACCCTATGTAGGGAACACAGGCGTGGTGAAACAGTACCCGGGAACGCAAATTATCCAATGCACCCTTAATAGGAAAAAACCGGTAAAAGCTGCTGTAATAGTATTTGGTGACAAGCTGGAGGTAATTCACGACCCCCAGCTTGTAACTGAGACGGAAGCAGCAGTTTTGCTGGTAAATAAAGACCTAAAACTTGGAGTCGTTTCTGTTTACTACGAAGGGGATCAAGACATCGAGCCGTACATAGAGAGGACTAAGGCATTCTGCAGAAAACTGGCGACGAAAGACATCATAGTCGCCGGAGACGTCAATGCTTGGAGCCACTGGTGGGGAAGTGAGATAGAAAACCAGAGAGGAAAAGCCTACAGCGCGTTCCTTAATGAAATAGGCTATCAGATTCTCAACAATGGAGATGAACCTACCTTTGAAACCTACAGGAGAGGCAGAGCGTGTACAAGTAGAGTTGATGTAACCGCTTGCAGCGCTCCGCTCTTGGGAAAAATCAAAGACTGGCAAGTAGACAGAAGTATCACAACGTCGGATCACAACAGCATCACCTTCACTTTGCGCTCCGGAAAGGACTTAGAATCCCTAAAACCTATTACGACGCGCAAATACAACACAAAGAAGGCTAAGTGGTCAGATTTTACGACCAATGTGAAGACCTGTCTTGAGGCAAAAAACATCACGCCAGCCTCCGTGAGAGAATTAGATAGCAACGAGGCCCTCGAAACAATGATCACAAGCTACACTAGTTGCATCCACGAAGCCTGCGAAAACACCATCCCAACGTTTGGCCAACGGAAAGGGGACCGGATTCCCCCGTGGTACACTAAGAAGCTAAACGATCTCAAAATCGAGGTCCTAAGGAAAAAAAGACGCATAAGGAACGCTGCCCCCTGCCGAGTCGATGCAGTAGTAAATGAGTACCAAAAAGCCCGAGAAGAGTACAAAGAGATAGCCGATAAAGCACAGACAGAAAGCTGGAAGGAATTCTGCACGACCCAACTCAAAGAAAGCATGTGGGATGGGATATACCGAATCCTTCGGAAGACCTCACGGAGGCATGAAGATATGCTCCTAAGGAACGACGAAGGAAACACCTTATCCCCACAACAATCTGCAGAACTCCTAGCCAGAACTTTCTTTCCAGACGATAACGATAACACAGACCATCCGTGTCACTCGGCAATCCGTGAGAGTACAAGAGCATCACCATCCAACCTACCCGACGATGACCCACCATTCCTGCCAGCGGAATTGGACTCAGTGCTCCTAGCACTGAATCCAAGGAAAGCCCCAGGATCCGACGGGCTAACCGCTGACATATGCAACGCTGCTATCCAGAGTGAAAGGGATGTATTCATGGCTATAGCTAACAAATGTCTATCGCTGAAATACTTCCCCAAGCAATGGAAAGAAGCGCACGTCATTATCCTTAGGAAGCCCGGCAAGACGGACTACACTCATCCGAAGTCTTACCGGCCCATAGGCCTCTTGTCAGTTCTTGGTAAAATCGTCGAAAAGCTTTTGATCGGCAGGCTGCAATGGCATCTCCTCCCTACCCTCAGCCCAAAACAGTACGGTTTTATGCCACAACGCGGAACTGAGGACGCCCTCTATGATCTGCTAGAGCATATCAAAAAAGGAGTAAACAGTAAAAACATCGTACTCCTTATCTCCCTGGACATAGAGGGCGCCTTCGACAATGCATGGTGGCCCACTCTAAAACATCAGCTAGCGGAAAAGAGGTGCCCATCAAACCTCTACGAGATGGTATGCTCATACCTCCGCGACCGAAAGATCAAGGTCAACTATGCCAGAGCAGCACACGAGAAGGAAACCACTAAAGGTTGCATCCAAGGATCCATTGGAGGTCCAACCTTTTGGAACATAATCCTAGACTCGTTGCTGCAGAAACTGGATAGCGAGGAAGTATACTGTCAAGCGTTCGCTGACGATGTCGTTCTCGTATTTACAGGCCAATCAGATACCTTAGAGCAGAAAGTCAACACGACACTGGATATGATAACGGAATGGGGTCTACTTAACAAACTCAACTTCGCAGCTCATAAGACCAACGTGATGCTCTTGACAAGGAAGTTGAAGTACGACATCCCGAACCTCTTCATGTCTGGTGTCAGACTTAACCTCGTAGAGGAGATTAAACTGCTAGGCCTTGTGATCGACCGAAAGCTCACCTACAAAGCACACGTCTCCGCGCAGTGTAAAAAAGCAGCAGACATATACAAGCAATTGGCGTGTGCAGCGAAGGTGACTTGGGGACTGAACGGCGAAATTACGAGAACGATATATGTCGCAGTGGTGGAACCCATCATAACTTATGCCGCAAATGTGTGGGCACAGGCAGTGGACCTCGAAATGAACAGATCCCAGCTATTTGCCCTACAAAGAGGTTTTGCCCAAAAGATATGCAAATCCTACCGTACTGTTTCTCTCACCTCAGCACTCGCCCTTTCAGGTCTACTTCCAATAGACCTGAGAATCCAAGAAGTAGCGAGCCTGTACCGAGCGAAAAAGAACCTCTCTCTTGACTACCTCCCTCCGGAAAAGGAGCTCGAACAAAGCGTGCGCTTTATGGACCAACCCCACCCGTCCACGAGAACATCCGTGGAGTACGAGCTTCTCGAAACCGACACCAGCCACATCACCGGACCCCAAATTTACACAGACGGCAGCAAAATTGAGGGGAAAGTAGGTGCTGCCCTTACCTGGTGGGAGGAAGGAAAAGAGATCAGCTCTTCTAAGTTCAGGCTCCATCCTGAATGCACAGTCTTCCAATCGGAACTTTATGCTCTTTACAGGGCAACTCAACAGGTGAAAATGAGCAGAGATCCACTAGTCAACGTGCTTAGTGATTCAAGATCCTCTCTAGATCTGCTCAAAAGTCCCAAAACGAGTCACCCCCTGGCAAAAAGCATAAAAGAGAACATTGGTAAGATTAAAGCTGAAGGTAGAGATATTCGCATGTTTTGGTTGAGGGCCCATGTGGGAACCGCTGGTAACGAGAGAGCTGACGAACTTGAAAAATCAGCGGCACTCGCAGATGCCTCCCAAGACTATGACAAAATTCCCCTGTCTTATGTCCGAAGAAAAATCCGTGAGGAATCTATCCGGAAATGGCAAGATCGGTATGAGACCTCAAGCACAGGTGCAGTCACAAAAAAGCTTCTACCGGATGTCACCAAGGCATACCAACTGACGCGGACTGTGAAACTGTCACCCCTTGCAGTGCAAATGATGACAGGACACGGGGGAATATCCGAATATCTCCACAGGTTCAAGCTGAAGGACAGCCCAGGATGCGAGTGCGATCCAAACATCCCCGAGACGGTATGGCACATAATTTTAGAATGTCCCCGCTTTTCCACTGCCAGACAGGACCTCGAAATCTTGCTTAGCAGGAAACTGCTAGAATCTGATCTGCCCACCATCTTAGCAGATACAGATAGCAGAGCACACTTCCTGTCTTTCGTTGAGAGGTCCTTCAAAACAGCGGTGAAGAGCAACTCGAATCTACCCCCCCGCTCTAGTACCCCTCTTACCCTTCCTGCCCCGATCATAGCCCCACACATCCCCGATCCAAAAAACACAGAAATTTCCCAACTGCTGGCATATGGAGAGCAAGGAGAGCCTGGGATTCGCATCCGAGGCGTTGCTCTCTATATGGAAGGCAGTAAAGAGAGACTCGGAGTAAGCTTCTGTCATGCTGGAGCCAAGAGCCGCGTCCGATTATCACCCGGGCTCGCTTGCTTGCTGAATGGGAGCAGCTTTAAAACAACTATGAAGCGTAAAACCTACAACGCGATGCCTGTGAAGGTTGTCATGGGAAATCCATGTCGTTTATTGCGACTGAAAAACAGGACGGTCGTACTAATCGAGTGGACGGACAGGACACCCTTTGCTCAAGCATGTTCGTTGCTCTCAAGTATTGCAGAAAATGCCGACAGAGCCCGAGTGATAAGCGTAGACGCAATGGTAATAGAACACTCAAAGGGAGAAGTTGCTGACCAACTTGGGTGCATTAAAGCCTCAGAACACCATGAGGTAGTTGTGTATGAAGACAGAGGAGAAAATCTTAGTTACCTCAAAAAACCCATACACAACAATGCAACTGATTGTTGGGGACATCCGATCCCGAGTTCAGTTACCAAAAGTGGCTCAGAAAGGCTCCAAGAAAGAGCAGAGGCAGAAAGAAGCCAGGAATGTAGCCCAAAAAAGAATAGTGGGCGAGTCGCCGCATTCCTGACAGCTTTCGGTACAGCAGTAGGAAGCTTATTCCGATACCCATCCCAACCCCGAAACCCAATGCCCACAAAACCACCACCCCGTGGCAAAGCACCATCAAAGGTTACCAGGACGAGAGCCGACATGGGACAGGTCAGTCCGCCCCGATATATCCCGGCACAGGAACCAACGAGCCATGCAGCTAATGCCATCCTAGAGTTTCTAGCCATTATAAGGGCAACCAGAGAGGTCAACCACAGAAACTGCGAAAACATCTTGCAGTCTTTCAGGCTAGAAAATGAAAACCTTCTAAAGGTGAGACTCGAAGAGGCAGAAGCCGCTATATACAACAACGACACATCCCAGGTCATCAAGGGGAAAATGTCAGGTAAGTATATGGCGGCATACAATGCAACAGGCGGATTTGTGTCCCTGGACGAGGGAGCAACGGAGCGACTAGGGAGGCCTAAATACGCGACACCACAAAACGACCCAATAGTAGTAACGGCCCAGTGCACCAAAATAATGTTAGATGACCGTATCCTCGAAATGGCTAAATCTATTGCGAGGGGATCGGACATAGAGGCATTCTGGAAACACTGGGAAGTACCGAAAATACAATGGGTAAATGGAGTTCCAGGATGTGGCAAAACAACTTGGGTGGTAGGGCAATTCGATGTGGACAGGGACATCATTATCACAACAACCACAGAAGCAGCGAAAGACCTGAGGGAGAAGCTTGCGCACCGAATCGGAGACTTGGTGAAAACCAAGGTGCGCACAATGGCTTCAGTCCTCGTAAATGGTTTTAAAAGGACTGAGAGCTACAGCCGCCTCACAGTGGATGAAGCTCTCATGAACCATTTCGGAGCCATAGTCATGGCTTCCAGGCTGGCTGGAGTTGGTGAACTTGTCCTCATCGGAGATATCAATCAGCTGCCTTACATCGATAGAGATAATCTCTTCGTATTAAGGTACAACCGCCCTAACCTGGTCACAAACATCACCCAGGAGTTGTTATGCACGCATCGGAACCCAATGGATGTCGCGTACGCACTGAGGGAAATATACTCTGGTATATATTCCTCAGCTCCCCGTATTAAGTCACTAGAGCTTGAAAGGTACACGGGTGCAAAAATCCCCAAATCCCTCCCGAACACCTTATTCCTGGTTCACACTCAGGAAGAAAAGGAGGCCCTAACAAGCCAGGGCTACGGAGAGGGAAAGGGATCACGCACCCTTACCATCCACGAGGCTCAGGGACTTACATACGAGTCGGTCATCGCCATCAAGACCAAGAGCAGCATGAAGCTGCACGAGAGCGTCCCGCACGCAGTCGTTGCAGTTTCACGTCATACTGGAACCTTCAGATATTACGCAGATGACGAAGAAGACGCCATAGGACGGTTCGTTAGGAAGGCGATGGTTGCGACACCAAAAGCTATCCATGATTACAACCTCAAAATGGCGATCAAAGATCGAAATAGCGTGGTAATGGAGACCCTGTTAAAATGTGACGTGGGAGAATGACAAAAAAAAAAAAAAATGTTAATTTTTGTATGTTATTTTCATATATATAATATTATTGTAGTCCCAAATTATAAATATGTGTAATAATTGTAATCGTTGGCACGGGTATCCAGAGCGGTCATGCTCACATAAAGGTGTTGTCTAGCGGCGGTGTTGTGTGTCGGGTCGCCATCTTCCCTCAGAAATGGTTGAGGAAGGCGATGGCTGGCACATGCGTCAACTCGTGAGCGGGTGCTGCTAGAGAACACCGGTCTGTTCTGAATGCTAGTGCCAATGACTTAACCGGAAAAAAAAAAAAAAATTTCTTTTAGCACTGTTCCCTCTTAGAATGTTGTATGTATATTTTCTAATTCTAGTAATAATTAAAAAAAATATATGTCACTATTAAAAAAAAGGCACGGACCCTGGAGTCTGTGGAGTGTAGATTAATAAATAAAAAAAAAAAAAAAAATATAACATAAAATAAGTTTGACAACTTTCACCTTGAATTTACTTAGTATATAAATTTTAGTCATCGTATAAGTATAAATCATTAGACCTTAGCAAGTGTATTTAGTTAATTTAATCAACTGGTGCATATTTAAAACGCACCCCAGAGAAGTATTTAATATTTGAGTGCGGTGTTCATATTGGGCCCCAGTTTTTGTGAAGTCGAACATCATTAACGCCAGCGACGACCACGTGGTGACAGCCGCGTGTACATCACCTAAAACGCAAAGTATAGCTGTACATTTCTCGTTCAGTGCCCAAATATGCAAGTCTGTTTTTCTTTTTTGGAAAAAACTACAGTCCTTAGTCATTACAAAATGAATATTTCAGAAATATTACTTTTTCTATCTTCACAAATAGATCAAGAAAAGTGCAAATAAGTAAAATGAATTGGACTAATACAGTATCCAGTACCTGCACTTACCGAATCTCCCTAATATTTAAACCGGCCAATAATGAATTGGCCTCGCACACCAAGTGTTCCGTATCAACACAACAACACAGAATGTAAGTACTAATAAAAGATCGTTATTTTTGTAAGATAGTTCGAAATTCTAAGCGGAAGTCCGACCGGTTTATTTTATAATTATTAAAATCATGACAAGTATTTATCGCCGTTATTGTGCACAACGCAGTAAACACAAATAAACCTGCCAAGTGCGAGTTGGACTCACAACGTATTGTACGTGTTCCGTAGGTATCAACACTGAATTAAACATAAAATATATTTTTTCCGAATCAAGTTAAATATGGGATTTAACCCCCGCTACCACAGCATAATTAAAATTACACCGGGACGGTATCCGGGGAGCTATCACAGGTTCAATTCCAACAGGAAGGTATATTTTATCCGAAATTCAATGAATGCATAAACTACCTCATTGGTATTTTACACAATATACTTATTATCAAACCGATGACGCTTTATTCTACCTCTTCTGAGCCTTTATCGCAACACCGATATTTTTTGAACGTGCTTAATATATTTTGTTTGCTCTGACCTACTCGTATGTCGAGAGCTGACAAAGTGATTCACTAACCACACTCAACTATTATCAATAGAAGCCAGAAGCTAAAAAATAATAATAAACTGCGCTGACTACCAATTAAGTATCAGAAATACGGTTTTCCTGCTCTTTGTGTTCGATATTATAATTTTGTTAAGTCACAGAAGCTGTTGTTAAGTTGTTTATAAAGAACGAGGTTTGAAGAGCGCTTACTAAATGATTTGTATCCAAAGAAATACTTAAAACGAGAGGAGGATTGTTGACAATAATAATATCATCAGTATTTTCAATATTGACAGTGCCCATGATTTTTTAATATTTTTGTTTGCAATGCCGCATGCTTCGTGGATTACATTACAAAATTACAATGAGAGGAAAGAATATCCTCCAACCATTCAGATTTCAGCTTCATCCCCATACAATAGTTAATAACGAAAGGGCTAATGAAACCTTGGCTAGTTTATGCTTCTGCCAGTTAAAGGGTTATGTGCTTTAAATCACACGTTCTATCTCCACATTACACATGCCAGTTATATTATTTAGTACTATCTCATTAAAATAAAATTCATTATAACTCCTCAAAATTAACGTTCCCTTGTCCTCTGCAAGAGAGATCGGTAAGGTGTAATATATTTCCTAACAATACAAGAACACAGCTATGAAAAGTATGATTTCGATAACAACACATACGACCACACAAAGACATCATGGTAAAAAAGATTTGGTTTTAGATTTATAATAGTTCGCCTGCCATGCCTATCAATATTTAACTTTGTATTCTAACTTTGAAAGAGCGCCGTAGACACCTACACTAAATAAAAGATTTTGAAAGTTTTATTAAGGTGTAGTCAGTCGTCAAAAGGCAAATTTGGAATGATTTTTACAAATAATGTACACAAAATTACAGGCACATGAGACCTAACAACTGTACGTCTCAGTGTGACGGGCTGTGCAATTCATCGTTGACGAAATGCGTATAGGCAAAGTTTAGTCCACTTAACATCAGGTGGGCCTCGGGCTAGTTCCGTCACAATAACATAAAAAAAAGTTGACAGATGAATGAAATATTATAATATTCTAGACTAGCTGTACCCGCGACTTCGTACGCGATTGCCGTACCCGCAAACTAATTATTCACATTTGAGCACTGTTTATCTCATATTAAGCAACGTTGTGGTCTGTGGTGAAGCACTCTTAGTAAAGCATAGCTCAGAAAGGAGCTTTTTACTTTGGGTTTGATAACCCCCAGCTTGTTTTTCCGACCGAATACAGTAGTTAAGTAACTCAGAGAGTTCCTTCGCGGTTCGCACAATAAATATTGAAGCAAAGTAGGTACTTTGTGCGTTTCTTTGGAATTTCGATTATAAAACGATATCTTTTTGCCGAGGTTCTCATTGTTTGGCGGTAGAACAAAAATATATTAGATTGTACACTTCCATTGCGCAGTCTCCAAAATGTATCCGGCAAAAGATAGATAGTTAAAAAAATAGATTGTGTTCAAGATTTTAGAGTTTTATCTTAGCAAGCTGGCAAATCTAAATAAGGATGCCGAGATGCCCGTGGGGTGCCGAGCTGCCCATGGGGTGCTGGGCAGCCCGTGGGGTGCCGGGATGCCCATGGAGTGCCGGGCTGCCCGTGGGGTTCCAAGCTCGCTCATCACTATTCTAACAAAAAAAGGAATAGTTGAAATTGGATTACGCGTTCATAAAGTACAACTAAGTAACATTTTGACTTTCATCCCCTTTCCCGAGGGAACCGTGCTAAATTTCGGGATAAAAAGTATACAATAACCTTCTTCGTAGTATGTACTCAAATCGTGTTAAGTTTCATTGAATTCCATTCAGTAGCCCATGGGGTGCTGGGCTGCCCGTGGGGTGCCAGGCTGCCCATGGGGTTCCGGGCTCATTAATCACTATTCTAACAAAAAAGAATAATTGAAATCGGACTACGCGTTCATTAATTACAACTAAGTAACATTTTAACTTTCATCCCCTTTCCCGAGGGAACCGTGCTGAATTTCGGGATAAAAAGTATATAATAACCTTCTTCGTAGTATGTACTCAAATCGTGTTAAGTTTCATTGAATTCCATTCAGTAGCCCATGGGCTACTGGGCTGCCCGTGGGGTGCCAGGCTGCCCATGGGGTTCCGGGCTCACTCATTACTATTCTAACAAAAAAGAATAATTAAAATCGGACTACGCGTTCATAAATTACAACTAAGTAACATTTTGACTTTCATCCCCTTTCCTGAGGGAACCGTACCGAATTTCGGGATAAAAATTATACAATAACCTTCTTCGTAGTATGTACTCAAATCGTGTTAAGTTTCATTGAATTCCATTCAGTCGCCCATGGGGTGCTGGGCTGCCCGTGGGGTGCCAGGCTGCCCATGGGGTTCCGGGCTCACTCATCACTATTCTAACAAAAAAGAATAATTGAAATCGAACTACACGTTCATTAATTACAACTAAGTAACATTTTAACTTTCATCCCCTTTCCTGAGGGAACCGTGCTGAATTTCGGGATAAAAAGTATATAATAACCTTCTTCGTAGTATGTACTCAAATCGTGTTAAGTTACATTGAATTCCATTCAGTAGCCCATGGGGTGCTGGGCTGCCCGTGGGGTGCCAGGCTGCCCATGGGGTTCCGGGCTCACTCATCACTATTCTAACAAAAAAGAATAATTGAAATCGGACTACGCGTTCATTAATTACAACTTAGTAACATTTTAACTTTCATCCCCTTTCCCAAGGGAACCGTGCTGAATTTCGGGATAATAAGTATATAATAACCTTCTTCGTAGTATGTACTCAAATCGTGCTAAGTTTCATTGAATTCCATTCAGTAGCCCGTGGGGTGCCGGGGTGCCCTTGGGGTGCCGGGTGGCCCGTGGGGTGCTGAGCTGCCGGTGGGGTTCCGAGCTCACTCGTCACTATTCTAACAAAAAATAGAATAATTGAAATCGGACTACGCGTTCATAAATTATAAATAAGTAACATATTGACTTTCATCCCCTTTCCCAAGGGAACCGTGCTGAATTTCGGGATAAACAGTACACAATTACCTTCTTCGTAGTATGAACTCAAATCGTGTTAAGTTACATTGAATTCCATTCAGTAGCCCATGGGGTGCTAGGATGCCCATGGGGTACCGGGCTGCCCGTAGGCTTCTGAGTTCACTTGTCACTATTCTACCAAAAAAAGAATAATTAAAATCGGACTACGCGTTCATAAATTATAAATAAGGAACATTTTGACTTTCATCCCCTTTCCCGAGGGAACCGTGCTGAATTTCGGGATAAACAGTATACAGTAACCTTCTTCGTAGTATGAACTCAAATCGTGTTAAGTTTCATTGAATTCCATTCAGTAGCCCATGGGGTGCTGGGCTGCCCGTGGGGTGCCGGGCTGCCTATGGGGTTCCGAGCTCACTCATCAATATTCTAACAAAAAAGAATCTTTGAAATCGGACTACGCGTTAGTAAATTACAACTAAGTGTACATTTTGACTTTCATCCCCTTTCCCGAGGGAACCGTGCTGAATTTCGGGATAAAAAGTATACAATAACCTTCTTCGTAGTATGAACTCAAATTGTGTTAAGTTTCATTGAATTCCATTCAGTAGTTTTGGAGTGATGCGCGGTCGGGATACAGACAGACAGACAGACAGACAGACAGACAGACAGACAGACAAAAATAAAAAAAAATACAGTTTTGGCATCAGTATCAGCTACAGAGTGCACTCAATTTTTTTTTGCAAATTATCTTCAATGTACAGAATTGGACCTGTTACAGTTTTATTATAAGTATAGATATAGATGATATGGACTATTCTACCTGATTCTAAATCACGATTTCATATATTTCTCGCTATAGATAAAAATCATGAATACATGTTTGACATTTCTTAGTCAAGTTTTGTGTCTATATAGCAAATTTTATAAATACAAATAATTTTTCTTATCATTATGTAGTCACCATGTGAAAAAGTAGGTAAAAGATGTTTTCCGTTTTTAAAAAGCTCACATATATATCACTAATTTAAAAAATACGCTCACTTTTTTTAAATATTGCGTAGTTTTCTTTCGCTCACTTGCATACAAAACGAGGTATCTTCGTCCTGCACCCTGGGGCTGACATTTATCATAGAGCACTTCATCTTAATGGACTGCTACCATTTTTTTTGTAACAATAACACTTTCCGACACGGGATCAAATCCAAAACACTTGGTTGTACGCTTATGCCAGCACCAACGAAAAAAATATGTACATCAGTAATCTCCGGAAGTGAGAAACAGTAACACATAGATGTTTTTATTCACAGCGCCGAAGAACTAAACACGCTGTTGCATATCATTAGCAACCATGACTTGCATGCAACAACTTTAAATGTTTTACACATCTCTAAACCCCTATCCCAGTACAGAATTGTAAGCCTTTATGCAAACTTTGAGTGAACAAAGAATCGTCTTATTGTGACAGAGTACGAACCTTGTGGGAAAGGCGGCAGTTAGGATTTAAGTCCGTTGTGCATTGAATGCATAATTCTTTTGAATTATAGGTTTTATCGAACAACGCGTTTTGAATATCTTGTTCAAATCTTTTGTGGGAATATCTATTCAAACCTTTTCAATTAATTACTAAATCTATCATCGGATATTGTTATTTTCTACTGCTTCACTAGAGGATTAAACCTATGGAAGCAATAAGCTACTTAGTACCTAAATGCAAGGTTTATTATAATTTTGAAAACGCAAGTGTATATAGATACATTTGTGTAGCTGCAAAACTACTGAGTTAGGTAAATCAAAACATTTTGCGAATGCACTCGCCTGGCTTCTCGTACCTCTGTCGCTTATTCCTTTAAATTATCCATGAGAAGCATTACTTATTCTAGACCTAGCCTTCTAACAATAACAAATAAAACAATGTAAGTCTTCTTCATCACATCTATTTAATTTAAAACTGAATTTATAATAGCAGATTTGGATACGTCATTCTCTACCCGCACAATTGTATGTGAAATGTATAAATTCAGCGCGAGTGGAGTTAGTAGTCAGTAGTTAGTCGGAAACGGGCTTATCAGTATAAATAATAAAACATTTTTGAATCTGTGCCGCTTACTGTATCAGCCGGATCGTCCACTGCTGAACACATCATGACGGGATTTGCCATAATCTCCACGCTTGGTAGGCGTCGTAGGGATCGCAGTGTGAAATATCAGTGTCTCTGTGTGCTGCCCACCTATATGCTGGTGTGTTACCCTTAGTCGCCTCTTATGACACCCACGGGTAAAAATGAGGGGGGGTGACATTCTAGCCCGGCACCCCACGGGCAAGCAGTGCCGCTGACTGAAAGTTTACTTCGCGTCAGTCAAAAATCGCAAAGATTATTCCAAAATGAAACAGCGACACCAATCAAGTACTGTTAGTTAAACAGAGTTGATCAGAACCAGCGATGATGGCCGCTGACTAGGTAGGTATATACTCAGTGCAATTCAAGTGGGCCAGCACGAGTGTGGGAACTGCTCCATAATGGATTCCATTACATTTTCCCGTTCCAACAAACAGACATACATAATCATGCACGACGACATTACGATCCCCCATTTCGTTAAGCGTTTTTAAACAAATATTTGATTTTGGCGTTCTCTATTATTTTTAGACGGTTTCTTAATAACTGTCAATAAAATATGATTGTGGAATACTGATTGATGGTAATGATGACTTGTGGAGTACTGAGTAAACATCATTGTTATGCAACTTCGTTATACAAAATAGCATTCATTATATGGTTGTTCCTATTAAATTAGCGGATAACTAGTGCAATCCCTGTTGGTTTTTTTTAATAGATAAATTTTTTAGGGTTCCGTACCCAAAGGGTAAAAACGGGGCCCTATTACTGACACTTCGCTGGCCGTCCGTCTGTCACCAGGCTGTATGTCAAGAACTATTGATAGCTAGACAGTTCACAACATCATCATCATCATTTTCACAGATCATGTATTTCTATTGCCGCTATAACAACAAATACTAAAAATAAAATAAAATAAATATTTAAGGGGGGCTCCCATACTTGATATTTTTACCGTTTCTTGCTCGATACTAATAACGGCGACAGGTAGACGCTTTAACTGTTCACAGAAAATTATTTTTATGTTCTCTTCATAAATATAATTAATTAAAATAAAATAAATAAAGGGGGCTCCCATACAATAAAATAGGTTTTCGCCGTACCTTCCCAGCTCAATTGGACACTGCGAAAAGTGTCTGTAACTTGCAAGATTTGGTTACAGATAATGGTACGGAACCCTGCGTGCGCGAGTCCCACTCGCACTTGGCCGGTTTTTTTTCTCAATGTTTATTCCTGAGTATTGCTTATATCAAATAGATGGATCTTCAAAATCACAATGGCCATTTCTAAATCAAAATATTGGGACTTATAATGGGATATTTGTTTAATTACGTAATAGTATGTAATACATTTAATTAACAAGCAATATTTTTACCAAACTTTTCCAAATTTAGGTTATGCCAAAATCAAAATAGTAATGTCGTATTATTCATTATAACACGAATTTCAATGGATCACACATTCACACTTGAGGTTGCATTGATGCGCTGTTCCAACATATGTAAATGGTATGTATCTAAGCTGGTCGGTGGACGCTACACGCTGTCAAGTAACAGCCGCGCCATTGTCGGCGATCGCACGTCACATTGTTTGTCTGTCAGTCGCTTACGAATCTAATATTCATGATTCTGTCGTGGACTTCTTCTTCCTGCCTTTATCCATGCTACAAAATAGCCTAGAGTCCCTAGCTGCTGTCAGTGACATCGACCGTGTCGGACTACGTTAGGTAGGTATATAACGCTTCTTGGGAGCTAAATCTCGAATATTGGAATCTGTTTGGGGACCCGAGAGGTCCCCCGTTCTGTCCGTGAATGATGTAAGACTAAATTACAAAACACTTACAAATACTATGATAAGGACTGCTATGTTCTGTCTGGTACTGTTTATGTGAAGCGTTATCGTGAACTAGGAGGCATCTCAAATTTTTATTGCAGGTTCATACAAAATTATTCTATATCCGTTATCCTAGTTCAAGGTTTGCCTAAAAACTGTGTCTAGTTTGAGTGTCCACGCAGTCAGTCCGTTCGATCATAGTTTGGCATGTCGCCTATATTAATTCGTTCCGTTGTCAAAGTCAACGAAGCAAATGTCAACACATACAACGTGTTAGCAAACACTTTCCCAAAATATTCCAAGTTGTTTTTTAAGAATGAAAACCTTATTCGAACCGACATACATATAGAAAGATACTAAAAAGTAATCATTGATAAATTTGCGGGCTTTTGATACCATCAAGGTTATACCTACAGGGTTATTGGTAAAATGTTAACAATCTCTTAGGGTTGACTTCTGCTACTCCTAACAAACATTATGATAAGTACCTATGTGTTTTTTTTTTTGTGTATGCTTATGTGTGTTTGACGGAATAAGCATGAGCACCTCCTGATGTTAAGGATGCACTTGCCGGCGGCTCGAACTTACCAGCGGGCGAGGCAACAAAGCATGCTATTTCACCTATACCTTTGTGGGAAAGGGTAAGACTCCGTGATGAGTAGTAAGAAGATAGTGATCGCGCATCACACACCCGTATTGCATCTACGCTAATTACGCACACTTGTTCTTATAAAATAATATTATATATTCACAGAGGAATACATTTTGGTTCGGACAGTAGGTACCTGTTGTTATAATTTTCGTTCGTTTTATAATAACATACTGATGTTATTTCACCTATAGTAGGTAAATATTTAGTAAGTAGGTACAATGATTTGTAGGTACATAGTATATGTATTAGTTTGTTCTTTTCATATTGATGTAGTAAATATTTACCTACAATAATTATTTATTACATAATTAGCAAGTTACTGCAACATTTACTACTGCAACTTTACTACAACATATTTTGTAAAGCAGTGACGGCTCAGTGGCATAAGTTATGGACTTCCGCGCAGCAGGTCCATGGTTCGAATCCCGTCGCGGGCTTAATCTTCACCGCGTGGTAGAAGAGCATTATACGAATGCCCACCTGGATAGCTACTACCCTCAAGTAAAAAATCGGTCGCCAAGCACCTAAAGGGAAGCAGT
Source organism: Plagodis pulveraria (assembly GCA_963890685.1). Classification (NCBI taxonomy): domain Eukaryota; kingdom Metazoa; phylum Arthropoda; class Insecta; order Lepidoptera; family Geometridae; genus Plagodis; species Plagodis pulveraria. The sequence continues at coordinate 301,855 of OY982964.1, forward strand.
GATGGCTCAGTGGCATTGGTTATGGACTGCTGCGCATCAGGTCCATAGTTTGAATCCCGCCGCGATATTGAGCTTCACCGCGTGGTGGAGAGTTCGTAGCGAAGTTTACTTAGCTGTTCTCAACCGATCAGCAAAGTTTAGCACCGTCGCGCGCGGTCATGAGTTGGATGGGTGACCGCTAGGACAATACTACTGAGCGCTTCCGTGCTTCGGAGGGCACGTTAAGCCGTTGGTCCCGGTTGTGGTCTTAGGATGGCAGTCGTTATAGCATGGTGGTACGGCATTTTGCGAATGCCCGCCTGTATAGCTACCACCCTCATTTAGAAAATCTGTCGCCAAGCACCTAACGGTGTGTTCCGGCAGCTGTCCTTGAGAGCCAGTACTTCTAGGTTAGCCTGAACAACATCTTCGACCACATCATCACTTACCATCAGGTGAGATAGTGGTCAAAGGCTAACCTACCAGGCATAAAAAAAGAGCATTTTGCGAATGCTCGCCGGGATAGCTACCCAAGTAGAAAATCTGTCACCATGCAACTAACGTGAACTCAGTGGCATTAGCTATGGACTGCCTCGCAGCATATTTATGGTTCGAATCCCGCTGCGGGCTCGAGCTTCACCGCTTGGTGGAAGGGCTTAGGCCATTTAGCGAATGTTCGCCTGGCTAGCCACCATCCTCAAGCAGAAAATCTGTCAGTAAGCGCCTAACGGGAAGCAGTGATGGGCCAGTGGCATTAGCTAGTGACTGCCGCGCAGCAGGTCCATGGTTCGAATCCAGCCGCGATATTGAGCTTCCCCGCGTTGGTGAAGAGCATTTTGCGAATGCTCGCCTGGATAGCTACCACCCTCAAGTAGAAAATCTGTCAGAAAGCACCTCACGGGAAGCAGTGATGGCTCAGTGGCATTAGCTAGTGACTGCCACGCAGCAGGTCTATGGTTCGAATCCCGCAGCGGGCTTGAAATTCACCGCTTGGTAAAAGGGCATTTTGCGAATGCTCGCTGGGCTAGCTACCACCCTCAAGTAGAAATTCTGTCACTAAACACTTAACGGGAAGCAGTGATGGCTCTTAGCAATGGACTGCCGCGCAACAGGTCTATGGGTCGAATCCCGCCGCGGGCATGAACTTCACCGCATGGTGGAAGGTTGTTTTGCGAATGCTCGCCCGGCTAGCGAGCTTTGAGATGAGAGTGTGTCGTACCGATTTCAAAATCTGTCTCTAAGCGGTAATGTACGATGGCATCATGGATCTACCAATCCTGGTAGAACACATTTGGAATAAAAATTCTCTACCTACCCGTAACTGATTTAAATTATTTCCAATAAAAATCAATAACTAATCATAGGTTATTTTTGATTAGGTAAGTGCCTACAATCATCGCTAAGTTTACCATATAAACTTTCGTACTACCTTAGGTATAAGTACCTACTACAAATATACATACTTATTCTACTAATTTACGTAGGTAGATACATAGTACTAACTTTATTATTTGTTGTGATCTTATAGCCATGTAGATAGGTATGCAATGTAATGCGCGCCCGCGAATGTCGATTTGACATCGCTGACAGTTGCGTGCCTAGGCAGGCCTATATGAGAAATGATAATTATATCGTAGATCGGTAGGTATCTTCCATTGAGCTTCTAATTCTAACCCTTTACTACTTTGTGTTAGGTAGGTACTTTCTCGAAGTTATATTACTGCTTAGACTATATTCTAAAAAGAATGCGGACTACCTACGTCCATACCATATCTAACCAAATGCAGCTTTTTATATTGTCTAAGTGTTGCTAAAATGATTAGGTACTCACCATAGCTATCATGACCTGCGTATTGACTAATACCTACTAGGTACTAACTTAGGTGAGAGTAGGTGAGTACCTAGACATAGTTACGTATTTATATTACCCAAGTACCTATCTATATGGATTATGGCGTCCGACACTTACTATCACGAACAAACTAATCAAATGCGAAAGAAAATCCGGTCCCCAACTCCCAACATATGTAAATATATATATATATATAAGTACGTAAGTAGGCATAGGCACTACATATTGGTAGTGTATACATACGTGCACACCAAAAAGCAACAGGGCATTCCTACAATATAATATTATGTTCTAAGATCGCGGCGCGGTGCACGTGACTTTTGGTAGTGTGCGTTTTGTTAATTATATATTAGTGTGCTGCGCATGAGACCCGCCCGCCCGCTTCCCTCACCGCGGAATGGAAGTATTGACATGAGATGCCCAATATTTTGAACGAAAAACTAGCGCGCAAAACTATGTGTGCCGACCTTTGGCTCTAGGATGTTTATGATTATACTACTGGATGTATTTGTTTTCCAAAATGTTATCTAAAATGATCATGAACTGAGCTATGCTTCTATGTAAATAATTTTAGGGATTTCATGCTCTATAAGTCGTTTATTTACGACTAAACATGCGCTAAAATTCGTGATATTACAGGGATGTTTCGAGGCTTATAACTATCATGTGAAGATTTTTTTTACAAATCGGTGCCAAGACAAGCCTAGATAACGAAGAGATAAATCGATATCATGCTTAGTTGTGGACCTAAAACCTCAAATAAGGGAGTGATCACCCTACGGCGTTTGTATGGAAAAATTACCGGCCAGTTCAAGTCTCTAGTGCATCAAAATATTTTTTTTTCATCTTAAAATGTTTGTTAGGACCAGCAAAAGTCAACTCTATTTTACCAAGCATTATCAATTTATCATATAGTACAGCTACGCTAGCAAATGTTAGGCAGTAACTCATACCGCACGTAGACTACATTAGCCCTGAATCACAAGAGGCGTCGGCCGACATGCGACTTGACGCTCCGACCGCGAACGTTTGCCGCCGCGTCTGCGCAGCGTCAGGTCGCGTCGCGTCGTGTCGCGGCTGGTGCATGGCATGCGGCTCGCTCTCATACATCACAGTTTCTATAGTTTTGCATTGTGCCAGTGAAACGCTGAGAAACACAGCCAAAAATAATAAATTTAAATTCAATCCCTTTTTATTCCACGATAATATTATATTATAATATACTGTTGCTGCACGTAGACTACATTAGCTCCCCTAGGGGTCTCATCTATGAATGCGTAAGTGTTAAAAAAACACTTACGCATTCATAGGTGAGACCCCTAGGGGAGCCCCTTCTGATCCCATTGTGACATTAACTGTGAAACAATAAATAGCATTTTACATATTTACTAAAATAGTTTGAAAAGGTGTTTTGGAACATCAAGGGACCGAATCAAACATTAGATTTTCTCTTGAATCTGGAATTTTCCACAGGCTTCAGGTAAGAACTTATCTCTATCTTATATCTTATATCAAAATATGTTTCAATTTACCAGATGGCACAGTGCGTTATCTTGCATCAATGTGAAAAGGTGGTGCAGTACAGTCCGCTCCATCACCGAGCCGCTTGCATTACTCGTGTCATTGCTTCCTCTATCTCCACTCGACCCGACCCACTTCTAACCCTAAATCTATCCATATAAAATTCAAACTTAACCGACAGTCAAGAAACCATGCAAAGGTGCTTCACGCGCCTGATTTACGTATGCTCAAGTGTAATGAAATAGCGCGGTTTCAGGATTCGAAACCCAACACTGAATAACAAACCTTAGTGTGTTAACATAGAGTTTAATCTCAAATGTTTAATACCAGGTTTATGTTGTAACAGGATCAGTTAATCATTACACCTCGTGACTACCCTTTCTGAGTGGAGTGCAACCCGAGAAGTTAGTTTTGCCTTTAAAGTAATAGATTGGTGCGCGAGATTTAGTAGTCGATGTTAGTGATGTTTACTGTTGGCTTGCAGAGAGATGATACAGCGGCGCTCACGCTGTACCGACGACGTCGTGGAGATTGGAGTAAATCATTGATAGGATGATCATTTGTCTTTTGGGATAATCTTAAGGGCTCAGCCACACTGGTTTTTTATTTTATTAATTTGTAACTGAACAAGCACGACGTTTACCTGATGTTTGGTGGTAATCCCTGCCACAAGTAATGAACTGCACTGCACCCGTCACCCGAGATATACATTGTAAAGTCTAAATGTGCCTGTAATTTTATTGGCTCGCAAGGACTCCTGGTGACAGATTTCCTACTTGAGGGTGGTAGCTTGCCAGGCGAGCATTCGCAAAATGCTCTTCCACCATACAGTGAAGCTCAAATCGGTGGTGGAGGTCAAATCATGACCTGCGGTGCGGCAGTACATGGCTATTAACGCTCGGCTGTCATGGCTTCAAATTGGGTTTATCTATGTTTGGAAATTGGGTTGGTTTAACTTACTGTCAAGCATTTAGTATTTATATTAAATTATTTGTATGAAGTTTTGAAGAAATATTATTAAAAGTGATTTGACAAATTACTATAACAACTTTTAAAATCTACAACTTTCAGTACGTAACTTACTCAATTAGAGTGTAAGTTACAAAGAGAGTTGGCCTAGACTTATTTTGTGCAAGCATTGCATCGGTTAGGCAGTTGTTGAGCAGAGAGTTCTTCGACTAACTGTTTGAATTTAATTATAAGCATAATGTTTAGACTTAGTTGTATTCTGGTGTTCATTACTTGAATGTTATTTATAAGATAGCTATCCGTGAGGACCTATAATTGGTTATCTGTTGCTATTAGTTATTTATAAGATATTTGTAATACTGTTGGTCTTCCTAAGAAATAAATAAATTCTAAAAAGTATGCAGTGTATAATATATCATTAGTATTAGGCATATATCCTAAGACCACAACACCATTGCGCCTTGACCAAAAGTCGGACAAACCACCAACCATGTTCATTTCTTAGTCTCGCGGCAACAAAGCCTTGGGACGGTTACTGTACTAGTTACACTCGTGCGCAGATTGCTGGTGCACATTTAATAACCGCAGCCGTTTGCCGCGCGCCCGCGCCGCCACCGCACCGCCGCCGCCGCCGCACCGCCGCCGCCGCACTCGGCAAGCCTGGGAACCGCAACTATAACACATATCTATAAAAATGCTAGTATAGAAACATCTTTGCACGAAAATTCTTTAATTAACCGTTTTCGAATTTGAAAATACAATCCACGTGGGTTGATTGGCCAAAAATAATTATAGAAGATTTCTCTCGAGTGTTAAAGACTTCCTGTAGCTAACATTAGAGATTTTCTAAGTACCTAATATTGATAGGCTAGCTTTTGTTATCTCGTCTGATGATAATTCATGTAGTCCAGACGAACCGAAAATTACTGGATTTCAAGGATACCAAGATGCCAGAATAGACCGTTTGATGCTTGGTGACAGATTTACTACTTAGAGTGGTAACTTGCCAGGCGGGCATTCTCAAAATGCCTTAACAGTATGCAAAATGGCATATAAATGTAAAATTCATATGGAAATTCCATGTATGTGTCCAACATATATGAATAAATAATAGATTGTTATACAAGGGTTGAAACAATCTTTTGATTGGCCTATTGAATCGTCATAATATGCACACGTTTCCACGTGTGCATATTATGACGATTACAACGCTTTCAACTTTCTCTCTAAAACGGTGGCTCTTAGGAAATAAGTATCTCGCCATTTTTTATTGATAATTATCTGATTTACAATTTTTGTCGAGTATTACGATAAAACTTACCGTTTAGCTGAAAATCGAGAATATCCCGTATTTGAACTTTGACCCTGAGTATTTTTTCTCCAGGTTCGATGAGGAATTTTTACATATCTATTTTTATTATATAAAGAGTGTTTTGAACAATCGTACCAACTTTCAGCCAAGTGTGAATTTTATCCTAACCCTTATTTTTTGGTCCAATTTGATAAGGGTGTCGCCAGGGGTACGGTGAGTCTGTCACGTATTTTACAACGAACAAACTTACACATTTAATTTTCTTTACAAATATGGTTACAAGATATGCCGGCCCTAGAGAAGGAAGCATTTACTACGAGTTTGTCCCGACCTTAGGTGGGGAGCAGTGTCTTCCACCCGCTACTCGGATCAAACAAATACTACTTTCGAGTACGAGAAATCAAAAATAATAATTGTAACTAGCATGTCGGGAACTTATTGAGTCGCATCTTTTTGTATCCCCAAATAATGAGGAAATAAGGTCCGTAGTACTAGTAGTTTAAGACCGTCTTCCTTAGAATTATTTCTGCATCAGAAATATTTAATTGCTTTTTTTAATTTTAATCTGCTAATATTCCTCAATTTTATGAAGAAGTTTTTAAGTGGTGTTCAAAACAAAACATTTCTGGGAAAAATGGTGGCAGCGTCGTACTTTCAAGCGATTATTAATGGAATGAACCTAAGTCGCAGTCAGTATGTAGTCGTAAGAGGCGACGAAGGGAAAAGTACCAGGAGGGCAGCAACGGCTTCTGATAAACTGTCATCTAATATTGTGATCACCACATGCCTGTCCAGTGTGGGCATTATATCAATCTGCCCCTATTGTGGAGGACTTTGTTCAATTTTCCAGTTTAGAGTTATGTTTGTAATATTTTCCATGATTACCTGAGAGTCATTATTGTGGCAACGAGGGCAGCCATACCTACGTACTCGATACCCCATAAACTGAATGGGTATTATTGCTATTATATCTGAGGCACTGCTGGCATTGTAAGTACGTACACCACGGCTGTGGTTGGAAGCTTGTAGCGGAGTGTGCGTAATGCGACCGCTCATTATTGAAATACCTAAAGAACCCTGAATGAGCTCACTTTTGTTGTGGTTTCGGAACATTTGCACACAAAAACTTACAACCATCGCTCTGCAGTTACGTTCCGGGGAATTGTTCGCATAAATATGTGGTTTTGTGTTCGCACACTCGGGCTGAGTCTCGTCAAGCAGCCGTTGCGGACCAATAGCGGTTTAGCCATCACCAAGTTTTATTAAACCATTGCAAAAAAAATAATTAATAAGTGTTTGGTCTCATGGACCCCGTCGTCAGTGCGCGCCGCGTTGTGCTATATCGGCAGCCGGTGGGAGGTAGTTTCCGATATGAAGCCAGTAAATGTTGGAACAACATTCCACAGCCGCGCCGGTGAGGAACTTGCAAAAATTTAAAACTTTAAGTCAAGTTAAAAGAACGATTTACTGCTAATCAAACTTTTCGACACGATACGAGTGCAATATAATTAAAGCTGAGTAATGCAAACACAGAATAATCTTTTTTTTTGTTGTAAATCTGTACTTAAGTTATATATATACGTAAAGGTATAATATTACTAATTTGTTAACTTATTTTCTATGTATTGTGTGTTTGTGTGTGTGGCGTTACTAGGTAGGTATAATAATTATGGTTCCAGAGGAAGACCAGCGCTGGCTAACGACCAGCATTATGCTAATTTGGGACCAATTTGTGTGAACTTTATTAGGTAGTTTTATTGCCACCGCATTGTTTGTGTCACAAAAAAGCATTTTTTTCTTTTCGTTCTTTCTAAAGTACACCATACATACCTATATCTACCGCCAAACAACAATGTTCGCATTACTGTGTTCCGGTTTGAATGGTACAATACAATACAATACAAAAATTCTTTATTGTACACCACAAATGTTACATAACACATATAGAGAATTCTTAAAGCTAAGGTACAATGGGCGGACTTATCGCTTAAAGCGATCTCTTCCAGTCAACCTTAGAATGGAAAATATAGATATGTGAGGAATAAAAACAGATAGGTGGTGTAAATTTGTATAGATTAATAATAATATGTAGATAGAAAAAAAAAATAATAATAATATATACTATATAAAACAAATATATACGTATATATATTACAATACCTATATATATATAAATATATATATACCCATATATTTAACATATAAAATATATAAATATTAGTTTATATTGACAGTAAATTAAAAATGTACGACAATATATGACAGCCATAAGGAAACTTTGATTAAGGTTGAACTGGTATAGGTGAAAAAAGGTGAAATAAAATATATGACATAAAAATTCCAGGCACATGAGACTTTCAACATCAGGTGGTCCTCGTGCTTATTCACGTATACTGTATTTTAGACGTAAACAACGCATAGGGAATTCATATTAAAAAATATTTAAAATTCATCGTCACACCAATTACCTTACATTCTAACCAATACAATCTGCACACAAGAGCCTACAGTGGTGCTCATAGCTCCATATCTCTTCCATTGTATGGGGGATCATATCATCAGGAATTGCGGAATACCCTGCAACTTAGCCTAACGACTGTATTTAGTGCTTTTGGGTACTATTGTACCTCATTGCCTGCGACTTCGTCCGCCTCCGAAAATAATCTGATGTTGAGCTGCGAGTTTCTCTGAGCTGAGTTTATGTAGGTTCACTGCATAAGTTCTGCAGTTTGTACTACTCACTGCGGAAACTTTAATAGCTCTAAAATGTCCACAGAAGAATGATATTGTTTAATTAATTATTAGTAATACAATTTTATGTATTAAATAAGAACCGACTTCCATCACAGAAAAATATGAAATAACTTGTGGAAGTTACACCATGATAATATGAGGGCAGTGTTTTGAATCAGCATGGTATCTACTTCCATAAGTTTGTTTCATACTTCTCATTGTAGAAAGTTGGTTCCTTTTTTTTAATTTGTTTGCGTAGTGAACATTTCAGTATTAATATATTAAATTTCAGTATCATAGCTGGAGTAACTACTCCAGCATGGCGCTCCACATTAAGGTATAGTCAATTAAATGAAAAACGTATGAAGATTATCGCTCTTTTTAGTGACTGCTCACAAGATTCTTGTCACTTCTCTAAAATACTGTTCATCATCGACTATAACTTTAAATCGTTCAGGAACGCAAACAGTTTTTTTATGCTACATAGATTAGCCTTTGACCACTATCTCACCTGAAGGTAGTGATGATGTGTTCGAAGATGTTTTTCAGGCTAACCTAGAATTACTGGCTTGTAAAGACAGCTGGCGGAACACACCGTTAGGTGCTTGGCGACAGATTTTCTAATTGAGGGTGGTAGCTAGCAAGGCGGGCATTCGCAAAATACCCTACCACCATGCAAAACATTTATTAGTTATTTGACTGTAACTTAAAAACTACTCTACCGATGTTAATGAAATTGAAATGAGACTGAATTGGAGGTATACGTACTCTAAACAATAAAAAAGAATTATCAAAATAATTGGAGGAGTAATCGCGTAATAAACATAACAAATATACAATTGCATTGGAAATCTACATATAATTTGAAAGTCATTTAAAAAAGAATCACCAACATCGATTCAATTGGTCATCCCGCACGTTACATTATAGTTTCAACATCGTGAATGTTCAACAGGAATTTTCAGTTTCATACTTTGAGTGTTGATTCGACACAATCAAATAAATATATAAATTACAAGCTTGGTTTCAACACCTTACTTTTTAATTTACAACAGCATTTCAATGGTTCACCTATTGAGTACACTGCCAGAGGGACAGAATAAAATAATTTTAGTACCTTTTATACTATCCCACCATCGCTTTCCACAAATGAGACAGAGAACAAAGCCTATAAAGAGATTATAAACATGCTTCAGTAACAGTTGAACAAAACTAGGTATAGAGAAACAGAAGATTGGTGTTGGTTCGTAGCGGTTTCCGCATGTCGTGCGTGGATACACGGGGGTCGAGGGCGGGGAGGGGGGGGCGGCTCCGGGATGGTTGCGCTCGCGCAGGTGTATTGGACATTTAGCGAACTTACGAGAACTGCACTAATGAATGCGCAACGGGAAATAACTCCGAGTTACGTTGGGATTGTCGCTTAAGATTGAATTCGGAAATATTTGGATGTATATTATCTTGCCATAAGTACTATTGCGCTTCATTTTGTTTATCCATGGTACATTATCGACTTGTAAATTGTGTCATACAAGCTAGCCATGCATGAATTATAGCTACTTATGTCTAAATATGTAGGTATATTGATATCCCATCACATCAAGAAAATGTTCATTGAAACGGGTTATTTGCAAACTTCCAGACTCATCGTTGTTCTCGAAAAATTAAACTTCATACATTAGCTCCCCCGACTGCCACATAATCTAAAATTTTATATTACCTATATTCCCATGACTTGCCTTGTGTGTTCAAGTCCCACAGGATCTGGAAGTTATTCCTTTCCTTCAAAAACTACTAGAATATAGATGACATAAACTAGACCATCCCACATATTAAACTGGATGAAAAACCAATTAAAATCTTTACGAATTTTATGTAACCCTGTTCTGTATATTTTTTTATTCATTATTTCTTAGGATGGCAGTCGTTATAGCATGGTGGTAGGGCAATTTGCGAATGCCCGCCTGGCTAGCTACCACCCTCAAGTAGAAAATCTGTCGCCAAACACCTAACGGTGTGTTTCGGCAGCTGTCCTTGAGAGCCAGTAATTCTAGGTTAGTCTGAACAACATCTTCGACCACATCATCACTTATCATCAGGTGAGATAGTGGTCAAAGGCTAACCTATCAGGCATAAAAAAAAAAGCGGACTTCTGGATAAAAAATACAATATCAATATCACAAGCGCATTTGATAACGAGATTTTATCGAGTAATATTGATCTCGGCAGGTTCTCGATGAGGAATGCGAGTAAATATGGTAAACATGTGACGCATGGCGTCGAGTGCAGTGCGGCCGTATATCTACTACAATATGCGTCACGTCTAAGTTGTTCTGATATTCTATACGCGGCTAGAATATTAAGTTAATTTTGTTGTTTTATACCACTGGTGGTTATACTCTAAAAAGAAATTGTAACGAGTATAAATTACTTTCCGAAAGTAGTAATATACTTACGTACATAAAAAAATATTGATCATTCAATAATATTACAATCGCTGTTTCAGTACAATAAAAGACGGTCTAAACGTTTACTCGAAAACAATAGACAGAAATACTGCCATTGGTGGAGTGTCTTTAGTAGTATTACAAGTCCAAAACTTTGCTCGGTGGATAGCAATACGGTGGGCCCTATTACATGGTTCCCAAACATCGGTCGGTGACTAGACATCCATGCATACCCTTCAAGGATATACAATCGCGTTGAATAATTTGTACATCTAAAATTAGTAGACAGTATGATAACCCGGTAACGAGTACCTACCCACATTTCCCGAGTGATTTGATCGTCTACTGTTTAGTATAGTATATCTAGTAATAGTAGATTGCTATACAAGGGTCGGAAGGAATCAATTCCCATACGAGGTATTTAGACGCCCGAGCGTAGCGAGAGTGGCTATAGTCCGAGTAGGAATTGATTACTTTCACCCGTGTTAAGCACTCTAATTTTTATTTCGAATATAAGGAAAGTAAAAAATAGTAGTTTTACTAAATGATTCATTAATAATATTAACATGAATAGGCAAATAATAATAATAATAACTATTTAAAATTAAGTAGTTGTGATATTAGAAATATTTGTGAAATTTAAAGTCAAATTTTGCTTGCAATATTTACGGACGGCTATCGTCCGAATAGGAATTTATGACTTTTACCCTTGTTAAACACTCTACTTTTTACTATGAATAATATAAAAAATGTTTTTCTATAATATTTATTAATAAAAAGAACATGAGTGGAAGCTATTTAAAATGAATGCAAAATAGTATAACTTACATCCGTGTTGAACACTCTAATTTTCAATAAAAATATGAGAAAAGTAATAAAATGTAGTTTTTCAAAAACTCTATAAAAAAAAACTAAAATATTTACTGAAAACCATAACATGAGTAGAAGAAACATATATAGAATTAATTGAGGGATAAGATCAATTTGTAAAATTGAGTAAATTTTTTGTTAGATTTTTATAATATTACTTACCATCCTGCCAATTTATATCTATTCTTTTTTAAATTTTATACATGGCACACAAAGCGTCTGCCGAGGAAGCCATACCACTTAAAAGGTATTTTATTAAAGTTGTTTTTAAATTTACCCTTATAAACATAATTAGTGACTAAAATGCTCATATAAGATACACTAACTAGAGAGAGAGAGTCACATTAATTCTGTTATAAACTAGTTCTTTTGGCTTTTACATAAACACCAATGTAGTCGTAATTAGTTTTTATAATACAGCAAAGTGTTTTAGAATAAAAATATATAGACGTCTAATTTTGTTTACAACCATGGTTGCCATGGTTACAGTTACAGCAGAGTACCTTAGAACGAAAGAACATAAACATGTTGTTACCATGGCAACCATTGTTGTAAACAATGGTTGCCATGGTAACATTTCCATGGTTACAAGTCATTCCGGCCCAAGTGAGGGAAGCATTTACAATAAGTTTGTCCCACCCTTAGGTGGGAAGCAGCGTCTTCCACCCGCTATGCAGATCAAATAAACACTACTTTCCGAGTATGAGAAATGAAAAACAATTAGTTGTGCGCGTACGCACGTGTGACGTCACGCGCGTTGCGTCGCGGCGGCGTCCCGCTGCGTGTGCGCTTGCATGCATTTACATAAACACTTCGACAGTGGCTTCTATTAATTTATTTTATTTGTGTCTATTCAAAGGTCAATGAAATCTCCTTGTAAGTGAATCCAAACAAGCTATACTAATTTGTTTGATACAAGCTTCTGCCCGCGTAGTCAGTATATTTACAGAAAGTTTTACACAGGTAGTGTATAATTTTCTTATTTATGTTATGAAGGGAGGAGAAGAACTAGTCGCCCACATAAAGTTAAGCGCCCTCCAATGACTACCACTACTACACAATACCACACACACCACAGTGTAAGGAACATAACCCTTTTTTTTTTTTTTTTTTTTTGGCATGGGGAAAATGCATTTACGCATACCCAACCGTCGGGGAACAGTTGGGTGATGTCGGACTCAGGGTTGATAAGGACCCCACTACCGACTAAAAACCCCATGGTGTTTCGCCATGCGCGACTAGGGGCAGGAGTCACGGGGTCGCTGGCGCACTCATTCCACAACCCCCACCGATGTCATTACCCGCTTAAGCGAGCCCAGCCTCTGGACTACATCGTCCCACTGTCACCTCGTGGGATGTCCCGGAACACAGGGGGACATCCACACCTCGAGAGGACCTAACCCTGATGGGGGGCGCCGGCTGTCCCCACAACCAACGCCCCAGGCCCTGTGAGCGGAGACGGAGTGCGAGCTCGATTAGCTCGCCTCCGTGTCCGCGCTCTACGGATCGGGAGAGAGTGAGGGTTCCTCTCCCTCTCCCGCTCCTGCGCCTCCCTCTGCAAAACTATTGTTTCGCAGAATGAGGTCATCGCTTCCCATGACCTCTCGTCACCGATCATCTTTACAATGATGGCCGGCAAGGAGAGGTCGAAGGAACATAACCCTGTGATAACTTGTTAGTAAATAGAGATTATTTTTCATTCCAGGACTATGATACAATTGTAAGTACATTGAACGACCTAAGAAGCTATTCTGCTGTTATGGATGTGAGGAACATACCATGACGCTTTCAAGGTCTCCAAATGAGTAAATCTAACATAACGGTTCTATATATATTTTGACCTCAATTAATAGGGACGAGCATATTGAGGTCTACTGGGCACAGTTCCAAACTACTGTAAAAAACAAATATTTTTCATCACTACCCTATAACTGACAGATACGGGGATCGAACCCAAAAACTCGAAATTCTAAAAAGACCTTTTCATATTCTGCCTGACTACGGCTTTAAATACAACACAAGATCATTATTGTAGTAAATCTTTGCCTAGGTTTTGTTATATTGCTGATAGGCTAGTCTTTGACGATATGTTCGTAAGTGATGACGCCATCGACGATGTTATTCAGGCTATCCTTGAATTACTGGCTCTCAAGGACATCTGCCAGAACACACTGTTAGTACAGAATAAAAAGTACTTTAGGTACTAGGTGATACATTTTATACTTGAGGTAGCTAGCCAGGCAGGCGTTTACAAACCCTTTGCCCAACCACCATGCTTTAACGACTGCCACCCTAAAACAACAACCGGAACCGACGACTTATATAACGTGCCCTCTAAACTGCGTGGCCTCTCTGTAGCAAATGCCATTAGCGGTCACCCACAAGAGATGACCACAGCGAACGTTTGAAGGCCGTCGAACCAGCTGACGGCACATGAGGCAATATCCCCTTTACCAAGATGCTCGGCTTAAGAACGACTAGGCAAGATATGCTACGCTACGCTATATCAGGTTTAACGTTCGGTGGCCGCCTGCTTGACGTTAATCCTCCTTGGCAATGCTATCGTTGGTAGTATACTTACGCCTTATCTGCAGGTGATCAAGGCGTTAGGATGGTTAAGAACACTTTTGCATATATGCAAAAGGGTTAAAAACCCTTTTGCCTACATGTAAAAGGGTTAAAAACCCTTTTGCCTATATGTAAAAGGGTTCTTAACGCTCATTAGTGCAAAACAATATAAATATAGCGACTTGTTACATATTAATTTCCCTAATTACAATGCTTACTAATATTTCAATGAATATGTTGTATGGGGTTATTATTAAGTTATTTCATTTCTATTTAAAATATGAGCATTATTTATTATAGACAAGATATTTATATAATTATATAAAAAAATGTTGCAGGCTTGCCTAGAATAATATTCTTAGTTCATTTTGAAGCAGTGATGGCTCAGTGGCATGGGCTATGGACTGCCGCGCAGCAGGTCCATGGTTCGAATCCCGCCGCGGGCTTGAGCTTCACCGCATGGTGGAAGGATATTTTGTGAATGCACGCCTGGCTAGCGACCACCCTCAAGTGGAAAATCTGTCGCCAAAACACCTAACGGTGTGTTCCGGCGCAGTCCTTGAGAGCCAGTGAAATTACAGGCACATGAGGCTTAACAACTATGTCTCATGGTGATGGGCGCAGTGCAATTCGTCATTTGTGAAATGCATCTGTTCTAGGCAGGGGTTAGTCCGCTTAATAGCAGGTGGGCCTCAAGCTTGTTACGTCACAATAACATAAAAAAGCAGTTATTATCTTCAATAAATGATTCTGATTCACCTAACTCGCATCGAAGTGAGTTACCGGTAATAAAAATAAAAAATAATCAGTCAGGTAAATATGACATGATCCATCTCAACCCGTGGTCTCAACCAACCTCTCTGGGAAACAGGCGTGATGTTTACCAAAATAACCATCCTCACAATAATGTAAATTATTACCCTTTTAACAGCTCATCGGTAAATAGTTTGCTTGTGGAATGTGGAAGTCGAGAAATTAACACAAAAAGTTGTAAAGTAGTGCAATTAGAAGTTGATTATCGTAACTTGGTGTAGTTGGGAACTGTGTCGGAGGACCAGTGTCGCTACTACAGACGATACAAGGAAGAAAGTTGAGCTATTCTTTGTCGGGAAGGTCGTAAGTGCTCGAAGGCTTATTGTAAAATTATTTGCCATCGAGGACAGCTGCCGGAACACGCCGTTAAGTACTTGATGACAGCTTTTCTACATAAGAGTGGTAGCTAGCCAGGTGGTGAAGCTCAAGCCTGCAGTGGGATTCAAATCACAGACATTTTACGCAGACATTTTTGAAGCGCTCGTAGCGAAGTTTACTAAGCTGTTCTCAACCGATCAGCAAAGTTAAGCAACGTCGCCCGCGGTCATGAGTTGGATGGGTGACCGCTAGTGACATTACTACTGAGCGTTTCCGTGCTTCGGAGGGCACGTTAAGCCGTCGGTCCCGGTTGTCGTCTTAGGATGGCAGTCGTTATAGCATGGTGGTAGGGCATTTTGCGAATGCCCGCCTGGCTAGCTACCACCCTCAAGTAGAAAATTTGTCGCCAAGCACCTAATGGTGTGTTCCGGCAGCTGACCTTGAGAGCCAGTATTTCTAGGTTAGCCTGAACAACATCTTCGACCACATCATCACTTACCATCAGGTGAGATAGTGGTCAAAGGCTAACCTATCAAGCATAAAAAAAAAAAAAAAAAAAAAGGCATTGCCACTGGACCATCTCAGCTTCTAAAGTAAAGGTTGACGTGAGTGAATCTCAAACACTTATTAGATAAAAAATTAAATATCAAATAAAATTATACACGTGACTATTATATCAACCAATATTTGTGCTTCTGCTACTTATTACAGGAAATCAGTCTCAGACTCTAACTGAATGACTGACAGAGAATGGAATTTTTCAAAAAAATATCAAGTTACTTTTAGGAAATTCTCACAAATAAAGACTAATTACATGTAAAAAATGTCAAAGTAGATAATAATCACTGTTTGTATTAGGTAGCTATCTAGTTTTACCACATAATAAATTTAAAACAATAAAATCTATATATCTGATAAGACATGATTTTGGACAAAATAAAATAAATTTGATGTGGTATTTCATAAGAATTCATCAGATTGCACAACTATAATATTGCATTAGAAATAGTCGTATATTGTGGGATGATCTTCCAAAATCGTTACAAATGAACCTGACTTGATTCTTATCAGCGTTTCCACATCATAATACTCAAATTGCAAATATGTAAATCTAGCTTTTTAAGAATTTATCAACTCGTTTTATCAAAACAGCTCAGATAAAATTATAAAAAGCGATCATTGACTTGAGTGAATTCAAGCTATCTTTTATAGTGGTGACATTGAAGTCAGACCCGACCATGACTTCATCCGTATTTCGAGAAACAAACAATAATCATACCTACAGGTCAATTGATAATCATTTTGCAAAACAATTACTCTTAAGAAATATCACGTTACTCGTGCTTCGTTAAAATCCAATTATGCCTTTGGTTGCCTTTCAGGGTAAATATCGCACTACAGGCATTCGTAATTTTTTTTCTCAGGGTGATGAAATTTCAGGTACATGAAACTAAATTTAATTAATTAGGTAATTGTAGAATTTAATATGGCTCAGGTGATGGGCGCAGTGCAGTTTGCCAAATGTGACGAACTGTAGCTGTTATAGATAGAGGTTACTGTTTAACACCAGAAGGGCTCGTCCTTGATGGTGCTGAGGTGAGGCTGAGGGAACACGCTCGAGGCCCACCTGATGTTAAGCGGACTAACCTCTGCCTATAACAGATGCATTTTCGTTACAATTCACGAATTGCACTGCGCCCGTCACCTTGAGACAGCTGCCGGAACACACTGTTAGGTGCTTGGCGACATATTTTCTACTTGAGGGTGGTCGCTAGCCATGCGAGCATTCTCAAAATGCCCTTCCACCATGCGGTGAAGCTCAAGCCCGCGGCGAGATTCGAACCATCGACCTGCTGCGCGGTAGTCCATAGCCAATGCCATTGAGCTATCACTGCTTCAAATTATTATTAACTATTACTATTAAGACTGCTTACATAAATAACAACGAAAGGAAAAATAAAATTCTCGTGAGTTTCACACATATATTTAAATAATATACAATAACCTGTAAAACACTCAGGTTGGGGATCGAACACCGAACCAGTGCCCGCCGGCTGATGACGAGCATCTGATATGCTCCAAACCCAGGTGACGTATCGTATTCGATCCCAAAGTGACCGTTTTTGCCAGTTACTGTATAATATATAAAAGGGAAAAATGTTAACCGCAAGAGAAATTTATGCCTGCGACCGTCTGTCACTGAGCCGGTACTTGCTCTTACTATTTGAGCTACCGTGGTAATAACTCATCGATCAAATTAGTCTTTCCGTACTTATAATAAAACTGTGTAGTCTTAAGGAGACAGATAGTCTAAATTTTTTCATTCTCTTTTATTCTGTAAGATTAAAAATTACAATGAGATCCATAGACTAATATTTGAAGACTGAATAATATAGAAGCCTGCTGTACTTATCAAGACCTTTTTCGATTAGGACTCTTAACTTTTGTTGCAATGTACCAAAGGAAGTTATCGAAGTTCCATTAATACTACTAGACCTCAAAATCCAAAAAGATTGGACGCGGTCAAGTTAATTAACTCGTTATGTGAATACTAGTACTATACTACTCCGGTCGTAAATGTACAACGTAAATGTACAATTAGAATTGTTGATATTTAGTTTTTTTCTTGAGTTGTTTCAAGCAGTGATGACTCAGTGGCATTGGCCTGTTAACACCTTCGACCACATCATCATTTATCATCAGGCGAGATAGTGTTCAAAGGCTAACCCATCAGCTATATATATATATATATATAAAATCATGTTAACGAAACAATAACTAGCGATACCCGACTAGTAATTAACTAGCTACCATTTCTTCTCAGATCATAGCTGATTTGATATTTCATTTACTTGAATGCATTGAACAGTATGCTAATGACAGCTCAAAAGGATTAAAAAGTTGCATTGTACCTAAGGATTATTTTAAAGAGAATATAAGTCTAATGTTAAACTCTTTAAGAATTCAGAGTTAGCCTACTGGACCTTTTTCTATAGACATCGTTGACATGCATATAAAAGCATGTGATGAAAAAGGTATCAAACGGCGACCCTTTTAGCGCGGAGATAACCCGAGCGGTGAGCGGTCGCTCTGTCTGTTGTTCCAATAAACTGCTGGTTTAATGGCTCCACACCACAACACGACGCGTTACTGTATCGCTACCTCGGCAGTCACTTGTTCTCTACTAACGTAGTTTACAACACCACCAGTTTTAGATATAAATAAAAACGTACAACTGTTTTGCATAGAATTATAAACACATTGCCATAGGTATTATGTTTTAGGTCCCAAACATATGTTTACTAACCTATTGCCATTTATGGAGCACAATTTTATACTCCATAAGCTTTTTTATCTCCATAACTGTTTTTTTGTCACAAAACTCAATAAAATCTGTCAATTTAGGATGCGCTCTCTTAAGGTGGAGTTCTGTATAGTTTAAAATCAAAAATCAAAATCAGAAACGATGAAAAAAATTCAAGTTGCAACCGAAAAACCCTTCATATTCATAAAAACCTACTGTATACTGTGTCTACAGTTTGTGACAAATTAAAGGACAAAAATGCCTGGAAAATTCTGCCTCTGCTAAGCCTATCACTTATACGTTATATAAACAAATATTAGAAAATCTTTAAATATATGTTATTTTTTAGTTGTAAATCGTAAAATGGCGTTTATTAAGAATATCTCAATTTTTTGCACTCTACATTTTTGCTAAACGTCAACGACGGGTGTAGTAGACTTCTTAGTCGCTACATTTCAAACTATTTGTATATTCAATAGAGTATAGTACTCTATTATCTTGACTGATTCCTTGTCATAATAATGTAATGTCTGCTTAATTCTTTATGTTGAATAAAGCCTAAATTAGTATTAAAATGGTTATTGTTATTATCATAACAATTTATTCAACATAAAATGGAAAAATATCTACGACCAATTCTTTTGGATCTCGATCCAACATCACCGACGGCAGCTCAAGAGTGGACACACTGGCTATATACTTTCAAAAATTTTCTTCTCGCAAACGAAGATGGAAATAAGCAAATATGTGATAAAATGAAGTTACAGCTGCTTGTTAACCATGTTTCACCAAGAATATTCGAATACATAAGTGATTGTAGCAGTTACGACACAGCCATAAATACACTGAGTACGATATTTATAAAACCGAAAAACGAAATTTTTGCACGTTATATCTTGGCCACACGTAAGCAGAAAAGTCATGAAAACATACACCAATACTTACAACAACTGAAGCTTCTCAGCAAAGATTGTCAGTTTAAGAACGTCGATGCAGAGACCA
Organism: Plagodis pulveraria; assembly: GCA_963890685.1. NCBI lineage: Eukaryota > Metazoa > Arthropoda > Insecta > Lepidoptera > Geometridae > Plagodis > Plagodis pulveraria. The sequence goes on from OY982964.1 coordinate 321,540, forward strand.
ATCGAAATGACTTTATAAGAGATGCATTCATATCTGGCATTATCTCAAATAAAATTCGAGAGCGATTGCTTGAAAATTTAAAATTAAATCTGGATGAAGCTTTTAATCAAGCGCAATCAATTGAAATGGCGGAAAGCAATGCAAAATCAATAGACATAAATAAGACATGTGATATTGCTGATGGTTTAGTTATGGCATTGCCGAAAAGTACTTCAACTGAAAAAAAGAAATCACCATCAGAAGAATGTCAGTATGTTCTTAAACAATGCTTTTTCTGTGGAGACAAAGTTCATCGACGACAAAACTGCCCTGCACTGAATGCTATTTGCCAAATATGCCAAAAGAAAGGTCACTTCGCCAACGTTTGTAGGAGCCCTAAGACTAATCTTAATGCTACTACTGAAAGGTCTAAAAATGTATTAAGCAAAGAAGTCATTGCTGCTGCCCCTACGAGTTTAAAGAAATCAATTGCCACAATAGAAGTTAACGGAAAAAAGGCTAATGCACTTATTGACTCAGGCAGTTCGAAAAGCTTTATTAGCTACGATTTTTTCCAAAGTTGCTCTTTTATAAAAGAAGATTCAAAAGAATTTATAACAATGGCACAAACAACCCATTCAATTACTTGCGAAGGACTACTTAAAGCAAAGCTTAAACTAAATGGAAATTGTTACGAAAATGTTTCTCTTCTCATCGTAAAATATCTATGTGCTGATATTATCATTGGACATGATATAATGAAAGAACACTCAAGACTCGAAATTTCTTTTGGTGGACCGAGAAAACCGCTACAAATTTGCAGTGTTCTTGCTGCATCAGTACCACCAGTATCTCTATTTTCAAATTTAACTTCTGGTTGCAAACCCATTGCAGTAAAGTCAAGAAAATATAGCAACGATGACATAAAATTTATAGAAGATGAAATAGAGCAACTTTTATCAGATGGAGTTATTGAAGAGAGTAGATCACCTTGGCGAGCACAAGTCTTAATAACTAAGAATGAAAATCACCGAAAAAGGTTAGTAATAGATTATTCTCAGACTATCAACAGATTTACAGATTTAGATGCTTATCCCTTACCAAATATGGAGACAATGGTCAATGACATTTCAAAATACGACTATTTCTCTAAAATCGATTTGAAAAGTGCTTATCATCAGGTGCCTATCCTGGATTCAGAAAAACATTATACTGCATTTGAAGCATGTGGTAAGCTCTATCAATTTTGTCGTATTCCATTTGGAGTAACTAATGGAGTTAGCTCTTTTCAAAGAGTAATGGACTGGCTAATAACAAAAGAACAATTGACGGCCACATATGCCTATCTAGATGACGTCACTATTTGTGGTGAAGACAAATTACAACATGATCAAAACCTTCAAAAATTCATGAATGCAGTAGATAAATATCAGTTGACTGTTAATAAAGACAAGTCAATTTTCTCACTTAACTCCATAAATCTTTTAGGCTACAGTATTTCAAAAAAGTCCATAAAACCAGATCCAGAACGACTTGAACCTCTAATAAATATGCAGATACCTACTGACAACTCTTCCTTAAAACGAGCTCTTGGTATGTTTTCGCATTATTCCAAGTGGATACCCAAGTTCTCTGAAAAGATTCATACTCTTGTGGATCCAGAATTCCCGTTGAATAAACAAGCAAAATCTGCTTTTGAAAGTTTGAAATGCTGTATAGCTAAATCCACAATATTTGCTATAGATGAAAATAAAATGTTTACTGTTGAAACAGATGCTTCTGATAATGCTATAGCAGCTACATTATCTCAGGAAGGACGCCCGGTAGCGTTCTTTTCGCGTACACTCTCCAATACTGAAAAGCGACATCCAGCTATAGAAAAAGAAGCCTACGCTATCGTTGAAGCTCTTCGTAAGTGGCGTCACTACTTAATTGGCAGGTCTTTTCGATTGATTACAGATCAACGATCAGTTTCTTTTATGTTTGATCGCAAACATACAAGCAAGATAAAAAACGAGAAGATTGAAAGATGGAAATTGGAAATATCTTGTTTTAAATATGACATTGTCTACAGACCAGGGAAAGAAAACAATGCTGCTGACACTTTATCACGTGTTTGTGCAAGTATTCACTCTGAATCTAAACTAAAGGAATTGCACTCTGACTTATGTCACCCAGGTATAACTCGGATGTTTCATTGGGTACGAAGCAAAAATCTGCCATATTCTATGGAAGAAGTTAGAAAAATTATCAATACGTGTCCGGTCTGTGCAGTTGTGAAGCCTCGATTTTACAAAAACAATAGTTGTTTGATAAAAGCAACATCGCCATTTGAGAGATTGAATATAGATTTTAAAGGGCCAGTACCATCGTCTTCGCCTCATAAGTATATTTTGACCATAATAGATGAATATTCAAGGTTCCCATTTGCAATTCCATGCCAAGATGTTAGTGCTGCAACTGTGATAAAACATTTGTCGTCAATTTTCTGCACATTTGGAATGCCAGCTTACATTCATTCAGACCGTGGCTCCGCATTTATGTCTAAAGAAGTAAAAGATTACTTACATAGCAGAGGAATTTCGACAAGTCGTACGACGGCATATAATCCACAAGGAAATGGACAGATAGAACGTGCAAATGGAACAATTTGGAAAACAGTACAATTAGCGCTTAAGTCCCAAGGACTAAAGATTGAGGAATGGGAAAAGGTTCTTAACCAAGCACTACATGCAATGAGATCTCTTCTCTGTACTGCCACAAATCAAACTCCTCATGAAAGGATGTTTACCCACAATAGAAAATCAAACAATGGACATTCTATACCAACTTGGATTCTTACACCTGGTCCTGTTCTCCTTAAAAAACATAACAGAAACAACAAGTATGCTCCTATTGTCGAAAAAGTTGAACTTTTGGAGTCAAACCCAGACTATTCATTTGTAAGGCTGGGTGATGGACGGGAGACAACCGTTTCAAACAGGCATTTAGCTCCTGCAGGTTTTGAAGAGGAAGAAGATCGAAGCTCTTCATCAGAAACAGTGGAAACCGAAAGCGACTCATCATATGTGTCAGCTGAAGGTGCTTTACCTGACACTCCACTTGCTTCACCAGTACCTGATGCACCAACTCTACGGCGGACTACCAGAAACAGAAAGTTGCCTACCTATCTTCATGACTATGAGTTGACACACTAGAGCGGGGGAGAATGTAGTAGACTTCTTAGTCGCTACATTTCAAACTATTTGTATATTCAATAGAGTATAGTACTCTATTATCTTGACTGATTCCTTGTCATAATAATGTAATGTCTGCTTAATTCTTTATGTTGAATAAAGCCTAAATTAGTATTAAAATGGTTATTGTTATTATCATAACAACGGGTAAATTGAATTTATGATTTTGACTTGAGTATTTTGGCCTTTTTGGCTGAAACAGAGATTCTCAGAAAAAAAATATCATTGTCTATCATCATCATCATTGTATATATGGAAGTAATACAACCTTACTGAAAAGATTTCGTGCACAATGTGAAAATTGTAGATGCCAAATAGGCATCTACAATTTTATAATATTTATTTATATTTTAATTAATAGTTATATTTTAATAACTTTGAGTGTGTAAACATAAAATCATTTTGAATTTTATAATAATGAAATGTTCCAATATGAACCGTATCGTTTAAAAACTTGCAGCCAAGAATGTTCACGAGCAATTTAACTTTTTATTTTATTTGGGATACTTCGAGCTAATTAAAGACAAATTCAGAAAGGACATTTGAGTCCCATTTACATTTGTATTTTTATTTCTCTGAATATCTGAATACATTGTATACTCATAACATAACTCGTGAGGTAACGACTCCGCAAACGATTCACGGGAACACTTTACGGAGTTCGCACCTTTACGGCTGCACGGTTTTATTCAATACTAGATGTTAGCCGCGGGTTTGTTCACGTCAATTTTGTATTTTTTCGAACTTCAGATTTTAATTAGATGACAGAGAATTGGTCATCATCAGAAATGTCATCGAAATTGTTTTGTTACTCTATCAACTACGTTTTAGATACCGACACTGGCAAGGAAATATATTTTCAATATATACTTATCACAGAAAAAATTATAAAAATATTTTTTTATGACACCAAAAAGGTCGGAATTGAAATAATGATAAAGTATAGATTCATAACAATACAGGTAATTAGGTCACTTCCAAGATGAACTCTTGTTCAGACAATTATTATTTAGATCTTGAAAAAATATATGTTTAAGGATTTTGAACTATAATGATAACTAGCTAAAAACATCTGAAGAGCAACTGTTTTAACATTATTTTTTGGTACTCGTCAACGTCGACGCACTTTTACATCTAACTTTCGTGACTAATTAGATTAATTTAAAAACTATAATTCTTTACAAATATGTGTTGAAAATTTTCAAATCGGTAAATAAAATAGTAAAGAGAACCTTTCGCTACGAGAGATAAGCGCCACCGCGGTCGCAGCTCAACGGGTTGGTTTGCACGTACCTAAACAAATGCAAATTCAGTACCGCGAAAACAACTCAACAACTGTACCTGGCTGCTATCGGCAGAGATATTTTCTTTATGAATATCTAATATTATAAACCAGAAAAACGGACATGTCATTGCATAAAATCATATAGATTTACATCATTATCATTAGTATGTTTAACGGCGATAAACTGTGTAAGTGTTTATTGTGGATGAACTCGGCGAGAAGTAACGGACGTGCTCCTTTACCGATAACACACACATTTTATTTTGGGTAACGGTTACATTGGCTCATCGTCGTTACCTTAAGATTCTTTAATCTTTTTTTAAGTAATATAATGCGGGCGTGCAATTTCATAACAAACTGATTTTCAAGTGTTTTAAGCTGATTTTATGCATATGGTGAGCTTGGAGCACCTGCATAATTTAATGGTAATTTGATTTTAAGAGTATATCAATAATTAGTAATGACGTGGGTTATCTGATAAATAATTTAACATATAAATTGACTCATTGCGGCGGAAATACATTTTAAGTCTGATCTTCAAGCAATTTAGCGGATGGTGAGTAGTTTAGCATATATAGAGTAAAGAGTATAGATATAGCGTGCACGCTCTTATTGTGCTGACTATACAGTCCTCTTGTACTTATCACCTTAATATCACATTTGTCTCGGTTGACATTCGCACTCCTTTCGTAGTATGTAGGTAGGTACGTGTATTACTACATCTTAATTTATTCGCGAGAATTTGTTTAAAAACTGTAACCACTTAATCAGGTTGGTAAGATGGAGCCGTGATCAGATAAAGGTCCTGCATAAGCAGGATTCCCTGCTGAGTGATGCATGGCATGCACGCCCGGGTGATTGCGGCTGGCTGCGGCCTCATCTGCACTTTGGGAACCTAATTAATTAGTGCTGTCTGGAAAGTATTTGGGCATGCTTGTTGTCCATTTAATTGTGTTTTTTAAATAAAAGGTTTGTCCAGTACTTTAATAAGCAGTTGGTCATTTTAAAGAATGGTGCCGGTTGCTAAAGTATATCTCTTTGATTGTATCGAACTGTACCACGCTTCCAAGAGGGTTAAACTATGATTAAAATTTGAATAGACTAAAATACGAGAGTTGCAAGAAAAGTGACTGGAAGATTCAAATATCTATTAAAGTGATACTCGTTTTTTTTTCATAGCTGATATGCTAGCCTTTGGACACTTGATGGTAAGCAATGTCGTGGTTGAAGATGTTGTTCAGGCTAACATAGAATTCTTCTCTATGCAATACAAATCTAATATGCAGATTCTAACGATATGATAACATATACGCTAACCTCGGTATGGGTTACATATTTGAACCGTTTGGTGTAGAGATGTTGGGTCCGTGGGGACCGGGAGCTCATCGTATTTTACAAAACTTATCAGAGCGCTTGGTCGATGCGACGCGTGATCAAAATGCTGGCACCTATTTGGCTCAAAGAATAAGCATTGCAATTCAACGGGGCAATGCTGCCAGCATGCTGGGCAAACTGCCAACTGGTAGTGGGCTAGAGCATTTGGACTGCATGTGAGTCTGCAATGGCTTATAGGGATCTAAATGCTTTTATTGTAGTAGCTGTAGTGTTGTATATTTTGTTTCCGTACTATCATAACCAGACTCATTCACATTATTTTATGTTAGTTTATTTACTTTATATAAGTAAGTGATAGTATCATTGCGCGCGTCACATCTAATGTTTAAATATATCATATGGGTGACCAAGATACAGGCGCAGCCTAGTTTGGGGCCCGCTGACATTTAGAATTTAGAACATAAGTACATAATGTTTAAAGTATATTGTGAAATTGTGTTGTTGTCCTTTAATTTAACTGTATGTACTCTATGTTATGTCTATATCTTTTTAATAAATGATTACTTACTTACATACTTATATAGTTCGTAGTATTTTGTTAATAATTAATAATGGCATACAGCCGGTAAAAAAAAAACGATATGATACTTGCAAACATATAGCACTAAGTTAAAACTCACATTAATAATGACAAGATTTGATCTACAATTTTAATTGGAACAAAGTAATGCGAAATATTCGTAATCCAGTAAGAAATCAGTCCCAAATCACAAATCAAAATAAAGAGCTAATTAAAAAACTCAAACACAAACCGACTCTTAACCTTGAACAGTTCCAAACATTGGAACAATCTACCTACGGATTGCAATCAGTAGAATCGGAATTTCGGATTGGATCAGGTCATGTGGAGTCATCCTGACCACATATCTCAACTTGTATGGGATTTTGTGATGCAATCACGAGTATATCAGTACACAAAAATATAAATTGAAATACATAAAAAGAGAAATTAAAACGCAGCACGCATCTTGTTTTCGAGTGATACAATCGCCCTTTTTACATCTGATACGCTGTATTCCCTAATAGAATTAATCTATATTTCTAGACTCAACAAAAAAGCATTGCAATTCAACGGGTCAATGCTGCCAGCATGCTGGGCACGCTGCCAACTGGTAGTGGGCTGGAGCATTTGGACTGCCTGTCAGTCTGCAATGGTCTATAGGTTGTCATGCTTTTATTGTAGTAGATGTAGCAAATGGTTCGTAGTATTTTGTTAATAAAGGCATACCGCCGGTTAAAATAATTATTGTGACATAACTGTAATATTAATATTTTTATGATTGCATTACTATCATATACCTGCTCTGCGGGTTACATAACTGTAAAAGTTAGACATATGATATTGGCAACTTTTTTGTAGATATTGATGCCCGCCATAAAATTGTAGTACATCACTTTGCTCTATTGTCAACAATTTCCGCAGCGTCCGCGATATAACGCTTTTTTTCACACATTGGGTTGGGATACATTATACAAATTTTCATACGGATCCCAAACTTTTTGAAAATATTATATAGCCTGTGTTCATCAGGGATAGTGTAGGATTCTAATAATTAAAGATTTTTTCAATTCAGTGCAGCAGCTCTTAAGTTTATTTGTTACATACAAAAATACAAATCTTTCCTCTTAATAATATTAGTATAGATATAGATAAGTTGATACCATTGATGTATCGTCGTATCGAACTCCTTGCACAAAAACTTCGTTTTAGTGAGACATGAATTTGAAAAATAATCATTAAAATCGATATTTAATTAAAAAAATATAATTATGGTAATCAATATTCTCACCAAGTCGAGAGAACTGCCTAAATACACAAAATCTATATAATCTAGATCCTTAATCTTTGGGACTTTACAATATTGTCACAAATGTCAGAAGAATTATTATTTGTGTGCACATTAACGCGGACAGGAGGCCCATTCTAGCAATAACATTTGAGATATAATGTATTAAATACTTGCGTGGGATGCGTGGGAAACTAGCAAAAAATTATAGATAAAAAAACTACACGTAATACAAACGATATATTGAAACATAATAAGCAATAAAACTTATTGATGATGTGGTTCTGAATAATCATTTTGAACAGGCTTTTAATATTTTTGTTTCCAGTAGAGTCAACGAAACTCAAAGTAATAATTTTTACTTATTGGATTATTTAATTTATTGGATTCTGTACTGAAATGGCAACTTCAGACCTTCAGTAGCTAACGGGACTGTAGTTGGTTATCTTAATTAATTACAAATCTGATTTTCATGTTTTAAAAAGAAATTGTCTTCTAAAGCCAAATTAAATATTAAATTAAAAAATAAATTTATGTTTGGTTCCGGGGTCTATCTCAAAAGCAGTATTTATCAATTGTCTAGATGTACTAATTAATGTATAATATTTTTTTAATTATTAAATAATTTATCTCTCTTCTATCAATAGAACATTACTATCGTGGTCTAATGAGGGTGTTGCTCGCACCGATGATGTCCGAAAGCGTAGCATAGCGCGGGTCCAGGCCAGGACGGTTGAGGTCTTTATAGCGCGAACAGCAATTACAATTGTATTTTATCTCATATGAAAATAGATAGTTAACAAAAGAAAACATGTAATAATTGTACCGTGCCATTTCGTCTCTTTCATACGCTTTTATAATCATATTTTTTTTATATTTACATTATTATTCTGCATATTATGCAATATTTGAAACAAAACTGGACAATATTAGAATTTAAATGCCTACTGGTACTGGGCTGGAGCATTTAGACTAGCTGTGGTGATGCAATGGCCTGAAAGCTTTCGTTGTAGTAACTATTTTATCGATTTAAACCAAGTACAAGATTAGTAAATGTCACAAATCAGGGTATCTGTATGAAAATTTGTGTGTTCAACAAATTGCTATCTAGTATCGATAGCCGATGGTATCTATAGTCTAAGAGACTTACCCGGAGATCACTTTAAAAATAAAGATACAGCTATTTTTCGAATTGAACCATACGTAAAATGAATTTCTGAATACGCAACTTGTAGTCTTCTTTCTCGCCACAAATGAGACTTGTGAAATTATTTTTAAATTGAATGAGAAAACATTTATAGGCTTTATAGCAGTAACGAATATTTGATTTCAATCTGAATTCACATTATAATATATTGTATAAAATGATAATTAGTATGTATTGTTGACATTTTAAATAATTTAAACACATTGTCATCTTCTATTCTATGATAAATTAAAATATTGTTATTATTAATCCTATTAAATTATTTTGAAAATGTATTTATATTTTATTTTAAATCAATATTGTGAACCATATATTGCTTAATTATTTAAATATTTCAATATCAAACTTCTATCGTAAATTGTCTTCCTAGTGTAGCTGTTGAAAGGCCAATAAATAATACTATTGTATAGTGTTGTATATAGTGTGTAGCGTACCTACCGCTGACGTAGTAGTTTTTCTTTTATATGTACAAACTAAATTCTACGTCCACGATAGTTTCAACTATGTAACACTTCTCCTTTAACTTGTAACTAAGTAGTATTGTACTGTTTTAATGATTTAGGTACCTAATTTAAATTCCTTTGAATGAAATTTGAACTAATCGTCATTTGTGTAAACTTGGGACGTTCATAGGGAAACTATTGAACGGTAACGTTATGGTAATTCTTTAATTATTTTTTTTATGCGTTTGTAGTAGGTTTCACGTATGGAGGCACACAGCAAGTCTGTCTTACTGTTTGATCCCCAAGACGCCTGCCAAGCGTGGAGATTATGGCAAACCCCCCCCCATAATGGGGGAGGCTGTGTTCAGCAGTGGACAAAAAGTCTGTCTTACCCTAAACTTATACTAAAATGCTTAATCCTAGCTTAGATAGATAGATAATTCTTTATTGTTACACCAATAAAATACAAAATAAATCTTAAATAAAATTTTGAATAAAGTGTCACAATGGGCGGCCTTATCACTAATAGCGATCTCTTCGCAACCTTTGTATGGAGAGGAAATACAGGAACAATGTCGGGGGTGTACATAAGAAACATAACTAAACAATCATCGAGATAAAGAAAATTAGTCTACGTTATAATCTAAAACACATAATTTAAAATCTAGTAATACCTACAATATATTTATTATTATACTAATACATATTAATATTACATAATATATTCACACAAATATATAATACAAGTATATAAATAATATTATATATATATATATATATATATATATATATATATATATATATATATATATATATATATATATATATATATAGATAAAGTATATATATATAATTTAATATATAAATACAGTCATATAACTAACATATATAAGATGAGGAAGCGGATGTGATAGGTAGTTTTTAATGAAACAGTTCTAACAGTTTGAATTTACTAATTAGACAAGAAAAAATTCTTGACATGAGTTTTAAAAATGGACAGTGACTGTGCTCGCCTGATAGAAACCGGTAGTGAATTCCACAGGCGGACAGCTTTGACTAGAAAAGATCGATCGTAGAATATTGTGCCATGTTGAGGCATACAGAGAGAAAGGTTATCTGATGACCTAAGATTGAGAGTATTAGCAGTGTGAAGGAAATTAAAACGTTCCTTAAGATAGCGCGGGGTCAATGGATTGAACAAAATATTGTAAACAAGAGAGAGTATGTGAGCATTCCGGCGAAGACGTATAGGAAGCCACTTGAGCTTTGATCGAAATTCAGAGATGTGATCATATTTGCGCAAACCAAATATAAATCTAATGCAGAAATTTTGTAGACGCTCAAGCTTATCTAGCTGATCCTCCGTAAGATCTGGATAGCAGACATCAGCATAATCGAGAATTGGGAGTAAGAGAGATTGAACTAGAGCAATTTTGGTGGTAACTGGAAGAAAGTTGCGTAATCTTTTTAAAGCGCCTGCGGTGGCATACAATTTGCGACTAGTAGTTTGTAGTTGAGGAGCCCAACTCAAGCAACGGTCCATAATCAAACCTAGGTTTTTCACAGATTCACTGTAGGGAATAGGGACTCCATCAAGGCTAACAGAAGGAATCATTGACCAGTCAACCCTTGAGATGAGACGTGAACTTCCTACAATCATCACTTGAGTTTTGCTTGGGTTCACTTTGAGGCCAAATCTTTTACACCAACCAATGATACACGTTAAATCGGCATTTATGGAGTTTACGGCTTCAGAAAGATTTTCGAGAGGGGCTTGAGAGTAAATTTGAAGATCGTCTGCATATAGGTGGTAGGAAGAAGTAAGATTTTGTGAAATAGAATTAATGAATATTGCGAAAAGAAGAGGAGATAAAACGCCACCTTGCGGGACACCTGCAGCAACATCACACCAAGAAGAAAACTTCTCTTCAAGGTGGACCCGCTGCCGGCGCCCATACAGATAACTGTGAAACCAATCGAGTACCGTTGGAGATATGTTAATTGAGCGTAAAATGGCTAAGAGTATATCGAAATTCACTGTGTTAAATGCGTTACTGAAGTCGAGTAAAGTGAGTACAGTCAATTTTCCATTTTCCATGGAAAATCGAATATCATCCGTAATCTTGACGAGAGTTGTTACTGTGCTGTGGCCAGGACGAAATCCGGATTGGAATGGGTTTAGGAGCTCATGAGAGGATAAATATTTACTAAGTTGACTGTGGACAAGACGCTCAAGGACCTTAGACAAAAATGGGAGAATGGATATAGGACGGTATTCGGAAAAAGACTTGGGATTGGGTTTTTTGGGTAGAGGAATGATTGTAGCCTCCTTCCAGATAGAAGGATATATACCATATGCAAAGGAGTTATTGAAGATAAAACAGATTATAGGAAGAATTATGTCAAGGATTGGTACAAGCATATTGCGACTAATTCCATCACCACCTACAGCATTAGAAGTGATCGATAGTAAGCTCTTCTTAACCTCACAAGCGGATACTCGATTAAGACTTAAAGAATAGTAGTCGGATATTGGTAATGTTGAAAGATATTTAATCGTATTTGATTTTTCTGAGACATCAATAGAAGATGTGGAGGAGAAGTGGAGATTGAGAGAATCTAAATTTAAGTTATTAGGAATACTATCCTGGCGAGATTTACCAATTCCGATAGATCTAAGAAATTGCCAGATTTTTGCTGGATCATCGTTATTAACGGAGTCATGAACGTGGCGGCGTAGAGCATCCCTACACACCATATTGCAACGATTGCGTGATTTCACATATTTAGCTTTAGTTGAGTCATTAGGACGACATTTATATTTATACTTAGCGTTAGATTTTTTGTGCATAAACAATTTAATATCATCCGTAATCCAAGTAGCAGGGCGTTGTTTTAGTTTTATGTTTCGTAAAGGAGCGTGCTTGTCATACAATTGCGTTATTATAGAATTAAATATTGCCACTTGGTCATCAACTGTTATGGCATTAGTCACAGGTGACCAGTCTATCTTGCTAGCATCATGTAAAAATAGTTCCTGATTCATACCGCCAAAATTGCGCTGAAGAATGACTTTAGGTTTTAATTTTGGAGGTCGAATCTTATACGAGATGAATACTAGGTCGTGATATGAAAAATTGTCAGCAGAGCATTGGCCGTGCTTAGCAACATGTTGTGGAGAGGACACAATACACAAATCAAGTAGAGAGGGGTTACAATTAGGGGCATGATGAGTGGCAGTAAGTGGAAGTACATGCATGTTGCTAGATTTAATTATTGATTCGAGTGAGTAAGTTCGGTGGTCTTTTTTGAGGAGACATGTATTAAAATCACCTAAAATAATGTTGTGGTCATATAAAGGAATGAGATCTTCCAAGATCTTCTCGAATGAAGAAAAGTAATTAACACTTGAAGAGTGGCTATAGTAGGCTCCAAGCAGAATTTTATTATTTGACAAGACGGCCTCCACAAACAAATGCTCACCGACATTGGCGGGTGGCGGTTGAGGCGATGTGCTGATAACAGAAAAAGGAATATTTGACCTCAGGTAAATAGCCACTCCACCACCCCTGCTGCCGGTGCGATCGTTGCGGATTAGGTGAAAACCGGGCAAAGAAAAAGAAGAAGTAGGAAGGCAAGGTTTTAACCAGGTCTCGGAGATTACTATAGCATGAATATTTTTGTCAAGGAGAGATGCCTGCATATCGGGATAATGAGCCGGAATGCTTTGCGCGTTTATATGAACAACGTTAAAGTTTTTAGGTACATCAGAAAAGTGGGCATTTAGGGAATCAGCAAGAGAAGGTAAGCTGACAAAACTATCTTCTGAGCTACCATCTGAAGAAAGTGATAAAAATTGCTCGCTATCACTGCTTACGTCATCATTAAATAAACTAAGCATATTTATACATAAACCATACATAAAATATAATAATAAATACAATCTAAAACTATAATATACAGACTTATAACAAGTTCCAAACTAAAACTTTTCCTGCCGGGTACGCATTACTTATTTTATATTTATAAATATGTGTACATGATATATATGAGAAAGAGAAGAATAAAAAAAAAAAAAAAAATAAGGAACATACAAACGTTATCACAATAAATAACATAAACAAAATGAAAAAATAAAAAAAAAAACATAAAAGCCACACCGTATAACAATTAAAATTGCAGAAATGTCCGATAGCAACAAAAACACAAAAATTAAAAAAAAAAAAAAAAAAAAAAAAAAAAAAACATTAAAAGTTTTATCTGATTTGACCGGTTACATCACGTCCCCAGTTTTGGACTAACAATAACGGAAGAACGTATACATGCATTGAGACCGCAAATCGGAACACTCCCGGCGTCCAAAGAGAATACAACCATTATCATTCAATAAGCATTCAATCATCTATGTTTCTGAGTGACATGACAAAGAGAAAGAAGAAAAAAAAAAAAAAAAAGTAGACAAGAATTGAGTTCTGGAGTGCGTTCAGAGGCTCAGAGTGTAGTTGTTTCGTTGTTTGGTTGTTTTGCAACTTACCCTGAGGTATGGAACGACCGGTTGTTTTATAACCTCAAACAAATTGTGACATTGACAGACTTACATCATTATCGTAATAATAATTGCTATTTATCACTATCACAAATTCATTTTTCATTTTTATTTAAGTTTTATATTTTGAGAAATTATATTAGTATATATATTTTTTGAGATATATGGGTGAGCGCATCAGATAGAATACGATATAAACGTCAAAGTCATTTCATGTCACGCGTTTTATGGTTAAAAAGTTGCAACCTTCAAAGGTTTGGAACGGTCCAGTTGTGACAACCGAACGCTCTACTCGAAGGTTGTGAACGACGTTAGAGTGAAAAGTTGCACTCCGAGTGCGCTCTAACCAAGGTTCGGAACGCACCCCTGTAGTCTTTGAAATCGAGTGGAAGTGTAGAATGTAAACAATCAAATGGCATAATTAAATTTTTGTTAAGAGGGTGGATAGAAGCGACAATTGAAGAAGACGAAAAAGATTCTGGGGTAGACTTATTGTGTAGATACCTACGGTACTACGGTGGACTATTGAAACAAAGAAAAACTAACACTGAAACAACAACGAAACTCCGAGCTACTTCTTGTTGGCTGAAGGTGCTCGTCGGCTTCTTGGCGCAACCGCAGTTTCTCTGGCGCTGGTGCTGGCAGCTGTAGTTGCAGTTCTAGGAACTGTCGGCCCTGCAATCTTCTCAAGCTCCTTGAGAGTGCTGATTCGGTGTCGCGCGCCTTCGGTGTCCAGTACGAAGACAAAGCCGTCCATCGTCCAACATTTATGGATGCCAAACTTCTGACGCGCCGCCATAAAAGTATCGTGTCGCGGCTTAGTCAGGAACTCCGACAAAGTCATACTAGACCCTTTCAAGCCGGTCTTAGCATGCCATAACCTGTTCTTCGCATCAAGGTCATGCAGTTTAAAAAGAATCGGTCTGGGTTTGTCAGGGGCGGAGGCACGACCCATCCGATGGCAGCGGCTGATGTCTTTGGCAGTGAAATTCTTGATTTTCAAGTTGCTACTCACCGCTTTGACCACAGTGGATGCAGTATCCTCATCCTTGGCTTCTGGGACACCATGGAAGAGAAGAATTTTACGCCGCCCGCGCATCTCCATAGCATCCTGTTGTTGTATGACAAGGCCTAACTGATCCTGCAAGCTGCGCAGTGCAGTCATTATGAATGTCCGGAATGCAGTGAAGTCTGCTGACAAGACTGTTACAGATGGTGAGGAAGAGGCAGCTTGGAGCTCACTCTGGTAGGAGTCCATTCGTTGCAAAAACAAATGCTGAAGCTCAGCCACACTTTGTTGCACGGCGTCCATTTTATTTCAATTGCCAAATCAGTGTCTTAAGACAAAAGTGACTTGTGTTTGTGCTAGTGTAAGGATAACACTCCCCGGCAGGTATTGTGTATAATACTTCAATTACAGTACTTACAATTACTTAGTTAATAGTTTTGAATATGTTTTCAATGTACTTTGATGTTAACTTTTTATTGAAGTCAGATAATGGACAATTAAATGTTGTATTATCATAACAAATGAGCAGATATATTTTACCATCGAAAAGCGTTTACTAACAAACCACTACAAACTATATATAACACTACAGCTATTACAACAGACAATCCAAAGGCCTCTGCAGGTCCACAGTTAGTCCAAATGCTCCGGCTAACTCTCAGTAGGCAGCGTGCCCAGCATGCTGGCAGCATTGCCCAGTTGTTTGCAATGTTTATTCGTTGAGCCAAATAAGTTCCAACATTTTGACGCGTAGCATTGACAAGCACTCTGAAAAGTTTTGGGAATTAAGATGAGCTCTCGACCTCCACGGACCCATGTCTCTAACGGCGCAAACATGTAACCACTCCCGATTATCATAATGCCTCATAATAACACTGTCCAACCTGAAGATTGAACTCAAGACCCAAAGCACTATACGACACTCGATCATTCCACCAGGTGGTGGCCCTCAGGCAAGAGACCGTCTTGATGGATATAACCGCAGTATCAGCTATTCAGCTCCAAAGCACTAATGTACAAACACTACTGTGTTTAGGTTTGAAGGGCAATACTACAAATGAAATAACTGGGCGAACGGGACATAACAGTGAAGGTCTCGGAGTGATGAGCGCAGTGCAGTATCATACAGAACGGTGACACTGCAACTATAGTACTCAGGCACGTGGCGCTTACCACCAGTCGGGCAAGATGCCCGTTTTGCCTCTACATATAATAAAAATAGGCTATTCACATCAAAATTCTACTAATAAAGTAACCTTCACACAATGCCTACAAATAAATAAGTTTATTAATATGTAAAATAGTGCTCGGCCTCGGCATTGAATAAAGCCCCCCGCGGGGATTGACGTGCTCCACGATATTTATGTAATACCTACGCCGAATGTATAGATAAAATAAAGGAGTTATACAGAACAAACTATGATCAAGAAAAATGGAAAAAATGACCTACATACTTTACAAGAATTTATATACCTGACAATGACTTTGGCAATGCCTTAAGATTTCGTTTTCGCTTTATTTTAAACAAAGAACTTCCTTTTTTTATATTATTGTGACGGAACAAGCTCGAGGCCCACCTGATGTTAAGTGGACTAACCTCTGCCTATAACAGTTGCAATTCATGACAACTCACGAATTGCACTGCGCCCGTCACATTGAGACATAGTTGTTAAGTCTCATTGTGCCTGTAATTTCACTGGCTCTCAAGGACTACTGCCGGAACACACCTTTCGGTGCTTGGCGACAGACTTTCTACTTGATTGGTAGCTAGCCAGGCGGGCAATCGCAAACTGCCCTTCCCCGAAAATCAATCACCTAATCACCTAACTTTGTGTTCTAGACTTCTAGTAGCTGTCGTTGAGAGACAGTATGCTAGGTTCAGCTTGCTAACACTCGACTACATGATCACTTGCTATCACTTGAGATTTAAACTCAGGGCTAATATTTCATCTAAAAAAAAAGAACAACCTTCTAGTAAGTAGTTTGTAAAATGTGATCAAATGTATAAAATATATAAAAATCAAATGTGTCTTCTTTGTCCGGCTGTGACGGCGCGGAACCTTGATATAGCAAGACACAACTCGTACTCGATCGGTTTTGTATAATTTACTTTTTACAGTACTTAGTCCCCGAGAAAGCGATATACGTAGATAGTGTTGCGGCAAATAGCTGGTGCGAAAATATATATAATGTTTTATTTGAAATTACAATTGCAAATTATCCAATACATAATACAAAATTGAAAATATCTAACCTTGCCTCGTAGATGTTATCTAAGTAAAATTATATATTAAAATTAATGCAGGTTAAACAAATTGGAACTTTGAATAAACTATCAATATTTTAGCCATTGATGTTGTGAGATACTTCTTTTGAAAGTGAAAATCGATCGATTGAATGATAATTATGTCGGTGTGGAATGCGAATTTTATTCAATTGATATGTTTATTTTTTTTTTTCTAGTTTCAACATCTAATAAAAGAACGTGTAGATGTTCTTAAAATAGTCACTTACAGCCTAGTTTCTCCGAATCTAGTCAAATTGTTAAATAGAACATAGAATTAGCTTTTACACAATATAAAGTGTACATAAATGAACGAATTCAAGATGGCAAAGTTTGAACAATTGGTATTCAAAATATGACGAAACTACGTTTTTATGGACTGTGCCACGAAGGTAACCTACTACTTTTACAATTACTTAATAATACCTACTAGGTAAACTAAAAATATTCATATAAGTCCCGAAGTGGTTTTCCAAAATAATTTTTGGCTTGTAATTTTTGGATTTGGCAGGTAAATTAAAAAATGTTTTTTTTTTCTTCTCTCAAGACAACTCAAGACCTTGAAATTCCAAAAGGATGGTCTTAACCAATAATTGAGTAACAAAGAAGTCTACTAATAATTATACATGTAAATGTCGTCTTAGCAACACTATCATTATATTTTATGATAGAGATCACAACACTCACAGAATAGAAAATAATTTTGGGATTCGTTGAACATTTTAAAAATAAATAGAGAGTAAAAATAAATCCTTCCTTGCTATTGGCCCGAAAAACATGATATAATATATCTTCATTCGTAAGGCAGAGCGTGTAGAGTCACACTTTATATTATTAAAACAAAGTTGAACAAAACATTTGTAATTTGATACCGTACTATGAAACTCATAAACATTGTACCGACAAGTAACACTGGACGACTCGCGCATTGTTTTTAGTTGAGATGTCGATATTTATCACGAATCTTTATAAGATATCAAGTTTAATAAGACAATCTCCATGAGCAGAGGATAATGGTGAGAGAATGAACTTCCTTGTGTTTTTAGGTGCCGGGTCCACAGCGAGCGGTTTACAGTTCAGAGTTCTGTGATCAGAGTTCACTGTGAAGTATGCAATCGCTTGGATGAATACGAACTCAACAGGAATCAGACTGCGGCCGTCAAGAAGTTAGCATTTTTTGTAGCGTTTATATTTTGAAAAGAAGAAGAGGACGTGTAGTCATAAAGATAAGATAACAGAACTGTAGAACTTTCAACCTCTCGCTGTGTTGTACAGTGGAAGCGGGCGCAGAACTCTGAACTCAAAATCGCATACGTCACGCTATGGGCTCAGCGCCTTATTGAAGGCATGAACTCTTTTCAATATATAAAACCCATATACGATATTTTGAAGGTGGAAACAATAAAAAACAAACTTAAAAGCTTTTTAATTTTTTTGATATGTATCGCAGGAGCGGATCCTATTTTTGTTTTTTAGATTGTACTGGTATCGTGGTGCTCTACTGAAGACATAACCGACACCTGCATCAAAAGATTTCTGCGATATTGTTTTATTCGCAGATGATACCTCTCTGATTTTTAAAGTAGATAGGAAAGACAGTGAACTGACACATGTAAATAATGTATTATCTAAGATTTGTAAATGGTTCGCCGCTAATAATCTTCTCCTAAATTCAAAAAAGACGAAATGTTTAAAGTTTTCTTTACCAAATGTTCCTTATGTTGAACCAAACATAAAGCTTGGCCCAGATAAACTCCCTATTGACAAAGCGACAGTCTTCCTGGGAATCAAAATGGATTCCACTTTACAATGGGATCCACATATACATGATCTCTCCGGAAGACTTAGTTCTGCTGCATATGCAGTTCTTAGGATAAGACAGTTAACAGACGTAGCTACTGCTCGGCTAGTTTATTTCGCGTACTTCCACAGTATTATGTCGTATGGCGTATTGCTGTGGGGAACTGCTGCTGAGATAGAGACAATCTTTATCATACAAAAGCGTGCAATTCGAGCCATATATAAAATGGGTCCTAGGGAATCTGTGAGGGATCTTTTTAAAGAAATTGATATTTTAACTTTACCAAGTCTGTAAATATTTGAAAATATTATGCATGTTCGTAAAAATTTGAGTAAATTTAAATTAAACAGTGACAATCACGATTACAATACTAGGAATAAAGATAAAATAGTGGTGCCAGGTTTTAGATTAGCAAAGACAAATAAAAGGTCCTTCTTAGGTAATTGTGTGCGGTTTTATAATAAAGTTCCTAAACATATTACAACGCTCACAGAAGGGAAATTCAAGTTGCATGTGAAAAACATATTGATTAAAAGATCCTACTCCACAGTTTCTGATTACATAAACGACAAAAATGCCTGGACAATTCCGCCTCCGCCAAGCTATTGCCTGTCACCTACATAATTTAAACAAATATTGTAATAACTCTATTATATAGTATGTATGTAACACATTGTTAAAAGATGTTTAAAAGAATGGCCCCGAGTTTCTTGCCCGTTCTTCTCGCAGTGGCTCTATACAATTTATTTGCTGAACGTGGCAGTACAATGTAGAATATATCAATACTAAAATTTGTAATTGACCTTCATAAGAGCGTCGTAGACGCCTAAATTGAATAAATGATTTTGACTTTGACTTTGACTTTTGCATCACAAGTCTGGATGAGGACTTCAAACCAAGACATGTTCATTAGGTTATATACCGACTAATAGTTAAATTTAGACTATGAAATTTTAAGATTTGCATATTTTTAATATTGTTAGGTTTGCAATAACGCGTGTTATGCGGATTACCTACATTACAAAATCACAAATATACGATAGGAAAAATTTAAGTCATGTGCGGGATTCGAACCCGCGTCCATCCACCCCTTGAACCGAGATATGCTCTAACCAGTTGAGCTAACATGACATGATGTCATAACTCAAATCTTTGGTAGTGTACCCCGTAAGCCTACCCTGGCTCAAGGGGTGGATGGACGCGGGTTCGAATCCCACACATGACTTAAATTTTTCCTATCGTATGTTTGTGATTGTGTAAAGATTTGCTTATGTTTTACTTGTAATAGGTTTTTTTATTATTCAAATTTAATTATATCATTATTTTAAAAACTGGATACTAAAGGCTATATTTTTATCCGGCGAAACAAAGGATGATCTTGCGAATATTATTACAAAACTGGGTGCGGTAGCTAACGTTGTAATTCAGCCATCAGATATACGAGACGTTTACCGTATAACCACCAAAAATGAGAACAACCAACCTATGATTGTTGAATTTTCAACGGTTTTACTTAGGGACAATGTAGTCAGGTCTGTCAAAGCTTTTAATAAAAAATATGCTACCACAAAATTGAGCACCTCCAGTTTAAAAATGGAAGGCCCAGTTAGGCCAATATTTGTATCAGAGGGCCTTACAATACAAACAAAAAAGCTCTTTTTCTTGGCCAGAGAATTTGCCAAAGCGAATTCATACAAGTATTGCTGGACTTCTAGAGGTAGAATATACTTGCGGAGAACGGATGGAGCTCCCTTTATAAAAGTGAGCAGTGAAAGTGATTTAGTAAACCTCTCAAATAAATGACTATTTTATTTTAAAGCATGTATAAATATTAAAAGTAAATTAAACATTTGCATCTTGCTCTATGTAGTTCATTATGATAATATTTTATGGAATATTTTTGTAAAAAATAATAACTTGCGCTGTCTTGTAAGTAACACAATACACATACCACTCTACTCAAAACTTCACACTACAAACCATACTACCATACTACGCAGTTATAGTTACTGCGGCCAATTTACTCGTATTTACAATTCCACTACTCAAAGTTTGCATCATATTGTCTATAGTCGCTACCTTTATAGTAAAATAACATTAAATTTGAACAATATAATATTCATAAAATCATTTCCACAGTGTATATATTATGAATGGCACCTAATTACTGCTTGCTTCTATAATGGACGATAACAGTTTTCTTACGACAGAAGTTGATAACTCAGATTTGATAGAATGTATTTTAATTAGTAATACAAAAAACTGCCGTAACATCATAAATCCAAACCCTGACGTTTGTCTTTCACTTACCATATTTACTGTAAATATAAGAAGTATAAATTGCAATTTTGATTACTTTGTAGCATTTACTTCAAGCCTGGACATAACACTTGATATATACGTACTCACTGAGTGTTGGACTAATTCTTTGAATCCACCACCTAGTTTAGTAGGTTATACTATGTTCTGGAATAAAACTTAATGGAATCAGAACGATGGTGTTGTTGTATATGTGCGTAACGAAATTAACGTTTCTTGTTCTGAACCAAAAATTGTGGATGGTAATTGCTTAATATTAGATGTTGCACCAAATTATACAATTATTTGCACGTACCGTCCACCAAGTTTTAAAAATCCTAGCAAATATTTAGACTCTATGGACATTGTCTTAGAAGGCATCACTTCAAATAACGTTATACTTACAGGAGACGTTAACTTGGATATAATATCTAGTAACCTATCACATGACGCACAGAAATATTTAAACTTGATGGCAATGCATGGTATACGGCAAGGCATTAATAGACCTACTAGGTTTACCACATGTCTAGACCATATTATGGTAAAAAGTGACTATCCTTGGAAAACGTTTGTATTTGAACAGAGACTTACTGACCATTCTCCAATCATGCTTTATATAAATAACGCCAAAATATCAAGAAAATCACTCATTTATAATAAGATTTTAATTAATTATGAAGGTATCAGAAAAACTCTACAAAAAGAATCGTGGCAGAATTTGTATCTTACTAATATTGTAAATATGACTACTGAGTTATTTACGGTAAAATTACTCTCTGTTATTGATACCTATACACAAATCAAGAAAATTTCAAAAAAAAACCAACCTCTTAAACCATGGATTTCAACAGGAATAGTCAGGTCAATAAGAAAGAGAGACAAACTACACATGAAATTAAAAAAAACACCAGATGATAAAAATCTTCAAAAAAGGTATAATCAATATAGAAATATTTGTAATAAAATTATTAAAAAACTTAAATCCGAATATTATAAAGATAAACTTAACAAAAGCAAAGGTAATATGAAAGAAACGTGAAAAATTATTAAAGAAGTATGTAATATTAAACAAGCTAAAACACCATGCGATTTACTTGGCATAAATAACAATCCAAGTCAGTCACTTAATAACGTTAATTTATATTTTACATCAGTGGGCGCTACACTTGCTAATCATACACTCCAAAAAATGAATACCACTGAAAACGAACTGGCTATATTAAGCACAAGTGTTCATTCACCAGTCAACTCCATGTCTATGATGCCCACTGACCCTATTGAAGTTAGAAATGCTGTTCTTAGTCTTAAATTGCACAGTGCGCCTGGATGGGACAAAATTACTTCGTCATTGCTTAAGCGATTTATTACGTTTCTTGCTGAACCTATCGCATTTATATGCAATTTAAGTTTTAAAACGGGCACATTTCCTGATGCTTTTAAAAAAGCTATCGTATGTCCTATATTTAAAAACGGTGTTAAAAACAATCCGAGCAATTATAGACCCATTGCTCTACTTTCGACTCTATCTAAAATTATAGAAAAACTTGTTAAGAAGAGAGTCATGCGGTATCTGGAGAAAAATAACCTATTAAGCGATAACCAATATGGCTTTAGAGAAGGAAGGTCGACTGAAGATGCCGTTTTGACTCTCACTACAAAAATATCGTCCTATCTCGATGATGGGGATAAGTGCGTCGGTGTTTTTCTGGACCTCCAGAAGGCGTTCGATACTGTCTCCATCCCAATCCTTCTCACAAGGCTAGAAAATGTAGGTATCAGAGGCTTAAGCTTGGATTGGTTTAAAAGTTACCTCACAAACAGATCGCAACAAGTCCGGGTTAATGAGTATGTTAGTGATAGCTTATTTTGTAACTACGGCGTGCCACAAGGTAGTACACTGGGACCTACGCTTTTCCTTATTTATATTAATGAACTTTGTTGTACTACCTTGCCTGGTCTAGATGTGCTGATGTTTGCGGATGACACTGTATTACTGGCTCATGATAGGACATGGGAAAAAGTTAATTGCTTGGCTGAAGAATGTCTCGCTGTGGTAACTCAGTGGCTTGAAAATAGTCTCTTATCATTAAATATTTCCAAGACAATGCTTATGTGCTATAGTATAACAAACGCAGGAATGGCCCCAACTAATTTAAACGTAAAGATGCATACTTTTCCTTGTAATCGTGGCAACCGTCCCATCCAATGTAATTGCTCAGTTTTAACCCGTGTTTCTTCAATTAAGTACTTAGGTGTGCACATAGATAATAAACTTAGCTGGACTTTCCAAATTGCATCCTTGGCATCCAGAATGAGGAAACTTATCTATGTTTTTAAGTCGTTGAGAGCAGTGGCTGATTCAAAATTGGTAATCCAAACATACAGGGCTCTAGGTGAGTGTCTCATTCGGTACTGTATATGTGCATGGGGAAGTGCCGCAAAAACACACCTCATAACGGCAGAACGAGCACAAAGGGCAGTTCTTAAAGTAATACTTTATTTACCATATCGTCACCCTACAACAACTTTGTATGAAGAGGCCGATGTATTAACTGTGAGAAAATTGTTTGTATCAGAGAGTTTAAAGCGTTACCATAGGAAAACGGCTCCTCATCTACCTCAACTAACAAAACGTGTTTATAAATGCCCTGTACCAATCACTTCTACAAGATTTGGTCAGAAAAAATACTGTGTCATGGCTGCTCATCTTTACAACAAGATAAATAAGGAATTAACGGTTAAACAGTATAGTAATAACGAAATAAAAAAAGTCATTCATACCTGGTTAAAAAAATATGACTATGAAACCCTTGAAAATTTATTAACTGAGTTCTATACATAACTATCATTTGAGATAACTACAGTTAACTAAATATTATGAACTTTACACAATATTGTCTTGCATTAGCTCACTTATGAATTCATACCGAATCTTTACGAGAATATAATAATATATACAAATACTCGCTGTAATCAAATAATTCATCAATACTTGTCATTATACACATACTTACTTACAATCACATCTACTAACAATTAAACACACAACATACACTACAAACACACTTACACTCATACACTTCACTTACACTTCACACACACACACACACACACACACTATATGTTCCTTAAGCGCTAAGTAAATATTGTAAGCCCCGCGCGGATAGTTCATATTAGACGCAAGTGCCAGTGTCATAACCATTATGGGAGAAGCCTATGGTTCTTGAAACACAGCTGACGCTAGTTCGGGAACCTATGGATTCATATTAACTCTGTACCTATGTAACTTGTGTAACTTGAGTCAATAAAAACTATTTGTATTTGTATTTGTATTTGTATTTATACTAGTTGTACCTGCGACTTCGTTCGCGATTGCCGTACCTGCAGACTAATTATTCACATTTGAGCACTGTTTATCTCATATTAAGCAACGCGGTGAAGCGCTCTTAGAAAAGCATAGCTCAGAAAGGAGCTTTTTACTTTTTATTTGAAAACTTCCGTGTTGTATTTTCCAGATGACAGTAGTTAAGCTGCCCATGGGGTGCTGGCCTGCCTGTGGGATGCCAGGCTGCACGTGGGATGCCGGGATGCCCATGCTGCGCTTGGGGTGCCGGGTGGGACATGGAGTGCTGGGCTGCTCGTGGGGTTCCGAGCTCACTCGTCACTATTCTAACAAAAAAAGAATAATTGAAATCGGACTACGCATTCATAAATTACAACTAAGTAACTTTTTGACTTTCATCCCCTTTCCCGAGGGAACCGTGCTGAATTTCGGGATAAAATAACCTTATTCGTAGTATGAACTCAAATCGTATCAAGTTTCATTTAATTCCATTCAGTAGTTTTGGAGTAAGTGACAGACAGACAAAAATTTATCTCTTAAAAATGTCTCAATAATTATTTTCTTCAAAATATTTGCTTTGCTCTGTGCAAATTGGATCTGTTACAGTTTTGTTATAAGTTTAGATTGACCAGCCTGGTGCACTCTTTTCACCATTTATGCTGAAACGTAATCTGAAATGGAAATGAGAGCAATACTTTTAGTATTGCTCTCATTTCCAACATATTTTGAAAAATATGCATCATATAGTTGTTGCTTTCGTGAATATATACATTGGAATAAACTTCAATTTTAAGCTACTTAAACTGGGTATTGCACCATTGAAGCAGTGATGGCTCAGTGGTTATGGACTGCCGCGCAGCAGGTCCATGGTTCAAATCCCGCCGCGGGCTTGAGCTTCGCCTGGCTAGCGACCGCCCACAAGTAGAAAATCTGTCGCCAAGCACCTAACGGTGTGTTCCGGCGGCAGTCCTTGGAAGCCAGTGAAATTACAGGCACATGAGACCTAACAACTATGTCTCAAGGTGACGGGCGCAGTGCAGTTTGTGATTTGTGATGAAATGCATCTGTTATAGGCAGAGGTTAGTCCGCTTAACACCAGGTGGGCCTCGAGCTTGTTAATAACATAAAAAAAAGAAAAAAGGTAATGTGAATAAAGTCACCGATATATCCTTTCTATATTTACCTAGGTAGGTAGTCTGACAAATATTTTATATAGGTAGTTTAGTCTCACGTGCCTCCAACATCGCCGGCACCAATACCCTCCAAACGGAACACCGTAACGTGAACAATACTGCTTGGCGGTAGATATAGTCAGTCAGTAGCAGTACTTCCCTGGAAGAATTCGCACAAACTGCAACTATATGGTATTTAAAAAAACAGACAGACAGAGGAAGGCTCCCGTTTTGTATTACCTACCTTCGGAAACCTAAAGCGTAAGATCGAAGTACTTGCTCGTTTATTACGTAATTGATCTAAAAATAATATTTTTTGCATCACAACAAGGCCGTATATTATATTTTATAAACATATACTGCTTCACGGTCGTCTATTTGAATATGTTAGTATCTTGATGAGGTTTATTTATAGTTGGCGGCCATCAGTTAACAGACTAAACAATAAAATTTTATAACATAGTTCCTACTTATATATGTATATACATAATACATTCAAACGTGGTCTTCGTTAATTTAAAGGTGTAGAATAAGCTTTTTAATTTTTGCACAAGTGGGTTTTTTTTTCAATATAGACATGATAGGTAACCTTTGCCCACAATCTCATCTGATAGTGCAGATGACGTGGTCGAAGATACTGTTCAGGTTAACCTAGAATGGCTGCCATTCCAGGACAGCTGCCGGAACTCACTGTTATGTGTTTGGCGACAGGTTTTCTACCTAGACGGTTGGTAGCTCACCAGGTGGAATTCGCAGAATTCCCTACCACTGTTCTAGTACGACTGAAGAAGTAATGCCACTAGCGGTCACCTATCCAAGTCATGACCGCAGCGGACGTTGCTTTATATAGTTGATTGGTTAAGAACGACTAAGCAAGCTTCGCTACGATCGCTTCCAGAAATCTACCTATTATCAGCTACTAATCGAAAGCCCAAGCTTCAATCTGAAAAAGTACTATTATAAATTAGGCCTTTTCACGAGTTCAACTAATTCGGCACTTTCAGTCAAAGACAAGTATTTTGTTGACCATATTTTGCCATTGTTGAACAAACTTTGTATTTCAAAATAAAAAGCGAATAAACCTACATTGATTATATTTAGATGGTTGTCACATTTTAGTTGGTGTATATTATAAACGCCAGCAAAGATATTTCTAAAATAATGGTTTCTACTGATTCAACGTTACATTTGCACATATTTCCTATGACAAAAAACTTAGAGGTATAATTGCAGAACAACATCAATACTGAATAATTCTTAAATTAAATCTGTGCTTTATCTTCCCATCAGCGTATGAAGCCGCAGATAGGTCTCGGTCGACAAACGACAAGTAATAATATATGGTTTATTATAGCATTACGAGTCCAATGGATGCCGTCACCGCCAGCGCAAAAACGCCGACGGATCGGAGCAGTAAACTGTCTCAATGCGAAATGCGGCTTTTTTGAATCCGGTTGCAGTAGGGATGGGGTATGATTAGTCTCTACTCAAATCACAGCAGACCTTTTGTTTCATTGACTTGTCCACAATCTCACCTATGGTATAAGAGATTATGTATTCGGAAGTGGTAAGCAAGCGTAATAGAGGTAACTCCATTAGTATTAGCTATCTAGGCAAGCATTAGAAATTCCAATTTGCTGACAAGATTGCGCTTTAGCTGCTTTAGGTTCCTCTAACTGTATCCTCACTTACCCATTCGCAAGATCACTTGCAAGTGACTTGTATATGTTGTCGATTTATAGCCTCACTGAAAGATATAACTGAGCTTTTAGGTTTGAATGAGGATAACCTTAACTTTTAAACTTATTATTTTCTGCTGTTGAGGTTATGGAGTCCACATAATTTGTTTTCTTATTGGACTGTTTTGAAGTCCTTCATCTGGGTGTCCCAAACGAAGGACTTCAAAACAGTCCGAAACTGGTCGGAATCTTTCCGGGAAACATAACGTGGTTCCTAGCCGGTTCCTAATAAGTTAATATGGATAAAACTCGCGAAAGTTTTCAATGTGCTCCTTTATTTGTAATGATAATAGGGCTAAAATCCTCGAATAACATCTTCACAACTACCTTACGACACCACTTTATTTTTTACTGATTTAAAATAGAAACGTAATCCAAAAGGAATCTTAAATGGCGCCGAAAACCATTACCTATCACTTGCACATATGTCTGTAGTGTGCAAGCGAGAGCTATGC
The DNA here is from genome assembly GCA_963890685.1 of Plagodis pulveraria. Classification (NCBI taxonomy): domain Eukaryota; kingdom Metazoa; phylum Arthropoda; class Insecta; order Lepidoptera; family Geometridae; genus Plagodis; species Plagodis pulveraria. The sequence goes on from OY982964.1 coordinate 349,522, forward strand.
TTTTGTGATGGAACGAACACGAGGCCTATCTGAAGTTAAGCGATAACCTTTGCCTATAACAGATGCAGTTCATCACAACTGACGCACTGCATCCATCATCATCCTGAGACAGAAAGTTGCCAAATCTCATATTGATGTAATTTCTCCGGCACACTTCAAACAGCAACAGTAATGTGGACATTACTTTTGGCGGTAGACATGAGTATGGTAGTAGTACTTTGCCGGACGAACTCACAGAAAGAGTTCTTCAGCCAGAATCAGAATATTTATTCACTATTATAACAATGTGTATAATATAAACAATGTTATGTGCAATACCATAGACTTACCAAAAAATGCACCAAAAATATTGCAATAATAACTACAGCATACTTCAGTACATAATAATCAACCTACATTCAAATATAATATACCAACGCAAATTCATTTACATATAAGTTTGAATATACATATCATTATAGAGACACGCATACACAATCCATATTTGACATAACATTGGTTTAAATTAATTCTGTCATAACTAATACCAATTCTAATTACTTTTCTTATAAATTCGTGAATTAAACTCAAAGTAGGTTAGGTTAGTCAAAATATTATTATTTCGATGTTAATTTTTACGTGAATAGACCCGTTTATGATTTAGAAACATCAATTGTAATTAAATGAATAATCTAAATATTGATCAAAAATTACAAATAGACTAAAAAAAAACATTTATTATATATACGCATATTACAAACATGTCAAAAATTAGGAGTGATAATTATTAGTTAATATACATTTCGTATCAATGTATCATAATTTTATGGCTGCCTGCTCATACAGAATCCTTTTTCGGAATACTCATTGATAATAGAGACGCTACAGTTACGTTAGACGTACAGTTTTTTAGTTTTGTTTTCGCTCTCAAGAAACTGAGACAGACAGTTTCTGAAGAGGCAGCCCTGGCAGCTTATCATGGCTATGTGTCGTCAGTCCTTAGCTATGGCCTTATTATGTGGGGAAACTCTGTTGATTCGGATGCAGCCTTTAAACTACAAAAAAGGTGCATCCGAGTCATAAACAAGGCATGGTTTTTAGACACTTGTAAGCCTTTATTTAAAAAATGTAAAATACTTACACTACCCTGTATGTATATTCGAGAATTATGTCTTTTTGCTAAAACACATTCTTCTTATTTCAAAAAACGCAGTGAGGTCTTCACACGACAGAAAAGGGCTATATATGAAAACCTATTGTACCATCCTCGATGTCATAAAACGATCTATAAAAAGAATGTTTACAACATGTGCATCATAATATATAATAAATTACCAAATGAGTTAAAACTCCTGCAGGGCAATGTATTTAAAACTAAATTGACTTATTGGCTGTTAGAGAAATGTTTTTATAATGTGTCCGAATATTTGAATAACTAACTTGACTTTATTAATTGTATTTTATATTTGTATTTTTAACTTTATTATTTTATATTTGTGTTAGTTTGTATAAACTTACCTAATATTTGCACGCCTGCTTGCAGGCAGAATACAATTGTCAATACAAAAATAAGATCTAATTGTAAATATTATGAAAGTATTGTATTTTTTGCAAATAAATTATTGATTGATTGATTGATTGATACAAGCTGATATACTCGTAATATGTATGCATAAATATATTTAAAACTACTTAATTACGTTTATCGTATATTTTGAGAATCCATAAATTAAAATTCAAGACTACTCCCTTCAAGGCTCATGTCGCATCACTACACACAAGAAACACGGCGACGAACGCTCGTGCACTTCCGGCGGCGAACGACAATTAATTCCTTCTTAGAACATTACCCTCTCGACACCGACCGATGTTATCCACCAAAATAATTATCTATCGCAGAAAACTGTAATAATGACACTTACTTTGAATTTGTATACCTATGTAGGTTTTAATTTTCATCGCAGTAATATATATGTGATATGAAGTGGTGATGGCCCAGCGACAGTAACTCACTTGTCCTTATAAGATCCAGTTTCTACTATAGGTATAGCTTGATGACATCTTTGACGACATCATCACTTTCCAACAGGTAAAATCGTAGTAAGAGAGTAGCCTATCCAACAATTTAAAAAACAAGTGCGAGTGGGACTCGGGCACGAAGGGTTCCGTATCTAAACATTATGTGAATAGTTAAAGCGTATATCTGTCACCGTTATTAGTATCGAGCAAGAAACGGTAAAAAAATCAATTAATTAAATTTTTAGAATTTATTCTAAAATTATAACGGCAATAGAAATACATCATTTATGTGAAATATTCAATTGTTTATCTATTACTGTTCTTGAGATACAGGCTGGTGACAGACGGACGGACAGCGAAGTTTCAGTAATAGGGTCCCGTTTTTACCGTTTGGGTACGGAACCCTAAAAACGGTCAATTGCGAGTTGTACTCTCATACAGCAGGTCTCATACCAACGGGATAATAAAACACTATAAATTAAGAGCAGACATATTTGTATTTTCTCTTTCTGTGTCATTTACCCGCTTTATGTTATCAGGTTTGCAGGTTGGTGATTGAACGTTGCCATGAGCGTACGCGTTTGAAACGGTTCTGGTGGAGCCTGCCTGGTCGTTATTAACCGATGAACTACGTTATGTTATCTTATTTTCCAAAACTTTACAAGTCGCGTGGTTGATGTGTCACGTGATCATAATGCTGGCACTTGTTTGATTCAACGCATTGCTATCCAACGGGGCAATGCGTTGAATCAATAAAGAAAAATGCTGGGCACTTTGCTTATCTACTGGTAGTCAGCTAGAGCATTTGGGTTACCTATATGCTTTCATTGTAGTAGCTGTAGTGTTGTATATAATTTGTGGTGTTTAGTTATTAAAAGCGTACAGCTGGTAAAAAAAAGAAAAAAAGAATACAATCTTTTACGCTAATAATTATTTACGCTGCCTTAAAATTAATTAAATATGTAATAATAATATCGCGTCAAGACATTAACATGAAGTTGATTTTACAAGAAAATGTAACAAAAGCAAAAATGTAGTAAAATCAGGTTCATCAACCTCAACACCTTAAGTCATAAGCATAACGTCATATGTATGAATAAAAAGTACATTAACAAAAAGACCGTTATCCCGTGACTAACGCCAGCAATTCGAGCTATTTACCACCAAACCCGTCCGCGGTATAAACTAGGCTATTAAAACAAACATTTTTAAGTTTCCTCTTAACGAGTGCGGCTCTGATTGTCGGCGAATAAATTAGTGCAGGCGTTATATAAATATTTTGGATAACATCGGACAGCGCGACGAGGCACATACTAACTATGACCGAATCTGTGTCTCGGGGGAATGTTCTAAGAAGTGGTGATAATCGTCAAACGCCGGAAATGCTTACATGTGTAGTGTCGTGTAGGTATTAATCGCAAAGTTTTTGTGTCATCATTACGAACCCCACGGAGTCTTTAAATGACTGTCACATGATTCTGAAATGCTCAATAACAGTGCATTGGAGGATGACAAAAGGCTTTCACCTTCTTTTACACCATCATTATGATCTTCCCTGTGTGTCTTGTGTGCAGTAATAATGAAATTTATAAAATATTTCTTAAAGCAATATTACAATATTATTTCAGTTAGGGTATGAAGCGTTCCGATGGTACGCGATACGATGGTCCATACCTGTGGTCCACTCACATCATTGTTCACCTCGCTGTAATTTTCAGGATCCCATACTGAAATGGCAAAATGGATCACTACTAATGAGACTCCACTGTCTGTCCGTATGTCGCGGGGCTCTAGCTTGAATAACTATAATGAGACAATAACCTGAAATTTTGTAATTTTTTGTAGAACTTTGACTCAATTGAACCACAAATTCAATTGAATTGGTTTTTCAGAAATACATAACAGTTAATGAAAAAATAATTGCTACCTATCTTGTAGGGTACCGCCTTCCGTCGTCTGGAGCTCATTGAGTAAAATAGAAATATTTTTACATATATTTATCTATGATAACATAAAACTAAGAGACCATCAAAGTTGTCAATTTTAATTCAAAATAATCACTTATTGGTATATAGAATTTTGGTATGTTTTGTTTGTTACACAAACGGCACTTTCTGTTAAACAAAATAGCAAGGCATTAGCCGGCGCTAGGAAAGTTAATACTAACGGGCCGGATCTTCGTGTTTGGTAGATAATCTAAAATAGCACTGTTGCCTGTAGTAGGTAGGTATAGTGGCCGGTCGGCAGTTAGCCATCGCGTGCTGGTGAGTCGTGTCCGTCTGCTCGTACTGAATACAGAATATACAGCAGTTACTAGCACCAAGGTCCCGAACAGTTTGACTTTGTTAACCTCTTAGAATATGTTGCATATAAAAAAGTTTAATAAAGTTTTATTTTTTTAAGATACTTTCAAATTAAAGTTTCTCTACTCTATAATTATCATTATGATATAAAACATTGCATAAATCTACACTAGATAGGTATATGGTTATTAATTTTGTAAAACATTTTTATGCCTGCCAGTACATTTGATTGAAAGTTGCTTTGATTTAAATTAAATTGACCGGGGGATTTGACCACAGGTGCGTTGGACCACTGGGGGCCTTAGCCACGAACCCGAACAACCGACTTCAAACCCATAATATACGCATTATTAGGCATAATTCAAATACATTAAGGTAACACACACAAAAAAAAAGTAGAATTTAGTACCTCCTAATTTTTCTGAATTCGGTTAAAAGTAGACTTATTTACTCATGAGGACGGTACAATATGTTTTCTGTAACAATATAAATGACGAAATGAAAACATATTGTAAACTAGGTGCGTCCTGCAGTTTCACCCGCGTGATAAGTGATAATTATGATGATGAAAAGTATCTTATCCATTGACCTAGGACCTAGACTATCTATATTGCAAGTTTTATCGTAATCGGTCCAGCCATTTCAACGTGAAGGAGTAACAAATATACACACACTCACATCCTCACTCAGAAACTATCGCATTTATAATATTAGTGTGATTATATTTGATCCAAGACTTTGGCCGCGAGCTATTTGAGTATAGTGCACTTCCACGAGGGTTATTTAATATATCTGATCGGTCTACAAGTATTCCAGAGAAAATTCCATCAAAATCCGTTCCAAAGAGATAAACAACATACAAAACATGTTACTAAACATACAACACAACCGTGCTAATCAAATTGTTTTTTTCTGCTTACGGTTGCTTGCAAGAGATTGCTGCCTAGCAAGAAGGCCGCCGATTGTACTATTTTTAACATGAAATATTTTGTAAGTACTATTAATTGTTATAAGAAAATACAACAAAGTGTTAGTTATCTATATAACATTCCTAAGCACACCCGCAGTAACCCTCAGTCGTACACACTTTAGTATCTTCATTGAATTAAAAACAGTAAGGTAATGTTCTTCTACTTTAATCACCATGACAAGAATGCTGCAATAGGTACGCGTACAACAGGGCTTTACAATCTTAATGTCTCTTATCTTAAGGTATCGTGTATACCACCAACAAAATCATTGACATGGAAACTTCGAGTCAGGTAGTTAGATCTATTCTGCCATATTTGTGTGTGTGTAAAAGTGACCATTTGGAACCCTGGTCAAAAGGTTGGACCTGGGTTTAATCTCCAGGTCAACAAAGTTATTAAAGATGTTGGGTTTGATATGATTTACAAAAGATGGATTGGTTTTAATTAATTATCACATTCATACTGTGGATATGAAAGTGTGTGTATGCTCTTGTGTGTATGTTTGTTATTCCTTCACGCAAAAAACTTCTAAACCAATTTGAATGATACTTGAAATATAGCTGGTTTAGGTCTTGGATTAACATATAGAACACATTTCATCTTTTCTCAGAAATATCTAGTAAAGTTGATTGCGGCTTATCTTGTGTGGTGTGATTTTAGCTCTAATTGAGATTGAAGAAAAAGATTGAAAGAATTGATAAAACTGATCATAAGTTAATTATTAATGTTTCCTTAATCAAACATTAATTGTGATTTGAAGTCTATATTACAGTTAACGTATGTTAGTAAGATTAATACACAGTTGAAAGTACATATTAACTGAGTGCACCTATTCGCCGGCGCAGATTAATAGCAAGTTAGTTTCAGGGATCCTAAACAATGCTCGTTCTGATCTCAATTATAGATAGCAGTCCGTCCGTCGGTCTGTCCGTACACTCTACTCGGGAGGAGCCTGTAATTGACTAATGAGCGGCTGCGGCATTGCCCGCCACGACTTAAGATCTTTATTTTAAGTTCGAATGAATCTATAAAGCTGCCCAGTTATAGGTTTCAATGTGGATGTTTAAATTTCGTTTTATTATAAGAAGTTTGAGCATTTTCTGCTACCTATAGCCATTCAACTGTAATCGCTACTTACGTTTTTTTATGGAAAAATCTAAAAACACTAATGGCAACTTAGACGGGTTGCTCATTACTAACCTTGAGGCATTTGTAATTTTGTCAATATATGGCAGGTAGTCTAATTTATTTATTTATTTATTTAATTAAGTATATGGTAATAATTAATGTAACAAATAAAACTGTTTTCACAGTCAAAATATGGATCAGTAGTTCCTGAAATAGTTAATGTGAACCAAATTTTAAATAAGAGTGATTTTCGGTTCTCTCCACTAACATTCGCTGCTATTATTTTTCTCGGTTAGCTCCTATTAATGTAATTTTAGTAAAATATAATTTTGCCCTATCCTCCTGTGTATATGATATTAAATACTGTTAGAGTTATTACACAAACAGCTGGTTAATGATAAGTTCTAATGAATTCGAGTTACATACCTGTCAATTGTAAATATATAAATATATACCTGTATATTTGAAGATTCACAAAAAAACAAATACAGACATATGTTATACTCAGATTTATTTTAATATAATAACTAAGCAGAAAATATACAATCAAAATGAGTGTACAGCACCCCGCCGAGAGGCCGTGACCCACTCGCCGCCAAAAGTCAAACCAGATACTTTAGGATCTACAAATAATACATACAACGAATTACAAAAGTGGACAAAGAGCCGAAACAATCCGACAAGACAACGATCACAACATCGCTACATCACCGACTGCGTATAAATAACAATAAATACCTTTGTTCGATTCGCCGAACAAAAGACTTGAACGCGCGCGGTGACGACGCGCGACGGTCTCCTGTGTACCTCCTTGTTGATATCAGATAACGTGAACAAAATTAGAGTTTTCTTCGTCCTACATTTTCCGTAATAAAATGTCATCTAATTATTTTTTGTCTTGTATTGTTTTTTGATGTCATAAATACATCTGTAAGTATTCTTTATTTTGTAATTAGAGATATCCTTCTGCATGTCCAGCAGTCTGTATTTCAGTCATTGCAAGAGAAGAACTTTTGTTAGATAGTTCACCTTCTAATCTAGATACACCAAAAATGCCAGTACAGTTGACACGACAACACAACAGTTGGTGGTCATTTTTTTCTGTCATTCATATATTGATCATAATAAAACATAATTAAAGAGTATGTTCATAAAGAGGACTTGGGTTTTCTAATATAATTATGAATAAACTATAACTGCGAATAGCTAATTTCCCATCATTGTTGTAAAATATTTACATGTAATGTACGTAAATATATAATGTGAGCAATCTTTGATATTAATTATCATTATTACCAATGTAGTACAGTCCCAAAGTCAATTCCAAGTCCACTCTCTTTCTGAACACATTCTATCTACAGAAACATAAATATAAAATATATAACTTTATAAGTAAATGCAATATTTTCCATCTAACTATACTCCATGTCCACATCTAAATGACTGTTAAATACATATTTTTACTATAAGCTTCCAACTTAGCTAACATGAGAAAAAGAAGTAACCAGAAGTACAATTATATTATACAGGCAGGTTCACACTGAAATACATTTAAAAGTAGACTTGACCTAATACCAAATGTGTATACCTGATAGCCGCAGTGACATTCAGTCAAAGTAACAATAATTTATATTAGGGAATGTCCCTGCGTCGGGTCGGGTCGGGTCGGGTCGGGTAGGTATTCCATCTAGTTCACAGTCACAGCTCATCAGCGACGATTCTCTTCGGTCCACACGACTCCGATCCGTGACGCGAACGGTAGTCACGTCCCGTCACGCTCCCTGACCGGTCCCGCCTCGGACCTCCCGCCTTCTATAAATTACATTACATGCTTCGAAATCGGACGAATTAAATTTGATGCCTTTTTCTGTTTTGGTTTGACATGCTCGGTTTGATACGAAGCGGTGAATACTTGAGTCAAATTTAATTTTATGCTCGGATCTAGAATCTCTGACATTTTTATGGCATCCGTTACATCTTTTGCGGGTTTATTCGTACATTAATACTATTTGAGGTTTTAATATTGTTAGGTTTGCAATAACGCCTGCTATGCGGATTACATTACAAAATCACAAATATACGATAGGAAAAATTTAAGTCATGTGTGGGATTCGAACCCACGTCCGTCCACCCCTTGAGCCGGGGTATGCTCTAACCAATTGAGCTAACATGACATGACGTCATAACTCAAATCTTTCCTATCGTTATTTAACCATTTTTGTTGTTTATTGGGATTGATTTAAGTTAAGAATAATGTAAGTAACTTAAAATATTTAATAAGTTATTAAATAATATAAAACATTAGAAATAGTACGATATTAATTTATCGTGTTCGTATCAACAACGCATTGTGATCCAATACAAGTAAAAGTATCTCTTCACAGAATTAAACACATAATGTGTCGTATGTGGCACTTAACACGTCACAACACAATATTGTGCGAATCTCCTACTCTCCAACATTCAACAATTACAGACGCACAATAGAATATTAACAAGTAAAAAAGTGTACAAATGTTTACCGTGCTATGTATGTTATTTCGTTGATATAATAATAATACTTTACAAAGATCTCTCTACGATTACCTAATAATGGCAAATAATGTTGGATCCAATTTGAGATTTTGGAAACATAGAGTATGTTCCTATAAAACAAATCAAGTCAAGTATCCATTTTAGAGAACGCTTAACTTATTTCATATGTTGAAGTTACTGTTACGTTACGTGTACGATACAGTTTTTTGCTTCTTCGTTGAGGCAAATAGGTGCTAGCATTTTGATCCCGCGTCGCATCGACCAAGTGCTCTAATAAATTTTGGAAAATACGATGAGCTCCCGGTCCCCACGGACCCAACGTCTCTACACCAAACGGCTCAAATATGTAACCCATACCGAGGTAAGCATACTTGTGCCACTTGAGTTGATAATAATACAGCATTGATTTTGCTAAGATCTTATAAGGTAGATCTTACATTCCATGGCTTCAATAACTGCAAAACACACAACGTATAGAAAACCACCTAATGCTTTTTATTGAGTGATTTTTGAATTTTCAAATGATATATGAACTTATGATAATATTTTTTCTGGCGTATCTACTACATTATATCAGTCTACGTGAATATGCCTCTTTTACCAGGTGGAGACAACCAGTGGTCGCTTCTAGATAGATACAATATGACGTATAATATATGACGTCATCTGCGTGGGCGCAGGTACGAAGCTACAATGTTGCTTAAGGTACGCTCCTATTACTTCTTTAACACATTACATGTAACTTATATGGGTACAATTTTCTTATTAGAAAGAAACTGCGGGGGGCATTGCTTTCGTTTTATATGACAACAGTATTTTTAACAAATTACGATATTTTTAGTTACTACAATAACTTGTACCTGTGTACTTGTAGGCGCAGTGGCTAACAAAGACCTGGCTAGATAAGTAATAAATATCGCGTTGTGAACTACTTATTACTTGTGTATAAAATCTTCGCATTAGATGATTTATAAAAACGAGCAATTGTATCAATTACTGATATTTTAGAACCAGACTTGAAAATTCTATACTTCAAAGTGACTTCCAAAAAATGTTTCCAAATATTATCAGGGTTGGGTATTTATAATCAGTATAGTTGCTACTGAATTGCTTTCGCTGCTGCAGATATCAGATAATCATTGGTATTATACCCTTATGTAATGCTATTTCTTTTGCCAAAACCATTATGTGCTTATTGTATTCGACACAAAAAAAACTTCGTTGCCAGAATGCTTTATCACTTAATTGGAAAGGTATATGAACTTATTCATATACCGTTTTTTTATTGTTGATAGGTAAGCCTTTAACCACAATCTCACCTAAGTAAGTGATGGTGTGGTCAAAGGTGTTAACAGCTGGCTCTTAAGGACAACTGCCGGAACACATCGTTAGATGCTTGGCGACAGATATTCTACTTGAATGGTCTACGAGGTCTACGAGGGTGGTCGCAGCCAGGCGGGCATTTGCAAAATGCCCATCTACCATGCGTTGAAGCTCAAGCCCGCGGCGGGATTCAAACCATGGACCTGCTGCGCGGCAGTCAATAGACAATGCCTCTGAGCCATCACTGCTTCAAAATCAACCTCTTCGTAATATCACTGCATGACCTGTAATTTAATCTGGAATCTAAATTAGTAATTTAAGCATTGTTACTTGGTAACTAGAATAATAGGCATGGTGCCCATCCAGACATTTTCCTTACCTGGACCACCAAAACACAAAGACATCAAACCATTGTCCATAACGTGCACTGTTACGGACTGAGACTTACTATATTAACTTTATTCAGTACTTTGATTCAAACATTATGCTTCATTATTTCAAATTAAATATAACCATTTCCATGTAAAGATAAATACGTAAACCAAACGTTGTGGTCATTCAAATGTTAAGGGAAAGGTTATCTTTGAGCTTTTTATAGAAATTTCTCAATGACAGGTCGCGCCGCGCGACGCACGCTTTTCCACTATCAAGTTACATAAAGAATGATAAATGATTGGAATTCCATAAATATCCAACGACATTATCTAAGAAAATACATCTTAATATGCTATGGCTTTATGATTATAACTTTGTAAGAAACTAGAATTAAAAATGAACTAAAGCGCTTGGCTGCTTCATTTCCAGGTCGTAGTGACCCCAGTAGACCCACTTCCTGTTGTGGGTCAGACCTGAGGTCCTTCTCACATCAGCGTAAACATTTACATGTTACTTATTTGCTTTTTAAGATCCAACGGATTTTTTTCTACTTTGAGGTCCACTCTTGTCGGAGGTTGGACCACATCAGGGCAATTTTAACTTTCGAGGCTCTTGCTCTGACGAAGGAAATGTTGCTGCAGTCAAACCAATCCTTCAGGTATATTTAAACCAAGAGTATCGCCTTCTGTCTTGAATGATAAGCTGAAATGATATATTCCTGTCATTCCTCATGATATGCGCGAAGTAGATACTACATCCGTCTGCGCTTGATGGTGTTCATGACTTACATCTTCTTCGTGATCCTGTCTTGTAATACCATGTTAGTAGGTAGTACTCGGTCGCGTCATGGGATTTTCAATATCCTGTGGTATATATATGTCTCAAAAGCTATTGAACTATTCTATGTGCGAGTTCATGTTTTCACGCCAGTATCCGTACAGTGAAAATGTAGCAGAGTGCCAAATTTAGTATTATGTGACGGCTACGATTCCTAACACGCAGAACTTTGCTGAATTTAAACTTTTCTTTGAATAGTATCGTGGGGCCATTACGATGCGAATATTTATTCCTTGGAATTATTTATCTAATCTATCTACATTTCCATTACAAGTTCCAAGGTACTCTAACTTATTGATTTTTCTACAAATTCTGTCTCTACAAAGAATATATTTATATATTAATTTTGCAGCTTTTAAGAGATCAACAAGTACTTGGTTTTTCCAATTCAATTCAGAACCCATACCATTGTTTGCTTTGGTAACCTCATGTAGTTATGCAAAATTGACAGAAATCAAGGTGATATAAGTCAGCGTTCTTTAAATTGTTAGTAAGGGAGTCACTCACAACAATTTCCGTGTTCCTACCTACTAGCTGACAAGTTCCTAAAAATCTTAGCTGCGTAGATATAAAAAAGAAATGGAGAAAGTATGCACCTAGGAATATTAGATTTCGTAACCGTTCATACCATGCAAAACATATTTCATTTGGGCTAGAGTACGAGAAAAAATTAAAAGCTATAATTTTATTCTTAGGTATAAACGCCATTTGCCTGATTTTATTAACGATTAGTAGAAACTTTGACCCACGTGGGATTTTCAATAATTCAATAAATAATTTGATAACCAATCGACCTATCCACTTGCACACAGAAGCAGGTATGTATACCTACCCGACATTATGTTTCAAGACAACAAAAATGTATTATTTCTATATTGATGTGGTCTGCTCTGACCCGCCTTTACGAAACATAAGATGCAACGTTCATTCTCAATTTAAGTATCGTAACTGTAAAGTATCGTTTATTACATTATTTTAGAATCCGTAGAATCGAGTTGAAACTTAAAGACAAAGAAACGTTTCGCTTAGTATCATATTTCAGTCTCATTTATTCACAAAAAAAATTGCGATTGTAACAATCAACAATGGTGTGCTTGGCATATTATATTATACCTTATTTAGTGCAAAAACGAGTAGATGAAACCTAACACAAATGTTGCATTTAACAAGTTCAGATCGTTAGAAAAGATAAATTATTATTTTTAAATTAACAAATCATTACAATCTATATTACTACAACACTACATCCATCATGGAAGTCTGTAAATATGTACAGGATCAGATTATTTTTAAAAACATTCGGACGTCTTAGAAAAAACAAACAAGACAGGTATAGGGAACAGTTGTCCAAGAAAAATGCCCTTTTATGGCAATTTTGAAGCGCTCGTAGTGAAGTTTGCTTAGCTGTTCGTAACAGATCAGCAAATTAAGCAACGTCCGCCGCGGTCATGAGTTGGATGGGTGACCGCTAGTGGCACTATTACTGAGCGCTTTCGTGCTTCCTAGGGTACGTTAAGCCGTCGCTGTCGGTCCTGATTGTTATGTTAGGATCGCCGTCGTTATAGTATGGTGGTATGGCATTTTGGGAATGCCCGCCTGGGCAGCTACCACCCTCAAATAGAAAGCACCTAACGGTGTGATTCAGTAGCTGTCATTGAGAGCCATTAATTCTAGGTTAGCCTGAACAACGTCTTCGTCAACACCGTTACTTATACCATCAGGTAATTGATAGTGGTCAAAGGCTAACCAATCAGGCACAAAAAATCTATATAATTCACTACCTAAAGAAATAAAAAAACTAAAGAACATTAAATTTTGACAAAAATTAAAATCCTGGTTGTATCCATGCTGTAGAAACAAATTGCTAATTGTTTCTTCAGCTTGGATGTATTTTAAATATAAATTCAAAATAAAAACAAAACTGACGTTATATGTAATCAACAGAAATTATTTGATCTAAAATCATCTATTAATTCTTTTTCAATTTAAATTTTTGGGTCATTCAATTCATATTTATTTAGCGTATTGCATCACAAATTTACTATCTTTAAATAATTATTCAATGAAATACATTATAATGTAATCAAATAAAAGTGGAGTGTAGAATACTTCGGTAAATATTTAATCAATGTTGCACACTTCTTAATGAGGTAGATTGTATACGGCACACTTTTATGATGAGGTATAATTATGAACTTTGAACAACGTACATTCTAATGCAATAAATTAATATGAATAGACCTACTACAACGAAAGCATGTATGTGACCTGGATGCCATTGCAGGTCTTCAAACAGGCCAAATGTTCTAGCCCACGACCATAGAATAAAAAGGACAACTATCAGTTGGCAGCGTGTCTAGCGTGCATTGCTCTGATGTTGAATAGAAATGCTAAATACAGATTGACTTTTAGCGGGCCTACACTTATTCGTTTCCGTAACGAAAACTTTCGATGGAATTTCGGAAATTTTGGGCTGTTATGGCTGGTTAATGTAAGCAAACCCGATATCATATTTTATATCCAGGTAAGACGAAATTCTGTTTTATTTCTTTCTATTAGCTCAATCGGACACTGCGAAAAGTGTCTGTAACTTGCAAGATTAGGTTACAGATAATGATACGGAACCCTGCGTGCGCGAGTCCCACTCGCACTTCACCGGGTTTTCTTTTATATCAGTTCTGTTATTTTAATAGTTACCATTAAAATTCAAACCGGAAAAAAGACAATAGTTTCACTAAATTAATTATTATAAAGTGGTGATACTCACTTTGCGATGTACTAGACGATCTCCATTATGTGGTTAGATATCTGGTTAAGAAAACATAATTCAGCTATATTTTATAGTATGGGCATATCATGACGAGTGTTCCGAGGAACTATTCAGTTTAATACCTGCAACTGGATTATACCATCGGACGTCCCGACAAAGCGTTTTTCAGCAATTTCATGCTAACGTCTTGAAGTCTACAACCGTGCGATTCTCACGACATTTTCTGCCTCGTACTACACAATGTGGAACCAGCTGACATACAAATTATTTCCGAACTGATACACAAGATAGGAGTAGGTATTTAAGAAGAGAGCATATATATTCCTTCCATAATGGCTGGCAACGCAACCTCGAGACCTCTGGTGTTGCGGATTTTCGTATGCAACGGTGATCTATTGACAAAGCGACAGTCTTCCTGGGAATCAAAATGGATTCCACTTTACAATGGGATCCACATATACATGATCTCTCCGGAAGACTTAGTTCTGCTGCATATGCAGTTCTTAGGATAAGACAGTTAACAGACGTAGCTACTGCTCGCCTAGTTTATTTCGCGTACTTCCACAGTATTATGTCGTATGGCGTATTGCTGTGGGGAACTGCTGCTGAGATAGAGACAATCTTTATCATACAAAAGCGTGCAATTCGAGCCATATATAAAATGGGTCCTAGGGAATCTGTGAGGGATCTTTTTAAAGAAATTGATATTTTAACTTTACCAAGTCTGTATATATTTGAAAATATTATGTATGTTCGTAAAAATTTGAGTAAATTTAAATTAAACAGTGACAATCACGATTACAATACTAGGAATAAAGATAAAATAGCGGTGCCAGGTTTTAGATTAGCAAAGACAAATAAAAGGTCCTTCTTAGGTAATTGTGTGCGGTTTTATAATAAAGTTCCTAAACATATTACAACGCTCACAGAAGGGAAATTCAAGTTGCATGTGAAAAACATATTGATTAAAAAATCCTACTACACAGTTTCTGATTACATAAACGACAAAAATGCCTGGACAATTCCGCCTCCGCCAAGCTATTGCCTGTCACCTACATAATTTAAACAAATATTGTAATAACTCTATTATATAGTATGTATGTAACACATTGTTAAAAGATGTTTAAAAGAATGGCCCCGAGTTTCTTGCCCGTTCTTCTCGCAGTGGCTCTATACAATTTATTTGCTGAACGTGGCAGTACAATGTAGAATATTTCAATACTAAAATTTGTAATTGACCTTCATAAGAGCGTCGTAGACGCCTAAATTGAATAAATGATTTTGACTTTGACTTTGATCACTTACCACCAGGTTAGCCGCTTGGTCATTTGCTATCCTATTCCATTAAAAAATAAGATAATAACGATTATAGGAAGCTACGCAATGTTTCATAGTAAATAGTTAAAATACTGTTCTAGATGCAAGCATTCAGTGCACGATGTTAGAATTAGTTAACAATAACGACGAACCAGCCTCTGTCCCAATCTCTGAACGAAACAAGGACAACGTCGAAATAACAGAGTTGGAGTAAATTGAACGACAGTTACGCAACCAAGGTTTGTGAACGTGAACAATTTGTACGTTGTCCAAGCTTGTCGCAGGCGTGCCGATATGATGGATACCTCCCGACGCTCGCCGCGGGCATGACGCACCCAACACTGCACTCAAACACCATCGCGCCTTGTCATACTCAACTCAAACGCCAAACACACAAACGAAGAACAAACTTATAGCTTCAGATAACGTAGGGAATAATTATATGTGGTGAAGGACCTTTGGCCTCATGTGAGGGTGGGTCAATCAATTCCCGGATTGAAACGGTTTTCCAGGATAAGGGTCATAGTGTCATGCTTCTTGTATCATACCCATCATTGTCCTACTTCTATTAGGCACATGTACTTTTCTTTTCGCATTTTTTTTTCACAAATTCGATGTAAGCATGTGGATATATCTAAATTGGCAAATAAAAAACCTTTTATTATTTTATTTACATCTTTATCTGAATCTTATTTAGGCTTGGTTTGTTCTTGTAGTTGAAATTTAATGCGATAAGATCCCTTATTGTACTCGTTAGTGAGTGACTGCTAAACGCTAGCGTGTGAACAGCGTTACAAAAGCGAGCCATTTCGACCACTTACGATTATGCTCAGTTTGGCATATTCATGTATTTCAATCATGATCTCGTACCCATTTGTAGAATGTAGATTCAGACAGATTGGCGGTTATGCAAACAGATGAACAAATACGTACAGAAATATTCACCTTTTCAAAGATAAAGGATAAATAATAGTCATGTCAATAAGTTGGTTACGTAACAATAGCAGCCAAGCCGTCGGATAAAAATATCAGATTCATTAATTGACTGATTCATAAATTATTAACGACTCATTAAATTCAAATTGATTTGATAATCTACAGTTAACATCAGAGAAGTGCCAATAATGATATGGTAGAAACGTGCCAACAGTTCTGTAAAGCGATATTATCAACGCGGGTGCAGTAGCGAGCCCTGAGGGACCCCACCTGTTCAGCGCCGGCCGAGCCGAGCGCGCAAGCCAGCACGCCTGCAGGCTACCCTGTAATGGCTTTTTATTACCGCACCACTTCACCAAGCGTCGTTTTATCTTCATTTACCATTCAATGCTAGTTCCATTCATGCCAACTCAGTCATTAACTTCACCAAAATCGCAATGGATACTGATAATTTGCAAACCAGACTTTAACGCCTGAGATATGGTAAAGTAAAATATAGGATTTTATTTAAGCCATTACAGTGCGTAATGAACGATGTCCCGGGGCCGGCGACACTTTATGAAGACATTCTTCACACTAATGAGATAATAAAATTGTTCGTGGGAAGTCTCTACACGCGTCATGCTGCGGCGTACACGTTTCTTTTTACTTGTCATAATGTAGTGTGGTGAAAAAAATATGTAGAAAATGACGAGAGCGACCGCCCGCGCTCGGCGAATAAAACCTACCGTGAGAAACAAACCTCAGTCAAATTAACTGCATTCGCTTAATTCCTCGAAAATATCTCATCTCGAGCCTGCACTTAAATGACAGAATTAAAGTAGAATGATTTGAATTAATCGGTAATTAAAGTTTGATTGCGTTTGCGATGATCCATTAAACTTTCCATTTGGAGAGAGTGGTAACTTGAAAAGTAGTAATTTGGCAATTAACTCTTTTGCACTAAATATATAATGGATTATCATAAGATAATTACAAATGTTGGTTACCACAAGATAGATACGAGTAATTCAGCTCAAATTGAAATTACATCTCGCATAGAATAACCAACTTCAAGAACATGAGCATAATTTTATAACAGCACTCGCTTTCTACTAGAAAATTAATCCTGTGCTCCAATTGAGTATGATTATAACGAATAGGAAGATAATGATAGTTTTGTACTGCACCGGTGCCGGCGCTGTGCTGCTTGCGAGCTCACGACGACGCCCACCTACATACCTAGTTTTAATCTAACTGAGCATTACTAAGATTACGATGTATATCTGTGAGAATCGATCGAGAATGGAATGAGAAGTCAGTGAATATCCTGCTCCAAAACGGTTAATGACAAATTTTATAGCCATTCCCGCCCACAGCTAGATCGTGCTTCGATCGGACCGGGATCCAATCTATTTCTAAACCTGTTAATAAAGTCTTATTACTTTATACTACTGCTATACGTTATGTTATGTAGATCGGTCGAGTATAATGAAGTTCAATTTAACACCTGCCTTCAAAATGTTGTTCGTAATTGACGCACTAAAACCGTTACATCAGTTTTTTGCGGCAATGAATCTTGATCCCAAAATGTTGTCTAAATTTTAAGTGTTCATTAAAAATAGACATTACTTTTTCCGTATTTGAAGTTAATGAATTGAAATGGAATGTCAACGACCCGTACTCAAAACTAGTTCTGATTACTTTTGAGTGTAATGTCATGACTGAAATACTTGTTAACATTTCAAACAACTAATGATAATGCTCGGGCTTTAAGGAAAGGGACTCTCTACAAACAGTCGCCAACGCAAGTGTCTGGACCCAAGCGTGTCTATTCAGAGCTAATCAGTGTCCTTTATGTTTTAGCACATACTAAATGTGCACAATTAAATTCACAACCTGAATGGATACGACAATACACTGAAATATTAATATACATATTATGTAATTATTGATTGCGAATATATAATAACATGTCCAGTTTCCTTCACAAATAGTAACAGATGTTATTAGTAATGCTGGCATAAACCACTCGAGTGGTACTGACGTATATAATTTGCACAAATCATTGTCCGTCCGTCTGTCCGACTGGCGACTAGCGCGAGTGCAATGCTACAGACTACATGCTTTGCGAGTTGCGTTGCGACACGACAACCCCGTGAGAACTTGCCTACGTGTGTATCGAAGCTTAGGTATAACGATATGCTTCGATGTTATCGGCACATCGCTATTGTAAACGTGATAAATCTACTAAAGAACGATACGAGTTTGAACTTCAAAGCACAATGGCGAATTTAAGCTCACAGTGGATCGTTTTTGTAAATGCTAAGATACGTATGTACCTACCTACATAGTAGTTTGTAATTTAAAATTTTGGTTTGAGTTATTGTGCTATTCATTTACAGTATTGCACAAAAGATCACAATTGTGATTGTACATAATGAATAACGTTTTTTTTTTTGCAATCGATTCGACAACTTTTTTTCCTTAGGTGACGGGCGCAGTACAGTTCATCACTTGTGACGGAACGCATCTGTTGCAGGCAGAGTTCACTGCTTAACATCAGGTGAGCCTCGTGCGACATAAGAAGGAAAAAAGATGATACATTTTTATCTACTTACGCCGCATTATCACTAAATGTAGAGTTGTTGGGCAAGCCTTGGGAATATTAGGGACCTAACAAAGCTCTCCGTGTACATCATCAGCGCAACCACGACCACTCTGACAACAGTGGCCGACTGAAAAGAGAAGAAGAGTAGAACTGTCCCTACAGTAAGTAAAACTGTATGTCTGATATATACTTGTATACTAGATGTATGTGCAGTGTGCTTACCTACTATATTATGTCGTCAAAATCTGGTAAGTACGATGGCTGGGCTATAACGACAAATCTAGGTAAAGATGCAATGTTGTAGACATTGCATCCTTATTCCTCTATCCTCCAGGTTACAGCTTAACACTAGGTGGGCCTCGGGCTTGTTCTATAACGATAACATATATATTAAAATATAGTTCTGTTCCATGTAATAAGAGGTGAGCCTATTGACATCAGGTCATAGTTATAGACTCCGGACTAGTTATTGTATAAGTTGATTATAGATCATTTAGTATGTCCATGTGTAGGCTATACTCGTAACCTTCGATTAATTACCTATTATAAAATATATTTTGAAAGAGGATAGATATTTCTGTAAATATATTTTCCAAGGTCAATAAAAATAGTATAAGTTCCAATACACAGTCTGTTACAAAAATAAACAAGACTATACTGAATAAATTTGTTGCAATAGTTCATAAATATTTATGCATTCAATCTATTTTGATACCTTGAAACTAATTAGAGCCAATTTACTATACAATTTCCTAGACAACGATTATTTAAATATATCAGACCAGTTTGACAAATTACATCCTTCTTTTGTGATTTCGGTTATAGTTTTAATTATATTTATGGATAGTCAGAAAGTTGGCAGCGCCTCCTGAACGACTGCGATCCCCGAGATGCCATTAATTTTTTTTTCATTATGGTATTGTGAAGGAACGAACACGTGTCCACGAATCTGGTGTTAAGCGGTAACCTATGTCTATAACACATGCATTTTGTTACAAATGATGAACTGCACTACACCCATCACCCTGAGACATAAAGTTGTTTGGACTCATGGGCCTGTAATTTCACCGGAATCTCTTCAAAACTTTGTGGTAAAAAAAGGTACGGTGGCTTCAGCGGACGAACTCGTTCTCAGATAGTTATACTGCTACAAAATGACTACTACTGGGGATTATGTCAATCCCCCTAATGAGGTAGACCTTTGATCAAAGGTGGACGTTATAGCTGTTGATGATGAATTATAAATGTTCCTTTCAACGCGAGCTAAAGGCATTAATTTATTACTGATAAGCTAGCGTTTGACGACTCTCTCACTAAGCGACATGTGGTAGGAACAGTTGTAGTTGAAGATTGAGCAATGTCTCACAAATAAAGCTGCAAGAACACAACGAAGCCTTATAACGTGTCGTGACAAACTAATTTATGTATGGGACAACCCTTATATAATTTTAATATTATCATGTTTGCAATAACGCCTGCTATGCGAATTACATTACAAAATTACATCCCAATATGATGGTTAAAGAACGATAGGAAAGATTTGAGTCATGACGCCATGTCATGTTAGCTCAATTGTTTAGAGCATACCCCGGTTAAAGGGGTGGATAGACGCAGGTTCGAATCCCGCACATGACTTACATTTTATCTATCGTATATTTGTAATTTTGTAACCCTTACATAAATTAGTTTTACCAGGTAAATATTAGTAAAATATCCCGCTAACATGCTACGAAGCTCAAGTCCGTGGCAGGATTCATACCCTTGATAAGAACCCCTTGAAGGATAGTCGACTGGCCATCATAATATTGTTCAATATATTAAATATCACTGATAGGCTACTGTTACATTACAAAATTACGAGGAAAATTTATAGTCATGTGCGGGATTCGAACCCGCGCTACCGCCCCTATGCTCTGACAATTTAAACATGACATACCTACAACTTATAACTCCCATTTGTCCTCTCGTTCTTATTGGAATCGAATCCCGCACATCACTATAAATTTTCCTCTCGTAATTTTGAAGAGCAAGCGTTATTGCTAAAATAAAAATATTATAGGCTTTATAGCATATAAATGTTATAACGTGTTTACTACCTAATAAACTATATTTTAATCAGAAAACTCATTACTGCCGCGTCCTGTCGTTGTCAGGACAAAACCTTAGAGGAAGGTTCTTCACCATTAATTTTCCTATTTTCAACCTAGTCTTGTCTGCCTATCCATTAACGGTATAGGTTTGTCATTAAGTCACTTAATTATATTTACACCAACCCCCCAAAAAATCCTGTCGGTCAATGCACCAAACATCCTGTATAAAGGGCGTCCACGGCTGTGTATATTATATGTACAAATTTTCTCTTCTGCTTCCAGTTCATTCGGAAAAAATAGGCTGTGATAGAATAAAAGACAGAAATGCCTATAATTTTAAGAGACCGTATTTTCATTGCATGTATGGAGAGAATTCTTAAAAAATACAAAAGATGTCAATTAAATATATTAAGTAATATTGGCACCAATTATAAATGTTACTTTCCACAGCTATTGCTCAAAGGCAGCACAGTCTTACAAACAAATAAATCATAGGCTATTATTACACGCGTGGAATCATCAGCGACTGCCAAACAAACGTATAATCAGGGCCAATCAATAGAGCACAATGGCCGCGCCAGACCAGACCTGCGGCTCCCAGATATAATTCACTAATAATTGTGGGTAATCTTTAACTGACGGTTAACGGGCAGGGGAAAGGGGAAGGAGGGGTGAACGATTAAATTCGTGGTGGCCATTATAGCGCATGACTTGACGCTACTGGTTGTTTGGGAGTTGAAAGGAGTAGGTGAAAAAGTAGTCAGGTAGGTTGAGTCAGACAAGTGTTTCGATGTGTCTGGTTGGACAATATGTAGGTACGTACTTAAAGTGTTATGAAAGTAATGTTTGTCATTTTATAACTGCGTTCAGAGAGCAAAGATATACCATAGACGCGTTTTTTTTAAATTTCATTTTTTATTATGTTCTCTAAGTTCTATTGATACATGAATCACTAATAAAACCGTCTTTTTGTTAAAGTACTTATATGATTTCACATACAGCACTGCTTCTTGTGATATGTATACTCAACAACGTTATAAATTATGATCATAACATCTACATAATCCTACAAGTTTTTTTGTATGAAAGCTTGTAGATAAGTAGATGTTACCATATGGTTGAGTGGATTTTTCTATAAACTGTTCTCCCAATCCTCAAATTATTTACAAGACATATAACCAAATAAAATGAGAAAAAAGGTAAGTTTGTAATTATTTTTTTACCTGCGGTATGCAGGACTTACAGGCAGTTCAAATGCCCACTACCAGTTTGCAGCATGGCCAGCGTGCTGATGATACCGTTAAGGCTGGCGTAGCGGGAAATTCGACCAGCACTTCGAGAGCAGGAGAGGCCATGGCGACCGAGTTGATCAACAGTATGGTACTACTGGCAGTGATGTGCAACAAAACTCCTTGCACTCAAACGTGAGCTAATAGCGAGACGAAAAGCGCATGGATCCATCAGGCTATCAGTTTTGAAAGAAGGGATGACCAAATACATAACCAAAGACAAGATTCCCACGCAGATACAGCGAGAATATGAGCACAATCTGCGATGCTAGGACTCTTAATTAAACGATCTTTCAGTGTTAGCTCGCATGAGGGCCGATCCCACTGCATGCGAAAAACAGCATAAAACATATATACTTACTACTTTAGTCAATTTCCAATCAGACCAATACGTTTCAAAGTCACAATTTTCGATACACTTATTCAATACCAACAATTTGTTGTAGAAACCGGTAGCCGAACCGAATACACCGTAGCAGTTCCGAAAACGCCCGCGGCACAAACGGCCCCGCCTCACAGTAGATCGAAACTCGTCTTTCATAGACATAGAATCTTGAATTATTAAAGGTCAATTTTTTTGCTTGGGACGAGTTCTGTTAATCATTGTTATACTATAAAATGGGATGTGCGACAATTGTGAGCACAAATAGGCAAGATATAATTTTTTTTTGAAAAATTTGTATGGGACTAACATATAAAATGTCAATATCTCCGTAATCACAAGTTTGGCCGTTATATCCTTGCACACGTATATAGTACTAATTATTTATGATTTTTTGATATACTTTGTTTTGCGGCACCACTTGCGATTTTTTTTTTAAAAATCGTCAAAGTTATTAATTTTTTTTTATATTGATGACTGTTTGTAATGCTAAAATATGCGATTATTAGTTCTAGTTTAGGGTATTTTATAAATCTTAACAGAAAACTTTCTAAGAAATCACAAGACTGTTAACCAAAACATTTTCACGTCTCAATACAACTTGCACGGTAATAATAAATTATATATTTTTGAATCTAATCTAGTCACCAGTAATGGTGACTAATAACTAACTTAATGACCTCCGTTACTTCTAATGGTTAAGTAGTCATTTGTTAATGATTAATTTGTGACTAGATTAGATTCAAAAGATAATTTATTATTACCATGCAAGTTGTATTCAGAGGTGAAAATGTTTTGGTTAACAGTCTTTTGTGATTTCTTAGAAAGTTTTGCATTAGGATTTATAAAATACCCTAAACTAGAACTAATAATCGCATATTTTAAGCATTACAAACAGTTTTCAATATAAAAAAAATTGATAACTTTGACGATTTTTAAAAAAAAAATCGCAAGTGGTGCCGCAAAACAAAGTATGTCAAAAAATCATAAATAATTAGTACTTATTACGTGTGCAAGAATATAACGGCCAAACTTGTGATTACGGAGATATTGACATTTTATACGTTAGTCCCATACAAATTTTTCAAAAAAAAATTATATCTTGCCTATTTGTACTCACAATTGTCGCACATCCCATTTTATAGTATAACAATGATTAACAGAACTCGTCCCAAGCAAAAAAAAATAGCTTTAATAATTCCAGATTCTATGTCTATGAAAGACGATTTTCGATCTACTGTGCGCCTCCTCTGCCGCTCGTTTAGCGCTTCTATCCCGATTTAACTCCATGGCTACTACCAATTACTACAAATAGATGGTTCAACGAAACAGAACTTTAATTTCAGGTGTTACAGACGAATACGTTTGATCTTCGTAGATGATGACGCGGTAACTGTTAAAATCAAAAACGAAATTTGTGTATTATAGGTCAGTGAACTTCTTAAGTTAAAGAAATTACAAACATAAACATGCGACGACTAATGTTTGTCACAGCACTCGAGTGGCGAAGTTAGTATATAGGTGATATATTACAGTATGAGTTGTAAGGATGAATCCTAATCCCTATCACATGCGAAAGTGAATTACCATTTGTAACGCCCGTTACTCTCGTTTTCATGCCAAGATGCCGACATGCCACTATAAAGGTGTAATGATAACCACCTATAAGTACTAACTGTTTTGGCATTATCTTTCTGCTAACTTTCAGCCACCTAGAAGCTTGCCAGAGATGATGGATGCTATCCTCACATAGCAATTCTCACGCAAAGACTACTACCAGCATTGGCATTTTTTAAATAAAAGATAACAAAACCCTGCACGGCCTACATTATTACGTACGTATATTCAAAAAAAGTTCTATATTTAGGCAAAGTTACCATTCAGTAATTATATTAGGTCCTTACATATGAAATTGGCGTTTTTCGTACTGGCCACTTTAATCACGAATTTCTCCTCTTTGGTAAGGAATTCCAAATTCAAATTTGTACAGCTATAGACTCATGTATTTGTGCTTCGATGATCGTCATTCATTTGTTTTTTTTCTTCTGTTTTTTCTGTTTGCGTCACTCATTTTACAAAATGGAAAACCTTAAATATCGCATTATTTACGAGTACGAGTTCCGCCGTGGCACTAGTGCTGCGGAAACAACTCGAAGGGTGAATGATGTGTATGGCGGTCGTGTTGCAAAATAAAACACAGTTCGTTTTTGGTTCCAACGTTTTCGTTCTGGAAATTTCGACCTGCAGAACAAGCCCCGTGGACGGCCTGAGACTCAAGTTGATAATGAAGAGTTGAAGGCTATTGTGGAAGCGGATCCATCGCAAACCACGTCCGAGTTAGCTGCAGGCTGCGATGTTAGTGATAAAACTGTTTTAATTCACTTGAAGCAAATTGGGAAGATTAAAAAGCTTGAAAGGTGGGTACCTCACGAATTGACTGAAACAAACCGGCAAACGCGCGTCGACTGCTGCGTTACATTACTAAACCGGCACAATAATGAAGGTATTTTAAACCGAATCATTACCTGTGATGAAAAATGGGTTCTTTACGATAATCAGAAGCGCTCAGCGCAATGGTTAGATCCTGGCCAGCCAGCCAAATCCTGCCCCAAGCGAAAATTAACCCCAAAAAAGTTACTTGTAAGCGTTTGGTGGACTAGTGCCGGTATTGTTCATTACAGTTTTTTCAAATCTGGCCAGACTATTACGGCTGATGTCTATTGTCAGGAATTGCAAACCATGATGGAAAAGCTAGCGGCTAAACAACCTAGGCTGGTCAATCGCTCCACGCCACTGCTGCTTCACGACAACGCTAGACCACACACTGCGCTACAGACGGCTACTAAATTAGAAGAGCTTCAATTGGAAAGTCTAAGACATCCTCCGTACTCCCCGGACCTTGCTCCAACAGATTACCATTTTTTTCGAAATTTGGATAACTTCTTGCAAGGGAAAAAATTCAACTCCGATGGGGCAGTCCAAATCGCCTTCAAAGATTTTATTGATTCCCGTCCGACTGGTTTTTTTAGTAAAGGGATCAATGAACTACCTATGAGATGGCAAAAGTGCATAGAAAATAATGGTTCATACTTTGATTAATTAAATATATTATATTAAAAAATATTCGACTTTTTGTTCCTCCCATACAAAACGCCAATTTCATATGTAAGGACCTAATATTTACCTGGTTCCGGCTGTGTTTGAAGGCTAGTTCCCATTCCAGGTCTTGACGGTTATCATAGTCGACCACATCATAATTTGCCTACAGGCAGGTGAAAATACTTAACATGATTTTGTTCTGTTTGTAATTTTTATTTTTATTTTCTTATGTTATTGTGACGGAACAATCCCGAGGCCCACCTGATGGTAAGTGGACTAACCTCTGCCTATAACAGACGTGAACGACGAATTGCACTACCCGTCACACTGAGACGTACTGTTATTAGGTCTCATGTGCCTGTAATTTTACTGCATGGTTCTCAAGGACTGCTGCCGGAACACACTGTTAGGTGCTTGGCGACAGCTTTCTACTTGAGGGTGGTCGCTAGTCAGGCGGGCATTCGCAAAATGCCCTTCCACCATGCGGTGAAGCTCAAGCCCGCGGCGGGATTCAAACCATGGACCTGCTGCGCGGGAGTCCATAGCTAATGCCACTGAGCCATCACTGCTACAACATAACATTAATATGTATTAACTATTCAATACTTTATTAGTATATATCTGTTACCAGCGCAGATATTAATGATAAGTGTCGATGATGATGAAAACTATTTTATGTTCAAAACCTAACTCAATATTCACTTCAATATTACAAAGTGTTATCTAAATCAATGCCTTTTCAGGCACACATCCTATCTTCACTCACACTACAAACTTTCGCATTTATAATATTATGTATTACTATATGTTCTATGATATTAGTGTGAGAATATTTAACACTTAAGACTTAATTATTAACACATTAATTATAAGATATGTACTCTGAAGTTATCATTAAATATAGGTATTTACTTTTGTATTTTTTACATAATATTGACAAGATAGATGTCAATTCTGCTATATAAAAATTAAAAAATATTATAACAGCCTTTCTATACTCAAACACTGCAATGTTTGCCTCACCGCCTGCGAACTACACAATTTTTACAAAAAGTATATCGGTATTGCTCCTTACGCATCCATAGATAATGAAAATTTTATTTAACAAATGGACAACATCGTCCACACGGATGCCAATAGGCTTGAAGTGTTTGAGTTAAGGTTTTTCCCCAAATTGCCAGATGGAGAAATGGCTGGAAATGTTTTATACAGACGCCCCTACCTCCTGGTTCTCATTCTGCTACATAGATGGGCTGGAGATGTTTATTAAGTTCAGAGCAAAGGTCATTCAAAAACGGCTCAATTATAAAATATAATTCTTCACTTCACTTACCAACATTCTAGCCAGATTGTCCACTGAAGAATACGCAGCCACCCTGTAAAAAAACTCTCCCAGGTTCGCTATAATCCCCACATTTGGCTGGCGTCTTGGGTATCGCAGTTCCTCAGAAGGCGCTACTGTCCCCCTTTCGGTATTTTTTCCTTAGTCATCTTTGAAATCACCCACGAGAAGAAACTAAGGGGGTTCCATTCTGGCCCGGCACAGTGGTCAGTGCAGAACTATATAGTCAAGTACGGAATACTATATAATCATAGTAGAAAGAGTGGGTCTCTTTCTACTATGATATAATCATTGCACTTATTCTATAAATTAGAGTGTGTGAGTGAGGATGTGAGTGCGTATTTATGTTACACCTTCACGCTGAAGCGGCTGAACCAATTTGGATGAAACTCGGAAAATAGATAGATTACATCCTCGATCAACACAAAGGATACTTTTCAACATCATATTGTTTCATCATCATAACTTTTTATCATTTTCTACGCGGATGAAACTACGTGACACAGATAGTTACTTAATAGTTAGACAGGTTACTTAAACGTACAGGTATTAGGAAAACTAAGACTGATTATAAAATAGCAGAATATCACCTAAATACACAAAGTTAGTTTTGTGCTCATAAAGGTTATCTCTGATCGTTATCTTTATATAACCGAAGTTTATTAATTTCCAATTTACATAATAAGTATGCATGTAGGTAAGCAGCAAGCCATATATGACGAACGTGATATCTTATTAACAAGATATGGTTGTTGATTGTATAACGTAGACGTATGCTTAGTGGTTTGAAGTCTCTATTCATCAAATCAAAAAATACCTCGAAATCAACGCGTTGCTTATGCCTCCTAATTTATATTTTAAGTTATATTTGTTATAATTTGTAACCCAATCTGCCATAGGTAATTCATCCTTAGTTTTTTTTTTGTAAGCTCAAGTTAAATATCCGTAAATATATAATATTAAAGCAATGCTAGCCGAGAGGTTTTAACTAGTTTTATGAACTGCCGTGCTGCAAGTCTACGGTTCGATCCCCGCCGGCTTGAGTTTCACCGCATGGTGCAAGGACATTTTGCGAATGCTCGCCTGTCTAGCTACCACCCATCAAAGTAGAAAATATCTCGCCAAGCACCTAACAGTATGTTCCGGCAGCAGTCCTTGACAGCTAGTAAGTATCTAATTAGAACTTACCAGCACACATGAGACTTAACAAAGTATGTCTCAGGGTGATGGGCGCAATTTAGTTCGTCACTTATGGCTAAATGCATCTGTTATAGTATAGGTAGAGATTGTCGCTTAAAATCATTTGGTTGTCGTGAAAGATCCGTCACGATACCATAAAAAACTAGTTTTCGATCACGAGTATAGACCCGGGTGGAAATTAGTTAGATCGTTCGCCATTTGTACCATGTGTACAATCTGTGCCATTTCGGAAGTAGCGTGGTAAGTCTTTGATTATACGAAAATAAGCGTGCGTGTATAATATTCGCTGATACACGTGTGGTAATTTATTTTACCCTAATCAACGCCTGCAGTAATCTTGTACTCAATTATGAATTAGAACCAACATTGATAGTTATTAAAGCATTATACCTTTAACATATCTTTACGAATTAACATGTCAGAAATGTTTGTATGTGACGCATGTCTATCTATATAAATGCCAGCGATAGAAGCCGGACAGATCGCGATGGCTGATAACAGAATATTGTCCAAATATTCCAAATGTCAAGGTCCATGCTGTTCCGCCCAAGTTACAGCAAGACACGAAAAAATGTTTGCTCGCTATTTTCACCTTGCACTGACAGTAATAACTTCTTTCTGACATTATCCCATCAAGTGGGGTCGGCACGGCTCATTTTGTATATACAATATCAGCTATGCGGACGAGATCGTTCTGCTGAGTGCAGTTCATGATTCGGTCTGTGGGCTTTTGGGAGTTGTTGGCGTTATGTCAAGAGTATGTGCGCGCTCATGGCTTGGTCTATAATGCGAAGAAGACTGAATACTACCATTGCACTGAACGGTACTGCTATTAACAGGGTTGAACAGCTTAATTATCTTGAGCATATTGTAACCGCTGGCTTGAAAGACGATGAACATATGAGAGAGGGAGCAGAGGGCGTTGTCTGTTAGGGCTAATATGATAGCCCGAAGGTTTGATCGGTTTTCGATGGACATCAAAATAACTCTTTTCAAGGCATTTTGCACGTCCTTCTACATTTGTGCCCTGTGGGTGTTATATACGCAAGAACAGTACAGCGCCACCTGTGTGTAATATAATTAATGATCAAACGAACTTACCCTTACGTGAAGTTCGATCACAATTATGTGAACAGCTTCATTCGACGCGATTTTTAAAGTTTACATTGTGTAGTAGCATCCCGACGCGTTAGCCTTGCACGGTTTTTTTTTTTTTTTTTTTTTTTTTTTATATGGCAACTTTACTTTATCTTGTCTATGGTCGCCTCACTCTACCCTACCCTATGGTTTGGCTGTGGAATATTCTTCATTATGTTTAGAGTAATATATATGTATATCACATTTTATACATTGGGTTGGGTGATATTGTCATTAAGAGGGAGGGTGTGAGTAAATCGCGTCGAATGAAGCTGTTCACATAATTGTGATCGAACTTCACGTAAGGGTAAGTTCGTTTGATCATTAATTATGTTTCACAGCTTCATTCTTTGCGATTTTTAAAGTTTACATTGTGTAGGATGTTCAGAGCATCTACATAAAATGTGATATTATA
Organism: Plagodis pulveraria; assembly: GCA_963890685.1. NCBI lineage: Eukaryota > Metazoa > Arthropoda > Insecta > Lepidoptera > Geometridae > Plagodis > Plagodis pulveraria. The sequence continues at coordinate 379,559 of OY982964.1, forward strand.
TTATATAGGTTTTTATTTCTATGGTAGGTTGAAAAAGTTAAAAACACAGCTACATCTAGTAGTATATTTATTGACGGTTAAGAATCGACATTGCAAAATCTTTCTCATTATTACATATGACATCCTTATTATAATACTTTGCAAACACGTATGAATTTTGAGACCAACCGGCAGTTTTTCTTATTAAATCGAGACTGACACCCATTCGCTTAGCTTTAGAGGTAGATGTATGTCTAGTGCTATGTGCACTAAACAAGCTGGTGTCGACTCCGCTGTCGTTAAGCGTGTCTTTTATCCAGTGGCTGAGGCGTTGAGAGGAAACCTTTGAATGCGGTTTACGGTAACTAATGAACAAGTGATCGTTACTGGGCAAACGTAGAGAACTAGTTCTATTAATATAAGATACAAGGCAGCTTGCTGGACAAATTTCTAGGCGTTCGTTAAAAAACGGGAGTTTCAAGATAGGTTGAAATGAATTAGGTCTAGACGTTTTTATCAAATCCGTAATTTTTATAACAATTTCAACGCCATGGCACACTGAGATATTAATAAGTTTTATTAATGAAAATGTTTGTACTCGATGAGCTGTAACTAAAGCCAAGAGAGTGAGTGTCTTTTTTGACAAAATTTCCAAAGTAAGATTGTCATTAGGCCATTTTAGCGCTAAAAACTCTAAAACTGTCGATGGGTCCCATGTAAGATTATATTTCGGTACACAGGGCCTTAATCTAAAAACGCCGTTCATAAATCGCTTAATTTTATCATCATTAACAATATTACTACCAATCAAAATCGATAAAGCTGATTTGTAAGTGTTAATAGTGCCATACTTGGCACCATTATCAAATACGGTAGACAAAAAATCTAACACAATCGGTACGGTTGAACATAAATGATTATAACCATGACGTCTGCAGTATAACACCCAAGCTTTTATACACACATCATACTGCTTGTATGTGTTTTCGGATAATGATGATAACATTATTTCAACTGTTCGGGGGGACAGGTGTTGAAGAGCTTCCCGGACAGCTCCGCGGCAACTAATGTCAGCGATTGATGAAGTTTGTGGGTTGCTCTGAAAAGTGATTTCAATAAATTAACATCTGGATCAAAATAAATAGGTTTAGAACAAACTAGTTTTTTGAACATAGGGAACCATGGCTGTGATGGCCAGTTTGGTACAATTACAATGCCTTGTGCTTTATCAGTTACAATCTTTTGTAACATTTTTAATATTAGGGAGAATGGTGGAAACGCGTAAAATTTCATATTTGCCCAGGAAATTGTGAATGCGTCAACAGCCCATGCTTCTGGATCATTCTTCCAGGTAACGTATGTGGAACATTTAGCATTCGAGCGACTAGCAAATAAATCTATGTTTGGTATGCCAAATTTGAGTTTTATTTTATCAAAAGCATAATCGCCCAATTCCCACTCTGTATCTTGGAATTGTTTTCGCGACAAGGTGTCGGCTTCAAAGTTATCTTTAGTATTTATGTACGAGGCAAATACGACTATCTTGCGCGCTTCACACCACTGCCAAATATCTCGAGTAATTTTATTTAAGTGCGGATACTGTACACTGCCCATTCTGTTGATGCTTGCAATAGCGGTGATATTATCTACCCTCAGTAGAATTTCACAGTTATTATAATTGCTAGCAAATAACTTTAACGCAAAAAAGGCTGCTTTCAGCTCCAATTCGTTAATGTGTAAACATTGCTCATCATCTCTCCAATGACCATACGACTTCTGGTTGTTGCAGTAAGCGCCCCAACCAGATTTAGAGGCATCAGAAAATACTTCTATTTTGTATTGATTGAATCTGAATGGACAAGAACCTGAGTGTATACGCTGAGTCCACCACATCATATCATTTTTAACATCATCAGAGATATAAATCGTTTGATCATAAGATTGATTAGTGAGCAATGACAAGTATTTGAGTCTTTCTAGCAATTTTGTGTACATCCAAGAATATTGTATAGCTGGACAAGCCGATACAAGAAGGCCAATCAAACGAGCAAATTCTCTTAATTTGCATTTTTTAATTTTCAAAAAGTTATCTATTGTGTCTTTGATTTTAATTTTCTTAGATTCAGGGAGTGTCAATATCATTTTGTTAGAGTCAAATATAAAACCTAAGAATCGGGTTCGTTTTGAAGGTATCAAACAAGATTTTTCATAGTTTAATATGAAACCCAAACTTTCCAGAAAGTTTTTTGTGTAAGTAATATTACTCAAACACGATTCGTAGGAATTTGCTATGAGAAATATATCATCGAGGTACTGTACTGAAATTATACCATTTAAACGTAAATGTTTCATTACAGGTTTCAACATTTTTGTAAACACATATGGCGCAGTACATAAACCAAAAGGAAGACAATTAAACTCGAAAAGATCCCCATACGTAAAACGCAAATATTTTCGTTGTGCTCTGTGTATGGGCACTAAAAAGTATGCGTCTTTCAAATCTATGGTAGCCATGAAACAATTTTTGGTAATTAGTTTTGACGCTGTACGGTAGTCTTCCATTTTGAAATGGTCAGTCTTTATGAATTTATTTAGACATTTTAGATTTAATATAAACCGTTTTTCACCATTAGGTTTCGGAACAAGAAAAATACTTGATAAGAATTCGCCCTCGACGTGATCGCATTTAGATATCGCACCAATTTTCAAAAGCTTATCGATCGATTTTTGAAAATCGGCATGATCGTCGGAATAGGCACGAGCGACAGGATTGTCGGTTCGAAATGGAGTTGAAATAAAGGGTATCACATATCCTTCAGTCCAAGAATGAATTAGAGGGTCCTGGGTGATCTCATACCACTGTTGAGAGAAGAGCCGGAGGCGGCCGGCGTACTGTACCTCGTGTCCTGTGTCTACTTCCTGCAGCTGCGGCGTGGCGGTGAGCGCTCCCGGGCACGGTGCTGACTCTGCTGCGGGCGGCTCCTCGTCGGACGCGGAGCTAGCTGCGGCCGGTCTACGTCGACTCGACCCGGCGGCCCCGTCTTGCGATACGAACTTTTGAAGTTTAAATTGTTCTTCTGTTGGTTCTTGTTGTTTTTAATAAATCTATTTTTATCAAAAAGCGTTCGTTTTAGTGTCACTTTTAAATCTTCTCCAGTCTTCTGGATGATTTTTGCTGACTTTATCTGTTCGTTAAGATTTTCACCGAATAATAGTTCATTCCTTGTCGTATTGACAAGTGTATCTTTTAGTTCCGGGTTTACCGCCGATATAACGAAATTTCTTCTAGTCTTAGTGTCCACGTAATGGGAATCACATAACAGACGACACGCGTCGCTGAGAGGCTTAAGTACCTTTTCTGGAGCTTCTTTTGAAATCAACAGTTCGGTTGCTTGAGCTAACGCCGCTAATGCGGTACCGATCTGTTCTTGCTTTTGTTGTAAGCTTGTATCCCGCTTGACTATAAAATCAGTCAAAGCGGCCTTTGTCTCTAGGTTGAGAACGGGAGCGACGAGAAGGTCACAGTTGGCAGGAACTGGGTATTCTTGACAAATTTTATCTTTGGCATCTTTCGGTAATCCGTTTCGTAAAAGTTCTTGCCATCTAGAGGCGATCTCTTTGTGTATATTTTTGCCTAACGAAGTCTTCGTTCTTGGAGCTTCACCGAGCAGGTTGAGGATTTCATCGTCCAATTCCATATCGTCACTTGCTTCGACTGGCGCTGACTGTGGTCGCGCCTGAAGCACAGGTTCAGCGGATGGCGGCGCGGACGGCGAATCCAGTCGCGGAGTAATTGCCCGATCCTCCCGTTTAGAAGCGCACGACACGTGCGAACCTGCAATTGACCGCCTCGATTAGAATTTCTGGTAAACAGAAACCTTCGTGACAGAGACAACTCCGAGTTTATTAGTTGCTCGCATCACTTAATCGATTGCGGGTGTTCTTTAAAAAACGACAGAGACGACCCGTTATGGAAGCTCGCATCGCATGAACACGTTTATTGCCGGTAAATATACACATGACAGCAACAACTCAATTTTTGCAGTGCGCATCACATCTACCCGCAAATGTATTTAAAAAAAAGTTATAACAGCAAGGTACTTACTGGTTGAATCGTCTTCAGATGATGACGAGTAAATTATCACTCGACGACGACTACCCTTTTTGTTTAATTTTTCTTCCAATTTTCTTATTTTTCTTCTTATTTTGTCATCTTGATCTTCCATCTTCCTTTTGTTGCCCATGTTGAATTTTACTTCGATGTTTTTTGGGACGTGCGAAGGCTTGGAGCACGGAACACAGAATGAAGAATATTCCACAGCCAAACCATAGGGTAGGGTAGAGTGAGGCGACCATAGACAAGATAAAGTAAAGTTGCCATATAAAAAAAAAAAAAAAAAAACTATAGACAAAACCGTGCAAGGCTAACGCGTCGGGATGCTACTACACAATGTAAACTTTAAAAATCGCAAAGAATGAAGCTGTGAAACATAATAATGATTTTAGGGTGGTGGTGGAGTTGCAGCGGAGATGTAGCGCATCAGGGATGTTTGCAGATTGGCGCGTCGACTGCTTTTACGCCACCATGCGCAAGCGATACACATCCCTGGTGCGCAGGATCCAGGCCAGCCCTAGCGACATCCTAAAAGTATTCTCCAACAGATTTGCTGCCAGTACATGAATCATTGTCACAGGATTAATGTACTGGTAAATGAGTTGTATTGTAATTCTTTTTAATTATATTGTATTTAGATTAGTTACCTTTTTAAACGATAATCTTATTATAATAATGTATTATGGCCAATGACAATGTTGATTAGGTAATTTTAATTGTGTATACATACTCGTGTATAATTTGAAAAAACAAAGTCGCAATAAATGATTTTTAGTTTGATTTGATTAGTTCTTCCACTCTATTATCCGCTCTTATGACATTACAAATGCACACCTTTGGTATATATATTATACCTTAAAGCATTATTTATAGACACTTTACATTTATAGTCTACTTTTTTGTTGGCCTATACTCTAATCTTCCCCTAGATATATATGCATTTTCCAATACTCATTTATTTAGGTAGGTACATTTTCTTTATTCTCTTCTCTGTATATCATTCCGATACCACACTAATCTACTTTCCTATTATTCTGTCACAACAAAAACTTATTTCATCCTTCTGCGTTGTTGCTTAGCATACACATACGACTGTATTTGCATATAGAGTTATTGAAAAGGCGTTGGGTAATTGTTACTGCGTATAGGTAGCAGATCTCTATAAACCTATATACATGTGTTGGAAAAACTAAAACTAGTACATGTTATTTTTACAATTGCACAGTAAGAATGACGTTTTGTAAACCTATCATAAAGTTTCAATATTATAAATTAGGACGCAAAAACACTAACGTAAGTGATCGTATGCGTCGACCCAGAAATTATCAGACGCTCATCATCAGGGCGAGTGCGCTGTGTCTTTGATCATAAAGTTATGAGGGGTTTTTTGGCCAAATATATGGAATCAGGAAAGCAGTAAAAATGACTGCCAAAACTTTTATTTTCTTCGACCGAACTAAAGCTTGATAAAATAATTTGTGAGCGTTAATGCCTTCGTAATAATCAGTGTAAGAAAGAACCATTTCTAAGTTAATGACTTGCATGTATTCCCAGGAGCGAGTAGTTTCAAGTGCACGTCGAATATATAACTATATTAATTATCGCTTGACGCTCATATTTAAACCGTATTCGAAAAGCGTTTTTGCAGTTCGTTATCTGGTTGGAATATATAACAGCTTATTTGATGATCAAGGACAATGGTATCAATACCATCAGCTTATCTTTGTCTGTCAAATAAAATATATTATTTGTATAATAAACCCACAAATTACACGTAAAGACATGTTTTTAACTTGTTTTTAAATAACTTACATATTAATATTAATAACCTACTAGAAGATTAACCTGTCGCGAACATCTATAACTGCCATCTTACAACACGGATCCCGAGCATTATCAGGATCTCCTAACAAATGTTGATTGCGCACCCATATATATTCATTTTTAAAGGTATTATAATTTAGAAAGAAATATTTGATTACTCTATTCAATGAATTATAGCTAATAGCTCCATTATGCATAGTTTTTGTGAACATATTTTTTTTTACGACTATTTTGTGAAGTATTGGAGCCTCTCTGAATAATCTGAAAAATCTTACGATATAATTATTGTCCTCTATGCGTAAACTTTTTACACAAATTATCTAAATATCAGGCTTGTAACTCATTCCGCTTACGAGCTAGAGATCCGTGACGTACACTAACTTCAGACGGACGGACGGACAGCGGGATCCCATAATTAGGGCCCTCTTTTATGCCCTTCGGGTACGGAACTCTAAAAGGCGTATATGCTAGATGAACATGTATAGAAGCGCTCCTAGCATAGTTGGCTAGGTGAAGCAATGGCGCCGCGGTCATGACTTGGATGGGTGACCGCTAGTGGCATTACTACTGAGCGTGCACGTGCTTATGGGGGCACGTTAAGCCGTCGGTCCCGGTTGTTGTCTTAGGATGGCAGTCGTTATAGCGTGGTGGTAGGACATTTTGCGGATGTCCGTCTGGCTAGCTACTTGAGGGTTCAAGTAGAAAATCTGTCACCAAGCACCTAACGGTGTGTACCGGCAGCTGTCCTTGAGGGTAAATAATTCTAGGTTAGCCTGAACAACATATTCGACCAAATCATCACATACCATCAGGTGATATAGTGGTCAAAGGTTAGCCTAGCTATAAAAAACATGCCAAATTTCTGCATTTCAAGTTTTGATATATAAGAAATTTCTTTATTGATGAGTGTACCAGTGAGTAGATTTTGTTTTATTTTCCATCCGTTACACTCCCGTATTACAGCAAGACTTAGGTGTCACATTATAATGGTTTTAATTAAATTATTGAAGCATATTGAAGTCGTAAGGGCCAATTTCACTTATCTAGGATGTTACTAAACGCGGATTACTTTACACTGTAGAGTGTAGACCATTCAAACGTGATACGCTTTTGGTATCATAGAATGTCAAACGTAGTCGTAGGTTTTTTTATGGGATTGTGACGGAACGCGCTCGATGCCCACCTGATGCTAAGCAATAACCTCTGCCTATAACAAAAGAGTTTTACAAGTGAAGAACTGCACTAAACGCCCATCACCTTGAGACATGCAGTTGTTAAGTCTCATAATATGTGCTTTTAATTTCATATTAATACATACCTACGTCAAGGAGTGCTGCCGGAAAACGCTATTAGGTGCTTGGCGACAGATTTTCAACTTGACGGTAGTAGTTAGGCAAGTAAGCATTCTTAAAGTGCTTCAAAAGGTGGAGATCAAACCTTGGACCTGCGGCATTACAGTTCATAGGCATTACCGCTTGGTTATTATTGCTCCTCTGGATTTCTTTCGTGGAAAAAGGTAAACTCAATAGCGTGACGTTAATAACGTGTAAAAGCCGCTGTCGACACAGTAATGAGGTGTCGCCATATTTATTTTTAAAGTATGGAGCTATACCACCAAAAGCGACGTGACGGTATAACTTCTAACTCCTGGACACAGAATATTAAAGTTCGGATTAGATTTTTTTTTACTACAGCTGTCTGTATAATGTCAGATTTCATGAAAGTCAAAAGAATGGTACAAAAATACTGTAACTTCGTTGAACATAATATCTGGTGACAAATGCCTGTCATATATTATTTATATAGATATGAAGTTATCCTCATATAATAACCGTACCCTAGATTGCAGGAATTCACCCTAACATAAGAAGCAGTGATGGCGCAGTGGCATTGGCTATAGACTGCCGCGCAGCAGGTCCATGGTTAGAATCCCGCCGCAAGCTTGAGCTTCACCGCATGGTGGAAGGGCTTTTTGCGAATGCCAGTCTAGCTAGCGACCACCCTCAAGTAGAAAATCTGTCGCCAAGCACCTAACAGTGTGTTCCGGCAGCAGTTCTTGAGAGCCAGAAAAATTACAAGCACATGCGACCTAACAACTGTACGTCTCAGTGTGACGGGCACAGTGCAATTCGTCGTTGACGAAATGCGTCTGTTATAGGCAGAGGTTAGTCCACTTAACATCAGGTGGGTCTCGGGCTTGTTCCGTCACAATAACATAAATAAAAACAATTAAAAAATAGATAGTGAAATAGACGCGCAAATTACTAATAATTATAATTTAGTTTTAACTGCAATTAACTGAATCCTTGAATCAGCTACAAGCGTAATGGTTGTGGAATTCACAAGTGACAACGAGTCATCCACTAAAATCATCGACTCGTCACTGTCCTCTTAACTAATGTAGACAAATTAATTGCTATGAGTTGGCATTCTTTAATTGCTGCGCCGCTGCTTCTCTGGAACCAATGACTAGGCTCCTTAAAACTCACAAACAGTTTTACACACTTGAACACACTCATTACAACACTCCTCATACTCTAAATGTTACAGTGATTGAGTTTTCTACTTCAATGGTAGATGAAGTAAGCACTCACTGGTATCTTTTATTTAATTTTTTCCATAGAATAGTAGGAACATAAATTTCTGGATTTGTATATGCAGTTACGTCAGTAATAAAAAAGAACTGAGTAATAGACGTATACATAACTACGCGCGAGAGACGGTACTTATATAATTAGACAGCTGTCACTGGCTGGGAATTGAGATCGATTGTTTTCTGGTTTTATTTGATTAGTAAGTTCTAACTTTAATTAGTGAAACTCAAACATCAGGGTCCCTATTTTTACTGATAGTTTAGCAACTATCTAAATCATGCAGCAAAATAGTTGCCCAAGAAGTTTCAACAACGGTACCTGAAGGCAAGTGGTCAAAGCGTCACTTGTCAACCGCAACTGTTTCTATGAATGAAAAGTGAAAGAAACGTATTCTGATCACGAGTTGGCAAAAACGTCCGCATTTGCAGTGATTTACGTTGATCGAGGGGATAGTTGTCCGTCGGAGGCAGTCATTAGGCGTAGCGGGCGACGTGTAGTGGGACGCGCGCGTGATCACGCTTTTTGCACTTCTAGCGCCGACGACTGTCGGACGCAGTATCTCACATGGCGCTTACTTAACCTATCGGTTAGCTGTAGGTGACTACACGGTGTCATTACCGAAGTTAATCAAAAACAAATATAGTCACTACTACTTATCTTGTTATGCTTGTTCTAAGCCAGCTAAGTTAAGACAAGTTTAACACAAAGTCGAAACAAAGAGATTTTTTTTATCGTAGAAGTTGAAATAATACCAATAAGAATACCAATAATTTTTAAGAGCCGGTACTTGTAGTTTAGCCTGAACAACATCTTCGACCACATCATCACTTACCATCAGGTGAGATAGTAGTCAAAGGCTAACCTATAAAGAAAGCCTAAAACCTAGAAAGAATTTGTTTTTCTTGTTTGTACTCAATTCACAATAACTCGTGTCACTTCGTCCATTGCGGTGGTTACTATTTATAAATTATAAATTTCGAATCTAAGAAAATGTGAATTAAAACTTATCACCAAAATGGCTTAGTTGGTAGATAATTCATCCAGGTGAGGGGACGGATGTGGCTTCAAATTTCGTAGATTTCATTTTGGCAAGTGCATTACGGATATACGAGTAATATTTTGCTTCCGTGTTTCTAGTGAACGTCAAATAAGTTAATTAGCAAAGTTTTCTTCTTAGCAAACTTCACTTGACGATCGTAGTCAGCGCAATTTTTTAATTATTGTTAAGGAACACAGAAACAACAACAAAATATACACGACATTATAGAGGCCTGCTAATATCGCAAATAAACAATGTTAATTTTATTTCGTATTACAAGTTTGGGTTAGAAAAATGGTGTTTTTCAAGTAGCTGTAAGTCTGCAAGTAACTGTACGAAAGAGGCCATGTGACGTCAGCGTCTGCAGAATCGTGAGCATCTATCAAGTAGGTTGCATTAGTGGTCGGACATATCACGTGTCCGCACCTCGCGCTTCCCGGGAGGTTGATTGGCGCAGCATAAGTAAGGTGTTAGTTCCCCTTTACTGTCCAGTAAAAACGCCTGCCAATTGCTCATTAGGTACTACTAAGGAAATAACTGTTTATTGGCAATTGCCTCCTTATTTGTATCGGTGCGTATCCTCATTATCTTGTGGTGCTTCTTGTCGTTCTATTTGAAACAGTAGAAATAGAGAAACTACATTTATTTGAGTCCCTGTTATCTAAACTAATACAATTCTCAATTCAATGTATATTATTATGTTAAAATGATGTAGTGCTTCTTATATTTTTAATGAATTACTTAGATACATTACCATTAATTGTGTAAAAATGATGCGCGGTGCGACAAAGCCCCCTATTACACTGTCATATATACATAGTATCATGCTTAAAGCTGTGTCTCACCAAACAGAGGTCGGCACATAAAGTGTCAATTTTCTTGATCCCAATAGGTGTTGATGACAAATTTTGTCATGAAACTTTGTCTTAATTTTTGTTTGTGTAAACACTCACTAGGTTTTACTATAATCCTTTATGTATCATAATCACATCACATCAACATCCGGGACGTCCACCGATGAACAAAAGCCTCCCCTCCTGGGGTTGAAACACGTAATGCCCACGCTTTAGGAATCGCGGTTTAAGGTGGCAGTTATTCTTCAGAAGTTCTGAATAAAGTCCTATGTACATGACAGTGTAACAGAAGCCTTATACATGTTTTTATGATAGGAATTCATAGTTTACAAAATTACAACGAAAGGTATAAATTGAACGACCATCCGTCAGTTTGGCTGCAGAAGTCCCTTTAAACAATAGGTACGAAAGGATAAATTCGGAATTTGACTCACTCACTACGACAGTTCAATTGGCAGAGCATTTCTCGGCTATAGGGACGGATTATCGCGTATTTTTTTTTCGTTTAGTTATAATTTCGTAAGTTTATTTGTGTGGCAACCGTAATTGCAAATATTACTTAGAATTGAGTATATTCACAGCTTTGTCTTAGGTTTTTAAACAACCGTAAACGGTTTAAGCATTCATCATTATTTTTATCCCGGCTTTTCAAACACTGTCCAGTGATCACCCCGACCTGCACTCACAACCGACGTGACTACGATCATTGCAAAGTGTTTGAAACGTCGTCGGTAAGAAAATAATGATAAATGTACACGATTAAATTTAAACCTTGTTTAATTAATATTTATCGCTATTATTATAGTTCTGTTTATGTATTTGATACGAGGAATAACCGCTGAACGTTGAACTTCGACTTTTCCTCGCTCTTCTTTATTTTTGAGCTCTAAATCCTTGACTTATTCCTTAAGTACCTAATAAGTCAAGGTAAAAACCGCAAATAATTGTTTATATACGCATCCGCGTCATTGGCACCAGTAAAATATAAACATTATATATATATTTTTTGTAATGACAGCCGGGAACATATGCATACCTATTTCTGCGTGGCTAATGATATCTCACGACAGGTGTCGGTGCAGGTTGCGGATTCTCACCAGGGTGCCGCCGACCCAGCGGCGCGGGCGCAGACAACGGGTTTCTACATCTGAGATAAAAGTGATAAAACGTCATGATATTATAATGCAAAACAGATGGACACTATCGCTGAATTTTTGTACTATAGAAGCAAGTACCACTTGCTGATACGATAGTACCACTTGCTTCTATAGTACAACGCAACTTGCGTTGTACTATAGAAGCAAGTGGTACTATAGATGTCGCTCCATCCCGATACGATGATTAAAGAACGATAGGAAAGATTCGAGTTATGACGTCATGTCATGTTAGCTCAATTGGTTAGAGCATACCCCGGCTCAAGGGGTGGATGGACGCGGGTTCGAATCCCGCACATGACTTAAATTTTTCCTATCATATATTTGTGATTTTGTAATACCTACATACACCTGAAAACATAACACTCCTTTTTTTGGGTAGTCGTACAATAATAAAAAGTATATATACCTAGGTATCGACGTGTCTTTAGAGGCACAATTACTTAGTTTAAGTTATGTTTGCATAAATTGCCATTTTCTATGTGGTGTTATAATAAATAATTAATGTTTTTACTTTAGGTACTTAATGAATCTGTATATATTATGTTAGAAATTAACAGATATAATGTGTTTGCTAATATCATTAATAAAATTTAAATGAAACACTAATTATCATAAATTATTACAATAACGATAAGGCAGCGGTGCCTAGTTTTAGATTAGGTAGGCAAACACAAGGTAATATGTGCGAGATATGTGTGCACTTACATTAATGGGTTTTTAAATTAAAATACATTAATTGCAGAGCTCAGAGAGTTCTGAAGGACAATAATTATTTACCTATCATAGGAAAATAGTTATTATTGTTGTTATTATATATTATTGAAAAACTATTCGGTATACACGAACCTACAACAAAATATGTGATTATATAAAACAGTTGTTACCCGTGGGGTGCCGGGCTAGAATGTCACCTCCCCATTTCTTCCCGTGAAGGGAAAAGTGCGTCCAATAAGCAGCATGTGACTTCTCACGTAGATGTGAGTAGGGTGTCGTGTGCATTAGTCGCACAACAGGGCTGTATACCATCTTAGTGCTCTGCCAGGGTTTCATACAATATGAACATATTGTGTTCCTGTCTTATATGTTATTAGCGTAAACATATTATTCGTAATATGTGATTGTGTTTTGTCCAGTATACATTATTTTTGGTGAACGTGGCAGTACTATGTAGAATATTTCATTGCTAAAATTTGTAACTGATCTACATAAGAGCGTCGTAGACGCCTAAATTGAATAAATGATTTCGACTTTGACTTTGAGTGTGTTAGAGAAAACATTTTGTAAGACCCTGAAACTGTGCCCGTTGAATGGCAGTAGGCTCGCCCCCTATTACATGGGACCAAACCCCAATTGGCGAAACGTGGGTGTTTACACACCTCTGCCCACCCCTTCGGGGAATACAGGCGTGGTTATAATATGTATGTATATACCACATAAGATGGAAAGTCGCACTTTGCCAAATCAAAACAAAGTGAGAAAAATGCGATATTGTTGCGAGAGTGATGCAGAGTTATTTGAATTTAAGTTTATTACAAAAACCCTTTTCTAATAGTTCAAAAGATTACAAATACTACCTGATAAAAAAAGTTATATACAACCAGGTGGTAGGTATCTATAGCAAGAGTCCATCTTGGTGGGTATCACCGCAGTGTCAGATAAGTAGTAGTGTGCATTACAGCAAGCTAAATGAATGAGCAAACGAGACATAACCACTTGGAGCGACGAGTGGAGTGCAGTGTCACGCAGAACGAGACGCTTACTATCAGGTGGGCGACGGGTCTAACCCATTAATACTAAACATACAAAAAACAGCTCATATAACAATAATTTATCAGGAAAATCAAAGTTATGTACTTGGGTTGGTTACTTTAGTTATATACCCTATTACTGAGACTTCGCTGTCCATCCGTCTGTCACCAGGCGGTATCTCAAGAACGGTGATAGCTAGACAGTTGAAATTTTTACAGATGATGTATTTCTATTGCCGATATAACAACAAATACTAAAAATTAAATAAAATAAATATTTAAGGGGGGCTCCCATACAACAAAGTTGATTGTTTTACCGTTTCATGCTCGATACTAATAACGGTGATAGGTAGACGCTTTAACTATTCAAAGAATATTTTATTTTATGTTTTCTTTAAATATAATTCATTCAAATAAAATAAAATAAATAATAAGAGGGCTCCCATACAATAAAACAGGTTTTCGCTGTTTATTTGCTAAAAATAATTATAACTAAATTGCTAAAAATAATATGATGGTACGGAACCATTGTTATCAACAATGAGGCTCACCTGGTGTTAAGCGATAACATGTGCCTTTAACAGAGGCAGTTCGTCACAAGTGGCGAAATGCACTTTGCTATCGCCCTGAGACAAGTTGTTCAATCTCATGTGCCTGTAATTTCACCGATACTAGTACCATTCAAACCGGAACACAGTAATATGAACATTGCATTGTTATTATATCAGGTTATTATTCTCCTTTTTCAAGTTCTAAATACCTATATACTAATAAGCTATATAATTCAGAGAGCCATTTATTTAGAACATAATGCACATACCTACTTTGTATATATCTTTTCCACGCTTATTTTTAATTCACTCTTAGTTTTCTTATGACACCTTTCATAAGTCAGCATGTATAATGATAACACATGGCAGGCGGCAGCAGAGCGCAGGTCAGGGCACCAGTGGAGCCCCACGGGGCGCCCCCGACGCCCCCGTCGCCGCCGCCGCCAGACTGCAATACGAATCTAGATTTACTGCGAGAACTAACACTACTGTTGTCCATGGACTCAGCCTACCCTCGGCGATGTAGAACTATGTCTAACTTAGCAATTTATAGACACTAGTTAAAGTTATATAAACACGGATAGCATGTATTGTGATAAGGTTATAAAGTGTACCTGTGATAGACAGATATAAAATGGATCTGTGAATATATTGTGAAGTGTAGCAGCCCACGGGGGTTGTTGAGTTAACTTGATCACTTAATCTAGAGCTATATTGGTTGTAGTGACTTATTGTAGTAAGTACCTGAGATTTTAAAGCGATGCTGATTAACTTTACAAAATTCAATTTCACAAAAGTAAACAAAGAATCTTCTGATCTATTATCGTTATGCGCTGCGTATGCGCGAAAATTATCGTATTTTAAAATAATTTGTGTGCAGATTTTAAACCATGAAACCTGGACATACTGGATTGCTGCAAATAAGCAAATGGCTATATGCCACAAAATTACAAAACTGCTTACAAAATTATTAAAACCAATGTGGTTTTCACTCATTTTAGTTAAAAATACGGGATTACTCCCGTAATCAGTTAAGTAGCTCTGACTCTAGTTTCGACCACATTCGGAGGGCGCTCTAGTTTTGAGTTTTTTTTTTTTTTTTAATTTCCCCACAAACTTTAATTATGATCTACGATTACTGGAATTGATAGTCATTATCGTTAACGTAACACCAGGAATCGTTACGTCAATACAAATATCCACTTCTCACTTGGACGGAACTTACCGTGAGACATTATTTCCTATCCAATTTTAGACTACACAATATTATTTACTAGACTGCTTATGGCGCCCATTTAAGTTTCCCAAAAAATATTTTTCTATTTGTCTGGAGTCCTAGAATTGCGCTCGATAGATGGTAATATGTTCGCACCCTATAATACGAGACTAATATCTATTTGGAAAATCATGCGTCAACATCTTTTGCCTACTCCCTCAAGGGTATACAGGTGTGATGACATGCCATTGCGGCCAATTATGTAATTGGTTAGTTTGACATTGACCTTCATAAGAGCGTCGTAGACGCCTAAATTGAAAAAATGATTTTGACTTTGACTTTAGATCTGATCATTGAAATCAACGAGCTAAGAGCGCACGCCGCGGCAAATCTGGACCGCGCCGCGCTCCCTTTGAATACAGTTTTGAATACATATTTACATCGAGTGAAGTAACAAAAAATATGAAATAATAAATGATAGGCACAAGAAACTTTTAACATCAGGTGGTCCTAGTGCTTATTCCGTCAAATAACAATAAACAAAAACAAAAAAAAGAAAAGAAAACATTTAACAAAAGAAAAAAAACATTTCAAAATGTTAGTTAGGACAGAGAGGTTGTTAGCATTTTACCAATAACCCTGTATAACTGGCAATTTCGCGATACAGTTTGATCAAATTTGTAAGTAACTAAAGCCGCCGTGAACTACCGCACTTCAACCCAGTTCAAAATAACAGCTTTTGTCAGTAACAAATGTGAGTGAATACTAATAATTGCGAAACGCGCTTTTTCCTATGATTTAACCCATAGATTTTTGATGTTCTTTATTAACATAAGTAGAAACACTCATGCACAACTCAGCGCTAGAAACTAAGTTATAAATATCGTTATAATTGTTTATTTTACAGGCTAAGATCGCCTCTTAAAACTTATAAAACAAAATGTTAACATTTAACTTGTTCTCATTAAATCTTGAGTTATAGAGTGTAGTCACAAATGAAGAGACATCTTACGTGCTACTGTGTCTTTTCGTACGTTTCCATCGGCGATAATGATAACAATAGAATTTCATTAATAACTAGGACGTAGTGGTCCTGACGATGCCGACTTATTAGCTCAGATTTTGAGTGTAAAAAAGTACATAATTGAGCAGCTGGTTTTTGTATGTACTACGATAATATTAGTATGGTGGAACCCTCTAGTGACCACGATCACTGCATGAATCCTGTGCAAAAGTTATTTATTAGGTAATTACCAAATTTAAGTGTAAATATATTAGTTTGCTACGCAAGTAATTATTAAAACATGTTTATTTTTTGAAATATTACTGCAATATAAATCAAAAGTTAATTCAATTATCTTCACAGCTTGTCTCGGGCACATCTCGCGTCACGGCGAACACGAAACGTAACAAAAAGTGAAAAGTTCAAAATTAAAAGGCTCTCTCAAGAAGCTGGCGCGGCGCGGGGGGCGAGGCGGAGCGGGGCGGGGCGGCGGCGCAGGCGCAGGGGCGATGACCTCTAGATCCTGCATACGGACCATTGATATAATAATCTCTCAGCAGCAGCGGTACGAACCATCCTACCTACAAGCAGTAACTCACCTTGCTACAAACACTCATTTGTTAGGATGTATATAAAAAAATAAAAGAACTTCTAGAAAATATTAATAGACTCTATAGTGCCAACTCAGGACAAATCAACAAGACAAGGCCATTCCAATTTTATATTACATACCTGTCTCTAGCTTGTAAATGGATTAAGTAACAGACATGAAAACTTTTTGATTGATGTTTTGGAATTGATGAGATGGAGAAGTCGCCCGCCTGATGGTAAGTGTGGCTTCCACTATGTGGCTCGTTCTGTTTGACACTGCACTGCCCTCGTTCTCCGAGGTGTCTAGTTAGCCCAGTAATTTCACCTGAAGATAAACATATTGATTTTACATAATATTGAATATCAAAATGCATGATAAATAATATTGAATTGAATATCAATTAACTAAAAACGTAATATTAACAACAAATCAAAATGTTTAATATTTCACGTTATATCATAATCCTTTAAACCCTCATTTGTCGCCAAACATTACTGCACTTTAGTGTAGCCTGAATAACATCTTTGACCGCATCACCACTTATCATCAGGTGAAATAGTGCTCAAAGGCTAGCCAAAAGTCAGCTACACTATAATCTAAATAGTAAATTATACAACGAGTGCATAAAACAAGTCATTTTGGCAGAGGCAGTCATTTAATTGTAAGAAATGTAATTTTGCCGTCAATAAATTGACGATAATACTACTTTTCATACAATTTCATAGGAATTATATTTCATTCGGAATGAAATCTAAGATATTGCTTTTAACAATGGGTTAATTAATAAATAAGATACCATGCTTGACAGTATTCCAGTGTAGATTGCATCAATTTGATCCTATTTTATGTAATGTTAAGTTGTGTTACTGCTAACGCATTTGTATGTTTGGTAAGCTCCTCACAAAAACACGCCCACTCATTACGGACATTCCGGGAATCCTAATTGAGAGGAATCAGAGCATTTATTTAAGCGGAAGGTTGGAAACGTTATTTATAACTTTTTGTTTCAGAGATAATCAAAATACCTATATTGTTAAAACGTTGTCGGCCAAACCGCTATGCACCACAACGACACTCTATCATTATTTTTCTGAGGATGGCACTGGTTTTGTTTTTTCTCAAAACTTCGTATCAGTTTAGAGTACCTACTTACCTAAGGAAGGAGTGATGTAAACTTCTGGGAAAGCTACTTCATTATATAGATCATAGAATCTAAATCTGTCAGTTAAGACAATTTTGGTCTTCGGTAGATTAACGTGCACCTTGAAAACCATACCTAAATGTTATAATTATTTAACGGGACTAGTCGCGATAAAAACATGTATTAGGTACCTCGACGTAAGTCCCGAAAGTTTTAAAGCTACCTAAAAGGACAAAAATATCCTTAAAATATTTGATTGAATTCATCAGTCAACCCTTTTCCATAGCGATGTTAACCCAAAACAGTTTATAGAAGGCGCACAATTAGGGTGAACGAAGCGAGCCCACACTATACCACAACTTGTACATTTTGTGGACCCTTTCACTGAAATACTATCACGCCTATAGATTTGAGCTTTAACATAGTAGTAGTAATTAATAACTTCATATCTAGATGTGTTATCTGTCAAAAAAAAAATAATGTTATATCCATTAAAAAAAATTAACATTAACAATTTTGTATTCATTGGGTAGAATGTTATTGTACTATTAACGCCACGGAAACCAAAGAGTTACCATCGCTGCAACAGAACGAAATTCAATACTTAAATACATCAAACAATAGTTAATCTACTCAATACTAGATGATACCACTAGAATCAGGTTGTAAAATAAACGCGAGCCCTCATAAAGCTCAGCTCTTTGCTAGTGAATACCTACTGTAACTGTGCAGTGCACGCAGCACTTTACAAACAAAAGTACTTACGTCAAATTATAACTACCAAGTGTTCAAACTCGGTGAAAATTTGCATGCATGTCGATGATTCTACATGCAAAATTACAGGCCCAGTAAGTATTTTCCCAATTCGCAATTTCCCCAGATGAATCAAATATTGAATCTGTCAATCATCGTTTCGCAATTATCCCGATTATTTTGAAGATACTATCGATTTCAAATCGTTGATTAAAAAGTTATGCTGCTATCGCCGTCTCTTTTACCCATAGAAAACAAATTCTGATGCCCTTATTTTTACTTTAATGTTGCAATTGCAGTACCACAGAATATGGCGTACGAGATCTATTATAGATTTACCCCCTTACTTATAAAAAATCCGCTATGTAGTTGCTAAGTAATGGATAACTAAACAGTGTTTAGGTAATGCTTAAATATTTCTTACTTATAAACGCTACATAGCACCTGTTTAGCTAAGCAATGGATAATGAGGTCGTACGTATTTTAAACTGACAACATTGAACTAAAAGGTATTATGAAAGACCCGAATTGCCAAAAAGTATGTATCTAGTGCTGAAAATCTTAAAATTAAAAAGTAAAAAAAATACTATTCTTTGTAGACCTACTGATTTTTGTACATATGGTTAGGCGTACTGGAGACTTCTGAAGCGAGTTTTTTTTTGCAATATGGTAAATTGTAAGTGCCCCAGTATTCTGTAAATTCGATCGAGCAACCTATTATAATTGGAAATGCATTATGGAAGCCCGAATACCGTTATATCCCGCTGGATGTTATCTTTTTCCATCCCAAACAATACCTATGCCCAATTATGTCTACTTTTTTTCTATGAAGCCAAGATTCCAATCTTCATATATTTTTTTTAATCATTCTATAGCGATTCCTTAAATCACAGTAATATTATAAAGGCCGTAATATGTTCTTGTGTTTCGTCTAGTGTGTTAGAGAAATTATTTTGTATGACCCTGAAACTGTGCCCGGTGAATGGCAATAGGCTCGCCACCTATTACATGGGACCAAAACCCAATTGACCGAAACATGGGTGTTTACACACCTCTGCCTACCCCTTCGGGGAATACAGGCGTGATTGTATGTATCTAAAGTTTGTGTTTTTGTCTTCTACGTGTATTCACGTTTTAACGGCTTGAGGGTTAGGATGAAACAACAGAATAGTTAGTTTAGGTTCTCCATACTTTTCATCATCATTGTCTACGCGGGTGAAACCGCATGGCGCGGCTAGATAATAAGAAAATTACAATGAGTTCGATCACCGGATCGGATCAGATGTTGGGGGTTTAACGAGAAAGGGATTTTCAGTTAAAACAGTCCGGCGTCTAATTTGGACCAGTTTATTACCATTTGGTGATAAACTCGCGACCTATTAAATGAGGTCCTTAATACAAATAAGAATATTTCGACTCCCAAAATATTTTTTTTTGCTGTACTGAACCGACATCTATGCTGAAATTCGCAAATAAGTACTCAATTCTGCTTTTAAATTATCTCTAGTTCCTCATCAGTCTCAATTCTCATCCCATAGGAATATAAGAGTGTGGCACAATACTCATATTCTTAATTCAGGAACTGTACCTGCGGTATACTCTTCAATAAGATCACGAAAAGTAAGTAGGTTACGCATAATATTTATTTCATCATCCAATGTATGTTTCTACTTGCTATATTTTTACGATTTATTAACAGAGTATGTCGTGTTTATAGTTTAGTATACCTCCTTGACAATAACCTCAATAGTAACTAAATCAGCTGATCAGAAATATGGGCGCCATCTTGCTACTTAAATATTTAAACAAGGGTCGGACGGTGTTTAAATTGACAGCTGATTTAAGCAGTACTTAGGAACTGGATAAAGTTATGTAGCGTTTATGAGTAAGGAATTTTGCTAATCAGCGGCTAAGTAATGCTTAAAATTTAAGTAGCGTTTATAAGTAAGGCTGTTAGTTAGCGTGACATTTCACAATGTCTAGCCACAGATTACAGAATGTCTAGTCAACAAGATCCTTTCTACATCTTCGTCGTCGAATAATTAATTAACAATTATTCGAAAATGACGTTTCTTGCAAGCCATCGCTATTATTTGCCTAGAAAAACTCTGTGTGGACGTGTGTACACAAAAAAGTTATAAGTGCATCTATATTATACTCGTACTATATCTACATAATAAAATATATACACAAATGTTTAGAGGACATTTTTCCTCTCGATTGGGAATCAAACCCACGTACGTTTTGTGTACTGGGCCATCGGGCGAGGATAGCTCGACGGAGCTGAAATTTCCTCTTCTAAGTGTATACTTAAACCGTCATAGGGGACAGTTCGCATTAAGGCATCCTATGCGCAAAAAAAATTGTAGATTTCCTCTAGAAGTGTGAAATGTTATGTTCTAAAATTTTTAAATGTGTTATTCGCTTCAAATGAATTCAAACGGACTTTTTCGAATATTTTTATAAAATATTTATATATGATATATATTGGGCTCAAGGACATGCATACAAAATTTCACTGAGTTTGAACACTTGGTATTTAAAATATGAGCAAACTATTTTTTTCAGTTGTTTTTTATGTTGTGCCTATAACAGTCGTTTTGATTTTAAAATTATTTACTTCCCTAAAGTGATTTGCAATTTATCGCAGGTGGATATATATATACGCTGCGCAAAATTAATTTATTCCGCGAATGTTTACTGTCATAGCTTGAGTCGTCAAAAAACAGTGGGTAGTAGTGTAATTACAAGACAAAGTTCTGGGTGTTGTGCAATAGTTATGGTTATTTTGGACATTGTCCTACACTTTCTTGTAATTTACATTCAGGAAACATTAACATTGATAAATCAGATTGTACTAGTATAAGATACTCGCGAACCTCAACAGATCAAAGATAAGTTGTTATATTTCTTGATATCTGTATGAGAATTATTCAAATTAGCCGTAGTGGAAATTGCAACGAGCGCTTTGATAATGTAATATAAATTAGAATTATTGCAATTTGCGCCAGACCGCCCACTGGTCCTACTGCGACCTTTAATCCGCGTTCACGCATAACTTCATTCGCACTGCACTGCATGCTGTTACGGGTTTAATGATATTATAGTATCTAGGTTTCTTTCGAATAAGGCTGAGTTTAGATTGATCTATCATTATTTTAGCAATATTAATTGTTAGTTTGATTTTGACTACATTAAATCTTATACGGTTTACACACGACTCGATGTTCACATTTTTTGTCGTGTTCAAATATATCATCATTATAAAAATACACACGTAAGTATGCAATATAAAGAAAATAAAACCGACATCCGAAACTAAAAAACTATTTTAGAGACAACATATAAGGCTACCCTTCATAATCAAAAAATGACGACACAGAAAAGTCGCAAGTGTGAAGGTAAACGTTTAGACTATCCAATACAGGTGCAGTGTCACAGTTCTCATCCTCCTTGATGCCGCACTGTGCACGTCACTTCGAGACGTTTTTTCTTGTCTTGAAAACTCTCTCTAAACAGTGTTTGCATACTACTACTTCGAACCAGGATATCTGACATTGCGTGGACGTATCCACCCATATAGACGCTAGATATAACCACCTGGTCAGTTATATATTGATTAACGGATTATCAGGTAGGTGGTTTTGTATACTTTTTAACCACCTCTTAAAATTATTTCAGAGGTTAATCATGTTTTTATTTTTAACCACCAATATGAAGGAAAGGATTACCTAAATCGGTAGACAATAATAAATCTTGTTATGACTTTAGTTCGTTGCAACTAGAATATAACCGCCCTAAAAAAATGAAAATTTTGGAAAATCGCAAAACACTGTGTTTGCTAAAAATAATGAACATTTTTGCGTTATTGACATGCTACGCGAATAAGCGAAATATCTACCAAATTAAGTGTTATTTTATATACATAAAGATCAGTATTATCTATATCAGCAATGCAAACAGGTATAATTGTTTTGGCGAAAGCATCATCGAAGATTATTTTTCAATCATTTTTAAGTCTTCTAAGGTTTTAATTATGCGTGTCTAGCTTAACCCTAAAGGCTATACTGAATCCACAGTGAGCGACAATCACACGACTCCCGCTGCGCGACACAATGCCGCAGTGGCCGACAGGGGCGATGGCGAGCTCAAGTGCGAACACTGGGAAGCATAAATCGAGGTGTCGACGCTAAGGTAGATTGATGCTCCTTTCCTACGAGCAATAGAAAGGTAAAGAGTAGAAATAGAGCGTGAAATTTTTAAAAGTAATAAATAAGGAAGTCTAAGGGCTATTTCCCATGGAGCGACAATAACGAGATTAACCCATTAACAAACAACGCGATAATAACGCAAGTAATAATAATATTAACATTGGAGTGCATAAATCGTGATGTTATCAACACCTCTGTTGTTCATCATTAAAAATCTAATAATAATAATAATATTGATGTTAGTTTCATGGGAGCAAGAGAAAAGGTAAAAAAGTAAGTAGTAAACCATGCGCATCGTAGATAATTGGATGCTAGGAGATCACGAGAAATAATAATAATTTATATTAATTTTCGGGTAACTTAATTCCCTGATCCTGGTCACTTTGAAGGTGAACTTTTCCTCAGAGGACCATCAGTTGGATTGAGAAAGAATATATATTATGTACGGACATTTCCCCGTGACATCCCGTGGGGTGCCGGGTTACAATTGTACTCCCCCATATCATCCCGTGGGTGTCGTAAAAGGCGACTTAGGGAAAAATACTGGAAGGTGGGCAGCAGCACCTTCTAAGGAACTGACATCTTACACTGCGATCCCTAAGCCACCTGCCAAGCGTGGGATTATGGCAAATACCCCCTTATTAGGGGAGGCTGTGTTCATCAGTGGACGATCCGGCTGATACAGTACAGTACGGACATTTTGGCAAGAAAATCCGTGCTGAAGGTCATTCACATCTGCTCGATTGTTAAGTAAAAAAAAAGTGAAATGCATCCGTGATTGTAACTAATAATTTAAATTTACTCAAATTTTTACTACATAATATTTTCAAATATATATAGACTAGGTAAAGTTAAAATATATTTTCTTTAAAAAGGTTCCTCAGAGATTCCCTAAGATCCATTTCATATATGGCTCGAATTGCACTCTTTTGTAGGATAATGATTGTCTCTATCTCAGCAGCAGCAATACACCATACGACATACTATTGTGGAAGTACGCGAAATAAACAAGCAGCAAACTGCATAATATGCAGCAGAACTAAGTCTTCCGGAGAGATCATGTACCTATATGTGGATCCCACTGTAATGTTGAATCCATTTTGATTCCCAGGAAGACTGTCGCTTTGTCAATAGAGAGTTTATTGACTGGGCCAAGCTTAATGTTTGGTTCAACATAAGGAACATTTGTACAAGAAAACATTAAACATTTCGTCTTCATTTAATATAACAGAAGATTATTAGCGGCGAACTATTTACAGATCATATAGATAACACATTATTTACATGAATGATAAAATGAGTCAATGCGGAACTTTTTAAGAGTGAGGTCCAACTCGCACTTGGCTCTTTTCTTATTGTTTCTGCCGATGGCCTTTGTTAGTCTTCAACGCTCAGATTGCCAGACTTCAGGGACACATCCCATAACAACTCAATTGGCAGCGAGTGCCACACTGCGCCGTTTTGACATGTACCTACATGGTGCCGTCAACATGGAGACTGTAGTTGTTTGTTTTCCACTTGTCGGACAAAAACAGTTTTACAAAGCGGATAACAGACGTTATGTCCTTCAACACAGGATTACGCGACATGTAAAGGTTTTACATGTAGGTACATGTATTTTATTTAATTTTAAGAGGTGGTTAAAAAGTATACAATACCTGATAATCCGTTATCAATATATAACTGACCAGGTGGTTATATCAAGCGTCTATACAGGTGGATACGTCCATGCAATGTCAGATATTCTGGTTCGAAGTAGTAGTATGCAAACACTACTGCTTACTGTAGCAAGTGAAGTTACTGGGCGTTCAAGACAAGAACTAACGTCTCTTAGTGACGTGCACAGTGCGGTGTCAAGGAGGATGAGAACTGTGACACTGCAACTGTATCGGATAGTCTAAACGTTTACCTTCACACGTGCGACGTCTCGTCACTTCGATCATTTTTTGATTATGAAGGGTAGCCTTTATATGTTACAGTCTCCATGTTGACGGCACTAGCCTGTCAGTAAAACTCCATTAAAGAACCTCTACCCCAGTATGACTATCACTATTCCTCGTCTTAACAGTTAATATACGATAGGTATAAGTACCTCCATATCCTCCTGCTGCTAATTTTTTCGGAAATGGTGACTTCCAAGTCGCTTTGGTAACTTCTGCTGATGAAATGAAGTATTAAAAATGAAGTACTATTATCTTTAATTTTATTTTATTTATTATTCAATTAGTACCGCTTACACGAATTACACTAATGACAATGATAATTATTAAAGAATTATATAAAATTAATGTCAAAAATATAAATATGTCAAAAATGATATTATCAAAATGAAGAACAAGGAATCACAAAAATAATATATACAAATGTCAATTATAAAGAAAAATAATAGTAATAATATAATATATAATTAATATGTCACGACCTACCTAAATATACTAGATTGTTTCTGTGATGCGACAGACTCACAGTAATGTAAACAATCTCTCATTACAACGTTCCACTCGCCCGCTAGCACATCACAATCGAGTTGAACGTCAAGTAAAGCACTAAGTGCAGCAAGGGATCGCGGTATCGGGGAGGCCGCATGCGCCACTGTTCTACAGCGTGGTACATCAAACAATTTATGTTTCCTAGCCCGAAGATAGTTGTCGGGAGTATAGAGGCGACATAACTGCTCGCTGAGCTCCGGTACATCAACCTTACCGCGCAAGATTTTACACATTGTTCTCAGTTGGTCATGCGCTCTTCTTACTTCCAACGAATTGTATCCCAGACAGCCGTGTAAGAATTCGGTGGGATACATGTACGGGTAGTACCCATACCTACGCTTGTAGAGGTATCTCAAAAAGGCCTTCTGAACTTTCTCCAGCATTAAGGTATAGCAGCTCTCGTGCGGATGCCATACACAAGCGCTGGCTTCTAATTTGCTTCGTACCAGGGTACTGAATACGAGCTTAATCACACCAATATCATGAAAATCCCGGGAATTTCGTAGCACGAATCCAAGCCGTTGGTAAGCCTCTTTAGCGACCGTAGCGATATGGTTATTAAATGTCAATTGACGATCAAATGTGACTCCCAGATCTTTTACTAATTCAGTACGCGAAATGACGTCTTGACCCAATTTATATTGAAATTGGAAAGGATAGTGCATTCTGCCAAACGTCATCTGGGAGCATTTAGAAAGATTGAATTCCATTTCATTTTTAATACTCCATTGATAGATCATATCAACGTCTCTTTGCAATTTTAAACAATCATCATATGAACTAATCTCCATGTATAACTTCAGGTCATCCGCATACAGGAGACATTTCGCGTACTTTAGTACCTTAGGAAGGTCATTTATCATTATCGCGAAGAAAAAAGGCCCAAACGTCGATCCTTGACTCACTCCTGAAAGCGTGGGATAAGGTGTAGAATCGTAGGAACCTAGACGAACAAACTGTCGGCGCTCGCGGTGATAGTCAGCGAGGAAGCAGAGAAAGCCTGGAGTGAAACCTATAGCGCTAAATTTTGCCAACAGTATGTCATTATTGATTCTGTCGAACGCTTTACGATAATCAAAGTAGAGTACGTCAACTTGTTTCCCACGATCGAGACTGGAGGATATATAGTCGACCAAAGTCAATAAATTAGTGTTTACTGATCGTTTCTTTCTGAATCCGTGTTGTTCGTCACATAAAAATGGTTCAACTTGCCTATACATTTTTTTATGAAGCACATGCTCAAAAACCTTCGCCACAGTCGGTAATATGGCTATTGGACGGTAT
Organism: Plagodis pulveraria; assembly: GCA_963890685.1. NCBI lineage: Eukaryota > Metazoa > Arthropoda > Insecta > Lepidoptera > Geometridae > Plagodis > Plagodis pulveraria. The sequence goes on from OY982964.1 coordinate 406,108, forward strand.
TCCTCTACCGATATCCTATTTGAACTTTTAGGAATAGGAGTGATACGTGAAAGTTTCCATTGAGATGGGTAGACTCCCTTCCGTAGAGTAAGGTTAAACAAGTAGCAGAGAGGGTAGCTCAGTAATTCCTTTCCGTCCTTCAGAAACCACGGAGGTATGCTGTCTGGCCCAATCGAGCCACTGGCTTTCAAACTTTGAATTCCTTCTACTACATCCCAAGGAGATATCTGTGGTATGCAAATAACATTACTCCAAGTTGACAAATCCCTAGCAGAGGTGCTTGCCGCATCTAGTTTTGGCACGACTTCGAGAAAAACACTTGAAAAAAACTTTGCAAAAGCCTCAGAAGCTTGTTTTCCGCTGAAAGTGTCCCCCTTGTATTCAACGGTTGGTTGAAATCCTCCCTTTAAGCGAAGAGATGAGATATGGCGCCAAAATTCCCGAGGATTCTCCTTGATACTGTTCTCAATATCCACCACATAAGAATCGTAGGCACTTGAGACACGATTTTTTAGCTGAGACCTTAAACTGGAAAATAATTCATAAGACTCCGCGGAACAAGTACGTTTCCAATTACGGTGAAGTTCAAGTTTTAGTTTTTTTTAGTAAAAGATAAGTTATTTGGAATATTGAACTTGGTTTTATTTTATTTATAGAACAATCAATTTTAAGCTATCCAACCAATAAATATAGGGATTTTGGCAAACCCCACATAATGAGAGACGCTGTGTTCAGCAGTGGACAATTCGGCTAATACAGTAACCAATAAATAACCATAAATATACAAACACGTGATCGAGACAAACACAAGTTGTATACAACAGCGGGTCTCGCCTACAACTTATTTTTCATCGTTTTGTTAGCCAAGTGAAAACTTAAGGTGGACATGGAAGCGCTAAAAGGACAACAAATTGCATAAAGGACGCATTTGCATAAAGTGTATACTGCATCAGATCATTCTTGCGCTACTATCTAAAAAAGCTAATACTAAAACTATCGCGACAAAACGACAGGATACAAAATAGACCTTTTAACCAACCGATAATATTAAACTAAGTGCGCTCTCGCTGTTCTTCGCCACGCGAATAGATATCGCTTTTGTGCGCGCATTTACATGATAAGCGTAGTAAACGTTCTGTCCATATTTATAATACATTTTATAATATCTAGAATCCTTCCCAATCAAACTTGAACCCTATGGCAACGACGTAAAGGTCTAAAGTATATTTCAGAGCATGATATTACAGTGTGAAAATATAAGACAGGGTGCAGAGCGTGCGAAATGCCGCGGAAATTATATGCATTCGGACCGGACCGGAATGAGATACACTCGTCACTGTTCGGATTAAAATAAATGGTAAGTTACGGCTGGCAGCTAATTTATTGGGTCCTGCCCAAATGTCACCGCAGAGATATTTCCTGCTCATTGGAATCAATCGCAGAGACAGGTGACAGGACAGGATCGCTGAGCAGGTGAGTAAATTAACTAGGTTTAAGTGGGTCGTCCGTGTTAACACGACGGGGTTTGAATGTTCTCATTAGTAGAAAACACATACCTTATATTATAACAGCAAGCAAATTGGTATATATAACAGGGATAGCAAATTTTAATCACTTACATTATATGGATATGAATATAATAATATGAAGCGCTTGTAGTGCAGCTTGCCTAGTTGTTCTTAACTGGCAACATTATTTGCGGTCCCTTGCGGTACTTGGATGGGTGACCGCTAGTGCCATTTACTACTGAGTGCTTTCTTCCTTCAAAGGACATGTTATTTTAAGCGGTCAAGTCACTTCGTTCTCTGTTGTTATCTTGGGATAGCAGTGCTTAGAGCATGTCGGAGGCTCTGTGACTTTGATACACTCACCGAAATTCAAAGCATATTAAAGCAATTAAGTAAGTTTTTTTGTATAACAGGTGTCTGGGAAACGAATAAAAACTAAAACTTCCAGTATTTCAAATGCTTAAAATTATTATGTAAATTGCTATCGCTACGATAGATTTTGACATTGATTGCACAACTCGATGATCATAATCGAACAATTTACGCGTAGTAGTACACAGACGCAACACCTCGTATATCAGCTCTGCTACATCCGCATCAATAAAACTGCGCATTACAAGCAGCATGCGATCGCGATCTGCTATTTTCCCTACCAAATCGCACGCGGTCGTGTCGGATCGTATCACGATCGGGTCGCGTCGACAATAGCCGGCCGATACCATCGCGTCTAGTCGTTGCGTTTTGTCGCACGCCGCAACAATTGATACTGTTTTGAATAACCTTTTGACATTTTATACGCATAATGAAATGTAGATTTTTGAAATATTTTAATGCAAATACCTCCCGAGAAGCCAAAACGAAGCTCCTGGAGTCCATAAAGTTAATACAGCGAAGCAGATAAATTTTCGATATAACTATCTACATTAAATAAGTTAAAAAATACTACATTGTAATCACAACAATTTTAACTCACCTACGTGTTTTGGTTTGATAGATTGATACTTGAATTTTAATTATTTTTTTTATACACAAGTTGTTAGTTACTTCCCTACAAGATTAGTTACTTACCTATAAATTGGCTCATTAAAAAGGACAGAACACGTAGGTAGATAGCTTACATTGCATTATGCCGATGATATTTTATTGATACCCTAGAAACGTTACTCCATGGATGAAGGTAATTAAGTTCAAGACATTTTTACAGTTAAAATCTTAAAGAGTATGCTTTCTTTAAAATATTTTTTTATGTTAATAATTTTAAATTAGCTCTAAACCTTTTCATTAAATTATTAATGTAGGAAATTAAATGATTTAAAAGATTAATAAAATGTGAGCTATGGAAAATTTTCACAACAGAGACGTCTAGGTTCAAACCCCGCAAAAACTATCAGACATGTTTTGTGTGTATAAATGTCGTTATTGTGTTATATTTATCAAACGTTACTATAATTTGAATTGAATTTGAAAAACTACAAAAATATCAATTGAAATCAGATTTACTTTACAAATTCTGCTATTAGACCATCCGTTTTTATAATAAATACGCTAAAATGAATCGACCAATGACAGGACAGTGACAGTGAGTGTCAAACAATATGGTGATTATTTCTCAATGTGTGATAGGGTTCTCCGGTAAATATTGTTTTTAATATAAAATAATGGAAGATTTATCTCAACTCATCGAAAATGCGACCATAAAGAAGTAAAGAAGAAAAAACAATATTTTATTTTATTATTAATTGGCTAATACAAATATAGTCTGAACAATATCCCCATTTATTACATGATATATCATTAGGAAATAAATTTATTGTGGAATGCCATCCACACCTTGGAGTTTGCTCTGATCAAATCCCGCTAAAATTCGAGTCCGTTACAAACTTAATTAAAATCGAATGTTCGTTACAAAGTCCGCCATAAGTAATACATTTTTCGTAAATTATTGAACAGGTAGAAATTAGAGAAAGAAAGCTTTTTTAGTATTGCCAGATGACAATAATAAATGTTTGTCAGCAATAAATTAGTTTCGGGTTAATAACGGGCTTTTAAAAGGGTTTTTTTTTTATTATTATAGCATATTGTTAATTCCATGACAAATGTTTTAGCAGGTTTTGAAATTAGCGATTGATATAAAATATTTTTTACTTACTGTCAAACAATTATTAAACAAGATCAGATGGCGCACGGTACAAGTGAAGTAAAAAAAAATACTTACATCATATTGTCCCGTTCACACTCCACTGGTTTGGCATACTGTTGCAAGGGATAGCACGATATGAACATAGTTTTGGTGCTAAATCTGAACTTCCTTATTAATATGTGCCACATACAGTGTAAACTCCATGTAACGTCACTTGATTTAACGACGAACTCCCGAAAGCGTCGAAATCACTTGGCTTCGGTTGGTTGGTTTAGCTTGTCTTCCATACAGTGATACACTTTACATTACATTACACCCACTCTAAATAACGACAACAACTAAGTAATAAAAAGTACTTTTTAAATTACCAAAATGAGTCAAAACTGCTCAGCTTTTTACGTTCTTTTTTCGCTTTATTATTCTATTCCGTAATAAACTCGACTCTAGGCATCATCATGCATACCGTACTTTCTAAGAAATGCAGTCTTTTGTTTACAAATTGGGATTGCTTGCACGTGAAATACATATGCTACATCCAAGAGATGCAAAAAAATGAAGGATGGACGTGTAGACTGTTGTTGACCATGACTAATAAGTAGGAATCTTGGATTATCTATACGTTTTAATATTATTAGGTTTGCAATAACGCTCTGCGCTCTGCTCTGCTCTGCGGATAACATTACATACGTATATAGATATAAAATGTGTAATTTTGTAATATTTATACGTTTTAATATTGTTAAGTTTGCAATAACGCCTGCTTCGCGATTGACATCACAAAATTACAAATTCACGAGAGAGAAAAAATATAGTCATGTGCGGGATTCGAACCCGCGTCCATCGACCCCTTTAGCCGGGGTATGCTCTAACCAATAGGGCTAACATGACACAATGACTCATAAATTTAATTTACGATGGATGAAGAACTAGAGCAAAACTTACAGTTATGAATCTAACCTAACCTGTCAAGCATAAAGTTTAAAAAAAAAACTCTCCATAACGCCATTAAATGCACAGTCCCTTCGGTGTCGCTATATAGAGCTTACAGTGTATTAAATATGTATAAAAACCTAAAAAGTAAAAACACCAAATTTGAGATAGGTATGTAAACCAATAATTATAAATAACAAATTATTAAATTTTTAACTTAGTTAAGTAGGTACTTCTTACAACAAAGCTCCCGCACTGATTTCCCAACGGCGCGGCGTTGTTCCTTATAAGGAAGTGTGGTGTAAATAGCTCGATATCGTCCCAGTAAGTAATCAAGTTAAACGGTCGGTAAGTTAACTAAATAACCTGTGTTTAGTGGCACCGCAGTTGTCAGGTTACGGCGTTCTACAATTAGTCCGACACGCCTCTCTATTGTTGCTTCATTTGCCTGCTGCTAACGTGCGCCCGCGCTGCCCGCCGCTCTACACAACTACAACCTTTACGTAAGTAAGTAATTGTTTTAACTAAAGAAAGTAAGTAATGGTTACTAGTTTTGTAAGCAACATGACCAGATGTTACCGTGGCACAGATTACCTATTAACTAGTGAATGGTCTATACATGTACATCATTTCACAGGTGACTATCGGGTATCTAGGTATGATGCTATATCACTATGTATATAAGTACTCGTCCTTCAATCCAGAACTGAAAAATGCAAAATACGCAAGGCCCAAATACTGAAATGAAGATGAAGCAATGGTGGCCGAGCTATGGACTGCCGTGCCGTAGGTCCTTAGTTCGATCCCTACCGCCAGCGCAAACTCATTGTAAGCAATGAAGACGTGCAATCGCTTTGGGTTAAATACGATTACCAGATAGTTTTTCAAAATCATTGTAACCTGTTAGTCATGTCGACATAGTATTGCAATTATTGGATCGGAGTTAGTTACACTGCCTTCCTATATTGGGATAAAAAATACATAAAGGAGGAAAAATCATCGTTAGATTATAAGAATTCTTGTGTCAGCCAAGCTGACTTAACCTTTATGTTTATAGAAAAAAAACGTCAAAATGTAAAACAATATTTTACATTTTGACGTACACATAATACACATACACATAATAACGTAGCAATAAAAATTTGAACCTAAAGCATTTTTTAAGAACAGGCCTTTCCACAGTTTCTATAAAGTTTCACTTATGAAGGTGCGCCCCACCATATTTAAGTGTGGATGCTTGTGATGCATCTACTACTGCATACCCTGGCGTCATATTTTTATTTTACTGTACGTACCATAGCATATACCTAGAGCCACACTAAGATATCGTGTACAGACGAGGCCTCCCTGTACAAATGGGCTATAATTTACTGTAGGTACGTAGGGCGCGCCTTCCTGAGGGAACAGATCTGTAGACACTGTTATACTTTACAATGTGAAAACTGCCTCAAATCGAGAGGCAGCGACGAATCGACGATTTACTGCGATCGATACGCACGTAACTAACCTAACCTAGTGCCAAATAGGGCGCGAAACTGCCGCTAGGCAGCGACACCGTGCTCGAAGACGGATGGGGTGCGCAGGAGTTGTAATGGCGCGCTTTAGTCGTGAAATGTTAGTTGTGTGGGAAGTCCGACAGACGGACGGCTCGGTACAACAGGGAAAGGAGGTAATTAAGGCTAAATATAACTACTTGTTGCGGAATGTAACTCAAATATTAGGTCCTTACATTATGAAATTGGCGTTTTTCGTACTGGCCACTTTAATCACGAATTTCTCCTCTTTGGTACGGAATTCCAAATTCAAATTTGTACAGCTATAGACTCATGTATTTGTGCTTCGATGATCGTCATTCATTTGTTTTTTTACCTTCTGTTTTTTTCTGTTTGCGTCACTCATTTTACAAAATGGAAAACCTTAAATATCGCATTATTTACGAGTACGAGTTTCGCCGTGGCACTAGTGCTGCGGAAACAACTCGAAGGGTGAATGATGTGTATGGCGGTCGTGTTGCAAAAGAAAACACAGTTCGTTTTTGGTTCCAACGTTTTCGTTCTGGAAATTTCGACCTGCAGAACAAGCCCCGTGGACGGCCTGAGACTCAAGTTGATAATGAAGAGTTGAAGGCTATTGTGGAAGCGGATCCATCGCAAACCACGTCCGAGTTAGCTGCAGGCTGCGATGTTAGTGATAAAACTGTTTTAATTCACTTGAAGCAAATTGGGAAGATTGAAAAGCTTGAAAGGTGGGTACCTCACGAATTGACTGAAACAAACCGGCAAACGCGCGTCGACTGCTGCGTAACATTACTAAACCGGCACAATAATGAAGGTATTTTAAACCGAATCATTACCTGTGATGAAAAATGGGTTCTTTACGATAATCGGAAGCGCTCAGCGCAATGGTTAGATCCTGGCCAGCCAGCCAAATCCTGCCCCAAGCGAAAATTAACCCCAAAAAAGTTACTTGTAAGCGTTTGGTGGACTAGTGCCGGTATTGTTCATTACAGTTTTCTCAAATCTGGCCAGACTATTACGGCTGATGTCTATTGTCAGGAATTGCAAACCATGATGGAAAAGCTAGCGGCTAAACAACCTAGGCTGGTCAATCGCTCCACGCCACTGCTGCTTCACGACAACGCTAGACCACACACTGCGCAACAGACGGCTACTAAATTAGAAGAGCTTCAATTGGAAAGTCTAAGACATCCTCCGTACTCCCCGGACCTTGCTCCAACAGATTACCATTTTTTTCGAAATTTGGATAACTTCTTGCAAGGGAAAAAATTCAACTCCGATGGGGCAGTCCAAATCGCCTTCAAAGATTTTATTGATTCCCGTCCGACTGGTTTTTTTAGTAAAGGGATCAATGAACTACCTATGAGATGGCAAAAGTGCATAGAAAATAATGGTTCATACTTTGATTAATTAAATATATTATATTAAAAAATATTCGACTTTTTGTTCCTTCCATACAAAACGCCAATTTCATATGTAAGGACCTAATATATGACTTGTAATCAAATTATTATCAATAACATTAAATGAATATGGAAAAAATATGGAACGTAGTTTTAGTTTATTACGGCTTAAGTAAATCTTTTTCAGATTTAGAATCATTTATTGATTATAATAACTAAGAATATGGCAAGTCAGTATACAATGGAACATATTATTATACAATTATTTAAATAGCTAAGTATATACAGCGTGTCCCAAAATTCAACGATAAGCCGGCATCGGAGCATGGACCTACTCATGATTCGTCGGAAAAAAAAAAAAATTATAACTGTTTTTTTTTATTAATTACAGAGACTTTTATAAATTTCATCGATATTCGATACCCATTATGCTATTTTCAACTACCATGACCACAATTTTTGACATATTTTTGATATTTTTTTGTGCATTAGCAACCTAAGAAGGACGGCTATCTACCACAATCCTTTAAAATTACAGACAGTCTGTAGTTATTTTACAAAAATCAGTAAAAAAAAATTTTCATAGATTTTAACATTCTATGCACTTTCTATAGTCTGGGTTAAAAAAAAAAGTATGGACACTACCATGGCAAGTTTTATTAAAAGTTGGCGCAACTTTATAAAAGTCTCTGTAATTAAAAAAAAAAAGAGTTTTTTTATTTTTTCCCGAGTAGTCATGAGTAGGTCCATGCACCGATGCCAGCTTATCGTTGAATTTTGGGACACGTGTATAACAATTATGTTTTTATCACTATTGCACGACTGCACTACACTCGTCACCGTGGAGAAAAAAGGCCCTATACTTCAGCAGTTATATATACATTCGGATTGTGTTATTTTCAGTCACAAACCTATTTTTTTATTTATAACTTAGATTTTCTGTTCGTCGCCTAACCACTTTTATATTAGATATTATATTCAACCTTACTTTTGATATTATCAGTTGTCGAACTCGTGAGCGCTACAAAGTATAATACCAGACCTCATTGCAGTCTGACATTTCTAGTATTTTATTATACACTAAAAAATAACTGCTAACTACCAAGTATAATAAAACTCATTGCAGTAGGTACCAAGCCTTCAATATATTTTTATGAGTGTACTATACCCACCACGTAAATCATAATTTGTATAGGTCGCCGCTCACTGTTGGCCTGCTGGCTGGCTGGTCACGCCCACGCTTTAATTTTTTGCCATGAGAACTATAAAAAAGTCATAACTTTATAAATATGGTATTATGGACGGACATGCGAGCGATAGAATAAAAATAGCAATACATATTGGTTCTAATAATTCAAGCTCGATCATCTGCGTACCCTTCACCAACGATCTTAATATCACAAGAACATGGTTGTAAATGTTCACTAGAAAAAAAGAAATCATCAGAATACTTGTTATTTTAAATATGACGAAACTATGTTTGTAAGGAAAACGCTATGAAACACTTACGTTAGGACAGAAAAGAAAATACCCAATTGAAACTCCACCTGGCAGTGGTCTGCAGTGTTTGGTTACCTGTAGGTCTGCACGTTCAATGGGCTTTTGCTGTGTCGGTCCGTTAGTCGGTCACTTTTTTACATTTTTATTTACTTTTTTAGTGATGCAGATAACTTACTCGCCTAAAATACTGTTCACCATCGGCAAGACTTGCTATTACCTACCATGAAATCATCCAGGTTTGCAAATACATATTTTTTTTTTTATGGGATAGGAGGGCAAACGAGCAGGCGGCTCACCTGGTGGTAAGTGATCACCGTCGCCCACGAACATCCGCAACACCAGAGGTATCGAGGATGCATTGCCGGCCTTTGAGGAGGGAATATGCTCTCTTCTTGAAGGCCCCTAAGTCGTATCCGTTCGGAAATACTGCACCTGGCAGCTGGTTCCATATTGTGGCAGGGCGAGGTAGAAAATGCCGTGAAAATCGCAAAGTTGTGGACTTCCAGACGTCGACATGAAATTTATGAAACATCATGCTTTGTCGGGAAGTCCGATGGCGAAATTAGCTAATTAATATAACTTAAAAACTACTCAATAGATTTTAATCAAATATAAATCGGACCCATTTGGAGGTAAACTCTACCCAATAAAAAAAATCAGAGAGACGAATTACTTAGCATTCCATGGATTCACCGTGCGGGTGCCGGGCCCATAGCGTTGCAGAGGAAGAGGCGCAAGTCAAGGTGCCTGGGAGTTGCATCCCAGTGAGTAAGGTTAAGGGGCCCCTTTATGATGCATCAATGCTCCCTTAGTAAATAATTGGCGTAGACATCGAGTAACAAATATACAAAACATATACATTGGAATTGAGAACATCCACCTTTATTGGAAGTGAGCTAAAAACTAAGCGCAACTTATAGCTACAGCTATTAACACAAAATTTGTTTAGTTATATATGAGAATACATTATTAATATTATTCTGTACTTAGAACGTTGATACCACAAGTCCAGTCAAATGACTTTGTCCATATCTCTGGGTAGTACATCTCTTACTAGAACTAATTTATTTAATAACTAGTTTAATATCTGGATCATGGCTATTAATTCACATTACTTTCTAGTTTAATGGCGATCGTTGCAGTAACAAAGCAGTCACGAAAAACTCGCTACCGGCTAGTACCTAGCCCACAAGAGCCAGCGTGTAATGTTGTACTTATACTTCTGAAACTCACTATGAAAACAAAATAAATATATTTATTATTTGTAGTTATACCTAACTTTCCATCTCGTTTTGGATGCTGTATTCGATTTCGACTAAAAGTCAGCTTTAAAAGATTGTCGTGCGTGGCCCAAATCACCTGCCTAGCTAAGAAAATATTGCAAAACGTGCGGATGTAAGGTGTTCATGAGGCACAAAGTTATTGACTTCATTATCAACCTATGATAGAATAAACATATATAATAAAAATAAATTGATTGAAGTGACGAGCGCTAACTGAATACGTTGTTTTCGTGGCCTAGTGGTTGTATGGCCCATCTGGGCTAGTTGTGCAATCCCATTAAACTCTTCTCGAAATTAAAACTAATAAAGTTTATAATTAGTTGTTGCACGAACATGAAAAAATAGTTATTATTCTGTTTAATTGACTAGTTTTTAATATTATACTTACTCAGTGAGACTTATGGTAGGTGCTACACGGAAAAAGGTTTGCAATTACACATAACCAAAATGTAAAAATCACATAGACATTATTGTACTAGTATTTATATACAAGATTAAGAAAACGACTTGAAATATAACTCATTTTGGACATATAACTCAGTTTGAAAAATAAAACATGGTTTCGTGTTCATTCCTATCTCTTGAACGCATCACAAACTTGGATATGTAATAAAATAAAATACTAACAACCCATAGTAAGATCCTTAGAACGAAGAATATTAGAACTGATATTAATACTTTGAAGAAAGAATAATGACAAAGGAAGTTAATAATTGACAAAAAGGTAAATATGGAACTGGTAAAAGAAACATGGGTAGACCAGCATAGTGATGGCTCAATGAGATATTAAAAAGCGCAGGAAAAGTTTAGATAGATAAGGTGAAAGATAGAACCGCTTTATTAAGTCAGATCAGACCTTATTAAGAACCCGTTAATATTATATATTTTGTCTAAAGAAAATGAAATATTATTTATTTCAGCTAGAAAATTATCGCGTGTTTTGTCCATAATTATTATTTAGCTACCGGCTAGGACTCGCGCAATATTTAGTGAAAATTTCTCCGTCTCTAGCCAGTGTTTAATAATAATAATATTGTTTATACTGAAATATGTTTTGCGTGCTAAAGTACAGTAGGTTTGGTAAAGCCAAAAGTCTCTATTATTATTATTACAACCCAGCGGGAACCATATTGAAGCAGTGATGGCTCAGTGGCATTGGCTTTGGACTGCCGTGCCGCAGGTCCATGGTTCGAATCCAGCCGCGGGCTTGAGCTTCAAAGCATGGTGAAAGGGCATTTTGCGAATGCCCGCGTGGCTAGCGACCACCCTGAAGTAGAAAATCTGTCTCCAAGCACCTAACGGTGTGTTCCGGCAGCAGTCCTTGAGAGCCAGTAAAATTACAGGCAAAAGTACATATTTACTAGACTTGTTAATCTTATTTATAATGTATAACGTTTTATTACACCTATTCTTTTTGTATATATATATGATTTCTGTAAATCCACACTCAGAGCCCCAAGATACAGGCTCACGCTTAGTTTGGGGCTCGCTAGTACCCACAGTTTGAATAACGTAAACCATGGATCAGACAAAGTGTAATTAGGTTAAGCTATTCTTTCAGGCAATAAACATTTATTATTATATGAGACTTAACCTTATGTCGCAAGGTGTCGGGCGCAGTGCAATTCGTGACTAGTGACGAAATGCATCTGTTATAGGTAGAGGTAGGCCGCTTAACATCAGGCTTCACATCGTAATAATATGTTAGGTTTCTGCACAAAACCTGCAATGTTACTCTATCTCTCAATCTGGAACACAGCATTTTAAATCAATATTAGAACTTGCCTAACGGTCTGACAAAGGTATTGTGTGATATTAGACATTATAACTAATAACAAGATGCTACAAGCTGATCGCAAATGAGCTAACAATCAGACGAAAGTTTCGCTTTCATTACGCCTCTTGCTTTTAATACATTATAATGTTATCACCAGCCTTTATATCATAATGTTATACCCCGAAAAGGTAGCGGTAGCGTTCAAGTAGGTGTACAAATAGCCATATTTAGTTTTAATCATACGTAGTACATGTAATAGGCACCCAGTAGACGGACTGACGACGTCGTAAGAGATAACTGTGGTGTTCTATGACTTATGTCGATGACTTACGGCTGATGATGATGATGTTGATGTTTACGTGTAATACAAGACAAGTATTGTCATATACGCCGTATAAATACAGCAATGCTTGTACTGTACTGTATCAGCCGGATAGTCCACTGCTTAACACAGCCTCCCCCAGTATGGGGGGTTTGTCATAATCCCCACGTTTGGCTTGAGGACTCAGTGCCTACCCCAGTATAAATGTCAAGAAAGAAATATTATTTGTCCAATCAGGAAATTGAATCCATTTTGAACAAAAGTGTACATATTATCGTAAATTTCTATTGTCACTATGGCCTACAACGAGGCAGTTTAGTCTGAAAATACAGAATTAACGCTGGGAGTACTGGAACAAAACTTCACATAGCTTTATTTAGGTACTTCACAACCTCATTTTCTAACGGCTTGATTAACCACATAAAGAACGTTTGTGCGGCGAGCATTTAATAAGGTTCCACTAAGTACACGTCATCAATGCTAATGGTAATGGAATGGCAGTGTTATGGCAATGACACAACGCTTATGTGCCACAGACCACTTGCCGGAGTGTAAACATCGAGACATCATTATACATTTCATGTTCAATGCGGCTGGCTCTAGTATGGATTCGGCTAACGATACTCGATGAATAGCAAAATAGTTGGTTCCAAGTAAATAGTACCAAGAATAACAGTTCAGTTGGGTATTTCTAGGACCTTACTTCTGTTTCGATGCGATAATTTTATTTGTATGCACGCTAGGTTAATTTTACTATCTTTAAATAAATTAAAAGATCCGCAAGGATCCCATGATGCATACAATTAATGGAATTTATAAAATTATTTCTCGCTTACTAATTTAACTAATTTATGTATTACTTGAGAACACGTAAACTGATTCTAAACAATAGGTATCAATTCAAATTTTTCAAATTTTTTTTAGAAAAAAGCGTTCAACAGCCAAAGAAAACACACTAGCTCCACGTAAAAAAATCCTAAAAATAGGTTTATTTTGAGCTACGCGCAAAAAAGTGTTTTAGTGAGGTGAAACACTGTGGGACTCGTCAGGATTTGTGTGCGCAACTCAATCCGGCAAGGGGTTCAGGAGCAGGAAGGCATAGAATTTGCCCTGGAATAACACCAAGAAAAAGACCGGGTCTTAAAAGTCGTAATCTCATAATTCTAGCTGCCAAAATTGTCAATCTGGCGGCGTAAAAATTTTGAAGATCGGAGCACGGGAAGCAGAGATATTACGCAGCCAACTCACAGGGAAACCACGCGGTCACCACGTGCGTACTATAGTGAGGTTATTAACTCTGTCAACATCGTCCCATCGTGAAGACTCCGCAGACGGCTCTAGGACTCCTCGGCAAACCGGCAGCCCAGCCGAGAACACCGCCCTCTGAACCAGCCAGCATCATCAGGTAACCTCGAGGGAATTCCCCAACCATTCGTCCTAGTCCCCCCGTGTTTGGGCTCATCCGAACCGGGATCACCAGCCCATTCTACACCCTTCACCCAAGCCCATTCTACACCACCCCAAAAACACCCCAAAACTACCCCCAACCCATAACCCTTCCATTGTCCACCAAGTCCGAGGGTCAGTGAATAAGACTTAATTTCTTTCCCTCACCCTTGTATCTTCCCTTCCTCCCAAACGAACCCCTCCATCCCCCCATTGGGACACCCCCTTCCCACTCCCCTGTTTAAAATTCCCACACACAAGCTCCACAGGAGATCCCCCCCCCCTCCCTCTTCAGGTAACCTCACCCCCCCTCGGCCTATCTCAAGATCCAGATGAGATAGACCCCCCGTGTTTGGGTTCCTTAGAATCAGCAGGAGGAGCCGGACATTTTGGACCCAAGCGATTTTCAACAAAACCCCCCTCGAGGTTGACCTCACCCCCGCAAGCCATAACTCGACAACGGTTGAAGACAGACCTCTAGTGTTTGGGGTCTTTGAAATCGGGAAAACGAGATCTCCATATTGGCCGCGCCAGAATCATCAAAATCCATCTCCCGCTGAGTCATCACTGAAAAAAAGCCTCCCGAAGCACGTCACCACGCAGAGCCGGACACCCAAGCTCTGTTGCGCGTCGAACGTCGTACTCCAATCATCACTTTAACATCTAGTGAGTCCATAAAAAAAAAATATATAGTTTATTGTATATATAGTTTTTTAGAAATTAGTCTTTAATAAGTTCTTGTAAGCATCCGAAGTGGTCACGCTCACTAAAAAGTTTTGGCAAGCGGCGGCATTGTGTGTCGGGTCGCCATCTTCCCATCAAGACGGTTGAGGAAGGCGATGGCTGGCACATGTGTCAACTTGTGAACAAGTGCTGCTTGCGGAAACTGGTCGGCTTCGTCTGCTTACAAGAATTTAAATAGCTTATAAGTTAGCTTAGTGCCTAAGTAAATTTATATTATCCTTGTGTGTCTGTTCTATTTCTGTATTTGTTTTCTCTTTGATAGTGTATTAAAAAAAAAAATCCCACTATGTCTGGAGTTTCAAAAAAAGCCGTGGAATCTGCCGCCCAAAAGCCAACGCGATCCCTTCGTGAAAAGGTATTGTCAAGGGTTACCGCGGCCAAATCTATTGCTTCCGAAAAACTTTACAGATCATCCTCCCGCCCCACGGAAATGCCAAAAGCAAGATCCGACACAGCCGTGAACGTCACTCCCGTGACTCCACCGAGGAGGAAGCAGAAACAGACTCTATCAGTAGAGGAACCTGTTGCTGCTTCCTCCTCGGTGAAATACCCTACCGACCATCTTGCGGCTGCGATAGCACTGAGTGAGCGCTCAGATACACCAAGTGTTACGGGCTTGGACGACTCAGATTCGTCATCAGTCGCATCGACCAGAAGATCTAAACGAAGACACAGCTTCTACCCGTCTCCGTCGTCTAGACTTTCTGGGGTTGCGATGAATGAGGAGACCAGAGAGGCGAACGAGATGCTGCAACGAGGCAAGGACGCCTTAGAAGCGGTGGGAAACATGAAGAGGGAGTGCAAGGTAACTGCACATGAGTGCCTACAGGGCCTGTATGAAAGTGTCCTATCTCTCGCCGACTCACGAGCTCGGCACAAGTACAACCTGGAAAGGGCTCTCTCTCGTCATGCTCAAGAGTTAGTCAACGTAGAGAGAGCCCATGCCAGGGATGTTCTCGCTCTTAAACAGGGCCTGGTCGAGCAAGTAAACTTGG
Organism: Plagodis pulveraria; assembly: GCA_963890685.1. Lineage (NCBI taxonomy): Eukaryota > Metazoa > Arthropoda > Insecta > Lepidoptera > Geometridae > Plagodis > Plagodis pulveraria. Next base: position 421,673 of record OY982964.1, read on the forward strand.
CGAGGGCCGACATCACGGGCACCCTGGAGGAGACCAAAGCCATACGTAGCTGGCTGGGCTACGAAACCGAGGAACCCTTCAGGGGAATCAAAGAGGTCAAACAGGCCCTGACAACACTAGACGCCCGGATCGGAAACGAGCAAAAAACACAAAAGACGGAGACATGGGAAGCTAGAAGGTGGGAAGACGTACAGGCCGGTATAAACCGGCTTGATACACATACGAAAAGCATCTCAAACCAGCTAGATGTTCTCCGCAAAATCGTTGAAGATCTGGGCGAAAAAACCAGTCCGCCACAAACCATAGCAGAAATTCCTCTTCATACTTTCAACCACGATACAGTTTATGCGACAGCAGTACAGGACGAATTGAAAGCCATCAAGGACTTGGTCAGGCAGGTTCTGGAGAAACCGGGTTGCGTTCCGCCACCTCCACAGTCTCCACTGGACCTGGAGTCTCACCTCAGACCACTCTCAGAGCGCCTTGAAATCGTGTCATCTGACCTCCGCATGCTTCAGGACAAGGGCTCAAAAGAACCTTTGCCTCCCGTCCAAAACATCGAGGCGGAAATGGCAATGGCGGAGGTCAAAGAGAAACTCGCCTCCATACAAAAGGGAGTGGCTGATCTACACACCATTGAGCGGCTACTCCCAATGCCGAATGACCCGGCCGTGGAGGCGACCACCTTGACCAAGGTCGAAGCGAGGCCCTCATATGCTACCATCACAGCCAGGCCTCCCTCACTTCATCTAAAGCCAAATCACACCCTTATAATCTCATCAACAGATCCCCAAAACACAGGGGAGAAAGTGATTGAGAAAATCAGGAATGTGATTGATACTAAGAACACAGGGGCAAGAATAGATAGAGTGAGGAAGGCACGGAATCAAAAGGTGATTCTCAGCTGCGGGACGAGAGAAGACCTAAACCTCGTCCGGCAGCATAATTATTACCTTTGAGCGCATCCTTGCAAAGTATCACACACATTCGCTATTTATTTCAATTAACACTCGTAATTGCTATGTCGTGGGCCAATGGGCGGCATTAAAACTAGTAATGACAGCTTTTTATAGTTTTTAAACTGTTTGAGCAAACTAAAAGACCATAATATTTAGGTTATCGTGGTCATAAGTAGATATCTATGTATATTATATTCATGTGTACTTCGACAGTATTTGAATGTAAGTATAAATTAACAGACATTTTGTAACCATATTTACCTCTTATGTGGTGTGAATAAGGGTTTAGTGACAAAAATCTAGAAATATATGTTAAGATGGTTTGGACATGTGGAGATAATTATTGAAATGAGAATGACTAAACAGGGACAAGTTAATGGAAGTGTAGGAAGGGGAAGACCTAGGCGAAAGTTCCGAAATCAGGTTGAAGACGTTCTGAAAAAAGGCCAGGTCAGGAGTATCCTAAACCGATGCTCATGTATGAAAGGATTGATGAGTGTAGTACCTACTGTAGATAAAGCGTAGTAAGTGGAAAACTGTGGTCTCTGCGTACCCCAACGGGAAAGATGTGTGATTTTATGTATGTATAATGCATTGAAATAGCAGCACAGCTTGCTTATCACTTTAATTGGTTGGCACATGTGTTACTAGGGATCAGCTAAGACACCTAGAGGCAGCACATTAAGCTCAAATCAGGCCTAAATCATCCTCGTGCCCTTAATAGCTGAGAGATAGTCGGTATACTACCAACGAGAATCCCTAAGTAGGCTCGAAAGCTGATGTCAAAACTTTTCTCAACAATATTCTCATGTGAATCTCTGAGTTGTTAGAGAAACCTAAAACTAACTAGAACAGGGGTAGAAAAATGGTGATAAGCTGTAGAAATATGTTTATGCTAAACTCATTGAAACTGGCTCCCACTTAGGCAGCCTGAAATAAGGAGAGGAAGAAGAACTTCTTTGAGGAAACTGCAAATTAAAACGTACCCAAAAAGGCGCACAAAGCTTACCTTCACATTCCGTTGATTACAACATAGTATTGTAAGTCCAACAATCTTGACAAGTGTTATCGGCCCAATCTCGAAGTATCAGGAACTGCGATATATAGGGCTTCAACCGTGCTCTGCACCCTAAAGGGAAGCTGCGCGTTGATCGCCGATAAGCCTACATACCGCGCCGTAAACCATACTAACTGTTACTTAATGTATGGGAATACGTAGAAACTGTCATGTAATCTGTGACCATAGGACAGTTCCACGATAATTATGGAGGCACCCGCTAGTTACTGACCAATAGTTATGTGCTGATTAGTATAGCGAAGACTGTACACTTTGATTACGAGAATGAGAATTTCATTTTATACACGTTTTTACATCTAAATTGCCAGTTCCCATCCTGAAAAGCTCTTTAACCATATAACTGCTTCCTAAACTAGTGTTGAACTGCTAGCATATCGTTCAACTATTGTAAATACATATTTTTCATATTTGTTAGGCAATCCAATATACTTAAAATAATTGTAACACATTTAATACTTTTCTGGCAAATAAATTATTATTATTATTAGTAGCATACTGTGAAAATTTATATGATGTTTGTTAACTTTCAAATAAGCTGACAAGTTGGGTCATGCAAGGGTATTATTAAACTCTAAAAGGAACTATGACAACTATTTTAGAGTTATAAACGCTACATTCGTAAATTTCATTAAAAAAATACTTGACTCACTAAAATAATACTTGACACAATAAAACTGGACAGGTAGGTACATAATACTTCAAAAATTTATTATGAAGATGTAAATAATGATAGTTTCTAAAAAACAAAACAATTGAAATTACGCAAAGTATAAGGACTGTAATGCATAAAAAAAATGGTAATATAAATTAAAAAAATATATAATATGAGAGCTAAATCTTTTTTTTTATTATATAAACAGATGTAGCCATTTCCTTCATCTATGCATTGCCAATAAAATTATCAAAGTAGTAAAGTAATTATTTATTTGTTTTCTTTCTAACCCCAACAAAAATATATGTTTTACAAGCTTTGGTGATACTGAAAAATATGAGTGAAAAAATCCAGTCGTAGATGATTTTTATCATTTTATTTAACTTGACATTTTAGGTTTTTAATGCGATAGCGACGGAACACACATGAGGCCCACCTAATGTTAAGCCGTAACTTCTGCTTATAACAGATGCTTTACGTAACAAATAACGAACTGCATTGCTCCCATCCCCTGTGAAGTTGTTGTTGAGTCTCATTGTGTCTGTAATTTACTGGCACTCAAGGACTGCTGCTGGTACACACTATTAGGCCCTTGGTAACTTTAGAAAGTAGTAGCTAGCCAGGCAAGCATTCGCAAAATACCCTTCTACTAAGCTAAAGCCGGTGGCGGGGTCGAACCATAGACCTACAGCACTGGAGTCCTTAGCTATTACCGCTCGGCCATCACTGATTCAGAAATGTGTATCTACCATGGGATTTTATTAAGTAGTATTTGTATTGGTGCAGCGCCTTCAGTTATAAAACTGTACTCACACTCTCAACCTAAAATATCGAACTGCCCAACTAGTTTCCGAGCAATTACAATACGATTTATTTCATCGAATAATTACAAACAATAATTCCCGTAGTTAACGACACAGCAGCGCACCGCTCGCGTCGCGTGTCTGGACAAAGAAAAGCTTCACGTAATGACAGGGTATAGACAAGAGCCGGCGTGATTATGGCCTTCCAAATGTCAGAGATCGCTCTCAACGTTGACATTTACACTTAAGTATAGTTTTAAAATTATGAGTAATAGATTTGTTCCTTGTGGCTTAATTTTATTGACGCACGAGATAGGTCTTCGGTTCACTCGTTGTTTCTTCTAAATAAAATAGATAAACGAAGACATCTGGATAAATTGGAGTCAGGAACGGTTATAGTAATGTTTAGGGATTTCAAATAGGGGTTTTTCAGTGTTAGATACAAAATACAGGGTTATTGGCAAAATGCTAACAACCTCTTAGGGTATATTTTTTAATATTGTTAGGTTTGCAATAACGCCTGCTATGCGGATTACATTACAAAATCACAAATATACGATAGGAAAAATTTAAGTCTCATCCCGCACATGGTCATGTTAGCTCAATTGGTTAGAGCATACTCCGGCTCAAGGAGTGGATGGTCTCTTAGGGTATACTTCTGCTAGTCCTAGCAAACATTTTGTGATGATTTATTTTTATCTATTTTTTTGTGTTTTAATGCCTACTTCGAGCCTAGAGCGCCCGCCGCGGCAACACCGGACCGCGCCGTGGTCTCTTTGAATAGAGTTTTGAATATTTACATCAAGCAAAGTAATAAAAAATATGAACGAATACATTACAAGCACAAGAGACTATTGTCATCAGGTAGTCCTCGTGCTTATTAAGTCAAAAATATTTTAAAAAAATCAATAGAAAATTAAAAAAAAAACTTATAATGTATTTTAGGACTAGCAGAAGTCAACCCTAAGAGATTGTCAGCATTTTACCAATAACGCTGTATAAGGACAGGTAATACTAACAAATATTAAAAAAAAAACATTAAATTATTATTTTATAATCGGCGATAATGATAAAAATAGAATTTCATTCATAACTAGGACGTAGTGGCCCTGACGATGCCAACTTATTTAATATAATTGACCTAACTAGTAACAGTTCTGCCTAACTAAATATTGTGAACTAAAAAATGCTACGTAAACTAACCGGAGTAGTTTATTTATTTATTTATTTATTTTATTATGCTAGGAAAACTAACAGCTAGTTACAATAATATTTATGAAATATAAAAACAGAAAGCCAATTATAAGTTTTCACAGATATATAAAATTACGTTAGGCGCGGAATACACTATCATACCAATATAAAAATATATACATATGACAATGTAATCCCGGCCTTAAATAGTATATGTAGTCAGTAGACACAAACGAGAATACAGTGTTGCGAATATTAACTAAAGTTAAATACATCACATTAAGAGAAGTATTTCTCATTCAGCAGCCGTTTCAATTGCAATGCAGAAGTATTAAATAGATCCAGATCTATATCTATAGCTGTACTGTTATAACACCTGCATGCCCTAATGAGGTAAGTATTTTTCCTGTACTTGCACGATGCACTAGGAATGTGTAAGAGTTCCGGATATCTAAGAGTAACCGCTGGGGTACGTAACCCCAATTGACCGAGTAACTCCGGACAGTCTACCGTGCCGTTTGCTATGTTTAGGAGGTAGGCGATGTCTGCGATACGTCTCCTCTCCTGCAGTGGGAGTAAATGAAATTTTTTACAACGAGAGGTATAATCTGGCATATACACTTTTGCGCGGAATTGAAGGTAACGGAGGAATCGTTTTTGTATGGCTTCGATACGGGTTATGTAGATGTTGTAACTTGGATTCCAAACTTGGGAGGCGTATTCGAGGTGGCTTCGTACATAGGCACAGTATAAAATTTTTAAAGTTTTGATTTCTGTAAACTCCGAAGACATCCTTAAAACAAATCCCAAGGCTTTCGAGGCTTTGTTGATAATATTGCTAATATGTGCATCATATAGTAATTTTGAGTCATAGATGACTCCTAAGTCATTAATAGAAGATATTCTGGCAATGGGGGAGTTTTTCAAGAGGTAACTGTGTATAAGAGACGACGGTTTACGCGTAAATGAGCAAACATAACATTTCGAGACATTTAAATCTAACTTATGAAAATGACAGTAATCTTGAAATCTATCTAAATCGTCCTGAAGGCGTGAGGCGTCTTCCATGGTTGTAATAGGACACAAAATTTTCATATCATCGGCATAAAGAAGAATTTTAGAAAAACGAAAGCAGTGTGATATATCATATATAAATAATATAAAAATGAGAGGTCCCAACAACGATCCTTGGGGGATTCCCGAAGGAATACACATAGAAGAAGATGTATAACCATTAAGCACTACCGTTTGACACCTATTTTGTACATAAGTTGTCGACGCATTCACTTCTACACGCATCTTACGGCGCAGTCTTGACTCTTCGAGTGCACGATCGAGTAACAACGTTTAGTTACTCAACGTTTTAAGGATCTGTCATACTGTCTGTGTTATATTTACAGGTTAGTAGCCTAACGCTTGTGTTGCCCACTGAGAGAGGCTTCGATGGCATTAGTATGAGGCTTTATGGACTGCCGTGCCGCAGGTCAATTATAGTTCGATCCCCAACGCCGGCTTAAGTTTCACCGCATGGTGGAAGGGCATTTTGCGAATGCCCACTTGGCTAGCTAGCACCTTAAAGTGGAAAATCTGTCACCAAGCACTTATGCGGAATTCATTGTGGTTTTGAGCCCTGTTGTATGACGAATGCGCTGCTATGCCCCACTGGTAGGTACGTCAACGTTACTAGTAGCGTACTGCTCATTTGGTGCTCATCGTATTTTCTGTAGCTGGTTTTTATGAGTTTCAAAACGGAGGATACATAATAGAAGCCTTTTTTAAACTACATATACAGTTTCAATAAAATAAATATGTTTTTACAATTACATTATGTTCCCCAGATCATTGAAAGGAATGCAAAATGCACGATTTCCCAGTGTGGTTACAGGATATTGTAAAGTGGTGTGGTGTCGCCCAGCCGGCTTTATGTACCACTGATGCACGATACTAGAGTACTTTAGACGCTCGTCAGAAGTAATGTTTCCGTTGGGGGGGGGTGTTTGAACAAATGCCACAGGTAGGTAGTCACAAGAGCTCTATTCTCTTTGTCTGGCAAAAAAATAATCTTCATGTCTGTGGCAGGCAGTTCAAAATTTAAACGTTTTTTCATCGTTGTAGAATTCGTACCCTTCGAATAGAGTATATTATATGAGTTTATAATAATATTGCTGGTATTACCTGAGCCGATAGAACAATAATCTGCATACCTCCCTTACTTATTACACATAGGTACACTCCCCACACTCAAATACTCTCTCTCTCTCTCTATAGCCTCCTCACCACTACATCGAATGGAGCTTAAATATAGGCATGGACAGTAGACGTAGGACGCTCTTTAACTTGTAATTATATTAAGTAAGAAATTAACAAATTGTACAATGGGAGGATATAAAATTTTCAACACTTTAAGGGTTACCAAGATACAGGCTGCGCCTAGTTTGGAACCCATTGTCTGAACATACATAGATATATATTGTGTTTATTAGAATAAGATTAGTAACTAGGTATATTGTAATTATGTATGTATTTGTTAACACTGTTTTAAAGAATAATAAACAATAAACAATACTGATACACATGATTCCATAAGTTAACCCAGAAACCGTCTAGAATATTAAAAAATACATTTATCCGTAACAAATGTAGTAAATTAAGTGACATTCTAGCCCGGCACCTCCCGGGCTTGCCATATGTACACTTTTAATATATATTGAATTGATACAATTCGATGTGGTAAACGTAATTCTTATTATTTTTACGGTTTACCGGTTACCTGGTGCTCATTAACCGTTCAGGATATGTGGAATATTGTTTTAAACTCGCGAACATGATTTTCATGTAGAACGCTTATACAAACGTTGGTACAGGCGCGAAATATCCATTTACATTTCGAATTTTGCACCACAGACCTTAGTTTTTACCATAAGGAAAATTTCAGCGAAAAAGCATCAACGAAATAGTTTTCACTAGTCAACCCTATTATGAGGGTTGAATCACTGACATTGATTAAATAGACAAGAATAGTATCTTTAAACCAAGCCTGGATATTGTACATATAACTTACAAATACATATACAATGTTGTTTTACAAACGTTAAAATAAAAACACAATTGATTATAATTTACAAATCTGCCCAAACAGTGATATATGAACTAAAATTGTAAAATACATTACTTAGAGAAATTCTTCACCCCATGGGTCGATTCCAGATAACTCTAAGTTTGAACAACCAGACCTTTATCGATGTTTCGAGAAGCCTTCGAAGTTGTTATCGAACATTCTAGGAGCTTTCCACCACTCTCGATGGTTCCGATAGCCCGCACCTATCCACGACTGTTACACCCAAATGTATGTTCTTCTTGTATCTTATCCATCTGGCAGGCTATAAAACAACATGATATACTTACCTATGTAAGTATAGATAACTTCCAATGTGTGCTAGGTACTGGCCGATTTAATTTGCAATTCATGCATTAAATATAATTTACACGAAGCCAGTCGCTGCCTGGCGTGAGCGATTCCAATGTAGGTACTGAAGTCAAAGTCAAAGTCAAAATCATTTATTCAATTTAGGCGTCTACGACGCTCTTATGAAGGTCAATTACAAATTTTAGTATTGAAATATTCTACATTGTACTGCCACGTTCAGCAAATAAATTGTATAGAGCCACTGCGAGAAGAACGGGCAAGAAACTCGGGGCCATTCTTTTAAACATCTTTTAACAATGTGTTACATACTTACTATATAATAGAGTTATTACAATATTTGTTTAAATTATGTAGGTGACAGGCAATAGCTTGAATAGTGTAAACACCTTGTTCTACCAGATTCCGGCGCCGTAAGCCATGGCAATGCTCCTGGGTCGGAATAGAGAACTGGGTATTATTAATTACATGGCCTTCGCGCGCTACTGCCCCCGCACCCTCGTGCCAGTGGTAAGACACGTCAGAATGCGAAGTTGACAATTACAAGCGCGCCTCCGTAGGTTTATAAGTTATTTATTGTAGCATTACGCGTATAGACACGTACATAAATGTGGTCGTTACCTTATAACTCTACTGAAATGGTATCGAATAAAAACGCTGTGGCTACAAAGTGCTGATATTCTGCTGGCTGGCGCCAGCGACTGGCTTTGTGTAAATCAGCCTTATGTAGCAGATGTACGTATTGTCAGACTGTTCTGTAGCAGTGTGAGCGTCACGTTGAATCACGAGGTGCCGTGTTCGATTCTCAGATTGGACTTTTCTATTGTTTTATGTTTCGCAAAACTGTGCATACAGTAGCAGTATGTGGCCGGCAGATGGCGTGCTCTCCCATTATTACCTAATAACATGACACACGAGGGAGGCGGTCCGTGCAATGGAAAGCAGTCACCAACGACAATACAAAAAATGTTGTAACACTGTTCTGTAGATCTGTTGCTTTTCATCGTTGTAGATTGTGAAGGCGTTATTGTTTTCGCAGGTTGGCAGGTCCTTGCTATTGCATAAATGATCTGTTATATCTGGCCAGTTACAAAAGGAACATTGGAAGGTTAATGCTATAATTGCACAATACTTTGATATGTAATAATGCCGAGATTCGCCACTTGTCAGAGAAACATTATTAACGAAACGTACCTAACCATAACAATATCGGAGAGATGGAAAACCACAAAATATTAATAGATTGAACGCTCGATCGAGCGATCGTTGTATCCATACATACACTGACAATGTTGGAACGGCTGAAAGATTTTTTAATTCTTGATGTTGATATACATTTATTTATAATGTACAATATTATATATATAAAGTGATATACATAACAATAAATAAAGTGCTTTTTATCCGTATGTATATATTTATATATATTACATATATATAAAAAGCACTTTTTCACCGCATATCCATATGGTGAAGTAAAAAATTTTGTGTTTTACTCGGAGCATCATTATTTTGCGAGTGGTTCATCCTAGCAGCCTTCACTTCTTCATGTTCCAATAACAGTACTCGCACCTAATAACAACTTTGCATAACAAATAACTAATTCAATTTAGGTTTTCATCACCAAATGTAATTGTTCCTTGCCTACTTACCTACATAGCGTTATATTTGTTTACTGCTGAAAATAATCATATTACTTACCTTCTGCTGATTTTCATTTAATTTTAAGGTTTTTTATTTAAGAGAATTCCAAAGAAACTTGGTTGTCAGGCAAGTGTCCTGCCGTTAATCCAATGCCGAAACTTTGACCTTGTTGTCCTTTAGTTCTTGTGTTTTATTTTGTGAATTTAGAGAAACATGTACCTATATATGTACGATAAGAGCAGCAAGATGATGAAAATTGTGCTGACTTAAAAGAAAAACACATATCTTATAGCGATATACAGGCGTGAAGAAATGTGGCATTGAAAGGAATGTGTTTTTTTTTGCCAATACGTTAGCCTTTGACCACTATCTCACTTGATGGTAAGTGAAGATATTGTTCAGGCTATCCCAGAATTACTGACTCTCAAAGACAGCTGCCGGAACACACCGTTAGGTGCTAGGCCACAGATTTTCTACTTGATGGTGGTAGCTAGCCAGTCCGGTATTCGCAAAATGGCCTACCGCCATGCTATAACGAGTGTCATCCTAAGATAACATCTGTGACCGACGGCTAAACGTGCCCTCCGAAGCACGGAAGCGCTCATTAGTAATGCGGTATAGCGGTCACCCATCCAACTCATGAACGCGGCGGACGTTGCTTAACTATGCTTTTCGGTTAAGAACGGCTAAGCAAACTTCAGTACGAGCGCTTCGACTTACTCATGAGTATACCGAATGGTTGTCCTTTTAAGCATGAGTCTGTTTGGTCGGTAATACTGTATCAGCCGGATAGCCCACTGCTGAACAACAGCCTCCCCCGATGTGAGGGGGTTTGCTATAATCCCCACGCTTGGCAGGCGGCTTGGGGATCGCAGTGTGAGATATCAGTTCCTCAGAAAGTGCTGCTGCCCACCTTCTCGGTGTGTTACCCTTAGTCGCCTCTTACGACACCCACGGGTAGAGATGGGGGGGTGACATTCTAGCCCGGCACCCTACGGGAAGGTCGGTAATAACGCAAAGATAAATGTTGAACCTTAAAGCTTAGTGAAACCTCTACTTTAAAAAAAACTGGTGTGAAAGGCCTGTAGGAAATGAAATGGTCAGGCGAAAAAGATTCAGGAACGAATTTCTCGCATTACTCCGAGATATTAGTTCCTACGTGGACACGCAAAACAGTGACACTGCAACTATAAAGGCCAAGCGTGACGCTTAACATCGAACGGACGAACTGTCTGTCTCAACTCTCATCAGTTTATGAAATAAAAAATATCCACTACTCAGTAGGTGTCAATTTCACAGTAAAATTTGTACATACCACTTTGCCCTTCTGATTTGTTAGATGTTCCGTGACGGTATCGGCACAGCAGCCACGGATACAATATGATGCAGTTACTTTAAAACCGCAGCCACAAGCGATGGAGTCAATCGGTAGTCGAAGCTGTCATTATCTGTGACCGCAGATTGCGATGAACATCGTACCTATTTCATGTAACGATATCTATATTTACGTCTTCCATTAGATGTTAAACGGTTTGATTCAATACGCCCAGATTTTTTAATTTAGCATTAAAAAGTAGCCGAAGTATTATGAGAAAATAAGACTGACACACTTTGCAAGTTGAATTGGCAATGGGCAGGCCATATTACTCGTCAAACTGATAACCGATGGGGAAGAAAAGTTCTCTAGTGGTTACCACATTTCACAGGAACATGTAGATTTGGTAGGTCTCCCGCTAGGTGGACTGACGACATCGTTAAAGTCGCGGGTAGCCATTGGTTAAGCTAATAGCCATGCTTTGTGGCGTTCTATGGGGCAGGCCTTTATACAACAGTGGATGTTTTCTGGCTGATGATGATTATGGTGAAAGCGGTGGCGATTAATAAAGTAGATATTTAAAGAAAGTTGATATTTCTGATTATTTTTCTTGCGGTTCATCAAGACATTTAATGACCGGCTGATTTGCTGGCTTTGTTGCGCGGAATTATGTCAAATTACTTATCTTTACTTATTTTGGCATTCACCTAAAGTATATGCTCGTCTGTGTCTATCCATCATGCAATGTTTCCAATTAATTTTTGTGAGGTAAATGTAACGGATTGACTTCTTTTTAATTTAATAAATAATAATTTAATTTAATTTAATCATTTGTTGAAAATGCACACAAACAAGATACAATTTCGTGACGCGAAATATGGCTTTAAAATCCAGAAAAAATGTACCTGGTCGTATTATTAACGAAGCCTGGTTACTGATATAGATATAGATACCTGCAGACCAATATTTTTAAAGCCTCTGATTTTCTTCCTTTGCCTTGTATGTATATTAAGGATAGGTAATTGCTTGTTTACAAAAGCACATCCAGTATTTTTTTAATGCGTAGCTAGGTTTTTTCAGGCAAAAAAGATCACAGTATAGAAAAATGTCTCGTCGACCGCTTCTTCGCGTCGCTTTCCACCTGATGAAGGTATATAAACTTACCTAAATGCTATAAAAATACGGAGATATATTTGTAAAACTAGTCCCAGTTAAGCGTGTAGGCACCATTGGTTCTGGAACCAGTTCCGCAATGTTTATGTTTGTAGAGAAGGCTCTTCCCGGACGTGGATTTGCATCTCGGATCCGTGCAGTTATCTCACGCGAGATCTGCTTCGGTGTCGGTGTTCCACACATTTACATGGAGGTTCTAAGCTCGTTTTGCGAACGTACTGTGTGTCTTTGAGGTTTTATTCGATTGAATTTAAAAATCCATATAACTAAATCGGCATAGCGTACATTTTTATACGTATTTCGGTTCAGTTACTATAGATAGACTTAAATTAGTAACTAAACGATTAAAAGTTGATACATGGAGCATATTAATATCATAGTTTTACAATCCATGTAACACAGTTACATTATCTTAAATATTCCATTTTCATCTTTGTTTACAGTTAGATTATATATATAATAATTTTCTATACTTACAAATAATTATATTTACAAATTATTAGAGCATAAAATTGTGTACCTACAACCCATTAGTAGGAATCGAACTCACGTCCCCTGATTTCACGCACCGGGTAACTTAACCAAGGGGACATCGAGGGTGGCTCGAAAAAAAATACGAAATTTTTGCTATAATTGTATTACTTTACTGTCATAGGGGACGGTCCGGGTTCATCAACCAGAATGTTAAACTTGATCTGATTGAAAAAAGTGCTTTTTGAAACACATAGCTGTCGTAATGGTGGTGCTATCCTTCTATAATTCGTACAAAAGTAAAAATATACCATCGCGTTCAACAAAATGCAATATATTAATGCCTATTGATATAATCCATTAAATATATAATCCAATGTAAGCATATAAGGGCAATAATTAAATAATATATTTACGTATATGATATTCAATGTTGGTGAAACATAAACACTGTTTAATAACAACTACCAACATCATGATCATGCATCTTGGCGGGGATCAGGAAATGTTTACACTTGCAGTCGCACTATAAATCCCTGAGCGATATAACATGCATCTGCCGGTGAACAAGCCTTATAACACCTCTGATAATAAATACATTGTATCGATAGCTAACATGCTATGCTCACGTAGTTGTATCATTTTATATCGGAGCGTACACATTATAGCTACTTATACCTACCTATATATCTCAAGAAGGTATAAAGCAGTAAGATTAGATTTTTTTAAACCTTATAAAAATAACAGAACATTTTTTTTATGCCTGATAGTTTAGCCTTTGACCACTATCTCACCTGATGGTTAGTAATGATGTGGTCGAAGATGTTGTTCAGTCTAACCTATAATTAGGTACTGGAACTCAAGGACAGCTGCCGGAACACACCTTTAGGTGCTTGGCGATAGATTTCCTACTTGAGGATGGAGCTAGCCAGCCGGGCATTCGCAAAATGACCTACCATCATGCGCATAATAAGTACTTACAAGCAATTTCGTTTAGTTTTTCAAAGCAACTAAGCTAAACAACGTCCGCTGCGGTCATGACTCGGATGGGTGACCGCTAGTGACATTACTACTGAGCTCTCCGTGCTTGGGAGGGCACATTAAACTGTCGGTCCCGGTTGTTGTCTTAGGATAGTAGTCTTTATAGCATAGTGGTAGGGCATTTTGCGAATGCCCGCCTGGCTAGCTACCACCCACAAGTAGAAATGCTGTCACCAAGTACCTAACAGTGTGTTCTGGTAGCTGTCCTTGAGAGCCAGTAACTCTAGGTTAACCTGAACATCGTCTTTGACCACATCATCACTTACCATCCGGTGAGATAGTGGTCAAAGGCTTACCTATCATCTACAAAAAAGAACTGGATAAGTAGGTTAAGTATGTAATTGAGAACTACTGAGCATTACTTATAGAAACATTACCGCGCTCCGAGCCGCGGAGAACTCAGGAAAAGCCGTGACAAGAGGGGGGAACCGGCGCAAGTACATATTATAGGTACACACCTATAATATGTACTCGCAAAACTACCCAGAATATAAACAAACCGTGGAGATATGCTGGATAATATTTTTAACTAGTAGGTAGTATGAGATATGTAATCGATATTTATATGCCTCTAACAAACATAAATACGCTGCGTTTTTAGTAAAAATGGTGGTTTTAATATAACTGATGAAATATTATATTACAACAGAGTAGATATATAGGTCACTGAGTAGTACAAAATATGAGATGTAGTCTGATTTTACTGAAATTTTAATTTTATCTATATGAAGATGTTTCTTCGGCAATTAATTCCACCAGCAGTTTGGCATTAGTATGTTCTAATGCCAGCAAAACTTAATCAATATTAAAGTTTGTACATACAAATAAACATAAGTCTCGTCTTATTGATGAATATTATCTGCCATCTTAAAAAGTATAAATAATCAAAGTCTAGTAATGTTTTTATAAAAAAAAGACTTCCAATAAATCAATAAAACAAGATTAGGTGCACCTCTATGCTATGTGCTAGCGTAGCGATGCACCTAATCTTGTTTTATTGATTTATTGGAAGTCTTTTTTTTTCAGCAATTATAAGTCTAATAATCAAAGTAAAAAGCAAATGTTTAAAACGTCATTGCAAATATTCAATATAGTGCAATTCAAATACAACCCGAAAAGTGACAGTAATTTGAGTTTCTATGCTACGTTACGATCCCTAAAGTCTCACTTTTATAATGTATCAATAGTTGCCGTTATTTTTCTGTTTTAATAAAACATTTTAACATTTCTATCACATAAATAATGATAACTACGCTCTACCATTTATTATGATACAGGCTTTCCAGTGGCAAAATAAAAGTTCTATTGCTAAAAGTATGTCGACACCTGAAGCATTGTACATTTATATATATATACGAGTATATACAAGACAGAAGACTTAACTTTGGGCGCAGTTTAACTTCATAAATTACTCCTAATTATTGTATTACTAACTTTTGTCTTTCCATGCCTTGTTCTGTAGTAATAGCGTTATTTTAATATCTTTAAATGATCAGGTAAAATATATTGTTAAAATTATTATATTTAATGATACCCTACAAACTGTTCTAGTATATTATTAAATTAATTTTGCATAAACTTTCGATCTAAACATACTCCCTATTTTGATTTGTCTACAGGTATTTTTTTGTCCACCGCTAAAATTAAAGCAGCTCCGAGCTTCAGCTAATGTTGAAATGAAACACGCATATTAATTACTTTTATGATCAAATCACGATGTTATCCTTTATTTATAACTTAATTGGGTGAGCAATCGCTAAGATTTCCAATATAGATATTAAACTACTTCCGTGCTTTTGCGCTTATAGAGTCTTTATTAGAAATTCATGTGCTATTAAAACTATAGGTCATGGACTTAATTACATTGTAAGCACATCTCTTATTGTGATTTGAAAATGGCCATACTTTTTGGTTCCAATAGTACCTACTTAGGATTGTTTAATATGCTCTTGGACTAAATTTCCGTATTTAGTTTATTAACCGAGCGAGCGCTAGGATTTCAGGGCTTTCTGTTCTACCTGTAGAGGAGAAAATGCGTCCTGACGCATTTCTCAACCAATTCTCGTGAAATTTTGTAAGAATGTTCTATAATTATTTGGATTGTTTTTGCCTGTTTATGGTTTTTTTTCAAAATATCGGAAATGGGTTTGATGTGTGAAACTAGAGCTCACAGAGCGATTTAATGTTAGGTACAAAATCGTTTTCATGTCATGCATTTGAAACTAATGTTGCTGTTTAGATGACGGACAATCATGTTGAACCCTACTTATTAATACAACTTAACTTAGTATTATATACAGAAGTGAGTGAGTCAATTAACGTGTAATATCATTTCAGACTATTCAAAAACATTTTTGCGAGTACATATTATATAGATTTCTCTATAGAAAAGCTTTCAACAATAAATTTACCATATTAAAATAGAATTTAATTTTTTTGTGATATATACTTACAAGATGAACAAGTCGCCCTGACGAGAAACATCATGTTTTGATGCTGTATAGAGCGAACTTGAAGTTATGTTTCGTTATTGGTTTTGAAGCGCTCGTAGCGAAGTTGGCTTAGCTGTTTTTAACTGATCAGCAAAGTTAAGCTCCGTCCGCCGCGATAATGAGTTGGATGGCTGACCTGACTGAGTAACATTACTACTGAGCACTTCCGTGCTTAGAAGGGCACGTTAAGCCGTCGGTCCCGGTTGTCGTCTTAGGATGGCAGTCGTTATAGCATGGTGGTAGGGCATTATGCGAATGCCCGCCGGGCTAGCCACCACCCTCAAGTAGAAAATGTGTCGCCAAGCACCTAACGGTGTGTTCCGGCAGCTGTCCTTGAGAGCCAATAATTCTAGGTGAGACTGAACAACATCTTCGACCACATCATCACTTACCATTAGGTTAGATAGTGGTCAAAGGCTAACCTATCAGGATTAAAAAAAAATGTCGTTAAATAAAACACCTGAACTATTTTCTCAATATATATATATAATGGCCTATTTTCTTTAATTGTGTATTTTAATTCTTTAATTGTTTAACTGAATAATCATATTTTTGATCTTTTGGACGTAAATAGAAATTTTAGCAAATTGAATAAATTTTCTGTAGGATTATTTAACCCGGTCATAGGTGTCTTCAGCAAGAGTCTGTCTTAGTGGATACCACCGCATTGTCGGATATTCAGCTTAATGCAGAAGTGTGGAAATACTACTGTGGTTAAGTGTAAAGAGCACTGTAGTAAGTGAAATTTATGAGCAAACGAAACATCATCACTGTCTCAGCGTGACGGGCGCAGTGCAGTATAAAGCAAAAAGATGACGGTGACACTGCCACTGTAATGAACAGTTACCTTCTTACCGCTAGGGGAGGAACTTGTCCCTCTCATCACTTAAACTTAAAAAGGTGTTATTTTTAATTGTGTGATGAAGAGTACACACGATCCTACCCACAAACAACATATCTCTGGTAGTAGAGTCACGAGCTCCGCGGTACAGTAGAGCCCACAAATCTCTCCGAAACGGTAAAGGCCATAAAATTATGTAAATTAATATTAATTGACTTCTGCCTCAGATAGCCGCACGCGCACTGCGCTCAACAATATAGAGATATACGGTCCCATTATGCTTATTAGAGATCCATTAACCTTAACAGGAATCACCTTTATTTTACTGTTGAAAACGTAACTCTCTACGTAAATTACAAGAACGTAGAATCTCCTTTCAGAGAAGGTTACATCTTCCCGAACAGTAATTCGACTAGCCATAAGTTTAAGGATTTTAAATTTGTTGAAATTGTACGTACATCAAACCAAATATAGTATTTTCAAACACACTAAAAATAGATTCAATATATTAAATATAGAACAAGTGTCATAAATCATAATGAATATTCGAACTACAATTTTATGTTTAAGACCGTTTATGTTATATAATATGCAAGAAAGATATTTCAAACTGCATTTTAAAACTGCCTCATCTCTAGCAGCGAACTCTTTCAGGCATACAAAAAAAACGCAGTGAATTGAAAAATTCATTTGATTGGAAAATAAAAACATTTACTTTGACTGAGATTATTATTATTTCTTAAGCCATTTATACTATATCGATCCCCAAGACGCCTGTCAAGTGTGAGGATATGATATATTATAATATATATATAAACCGCATAACTGCCATAGCGGGAGAGGGTGTGTTCAGCAGTGGACAATCCGGCTGATACAGTACAGTACAATACATAATATATACAGAACCCATATATGCCAGTTCCGTACTCTTCACCGTAGAGCATGAGTTGAGAGACCACCCGCCCGTCGCGTGTCCCTTATCACGTCTCATCCGAGATAAAGCTTAATGGAGGCAACTCTACATCATGCCAATGGAAAGTTCTACAGTCCGGATTGTACGCAGCGCAGGTAGAGAAAGAAATTAGGAGTTGGATTGAGCAAGTTGTGATAACACACGAATAATTTAAAGCTATCTTATTTACAATACAAATATATTTGATGATCATCAATTAAACTAAAATACATCAATGTAAATAAACTGAAATAAAAACCTAGTGCAACGGGTGGATTTATTCTTTAATGCAATCTTTTCACACACACGTCTTTACGTACTTCTGTACCTAAGCTTTACTTCCGAATTCTGTACGGAAAGACATATGTGTGTGTGTGTGTGTGATGTGAGAGAGAGTTCAGAGGAGTTAATAGTTGAGTTTAAAACAATCCATCTCAATAATTTTACTAAAACAGAGATAGCATTCTGGAATAACGGTCAACCGCTAATATCTATAGCAACCTTTATTAATATTAATAAAGTGGCACTCTAATAATATTCTCTCTAATCTTGGGATTGCCTCCTATACAGGCTTCACAATGTGATGGAAATATCGTGGCGTTGATCCACATCTGCCTGTCCTCTTAGAGATAATTAGCTGTGACAATGTTTTACTTTTATTGTGCAATAAACACTTGTACAGTTTTGAAAACTGTCTTTCGTAACCATTCTATAAATGTCTAAGCCTCAAAACGTTATCTGCCAAACATGATATCCCCCACGGTGTACATTAATTTTGAAAGGCTTTGTACAAAATCATAACTACATTTATCATACAAAATATCGTAAATATGTAGTCATAAATAATTCTCACATCATAAAAGAAACAAAACAGACATTTAATACCTATTTACGGCATTAATTTAAATATTAATCTGAATAAGCGTCTCGTGTATGAAATAGGAAATTTGATATTAATGCTATAAACGATGATAATGTGTTTAAAACAAAAACCAAAGATCGGAACGTAGCTAGCAAAGTTGCGCCTTTCACAATTTCTCATACATACAGTACACTCAGCAAAGAGCTTAAGTTACCAATTCATTTGTACTAGGCTAGTGATATCTTAATACGGCAAGAACATGTTTGTTCTATATTATTCAATTTGGAACCAGATTCAATAAGCCGTAAGTGTACATCGGTTATGTCATCATCATAATCAACGCTTAGAACACGTCCACAGTTGAACAAAGGACTCCTCCATGGGGGGTATAAAATGAGGGGTGCAATTCAAAACCCGTCACCTCAGGAGCCAAGAGCGAATTGGGAAATAGTAGTGGGAAAAAATATATTCCGTGTACACACTACATCTGTTTTTCTTATACAGATAATTTGGCATGATGCTTTTTCCTTAAACTATGCTTGTTATGCTTTATGACTCACTACAAAGTACAAACACCACTTCATTTCATTGATTTAACTAAACACGTTTACAACAATATTGGTTGTTCGATGAAGTACGACTACATAGGTCTTACTGACGACAAGGCTTGTAAACAATTTCACTCGTGCCAAAGGTGGTTTTTCCGTTACAAATATAAAACATATCATATATGTGGTTTGGACTTTTGGACCCAACGTAACTCATCAAACGAACAAAAAACAATACCTTAAATGTTTTTAAGACCACTTTAATTATGTGTGTAGGAATATTCATACATAATATATGTAGTATATTTTGTAGAATCATTTGTTAAATAATGTCTATAATAAAAAAATCATGTAGCAGTGAGATCTATAAAAACTGAACCCATGGCACTAAGGGCATAGACTTAAATAGTTTATGCCCTTAGTATTATAGTCTTTCCGGGCAAAGCAGGCAAAGTTTCCGCCTTAGATCTTTTGTTACCTTGAACATACTCGATGGTCTAGATACGTTGAATGTGATGATGGCAAGAGCCGTGATGGCATGGCTTTAGTCCCTTGAAGAGAGGGTTTTAGTATGAGACGTTATTTGTTTAGATTTGCTGGCCCGACTATAGCCCCGCGAATATTGTGGTCCATTATTTGAAAGCCTATAGTCAGGCCAAGATCAGCAATGGAAGCTGCTGAAAACTAGTACAACTACTACTGCTGAGCCACGCATGTACTACTTATAATACACTGCATTTTGCAAATGCCCTGTCTAGTGACCACCCTCAAGTTACTCACCCGAAAATCTGTCACCAAGCACCTAACGGTGTGTTCCGGCAGCAGTCCTTGAGAGCCAGTGAAATTACAGGCACATGAGACTTCACAACTATGTCTCAAGGTGATGGGCGCAGTGCAATTCGTGACTTGTGACCAAATGCATCTGCAATAGGCAGAGGTTAGTCCGCTTAACATGAGGTGGGCCTCGAGCTTGATCGTCACAATAACATAAAAAAAAACATAAGCCAATAGGTATGATAACAATTAAATGAAATAACTTTGTTAAGGTTCAGCTATGAATGATTATGGGAATATTAAGAAAGTGTCACATTCAAAGTTCCAAAATGTTCAATTCACGGCTCATGTATAAAGTTCCACACATTTCAAATGTTGTTAGATCATGATAACAAAACTCCATTTATAAAGATGACGATCGAGCACCACAAACAGCTTGGTGTATCTGACAAAAAGCTCGTTAAATATTTGGAAATAGTGGTAGAAGAAGCCATGGCTCATTCACGTTTGTATTGCACAAGGCGATTGGACAGTCGGAGATATCGACTCAGATAGTCAGATGGACAAAGCGAATTGCCGACCCTCTTGGGTAACTAAATACCGTATGAACTGCCCTGTGGATTATACGGGAGGGAAATTGGTAAAAACACGTGCATTGGAACACTTTGAACTTTACTTCTTTACTTATTTCATTATTTGGGTTTGGGTTATTAACAAAACACTACCAACTGCCAATAGCACTAAAATGCGTTTCATATTAAAAATATTATTTGACATTTCAGTATGTAATGTAATCATTTCTTTTTATTTGGACTACACCCCCCTCCCCCCTCGTGGGGTGCCGGGTTAGAATTGCACCTTCCCATATCATCCCGTGGGTGTCGTAAGAGGCGACTAAGGGAAAACTACTGGAAGGTGGGCAGCAGCATTTTCTAAAGAACTGCCATCTTACACTGCGATCCCCAAGTCGCCTGCCAAGCGTGGGGATTATAGCAAATATCACCTTAATAGCTTCATTGCTGCTGTGTATAGCAGTGGACGAGTCGGATGTTACAGTACAGTACACCCGCCCCTATTGTGTTGTTCGTTAAACTCCATCCTAAGGTTGCCTGGCAGTGATCACTTTCAGTGATCAGGCTACCAATTGTTACACTATGCTATTATTATTTAATATTATGTAAACTTTAATATTTAAAAGTGGTGTAAGAATAAAGAGTTTTCTATCTATCTAACTATATACAACACTACAGGTAATACAACGAACGCATTTTGGCAACCTACATACCATTACAGGCCTACACTACTGGTAGTCCAAACGTTCCATTGTGTTGTGAAGCAGCTGGATCAGCGACTAACAACATAGTGTGTCAACGTAGCGCTTCCATCACGTCCTACAAAAGACATCAACGCGCTTACAAGGTTACTTGGAGGATACATATTGGAGATCCGTTCTCGTTATATGGCAATAGAATCACCGCCTATAACATACAACTATAAAGAACTTCAGATGGAGCATGGTGCATGATAAATGTGAAGTCAAATAAACCATGTTCCTATCATATTATCTTTTATGCGCACTATATTAGGTTATCGTTTATAGTATAAAGAAATAACATTTTTCTAATAATAAATTAAACAACTTCTTTTTTTATATTATTTCATCTCTTTTCATTTGGTCAGGTAAAGTACTATAAACTCGAATAGCCTTTTGCGTGGTAAGCACTAGTCGTTGATAGTAGACTATTTCTGATGTTCACTGTTACTTTGGTTTTCATCGATATTGCTGTAATAGTTTCTACGTACGATTTGTGCTCTGATGGAACACAAATCGATAGGCAAACTTACCTAACACTGGTGCTAAGTTGCTAAGTTGCTATGCTAGTTTTAAGATAAGATTCGCTACATGAAAGTTCTTACAAAGGGAACCTTACTGACACCCAGCTGTACCCCTCAGTTTAAGCTATATAAGAATTTAGATTTTTTAAGCAGTGATGACATCAGCCTATACGAGATTAGAATGGCTCTCAAACAGCTTAAGAACAACAAGGCGCCAGGTGATGACGGAATCACGACAGAACTTCTGAGAGCGGGTGGAAAACCGGTACTGTCAGTCCTCCAGAAGTTATTTAATTCCGTCATCCTTGAAGGTAAAACGCCAGAAGCATGGAGCAGAAGTGTAGTGGTACTGTTCTTCAAAAAAGGCGACAAGACCTTGTTGAAGAACTACAGGCCCATTTCACGTCTGAGCCATGTTTATAAGCTGTTCTCGACACTCATTACGAATCGTCTTGCTCGTAGGTTTGATGACTTCCAGCCTCCCGAACAAGCCGGGTTCCGAAAAGGCTTTAGCACCATAGACCACATTCATACGCTCCGCCAGATTATACAGAAGACTGAGGAGTATAATCGGCCATTATGTTTAGCGTTTGTGGACTATGAAAAAGCCTTCGATTCAATCGAAACCTGGGCCGTACTGCAGTCTCTTCAGCGATGCCAAATTGACTATAGGTATATTGAAGCGCTGAAGTGTTTGTATAGAAACGCCACCATGTCGATTCGATTACAGGACAAGAGCACGGAACCAATCCAACTGCAACGAGGCGTGAGACAGGGAGACGTTATTTCTCCGAAACTGTTCACGAATGCGTTGGAGGACGTTTTTAAGCTCTTGAAGTGGAAAGAATTCGGCATCAACATCTATGGCGAATACATCACTCACCTTCGTTTCGCCGACGACATAGTCATATTGGCAGAATCGCTTGAAGAACTCAGTACAATGCTCAGCGACCTCAGTAGAGTTTCCCAGCAGGTGGGTCTTAAAATGAACATGGACAAGACGAAAATTATGTCTAATGTCCATGTTGCACCCGTACCAGTAGTTGTTGGGAACGATACACTTGAAGTTGTTGACCATTACATTTACCTGGGACAGACTGTCCAGTTAGGTAGGTCCAACTTCGACAAAGAGGTCGCCCGAAGAATCCAACTCGGATGGGCAGCGTTCGGGAAGTTACACGACATCTTCTCGTCAAAGATCCCGCAGAGCCTGAAGACCAAAGTCTTCAACCAGTGTGTGTTACCAGTGATGACTTACGGCACTGAGACGTGGTCCCTAACTGTGGCTCTTATGGACAAGCTCAAAGTCACTCAACGAGCTATGGAGAGAGCTATGCTCGGAGTTTCTTTGTGCGATAAAATCTGGAACGTGGATATTCGGCAAAGAACCAAAGTCACCGACATAGCTCTCAGAATTTGCAAGTTGAAGTGGCAATGGGCGGGCCACATTGCTCGAAGAACTGATAACCGATGGGGAAGAAAGGTTCTCGAGTGGTTACCACACTACACCGGAAGACGTAGAGTTGGTAGGCCCCCCACTAGGTGGACTGACGACATCGTGAAAGTCGCGGGTAGCCAATGGTTACAAGCGGCTAATAGCCGTTCTTTGTGGCGCTCTATGGGGGAGGCGTTTGTTCAAGTGGACGTCTTCCGGCTGATGATGAATGATGAATGATGAAAGCAGTGATGGCTCAGTGGCATTGGCTATGGACTGCCGCGCAGTAGGTCCATGGTTCGGATCCCGGCGCGGGGTTGAACTTCACCGCATGGTGGAAGGGCATTTTGCGAATGCCCGCTTGGCTAGCGACCACACTCATGTAGAAAATCTGTCGCCAAGCACCAAGCCAGTAAAATGACAGGCGAATGAGACTAAACAATTGTATTTTTCAGAGTGACGGGCGCAGTGCAATTCGTCACATTGACGAAATGCATCTGTTATAGGCAGAGGTTAGTCCGCTTAAAATCAGGTGGGCCTCCTGCTTGTTCCATCATAATCACATAAAAAAAAACACAAACATTATCGACACAATCTGTTATTTTTAAAATAAAATTCACCCATCTTTATGTTTTTCCTATAGCGTTACTCTAAATTCAACCATGGAAGTTAAAGTCCGTCGAGTGCGCGACAGTGAGAGCTGGCCTCCCGTGTGTTTCCGTCGGCTCTGAACACGCTCTCCCATTAACTCAGATGTTTTTAACTGGTAAGTGGACAATTTCTCTGATTTATGCTAATTTGTGTCCGCGGCCGCGTCGTTAACGTGTCAAAATTGAATAGTGGCGTTATTTAGTGCGGCGCGAGGTGACCCTGGCTCACACTACCGTATAATAACACGGCTGTTTTCAACTTTGGTATGTTGCACCCGAATATAGACGTTGTCTATACAGTTGCTTTTATATCTGGCCGGCCAACTTTTGACCAGAAACTTAGATAATACTTAAGTGATCATATAATCGAGAATGCAGGCAAGGTAGACCTATACTGGATACTGGCACTGGAGCTGCTCAAACACGCCATGAGCTTCTTGGTGATGGATTTACAACTTTGTGGAAGCCATATTATCTACATTTGCTGAAAATACTTTAGTTAGTTATTAGTTAATACTATTATAAATCCAAGTTACGCTAAGATTTGTGCATCTATCCTCGCAGCATTATTTCTTCCCTTTACCTATAGGGGAGACCTGGGTGGGTTGACACAATTTTTACGTTATCAAGCATATCACAGCTCAACATACACGTACACATGTGAAACTTGTGTTTTTAATTAACTAGTTCTAATAACTAATTGATCCTAGCACAAAATTACCACGAGTGAAACTAATCTGGGAGATATTTCGTTAAAACCACGCCAACTCTCAGTGTTTCAACTCTCCTAGTACCGAGGTAAGTTGAAACAGCGTCTGAGGTGAATTGAAACGCATATTAAAATGTTAATTTTAAGCACAATAAAAAGCATTTTAGTTAAAAAAAATATGTTATATGATAAGTTACAAAATAATGAGGTGCTTTCTGAAATCAAACAATATTTTTCTTAATAGCTATATTATTACTAAAGCACATGTCTTATTATTACTATTACCGTAAGATTGTATCACCCTTATTTCATAAATCAACTATAGTACTGTACTGTATCAGCCGGATTGTCACTAGTGAACCCCCATTATGGGGGACTTTTCCGTAATCCCCACGCTTGGCAAGCATCTTGGAGATCGCATTGTGAGATATCAGTTCCTCAGAAAGCGCTGCTGCCCACTTTCTGGTGTGTTACCGTTAGTCACCTCTTATGACACCCACGGGTAGAGATGCAGTGGTGACAACTATAGTAAATAAATTATTATCATTTCTTTCTTATTTTTGTTTTACTGTTGTATCAAAAATATGCTTTTTAGTTGTTATAATTTTCTGCCAGCTTCTATTGCCACAAGAGTTTCTTTATCAGGTGTATCGGTCAATTCAACTGATTATACTTTACTTCTTGGAAAAGCTTTAGGCATAGGCCTAAGCAGTTCTGGCGAAAATGTATTGTCTGTATCTGCTAACGAAGTCACTTCTTGTATAAATGCATGAAAAGTCGAATCTACAGGGTCTTTTCGTGGACAGCTTAAATCATTGGGTTTATTCTCGAATGAAATGTCCACAAAAGCAGTTGTAGCATCAGAAGAAGTTTGTGGTGGTATTTCTGAGATTGTCA
The DNA here is from genome assembly GCA_963890685.1 of Plagodis pulveraria. Lineage (NCBI taxonomy): Eukaryota > Metazoa > Arthropoda > Insecta > Lepidoptera > Geometridae > Plagodis > Plagodis pulveraria. Next base: position 447,423 of record OY982964.1, read on the forward strand.
TTTGCAACTGCCTCTGTTGATTCTATTCGTTGCACATTTATGGGCCGGTCTGTAACTTGAGATGCTTAAAAATCTTGTTCCTGGAAGATATCGGTGTTGAAAGGCCAAATCCCAGAAATTAAAAATCCAGATGTTATATTTCTTCTTAGATTTACATCACCCAGTGCTAACTCACATATTTCTATACTAGCTTCTTTTCTATTGCTTTTTGGGGTATACTTGTTAGGCATTCTGAATAAAAAATGTTAGGAATTTAATTTAGTTATATATAAATGTGCTACCGAGGAGAGTTGAAACAAACAAGGTGAGTTGACACAAGCTGTGTCAACTTACCTCGGTTAACATTTTTACGACTCGCTGCACTTGATCATAAAAATAACCAAGAAAAACAAAAAAAATACTATTGATGATATGATTTTATAAAAGTTCAATAGTTAATAAATGTTAATATCAATCACATATCTCGAAATATTTAAAATTGCCCAGTATTAATCAACATCAAAAAAACAAATGAAAACTTACTTTGGTTCGGTTTTTGGGCACATATTTTATAGTGACGCAACCGCACGTCGGACGCTGTCGGCGCGTACTGGCGAGTTCATTCGTATTTTGTGGCGTCTCAATGTGTGGTGTTGCCACTTTTCTAACGGTTATAGTTTCTGAGATATTGACATTGTTTCAACTCACCTTTGTGTCAACCCACCTAGGTCTCCCCTACCCTTTATTTCTTCGCTTTACAAAAAAGTATTTCAAAGCATTGGTTTAATTTAAAAATTTTATTTTTGCAATGATAACATTACAAAATAAAACAAAAAAAAATGCAAGCTGCCAACTGGTACACAAACAGCAGTCTAAATGTTCCAGGTCACGAGCATTTGGACTGCATGTGAGTCTGCATTGACTTATAGGTTGTCTTAATGCTTTTATTGTAGTAGCTGTATAAAGTGTTGTATATAGTTCGTAGTATTTTGTTAACATAGGCATACCGCCGGTAAAAAAAAAAGAGAAGAAAACAGCCTGCTCGAGACAGCCTTCCCCATTATGTGGGGTTTGGCCATAATCCCTACGCTTGGCAGGTGGCTTAGGGCTCGCAGTGTATGATGGCAATTATTCAGACTTACGTCTCCCATTAGACGATTTTAGGGGGGTAGGGTGCAATTCTAACCCGACTCCACACGGGGCCATTATATACATATTATGTTCCACGTAATATATTAATAACAAAAGATGTTCCTGCAAACAAAACTACTTTATACCACCTGGCAAGTAGGTCCACAGACATAAAAACATGAATGCTGCAATAAAAAACAAACCACCAGATACAGAATGCATTTCGAGAAAGGTCGGAGATCAGTGGAGTGATGCGCGCGCGACGCATATTACAAATATTTGGACCGTCTCTGTCGAAACTAATGTCAGATTGAACAGTCGAGTTTGGACTTAGTACAGCTTATGGGAAGTTTAAGCATTATTTAATGCATAGTTCTCTTTACGTTACAAAGTAGCCGTTTGAGTTTATATTTCAGGAATTTGTCAGATATAAGCTGTTACTGACGAAATATATAGGTGAATGTGTTTTAACACTTAGAAAAATAAAACACGAGTCCCAGCCGGGTATGTATTTATTTATAGTGTTTTAACGCATTAATGATAAATTAAAACACATTCATTCGTATTCGAAGCGCTCGTGGCGAAGTTTACTTAGCTGTTCTTCACCGATCAGCAAGGTTAAGCAACTTCACCCGCGGTTATGAGTTGGATGGGTGACCGCTAGTGACATTACTACTGAGTGTGCACGTGCTTCGGAGGGCCGTCGGTCCCGGTTGTTGTTTCGTAGTCGTTATAGAATGGTGGTAGGGCATTTTGCGATATGCCCGCCTTGCTAGTTAACCACCCTCAAGTAGGAGCTTGGCGACAGATTTTCTACTTGAAGTGGAGAATTAGCCCGGCGGTCATTCGATTAATTCCATTAACACTATGCTGTAAAAACTGCCGTCTTAAGACAACAAATGAAATGCCCTGTGAAGTACAGAAAAATGAACTAACCTGGTGAAAATAATGAATCACAACATCTTCATTTACATTACTTGTAGCCAAAAGTTAAAGGCGCCGCGCCGCGTGCGCACATAACCGGGAGATGCGGGTTCAGTGATCATTCGAAAAGCTGTTATTAAACTACGATAATCTTTTTCGATAACATATTCTTTATACCCTTCGTATATAAGCACAGGCATATAATTAATAAAATTAGTTTATATCTCGCATTTCACTCGGGACAATGCTGCCAGCATGCTGGGCACGCCGCCAACTGGTAGTGGGCTAGAGCATTTGGACTGCCTCTGAGTCTGCAATGGCTTATAGGGATCTAAATGCTTTTATTGTAGTAGCTGTAGTGTTGTATATAGTTCGTAGTATTTTGTTAATAAAGGCATACCGCCGGCCGGTAAGATAAAAAATGTATACCTATCTATAAGCTAATAAGTAGTTTAATATTCACTACCAAGATTTGCGATGATGCAAGTTGTACAGACATTGTTATTGAAAAAAGATCAGATAATAAAAATTAAACGATCTTTTTGACCTTCATTATGTAAATGGAGATATACATAACCGAGAGATACCGATCGGTTCACGTGTGGGCCCCCGCTGGGCACACATCTCATTTGTGCCGTATGTAGCTTTATATTATTGATAAAATATGTCCATAACATTGCTAAATACACATATTCTTCATAGGCATTAAACGAAGTATTTGAAGTGTAACACCACCGCGGTGAAAATAGCATTACCAACAATACAACATAATAACAACAGGATTGTTTAAATCTAAAACTACACCTTTTAAATATTATTTCAAAATTGTGTTTTTTTATTGCTTATACTTAAGCCTTTGACCACAATCTCACCTGATGATAAGTGATGATGTGGTCGATGGTGTTAAAAGCTTACTTTAAAAAAAGTAAGTACTTTTAAAAGCTTGAATTACTGGCTCTCAAGGGCAGCTTGCCAGACACACCATTAGGTGCTTGGCGACTGATTTTCTACCTGAAGGTGGTCGCTGTCCCGGCGGGCATTCACAAAAATCCTATGCGATGAAGCTCAAGCTCACGCGGGATTCGAACCATGGACCTGCTGCGCGGCAGTCCATATAGCCAGTGCCAGTGAGCCATCACTGCTTCATTGTATTTGTAATTATAATAATATTGCTTATTCCAAAAAGAGTAACATAATAATTGTAATTCTATTTTAGAAGGCAGTTAGCAATTTTATTTAACAAAGTCAGGGTGTTCCAAACTAGTAGAGAGCTTGAATGGACCCTGAGATGCGAAAATACAAAACACAATATCTAATCGTTGCAGAAGTTACAAAGTGATGATTTGGATGTATAACACGAAGGTGCTAATTACACTAATATTACTAAGGGAATTTCAGAGCTGAAGACAACTGAAATATGTTATTTTTTTCGTTTTCTATATCTCTTTCTATCTTTATATATCAATGCTGTTTTCAAGACATTCCAATAACTGAATAGTCAAAACTTTACAAACAATTATCGAACTGCCTCATAAGAAAACATGAGAATCACTTGATACTGCGACCTGACAGACATACAAGCATTATCTTATGATTATATATAGGCGAAAGCATTTTCTTCAATAAATGGGCAAGCATAATGTGAGTATGTATTTATGTTATTCCTTCACCCTAAAACGGCTGGTCCGATTTGGATGAAACTTGAAATATATATAGTTGAGGTCCTGGCTTAACACAAAAGATAATTTTCATCATCATCAACTTCAGTTTTCTTCGTTGTATACCAACTTGGTTTAAACCGCGAGACGCAGCTATTGAAATTTTTTTTACTCTAGAGTAGTTATGGGCTTAAATATTACTTAGCATGCTGAATTTTTACTTCAAAGAACTGTTGGATATGTATCCGATTCTCTCTCCACAATCACAAATTTAATGCTTAAATTGTGAATGAACAAAAAGTTTGTATCTTTCATCGATTCAATGGAACCAAAGAAATACCAATACGTTTTCGTTCCATCAATGCCCGGTGTGTTTTGATCTTAAATTATTACTTAATTTCTCAATCACATCATAAATGTTCTATAAATTATTAAATCAGTGACTATTCTAGCAGTAATGGATACGTGTTTTTATACACTATAACTAGATAACTGGTTCTTACAGCTTTTGCAAAAACTTGGAAATCTTGTAAAGTACAAGTTAGTCGAGGCCATCATAATGATGTCAAATTGTAACAATTTGATATTACCCTCGAACCATAGATACTCTATCCTGACTCTACTTAACAAGTCGATAAGAGGTGGGTTATTTACATTTTGTTTAATCGAGTTTTTTTTTAGATAAGATCATTTTACTATTTTATATTTCATTGCTGATGATGTTGTTCAGGCAACTGCTGGCTCTCAAAAACAGCTTGTGGAGCACATCGTTAGGCGCTTAGTAAAAGAGGGTGGTGGATAGCTACCTACGCTTCTGCAAGATGCCCTACAACGATGCCATAAGGACTACCTCCCTAAACAACTGGGACTGACGCGGCTCGAAAGTAACGTTCTGCGATAGCGAGCACTAACGGTCACCCAACAAAGTAATGACCGCAGCAAACGTTGCTTAAGAAAAGCGTATTGACAGCACTTTCAAACGAGTACAATTCCCTTAACCTAGTGGATTGTTTAAGAATGACTGAGTAAGCTCCACTACAAGCACTCGAAACATAATCCAAATAATAAATGTGAATTATCGACCCACCATATTCATAAATCGAACCTTGCAACAAGTTGCGCGGGACCTAATTCCATTTTTGTGAAACACGACTAAGAACTTGCTCTCATAAAAACAGCATCGAAGTCGGTTTAGCAGTGGATCAGTGTATTCATAACTATGTTCTTCACTGTGGTGGTGCAGGCTTTATATTATTCAAAGATTGAAACTCGTTTTAAAATTAACTCAACCACAATATTATAATTAAGATAAAGTCAATGTTAAAACACCGAGTAGTTTATGATTAAGCTTTCCACTATCAATTAACGAGCCTGCTCGAACAAGGAAGTCAATTATTAACAGACATCCTGCCCGTTCCTGCTTTTCAATTAAATGATACTATCTTATGTTAAGAGGATGGTCTTCTTGCGCTTCACACAAACATGTTTTTTGTTATAGTATACTGTGCGTACTGTACCTGGATTAAGAATATAAGGACTGTCGCATTTCCTTTTACAGAATAAAATGAGCAGCATAGCACCACTACCGTCGATGCGAGAGAGAGATATTCCTAAACATACAACAAGATCATCATACAACAAGGGTTCCTGCCATCCCGAAAAGTTATGAGGGCATTCCGTAGGATGGTTGGCGTTAGAGGTTCTTTTAGGGATTATGTTATGTATGACGTTATGCTATAAAACCGCTCCTTTAATGAAAAGTTATACCCATAGGTTGTAAGAATATTATATTAATGGCTTGAAGTTCGTTCAGATGTCAGGAATCTGCCGCTGTCTATAATTAGAATAGACTTTTCAAAACAATCCAATTTTCTGCACGGTGCTTGCTGTATTGCGTTCGCTATTCGAGATTATATATGAATCTCCAGATCTTGGGGAGTCGTAAGAAGTTATGAAAGGAAAAATAAATACTAGAAGGTGGGTAGCAGTGCCTTCTAAGGAACTGCCATCCGTCGCCTGCCAAGAAAACAATTCAACTATGTCAAAAACAAATAGCATGTTCATAGCAGGCCGTAGACTATTTCTACGGTGATCACCAACTTCAAAAGGCTCCCGAGACGGGCAGAGCCGGGATCGGCGCCGCAGCCAGCGTAGAAGGTTAATGAAATGACCTAGGTTGTGTTAGCGGTCGAGTTGCCCGGCTGTTTTAGAACATTACATTTTGTAAGCACGACCGGTGATACCATGTAACTAGCTTCGAACGTAATTTGCAAACAGTTTTCTTATTGTTGATTTAAATTTATTTGCACAAAAATAAGGAATTACAAATATTGCTATATTAATTTTAAAAAATACTTATAAAATCTGACAGCTATCCTACGACCAAGTCATTGTAATTTTTATTTTTTATAGCCGTTAGGATATCCTTTGACCACTATTTCACCTGATGGTAAGTGATGATGTGGTCGGAGATGTTGTTCAGGCTAGCCTAGAACCGTTTGTGATAGCTAAGTATTATGGCTTAAACCATGCTTGCATGCTGTTAAATGAAGAAAACGTAATACCAAGCTTGTCAATTCGAAAGGGGTAGGCATAGGCATGATGCTTTGCTTAGACCAAATACTACTGTATACATGATGCAACACTCGACGTGACTTCCACGACAACTCGTAAACATGACGCCCCTATTCAATGTGACTCGTGACCTCCAATAAAACCATTAAATTATTACATCGTGTTATCCAAACATCAGCATAATAAATATACAACTTTCCATAACGTAATAACAAACATATACATTTTGATAATGAAATAAGCGTATAGTTTCCAGTAATGAAACAATTCTATAAATCTCCCATTCACGGCGCAGCAGGTCGGATCGGAACAATTAGTTATCGTTGTAACAAACAGGCTTGTTCGATAACAACGTAATATTTTAACGTGTTTTGTCGTCGCCACTTATCGGTGCTTTATGTCTTCAGCTTTCGAGGCACCTGCTTGGTCACGACTTGATTGTCATAGGTAGGTATTCTTCACACAACATTTTATTTCTTTCTTGATTAAATGAACTTATTAAATGTGTGTTTTCTTAGAAAATGCTAACAAAGCAGGGTAACTAAAATGATATATGATTATAATTTATTAATAACTACAACAGATATAAATATATTACAGGTTACTGCCAACATGTAATAGATTATATTTAATAGAACACACTCAAGGTAACCTGTAATAGACTTGAATTCCTAATCCAATTACGATTCATGTTTTGTAATGGTTATTACTACCAACTGTCTATTGATGCTTAGAACACACCTTTTTTACAAGTAAACATATAAGTTACCTTTTTAAACATATATAAGTTTTTAAATATGTTTTATTAATTACAGTTGAATAACAATTGCAGTCTTTTAGAAATTTTTCAGCATATAATCAAATTTGTAAGTATCGTTAACTCTGTGTAAAATCAGTAATTTATACTGTGCTTTAGTTATCTCAATAAATCTTTAATTGCATTAATGCACCTGCATATATACACATCTGAACTGTGCTGCCCTGCCGACTCGGCCGGGAATAGATACAAGTATATCAGCAAAACCTGTCGGCTGACAAGCGGGAGAGCTTTTAATTGATTACGGATATACTTTGTGATATGTGTCTTTGTAATGTTTGAACGTTGATTTCATTTATGTTAAGATGGTTGGATGACCGCCAGTCACATTACTACTGAGCGCTTCCGTGCTTCGGAGGGCACCTTAAGCCGGCGGTCCCGGTTGTAGTCTTAGGATGGCACTCGTTATAGCATGGCGGAAGGGCATTTTGCGAATGCCCACCTGGTTAGCTACCACCTTCAAGTAGAAATATGTCGCCAAGCATCTATCGGTGTGTTCCGGCAGTCCTTGAGAGCCAGTGAAATTACGGGCACATGAGACTTAACAACTATTACTTAAAGAGTTCAATTTGTGACATGTGATGAAATGCATCTGTTATAGGCAGAGGTTAGTCCGCTTAAAATCAGGTGGGCCTCGAGTTTGTTCCGTGACAATAACATAAAAAAACTTAAAATGCCATAGTAATAAAATTTAATTTAATTGACAGAGAGCTATTTAAACGGCCCTGATAGTACTTCTATCACAGTCTTAAGAACCTAACTTTTTTGAAAATGTGAAACGTGTTTCTGATACTGTTTGAGAGAACGTCCGTTTGATTACTCAAGTTTAGGTTATTGATACGTTTATATTTTAAAATATCAACCTTTTTTCGCAGCTATGAAGGCTTCGCTGGATATACAGACTAAGTGGATATATTGGTTTGTAAGTACATAGATAGATCTTAATAGTTTATTGCGTCCTGAGATCCAGAAGGTAAGGAACTATGCTTTGAACTTTTCCATATTAACATTTAGGAGGTTATACTACCAGCTCCGCAAAAAAGGATATATATTCTACTATGTATATAAAAATATGTTTGGGGGTTCTTAAATTAGTTATAGGGTTTTTTTCTATTTTGCCTTCAACTACTCTAACTTCTAACTTCAACTAACTTCATCCAATAAAACTCACAAACATCAACTCATTGCAAAGCACTTATCTCCACATTACGGACAAACAGGCAGACTGTACAAACATGCGCCCACGCAGCCAGTTGTGTGGAGAGAGGAAAATAAATGCGCCCAAGAACTCATGTGCTGTGCACGCCTAAATAAGAATACATTACTTTGTAAAGATATGTGTGCAAATACTTTGTAAATGGTGACATATGTTGGTTCTAAACCTGTATGTAGGTCAAATTCTTATCCGATATACCTAATTTGTGTTGAAGTGAGATACACTACACCTACTGACACTTTTATACCAACTAGATGTGTGAAGATTGTGTATTTTGTAAACTGGTTAGATTCAGGAAATGGTTTTTTAAACCTAAAATAATACCTTATGCACATATAATTATAAATTTATAAAAGATTAGTACGAAGCATACAAACAAACCTGAAATATTCTTACTCCAATCAGCATACATGGCATAAGTCATATATAAAACGGGATTCGACTTCGATTAAAAGAGAAACACCTGCTCAATGTTCACTATTAATCGTTTCCATATTTCAGCCATCATCCTTCAGTCATCGCCACTTGACTATTTTGCTCCTACTTTTACTTATATGTATGTTTACATTTTTGTTACTCTTATCAGAGCTTCGTGTTAGTATCGGATATTGAAATAGAGTTCTTATGTCCATATCCTCAGATTCGTTGAACGTATTCCTAGTAATGTTTACTTTAATAACAGATGGAACCTGTTCAGTTGTTTTGGTTTAAGAATACTTGAACCAGGTTGAACTAGTTTTGGGAACTTAGAGATGTGGAGATAGAGACATATTAAATTGGTTTTTAAGAAAATAGTGCTTTGCTCTGATAAGGAAAATTCTTGCCATGTGGTATTTATGTCATTATTGATAACACTTATTAGCTGGTTTCACAGCATGTCATGATGGTCCTAATTATTATATTTGTACTTCACATCAATTACTTCTTTAGTATGCTATTTTGGCGCTGATAGAATAAATATAGATATATCAAGTAGGTAAATAAAGTTACTACTATAATGTCACAATAACTAAAAAAAAATGGCACCTCTTCAGTTATAACTTATAACATATAAAAATGTAGGTATGTAACGGCTGTAAGTTTATTGTTAGTCGTATATACTGCTTTAAGTACTACCGCAGTAAAATGGAGAATATCCATCACATTCATTCAATCAATTTCTTATATAATAATCATTTATATATCTATTTTTTTTTGCTGAAATTTAATCATTATCCGTGGCGTGCCGCGTTAGAAATGCATAAGTGTATTCCTGTAAAATGGAAAAAATATATATAAAAATATACTGCAATCCTCAAGACGCTTGCCAAGCGTGGCGGTTATAGCACACAGCTGTCCTTTAGAGCCAGTAATTCTAGTTTTGCCAGAACAACACCTTCAATGGCATCATCACTTACCATCAGGTGATAAAGTGGTCAAAGGCTAGAATATTGACTTTATAAAACACCCTGCCTTTTTTAAACTCTGGACGTTATGGTATTTGATGTTGAATACATGTATCTAACAAATTTCAATATATTTGATTTAATGAGTAGAGTAGGTACGTCTCTTCGTTTATCTAAGATTCATAATAGCATTTCGTCAATGATATATGAACAAAATACAAATTAATTAAACAGTTTAAATCGCGTATATTTGGCTCGGCTACGCACTTGTATTTAACAAAAATTTCAAAAACATAATTTATTATTTGAATATATTCCATAGCCTTTTTCCACCAGGGATAATGTAGGGATTCTAATGGCGAAAGATTATTTTAAATCGGTCCAATAGGTTTCAAGTTTATTCGTTGCATACAAAAATACAAATCTTTCCTGTGTATATATTTTTTTTATTTATTTAATACTTTAAGGCACAAATATGTACAAAAGGAGGACTTAATGCTAAGACATTATCTACCAGTCCAGTGTAGATATTAGTACCAGTATTAGTGTAGATGTAGATTATTTTTATCCCTACGTTTTAACCATCTAAAGGTAAAACTTGATGAACCCTTTTTGACAATTCTGGTATTCTCGCAGTTTATACATCGAAATGATTCACTAGTTTGATAGTTGTGTATGAGACATTTTTCGGTTTCGGTAATACACTCTATGATTGTCACCTTTTGCACATATCAGAGCATCAGGTTTTTAGGTCGACAATTTTGATCAATAGGAGTGAGTTCGTACTTAGATTGAATTATATGTATTTTTTTATTATTTGTGTATACTAGAAGTTCATGAATATTTACCACGTATAAACATGATTCAGGTGATTATTTTCTATTCTATAACTATCATTTATTAATATATACCTATATGGCGTTCATTCGAGCAGAGTGCTTCGTGGCGGGCGGACGTGCGATCCAGTGAGATTGGCAGTAAATTATGTCAGTATTAATATCGGTAATTGGGCAGTCGACCAGTAATTACGGCCTCCCCGTGATGGATGGCATGCCGCTCTCGACAAGACGTGGCTAAGTAACGAATGTCTGGAGTGAACGGGGAAAGCGACTCAGTGCAAATATTTCAGATAGCGATTTTAATATTAACATTCATTGTATTTATTGTTGATACACTAGCCTTTGCCTACTTATTCCTACAACCTATTGGTTGTGCATGCTGCCGGTACATACCTTTAGGTGCTTGGCTACAAATTGTCCACTTAACGAGATAACTGCCCGGCGAGCATTCGCTAAATATGCTACCATCTAACGGTGACGCTCAAGGACGCGGGATTGAAAAAAGGGACATTATTGTTATTTAAAAATGTATGTTTTTTTGAAGATCTGTTTTTGTTATCTCAAAGGCCAATTTCTTCTGTCAGCGCAAAAAATAAATTGGAAAAAGGTAGTACGAAAGGAGTCCTACAACTTCCATTAGGTTTTTACTCTATTAAAGAGTTTCACAAGTTGTTAAAGTCGTTGCGTATATTGTTTCTATTTAACTTTTACTAGATGAAACGATTACGATAACTCCTGTTTCGTTTGGATAGACTTTACCTTCTTACTTTTTTAGTAAAGTAATCTCTAATCATTGAATATCTATTAAATAAAAACGTACACTAACTTCAAATATTTGCACGTAGGTATACATAATTTGCCTTAAACAAATAGGGTACCTATAGTGGATGTCCAAACAGCATTTAATAAATACTCTAATATATTTAAGTATAATTTATGTAAGCTTTAAACTATTTTATTAGTTATATTTTGCATAGTGGTAGGGCATTTTGCGATTGCCCGTCTGGGTAGCTAACACCCTCAAGTAGAAAATCTGTCCCCAAGCACCTAACGGTGTGTTCCGCCAGATGTCTTTGATGGCCAGTAATTCTAGGTTAGTCTGAACAACATCTTCAACAATATCATCACTTACTATCAAGTGAGATAGTGGTCAAAGGCTAGCTTATAAAATATAAAGAAATAAATAAATATGTATAAGTACTCGTACTAACTACTTGGTAATACTAACAGCTAAATAAGCTTTGAATCATATAAATATTGTAGCCAATAAAATTGATGAACTTAAATAAGAAGTAACTGAACCTACTGCAATATTTCCACTGTACCACATCCCCCTACCGACTCCGTATGGATTTATAAGGCGGGCGATAGACGGCGTGTGTAATTGATAAGTTGGAATGGGCTGCAAGCTGACTGTGAAATGTATGGTGTCAATCCGGGATGGATTGTTCACGACTGCTGATTGAGGAGCCTTACTTAGAATCAATCTACAGTCGGTTTCTATACGATAATATCTGTACATATTATGTATTTTCCGAAAAATACGAGTACAAATATGCACATTATTTAAGCACAAACAAAATAAAATGAAAGTATTGATACGTCTAATTGGTGTAATTAAGTTAAGAACGTGACTTGATTACTTATTCCGAAATTCCATTAGTATCTTCCTCCGTATCTTCTGGAAGCCAAGATTGCCATATCTAAATGAAGTTGTCACGAAATCCCGATAACTAAAATTGGAGTAATAATACTGAGTACGCGTGACCGGTACGCGAAACGATACCGATACGATACCAGTTAATTGCGCCGTCGATACCGGTATCGATTTTATGTTTATTGTAATTGCGTGTAATCGATACGTCTGTTCGATATATAAACGTGAATGTTTTGTTTTGGCTATAAAAAAGATGTGCATGGGCTGATAATGAGAAATATCAACTAATTTATTGAGAGAATTAAGAATGTATGAGTGTTTGTACGTGATTAATAGCTGCGCCGTTTTTGGAAACATTAAATTGTTATTGTTGTAGGCAGGTACTTGGTATGATAATAATTTAACTCAACTCGCATTAGTGTAGGATGACGATAGAAGAAATGCACTCTTTCGAGTTTATATTTTTCAATATTTCTTAAAACTTTTCCTCCGTTACACAAAGCTTTGTGTTCTGGTAAATTTAGTTTCGTACGTACTCGTAAGTGCTGAATGCATACATTGTGTTGTATTACCATTTTAAAGCACTCGTATATCGTAAAAATATAATATTAAAACTTTTTCGCTCAGATCGGAATACATATAACCCTGACTAGCAACTGGGAAAAAATCATAAAAATACTATAAATTATGAACATGATATATACAATTATAGGCCAAATGGAGGTGGGCGGGCCACGTAGCCCGTTACAAGGACGATAGATGGACTCTACGGTCGTTAACGTGGTCTGGACCAAAAGGCACCAGATCAAGAGGTCAACCAAGGGCCAGATGGGCTGACGAAATTGTAGCGTGTGCGGGAGGAAGGTGGCTAGATAGAGCTAATGACAGAGAAGGATGGAATTCCTTGGGGGAGGCTTTTACCCGAATGGGGTCCATGCATTAAATAATAAGTAGTGAAAATTAAAACAAATTAATAATAAAACTAATTACAAAATAGAATCTATTATTAGAAACCAAATTTATCTAACTGTATTAAATGTAATTAATTTATAGGTTAATAATAAGTTACCAATTGTTGCTTACTATGCATGGAATTAAATAAAGCTTTATTATTATTATTATTTTTTATTTACAATTATAAATAAACATATAATTTAGATATATGTAAATTAAAAAAATCAGGAAGTAAAAATGGGTGGACAAAATTTAAAGCAGAAACACATCTGAATGAGATGGGTTGGAATATTTGTTATATAAAAGATTTACAAAGCTTTTTTCCAATGAAAACAATACCGGATTAGTGCGCTAACTCACACCAACGCCATTAATTAAGATATATAAAACTGTAAACTGTAATTACACGTTAAGTACATAAATGAACCTAAAAGGATAAAAAAAATACTTCATTAAGTAATCCAGTGCAATGAAAGACCTTTTTATTCACATCGAAAAGTTTTACTTCCTGATATTCATATTTCTTAGAAAGATTATTATTCTAAACGTCTTTCTAACCATAATATGATTTTGTTCCAAAATACCATGTATCATCAGAATCTCATGCCCCTAACGGCATATTTACAGCATCTCGCTAATAAGGCATTCATCTCGCGGCTGAAAACTCCACAATGTACCATTTAAATGCATAAATCGTGGTTTGACGAGATCGCATCTAGAGCGACACAAATATGACGACGTTTAGTTATATTTGGACTCATTTCCCGACAGTTATTGTAAAGGGAAGTACACATCATAAAAATACAAAAATTATGAATCTCTTAGTCGAGTGTTAGTTAAAGAAATTCAGTATTTGGTTACACTCACTAAATGGATATAGTTTACTACCTTAATTGTAGAAAACAGCTGCCAGAAGGTAGTCAACAGCGCCTTCTGAAGAACTGCCATTTTACACTGCGATCCCCAAGATCCCTGAGGCTAAGGTGGGGATTATGCTTGAGGAGGCTGTGATCAGCAGTGGACGATCCGATTCACTTCACGCCAAGCATTGAAAAAGCTAAAAAGCACACCAATTAATTACATAATTATATATCTGTTAAAGTGACGGATTTTAATTTTTTATATGTAGGTACAACAAGCAATGAAATAATTACAAAATATCTTAAGAACCAAGTCTGTGATTTTATTTAATCTAGCCTTTTTACATTATTACAAGTATTAAAATATAGAGATGTTTAAACGTTCGTTCATAGAATCACATCTGTCCGCGGCCCAGCTCATTATAGCACGTTAGTATGCGGCCGGTGGCTTCTCTCGGATCTAATGCATCCATCAGCTGCAGCCCAGCATGAAGCTCAGCATCAGGAAGTCCGCTCACGTACCTAATTGTATGAACTGTACTCTCTAGGTCCTACCTATGTAGAAATGGCGGCGAGGAAGGAATGCACTGTTGATCATATTTAGCGCTGATTTATATAATTTTTTCGTGTTTGACCTCAACACTTTGTCAAACTGTCATACTAGGTGGTTACACTAGTGGTGAGTAAGACGTCTGGATGGGTACTACAAATAGAAAGTTAATGTATGGGTGCCAACGACTTGTGCATCAATTCAGCCGCCTAGGACAAATAATCGGCCACTCGCTCGCTTTCCCATCCTGTAATATATACAAAATCAAAAGTATCAGCTTGAGTCAAGTAATACACAACAATATTTCATCTCGTCAAAAAACTACCGAACTAGATAGAAATCAATTGGTCCAAAAGTGTTTTGAAACACACAGAACGAAATGTTTTTTTAGGGGATTGTGACGGAACACGCACGAAGCTCACCTGATATTAAGCGGTGACCTCTGCATACAGCCCTATAGGTAGCCAAGCGGGCATTCTGGCTAGATGGTGGTGGGGATCGAACAATGGATCTACGGTACGGCAATCCATATCTATTACCGCTCAGCTATCACTGGTTCAACAATTAAATTTATTTAACTGATTCTTAGTTATAATTAAATCCTTTTTTAGGATGCCGAACAAATAAACAAGATTATATTTCTAGGTTACGCTGTCCGTCGCACTTCTATAAGGCTGTGTCTTACAAACTGTAATAGGTGGCTGATTAAAATTTTCAAAGAATGTCTGTTATTGTGGCGATAATATCTCAACAAACAATAAATAAAACAAAAATAACAGGATCCACATATACCTACCTATATAACCTACAAGAAACGAATATTTTTAACGTTTAACTGCATCATAAAAACGATAATTCATACATGATTCACACTCTATATGATTATAATACTGGGTCTAAACTAAATGAAAATAAAATAAAAAAATTAAATTAGCCAAATTCGAGTTCGCTCGCACTAAGGATCATTCTCCGAGTACTCGTGTGTTTCACTTGTACTCAATGAATATTTTTTTTAATTATGTTTCTTCTATAGATACCTAAAATAGATTGCATGTTAGTCATCGCTAGTCTCGCACTTGACCAGATTCTTATTCATACATAATATCCATTCGAAAAAAACGAAAACGCATCGTCCATACAAAAGATATCAACGCGCAACATATTTTTTTGTTCCATTCTTGCATTACCACTTTCATTGTGATATTTTTTCCTACATACGAATTATTTTATGACTAGCGGCTTCCACTAGGAGTAAAATGATTTCCCATTATAAAATTATCCCAGTAAATTTACATTCTAAGGAATTCTCGTGTTGCAATAAAAACACGAAGTCCGCGTGGCTACTCGCAAAGAACAAAGCTATTAATTTGTGGCAGTCAGTACTGCGGGGCCTACTATAGACATAAAAAATAATACAGCACAATGAAAAGGTCTATGGAAAATATATTATATATAAATATCATAGTAGCATACATTTTATAAAAGTCATTTAGTATGGAGTGGTATTTCGGAAATGGAGTATGATGTGATAACAAAGAAATAAACAAGGTACGGCACTTATCACTCAAAACCTTTCTGTTTAAAAATACACAATGAAATATCTAGTCCTGATTTGCAAAGGAGAAATTAAGGAAGCGTTTTTAAGAATCAGTTCCGCAGAAAGTGCAACTTCCCATCTTCTGGTATGTTACCCTTAGTCACCTCTTACGACACCCATGGGTAGAGATGGGGGAGTGAAAATCTAGCACAGCACCCCACGGCCATTCAAGGCTATCGAACCACAATTACGAGAAACAGCCTAATATGCTCAAAGAAGTCTTGAAGCTTAAATAAATGCATAGACTTCATACAAATTTGATTCGTTTACCTTCAGCTCGTTTTTTTTAAAAAAAAAGTGCTTTTCACAAAAATAAAGAAGATTACTCGTATTTCATTTAGTAAGTAGGTATTAAAAATTAAAAAATATTACGAGAGGAAAAATTATAGTCATAATATGAGGGATTCGAACCCTGGATGTGCGCATACACCTCTATAGCCGGTATGCTCCAACCGCTAAAACAACAGGTCATACTCATGACTCTAAATTGTTATTTCGTTCTTAAACAACGCATGGGGATGGAACAACATCTATACTTCAAATTACTTTGGACAAACAAGACTAACTTTCGCACTAAGCTTTAAGTTTGCTTACGATGACGCAACCTATAATTTTAATATATTTATTTTTGCAATGACGCATGTTATATTAAAAGTATTATTCATCCAACGTTTTATTCAGATTAGTCCAAATTTTAATTATACCACAATTCACCACTATGGTATGTACCTATTTTTTCATTTCCATGTTTTTTATTTGATGTCCGTTATTAATTATAAATATTCTTTGTTTAATAGAGTGTATATATATATATATATATACATTAATATATATTGGGAATGATGAGGCTGTGCGTGCCGGACGGGTACCTGGCGCGCCGTCGCTCGGCCTCGGCTGTTCTGGGTCCCTCGCGCCAGGACTAACTTACTCGCAAAGACCCCATTAAATCGAATGCTGCAGGCGCTAAATCGAGTTGTTTTTTTTTTTTGTTATATAATAAGAATGACATATTATTATTAATTTTAATAAGATAATTGAATTTCATGATTTTATATAATATACCTATACTAATTTAATAAGAAATGTAATAATTACTGTATAAAGTTATTTTTGTAATTGAAATATTTTGACTACGCTATTGTATTGGGGTTAATCCTGTAAAAATAGTTGTAATGAATGAATAAATAAATATATACTCTATTAAACAAAGAAATTCACCCAAATCAGATCATAGTTTACGGAGTTCGTACGTAAAATATATATAAAATATGTAAAACATTGTTACCTAGTCGGAACAAAATATGATCTCACTATAGATAGTTTCAATCCTGACTTAATCATAAAATGATTGACATAAAATAATTTCACCGGAACTCTTACAAAATAATAATAATTTTATTTATATTATTGTCTTATGGTAGTACCCAACCCACTAGCCAGTAATCTGAGCTACCCAGTGAGAGCAAGATCGGACGCGCTTGCACAACCGCCGCTGTACTGCGCACGCGCATTGCACAACTACACAAAAACTAATAAAGAGAGTGGACTGCTCGATCGTGTACCTATGTACTAGAACCATGAATCTGTAACTATACCGAGCCCATATAAAACTAATAACAATTACCAACCATTGTTCGAGAACCAAAAAACTGTCATACAAATACAGAATTTGTTATTCATAACATTTAATAAGAGAAAGGTCGAGCTATGGAGAGAGGTATTCTCGGAGTTTCTTTGCGCGATAAAATCTAAAAATCGTGGATATTCGGCAAAGAACCAAAGTCACCGACATAGCTCTCAGAATTTGCAAGTTGAAGTGGCAATGGACGGGCCACATTGCGCGACGAACTGATAACCGATGGGGAAGAAAGGTTCTCGAGTGGTTACCACACTACACCGGAAGACGTAGAGTTGGTAAGCCCCCCACTAGGTGGACTAACGATATCGTGAATGTCGCGGGTAGCCGATGGTTACAAGCTGCTAATAGCCGTTCTTTGTGGCACTCTATGGGGGGATGCCTTTGTTCAACAGTGGACGTCTTCCGGCTGATGATGAAGAAAAGGGTACACAGTTTGTACATAGGCAATACAAACTCTAGTCAAAATCTGTTGTGTCGTCAAAAAACTTGGAAGCCATTAAAACAGTACTGAAAAAAGTGGAACTATTGTGTCCTCTCTCACATCGAGAAAGTCAATAAAACCTGTAGAATATAAGAAGTTTGCATACAAAGCCCATGTTCGAAACTAAAATCTGACAAATAAATTGTTGAAACTGTAACGTGAGGAATGTCCTTGTTGTAGGCCTCATGACAGCTCACCACATCTGAATAATTATTCAGACATTCCTCTCTAGCCAAAAGATGAGACCGTGGAGCACGGTGAAGCTGTGATACAAATAAGAATCACAACAGGACTCCAGAGGGCCATTCTCCTCAACGACATCCTCACCACCAAAACACACGTTACTAGATTAGTTATGCCAGGGACTATCTCGTCCTTCTCCGCTACTTTTGTTGAGTTGAAACTGCTCTGGAAGAAACTGGCGTGTCAGTTCAGCATATATCCAAGTATCTGTGAAGTTCAAACTCGAAGTGGGATATGAAATACGGAACCATGTTTACGTCTACATTCAATGATACTTTGCTATCATCGGTTTAAAATCTATATTGAGTAATCATATTTATATGGTCGAACACAGAGTGTAAAAATAGGTCAACATGTTAGTAGTCCCTTGCCAGTAAATTTTGGTGTACCGCAGGGAAGTATTCTCGGCCCGACCCTCTTCCTGGTGTATATTAATGAGCTTTGTATACTCACCATTGACCATGGCCATATAATAACGTATGCTGATGATACAGCCATTATCCTCCGGGGTGAGAGTTGGGAAGAAGTCTTCCAATTAGCCCAGATTACATTTGATAGGATTTCTTCGTGGCTAAGGTGTAACCTACTGTCTCTAAACATCGACAAAACTAAGTATATTACTTTTACGTTACGAGGACCTTTACCCGCTGATCACCTATCACTTGTGGGACATAAAGCTAAAACATGTCTAAGCCCAACACAATCCCCATGTAATTGCCCTATGTTAGAAAGAGTAAGCACAATCAAATACCTAGGAATCATTATTGATGAAAAATTTAACTTCGCGCCGCATATAAACCAGACGGTAAAACGAGTACGTAAGATAACGGCAGTTTTTAAGTCTATCAGAGATAGTGCTGACTGGGACACTATAAAACTTCTATACTACTCCCTTTGCCAATCAATAATAACTTACTGCATCACATCATGGGGTGGCACTTATAAAACCACACTTTTACCACTTGAACGTGCTCAAAGAGGTCTACTTAAATGTAGCACTAATCGCCCCTATAGATATCCCACAGCAATCCTACACAAAGATTGCCAACTCCTCACGGTTAGACAGTTGTATATTCAACAGATTATACTTTTGAATCACACATCCATCACTTATGACCCAAATGTAATAAAAAAAAGAGCCTCCCATAATATTTGTATCGTACCAAGCGTAAATACTTCATATGCCAAAAAATTCTACCATTTTCTTGGACCATATACCTACAACAAACTAAATAAGATTAAGGACATTCGAGCTTTATCAGTTTTTGAGGTTAAAAAAATACTATTCCATTGGTTAATCGATATGAATTATGATGAAACAGAGAATTTACTTATTACCCTAGGTTGACCAGAATATATATAATTGGGTAAATTAATGCCATTCTGGCAATATCAAGATGGTAAGTATATGTACACATACACAATACCTTTACGTAAATACATAGTTTTCTGAAATACACCCATACATTTCAATATCCTATCATCAACACACCCAAACATCAAAATTGCAATGAATGAATTACAATTTTTATTACTTATCTTGTATATAATATTATTATTGTATTAATTGAGATGTTATTGTTATAAATTAAATTGTTAATTACTACTTATTTTATATAAAATAATGCATTTTACTATATAAAATAATGTTAAATAAAGTAGGTACAACTAAAAATAAACTTTTATATTAATTTATTATAATAATTTTGATTGCAATACTGTACTTACTAAATATTGTTTAGTGTTAAGTATATTGTATGATTGTATACCTGCATGTTATTAATGTGAAACCTTTTGGCAATAACTATCTATATTTACAAACCGACGAAGGAGGCCTGGTACCTATCGCACGGGTCTTTTTGAACCTAGTTTAGGAACCAGGAGCTCTCTTTTTTACTTAATGTGTTAAATTGCCTGTACTGAAATAAAAATTTATTATTATTATTATTATTATTATTTGTGTAGGTACTGAAATGCAATTTTACTCACACTAAAATTACGTTCTAAACTTATTTTAGTGTGAGTCAAATTTCAAATACATTATAGTTTTTTTTTAATCAGTGACAAGCACTGTTGTTTACGCTAATGATAACTCAGTAAAGCAATGGCTATGGACTGCAGCGTAGTGGAAAATCCACCACGTACTAGAAAATTCTGCGAACTGCGAATGCTCGATTGGCTTGCTACCAACATCAGCCAACTGGCAATGAAAAATAATAACGTCAATGTTGCTTTTAATAGTGCTTCATTGTTTAGAATGAACCAATTTCTCAGGTTACCACTGAGGTACCACAAACATTCCGCAACTTGACCCGTACATGACATTCTACACGTTCCGAAATAACTCATTAAGTTCATAACAAACCTTTAGTCTCCACCGGAGGTCCGCCCTAATCAGGTCATGCGCATTGTTTACAATCACGAGCGAAACGGGGAGGTTGGCCGAAAGGAAACTGCACTCCTTTCCCTTCAGTCGACCAATGGGAGGATTGTACCACGCCCCCTCTGCACCCACCGCCTAGTGAATGCCCCCACTGATGGTGACATGACCTCACTTAGGTAGGTTTACATAGACCATGAGAGCCCCACTCAAACTGCGTTAGATTTTAGATCTAACCTAGCTTACGACGCGGAGCCACGCGACTGCAGCTGTTACATCGATATGGGCACTGATATACAATATATACAGGAGGTGGACTAACTATCCAAGAGTGTTGTTGCATCGCCGATAACGTATTTCTTGCCCCTTTTTTTTAAATTGTATATTACAAGATTTTTTTTACTGATAGGCAAGCGGTTGACTCCGTTTATTGTTAAGTCATGTGATGTTATAGCAGGCTAAACCTAGAATGGGAATTGAATCTGAAGGGCAGATGCTGGAACATAATGTGTTTGAAGACAGATTTTCTATACGAGGGTGGTAGTAAACAAGAGAGCCATTCGCAAAAATCCCTTCTACCATGCAGTTAAGCTCAAGCTCGCAGGAGGATTTAAGCCATGGGGTTCGAGGGGCTCCACTTCTAGCTGTTAGCCTGAACAACATCTTCGACCACATCATCACTTACCATCAGGTGAGATAGTTGTCAAAGGCTAATCTATCTAGCATAAAAAAAAATAAAAAAAAAGGTTCAGAGGCGCGGCAGTTACTGGACCATTGCCCGTAGTTAATCAATGGCTAAAATGGTACTGATTTAAAAAACCCGTAAAAACAAACCGAAGTTCCATAAATTATAAAATATTTGCGTAGAACTCGTTCAGATTGGTTCCAGATTTTATACATGTCAATAGACTATAAAAGTGACGCCATCTTCAAAGCATTGTTGTACGTTACATATCTTTACGAAGTAGAATTATTGTTGCTAGATCAGATAAGATATACAATCTCGTTTAAGTGGGTGTTGGTCAGGACATGGTTGGTGGATAAGTGGTGCTTCAGATCATACTGATATATGTAATGACGACATTCTTGTGGCTAACAGACTTATATATCTACATACATACTTGAAATAACCACCTCTAAACTTTTTCTTGCTATGGTATAAAAGAGCAAGCTATATATCTACATATCTGACGACGTATTAATCACATCGCCAGCTATTTGATTAAAATAAAATGTTCTAGAATGTACAAAAGATATTCAATACATTAAAATAGACCCTAACACGCTACAGATCGCTATCCTCACCAAACAGTGTTTCTTCCGCTGGGTTGTATTCCAGGCTCCTACGTCATATCACGTCTGGGAATCTTAGTGGCGAGCAATATGAGGTCGTTTGTTTCCGAAGATGCTGCTCGGAGTAAGTACGGAGCAGGTCCGTGGTAGTGATAAATTCTCACCATTCGTAACGAGGGCTAACTAGCGCGCTATCTCTTCATCAGATACTATGTAGTAGCTGGAAAAGTACACTAGCTTTTTATATTTGGATTAGGTTATTTTATATAACACTCGTGTTGTTACTACATGTCTTCTCTAACAACAACTAAAGACCACTTAAGGAAATGTATGTAAAGTTTTCTGGCTTCTGTTTTGTCCAGGCGCCTTCCTGGCGTTGACCTATCTTCGAAATGCCGTCGTTGGCAGTATATATTCTACCTTTAGGGTAATCAGGACGGTAAGATAGTGAAGAGCCCTGTTTTGCGTCAAACATGCAGCAAAATCCCACGCGCATCGGCAAGAGTGCATGCAGCTCATTAGGTGCCTTTTTTCCTAAAGACATCATGTTTACACACGCGTGCTTGGAGGCAGAATATTGCCCACTGCGGAGGTATTCACAAATACGGCATTTGCTGAAGATCACCAGTTTGTTACAAGAGTTTTAAAGTTTACATCACTCAGTTATATTTATTGATACTAAAAGGAATTTAAGAACCTGAAACATATTAATTTAGTACTATATTTGGTCTGATAGATCAGTTTTTTCTATATAGCTAGACAATCATTCTATGGATAGGGGAAGTCGCTTAAAAATTACAGTTATAAAACTTTATCCATATCTATATAATAGGATGTTGTTATGTGAGTCTGTACTGCTTCTGGTATGCAACTAAAATATGAGTCAAGACATATCAAGTGACCAACACTGTCTCAACTCTCTGCGTCAACGAGCCATCAGTAAAACAGCGTGAAAATAAATACGCTATAACAGAAAATAACTTTACATTTACAAGACAAGGCGTACAAAAACACGACATCCTTTCATGATCGGTAATCCAAAAATACACACATAGCACCTTCATGCAGGTGAAGTACAGAAACCACCATGGGGTGCCAGGCTAGTCCACGTGGGGTGCTGGACTAGTCCCTTTGGGGTGCCGACCTAGAATTGCCGCCCTCCATATCTTGCTGTGGGAGTCGTAAGAGGCGACAAGAGGAAAAATACCAGGAGGTGTTGGCAGTGCTTACCAGCATACCACTTTACTGAAAGTCTGAGAGACAAGTACAAAGGTTTTTTGATGCGCTCGCAGCAGAGCTTGCCTAGTTAGTTCGTCAATCCCGCCTGGTTGTTGACTTACCTATTACAGTAGTAATTGATCTGAAAACTCCCGGCATCTTGTAGATTGGTAAGGTTAAGTAGAAAATCTGTCGCCATGCAGTGAACGCCATGTGTTCCCAAAGCGATACATGAGAACCAGTTCACATTCTGGGTTACTTTTTAGGTACCCTTTTCGACCACATCATTGCTGTTTTTTTTTTTATGCTTGATAGGTTAGCCTTTGACCACTATCTTACCTGATGGTAAGTGATGATGTGGTCGACGATGTTGTTCAGGCTAACCTAGAAGTACTGACTCTCAAGGACAGCTGCCGGAACACACCGTTAGGTGCTTGGCGACAGATTTTCTACTTGAGGGTGGTAGCTAGCCAGGCGGGCATTCGCTAAATGCAATAACGACTGCTATCCTAAGACGACAACCGGGACCGACGGCTTAACGTGCCCTCCTAAGCACGGAAACGCTCAGTAGTAATGTCACTAGCGGTCACCCATCCAACTCATGACCGCGCGCGACGTTGCTTAACTTTGCTGATCGGTTGAGAACAGCTAAGTAAACTTCGCTACAACGCTTCTTACTTTCAGTTGAGATTCAGTTAGTCTCAGGATAGCCTATTAGCAATGAAATAAAAAGGTGAGATTTGGGTAAGTAAAATCCAGTCATTTAAATTAATTCTTAAATGAAGTCGATGTTGATATGATGTTTCCAGTAAGTGCATCACTGCATTCCGTTGGCAGATCGGATCGGACAGATGCGGTGTGAGTCGGTAGTAGTTGGTGCGATATCGAGCCGACATCGCGGACAAACGATCGGCGAGCACGCCACCACCGACCGGGGCTGTATACTCGTCGTATCTACAATGGCGTGACATGACTGAAACACTCGACCAGGTCACGACCCAGACGTGCCTTTTCCAAATCACCCAAAAATTATACATACCTATATAATGAATTTTCCTTTTGAATAAACTTGTTTAATTAATTTTTTATTGTATCTTTTGCAAGAATTCAAGAAATGCATTATCATAAGATGTTCGGATTGATTAAGTACTTACTTAAGTAGCGTACCTACGTAAATGTTTCATCATAAATTAAACTTTAAACATATACAGCCTTACTTATAAACGCTACTTAAATTTTAAACATTACTTAGCCGCTGATTAGCAAAATTTCTTACTCATAAACGCTACATAACTTTATCCAGTACCTAAGTACTGCTTAAATCAGCTGTCAATTTAAACACCGTCCCACCCTTGTTTAAATTTTAAGTAACAAGATGGCGCCCATATTTCTGATCAGCTGATTTAGTTACAGACCCACCAACTTATCTGTTCAGGTGGCAGAAAAAAGAACTACAACATTCCTTCAAATTGTGACAGTTCGTAGTTGATTTCCTTGACCAGTAGCGCCCTCGAAAACTGCACAGTTAAGTTGGTGGTACTATACAAAGAAAAGTATTATATTTACTTTTTAATTTCAAGATATTTAGCACTAGATACATGATATTTGGCCATTTAGGTCATTCATAATACTTTTTAGTACAACGTTGTCAGTTTAAAATACGTTCGACCTCATTATCCATTGCTTAGCTAAACAGGTGCTATGTAGCGTTTATAAGTAAGAAATAATTAAGCATTACTTAAACACTGTTTAGTTATCCATTACTTAGCAACTACATAGCGATGTTTTTATAAGTAAGGGGGATAGACATTAGAAACATCAAACAATGTCACAAAATAATGCTACCTTAAATATTTTATTTTGTCATATTTTTATTTTTTTATAATTAGATGTGCCCAATTAGCAACAAACTTGTGACAATAAACTGTTTAAAACTGCGATAGAAGCTGTTTGTTTAGTATTGCTGTCATAGCATAGCTGCTATTATTCATCGATTTCACAGTACAAAATATATATTTAAAAGATTAACTAATAGAAGTTAATCTGAATCGGAAGGATTTATTTACTGGCGCATAAATACAGACCTAAGTACAGGAGAGTTTTCTAAACGTATTGTATTATAGATGACGCAATTATAAAAAATATGAATATGTAGTAAAGAAGTAGTTGTATACTTGCTGGGTGTCATTATGACCACTTTATCACCTGTTGGTGTGAAATGACTTTATAAAGAAAACTGGCTCTCAAAGACAACTGCCGAAAGATCGACTTTGCAACACATTTTAAGCCAGAAGAGTATTCAGATTGGCGAGAATAACAATCACACTGTAGAACAGTTATCGATAAACAAACTGATGTTTTATATACAAAGTATCGCAAAAACGTTTTCTCGAAGCACCAGGCTCCCGGTACATCGTCGAGAGCTAGATTCGTGACCGCGCTGCAATTACACGTCACGGCGGAGCTCCGACTTCGCGACGGTAATTTATGAGAGCTCGCCGATCCCCTCTGCTCCCTACAAACATTACAGAATGGGGAATAGTTGCATCTGCCCTCTACTGTCACTGTAGGGGGTATATGAGCCAAGAGATGTGAGGATACTTAGCAAAATGCGATTTTTAACTAAAGAAGCAGAACTACCTGAGTTTTACACATATTACATAATATAAATGAACTAGTGAGAGATCACAGACGCTGCTGCAGCCCTGATGATGAGCATCTTATATGCTCGAAACCCTTGACATGTATTCGATCCCTAACTTGAGTGTTTTGCCAATTAATTAATGTAATAATAAAACTCATTATCATAACAAAACTTTTTCTGTGATAATGTGTTTTATTTTGTTATGCCAGTGTACTTTCTCAAGTAAAGTACATACATAACCCTAATTGTAGATGACTCATATAATGGTAAATCCTACATTTACCATTTCGTAGTCTTATTCTCTTTGGGAGGTTATGTACAGTGCTTAAGCACAGATTACTGAATTCCTACTTGAACCGTTTTGTGACTTGTGGTAACTAATATATATTTATAGTAGTTACCTACTTAATAAATCCATATAATATATTTCTATCATAGAATTATCGTTATGTATTACAAAATTACAAATATACGATAGGAAAAATTTAAGTCATGTGCGGGATTCGAACCCGCGTCCATCCGCCCCTTAGCCGGGGCATGCTCTAACCAATTGAGCTAACATGACATGACGTCATAACTCGAATTTTTCCTACCGTTCATTAACCATCGTATTGGGATGGAGCGCATAGCAGGCGTTATTGCAAACCTAATAATATAAAAAAAAATATCGTTATGTATGTTATTGGCGTCACGTTAGCTGTAATAGTGAGCGAGATGTACGCGCTGATGTCAAATGTTTAGTAGTAACAATGCTGAAATCTTTATTTTTACCTGATTTTAGTTAATGGTGTCTAAGAGACGGCAATAATTTTACATAGCCTCTTTGTTTTTGATTTTTTCTAAGGATTTTTTTGTACAAAATATCTCAAAGTAAACCTTGTTTATATTCTCATCGCATCCATATAAAAAGTATTATTTTCTCTAATTTTCGCGCATCATACGAGGAGTTGGACGTTTTCGCGACATTGCAACGCGCGCTTAAACCTTAGTCCAAGTAGTTTGTATGATTTTTAAGCCACCCGCAACGAGCTGCTCATTTTGTCATTGTTACCCCGTGAATGAAAATTTCTCGAATCATAACGCAGTTTATTTAAATGATGGTCACCCCATGCTCTGGAGCGGCAGAGGTCGGCAATCTATCTGTCATGGATATGGTTCATTGTGTGCATTTTTCCGTTTTGCCGCTGCCGATGTATCTGCTCATTGTCGAGGGCCCCGTGGTCGTGCTCCTTTTGTCGAGGTTGCGAACGTTATGTCCGAGATGAATGACCTGGCTGCAGAAAACCTACACTTGCTGGAATGTGGACTACAGAACGGTGCATAAAAATTGCTTCTAAGCTTGTGTTAAATAATTAAGTAAACGCACAATATTGTACTATAACGTGTGTATGAGACATAAGTACCGAATAATAGTCGCGACATATCATAGAAGAAATCCTATCTGAATGGTTCTGTCACGAAATGTCTTTTGGTAAACTTATATACATACACAATATACAATGTAACGGTGAGACTTACTGAAAATTTGTGTAACTTAACTAATCTAAGCAAAACTTTCAGAAAACTGTTGCAGAACTACCTTTGCGAATCATGTATATAAAGGATAAAAAACAAATAACAGGAGATAAAGCCAACCAAGTATATGAATAATTAATTTCAGCGAAGGCATCGACGGCTTATGGTGCTTGATAATAATAATAATTTTATTTCAGTCATTACTTTTTGCAGCCCTCTCACTTGCACTTTTAGACATAACTTTAAATAGCAACAATATGGTAATGATTTTTTAAATGTGGTCTGACATTATTTCGCTGCATGCGACTGTATATGTAAAAGGCCTCTTAAATGCGGCGCTTCATTCCTGAGGGCGAGCACTACCCGACCAGATGGATTTTCGATGCATGTCGCCTCTACACGATGCATCATCAAGACGTATAAA
This sequence comes from Plagodis pulveraria, assembly GCA_963890685.1. Taxonomy (NCBI): domain Eukaryota; kingdom Metazoa; phylum Arthropoda; class Insecta; order Lepidoptera; family Geometridae; genus Plagodis; species Plagodis pulveraria. The sequence goes on from OY982964.1 coordinate 475,401, forward strand.
ATTAACGTAATGAATAATTTTTAATAAAATGGCGTATTTAATTAATAAGAGCAAGAGAGACCATGGTGACCGAGTTCATCAAATGGATCGAATGATGTGCAATACTATTGATCAATTTTAATTATAAGCACTTTATTGTTTTATTTATATGCTAACGTGAAAAAAGTTATGAGTAGTTGTCATTAAATTGCGTAATAGAAAGTAAATTATTATCTTATACATCTTATCTTGATTGCGAGAATCGAACCGGACATGTTAAAATACGGACATGACACTATTGACCAACGAGGCAGTAATTTCGTTTAATATCTACATCCAATCTAGAACTTAAGAGACAAAAATTCCTCTCGTTCTTTAACCATCATATGGGTACGGACCGACACCTATAGTGCAACTTACATTGTACTACAAACAAGACTAATTTTTCATTAGCTTTAAACTTGTTAATGATGACGCAACCCCACAATTTTAATATTTTTGACGCGGGTTCGAATCACGCACTAGACTATAATTTTTCCCCTCGTAAATTTGTAATTTTGTAATACCTACATGTGCTATGTCTATAAATAGTGTACACATCTTGTCTAAACTAGGATCCGAATCCTATTTATCAGGCTCCCACCTCGTGCGACGCGACGGTGCGTTAACGAATTCTTGAAAAATTAACTTATTTCTTCTTTACTCTTTAAATATATGATGATGATGTTGATACCAACCACCACCGCTGATATAAAACACTCCGACGATCATTAAAACTAATTGTAGAATTAAGATTTGATTAGAAATTAATTAGTGTACATTAGCATGTTCACGAAAGTAGCACTTATATGGATGATACGACTTCCATTAACTGCGGGTAGTTTAATTTTACTGTCACACATTCAGTTACGTACTAATTTTTAACTGACTTCCAAAAAACGGAATCAGTTGCTCAACTCAAGTCGGTGCGTATTTTTGTTTATTTTTAAGCGTCTTCAAAAAAAGGAGGTGGTTTTAATTTCAACTGCATTTTTGTTAGTGCGTGTTACCTCATAACTCTTTATAGAGTGTACCGATTTTGATGATATTTTTTACATTCGAAAGCTGGGGCTTGTCATTTATTCCCCTTTAAATTTGAGTTAGATCTGACGAGTAGTATTCGAAATGTCCCTAATAATGCTGAGTGATATCGGTCGATTTTGTAAAAAAAATGTTTTAGTAAATTACTTATTTTATTGTTTATTTTTTATGTATGACCACGCCTACCTTTTTACAAGATCGTCCGAACGTGATGATTATTTACTTCGTAGAGTAAACATCGAATTTGGTTTCATTTTTTTAATTTTAATTAATATCAGTCAATATATTGTTAACTGAAAACTGTACCTAGGTATATGCCAGTAAGCCTGTACCCAGACGACATAGTAAATGCATATCTTGTCTATGGTGACCAACCAGTATCGGACGCGAGTAAATCGATATTGTGAGCAGTCAGTGTGTGTGTATCATTGAAAATAGTAAACAATTCAAAATAATAAAACAATTGAACGAACATCCTAAAACTGAAGTTTGAAATCACTTGTGGATATTAGATTGTGAAAACGTGACCTCAAGAGTGATTAAAATCACCCACAAGTGATTCCCCAGAATAGGTTATTTCATACTATCAGTATAGAAAGCCGGTTCCGTTTATTTTCAAAAATTTTAGCAATCATTATAAAATACTTTATTAGTCAGACGAGTGCGAAGGAATGGAGTTTTTCATTTATAACGGTTTTATTGTTAATCTGCCTGGGATGCCTGTAATGAACTTTCACCACAAAACAAGGAACACTTTTTAATGTTTTTAGGGAAGGGGAAGTCTGAATGAATACCTTCCCAGTACTAGTTAATTTGACTACGGGTATATTCCATTTGTCGCTAAGAACGTTATTTTCGATAATTTTGATCACATTCTGCGTCTATGGTTGTGATCACTGTGATCGTTTGTAACTGTCATCCCCTGTTCCATTTAGGATAAGAACGCTAAGAATACCACTAAAATTTGCCACTTCTGTCACTTTTGACATTAGATGTAGCGTTTATGGCGAAAATAACGCCAAGACCCATGTGGAACAACTTTTTGGGAGTGTGATCGTTTTTAGCGTTTTTAGCGAATCTAACTTCAAATGGTAAGCACCTTATATAGCAGCAACGTGTTCATCGATGAGGACAAGAAACTACCATGCAAATGGTTACCTGGTATCGAGTAAACAGCTAACAGTTATCGATGCATATTAATTTTTCGTTCACTAAGCAGAGGCTCCAAAAAAGCAATCTAAACACGTTATGCGTGGGCGCATTACGCGTTATAACAGTATTTACCCAATAAATAGTATTTAGATTTACCTTAGTTTGGTAATGTCGTGTATAGTAGCCACAGCCACGTTATAGTGGTGAACTGTATCGGCTTTGTTAACTTTGACTTAAAATATCATTTATAAATTCAAATTTAGGATCGTAACAGCACCATAGGAGTCAGTAACCTGTCGAACTAATTTACCATTAATATAATCCTACCTAGCTCTTGATAAGATGTTGTGCTGCTGAGAAAGTTTGTGTTATGGTACGTAGGGGAGGTGGGCCTAAAACGGGTACCCCGCCTAAAGCGGGTACGCTTTTAAATTTGCGCGCCGTAAGCAAAATTGCAAATGTGTGAGTGCAGTGTGGTGTCTCGAGCATCAACCAATCACATGCAGTGGGCTCGCAACAGTGACACAAGCGCTTTCAAGGTAAGATAAAAAAATGTTTTTTTGCTATTTACACTAAAAAATATTGGTTTGGAGTAGTTGTGTTTACTTAAAAATTGTGTATGATATATTCTCAAAAGTTTGACGTTATGATTTTACTAGTATTGTGCTAGTCTGTCTTCGAAAACTTGTGGCTACCTTTGTTTACATTTTAAGGTTATGAAGTGTTAAAACTAAAACGTGCTCTTGGGCAGAACGGGTAGTGGTAAATCGGGTACCTAAAGGTAAGTCGGTAAGTTGATTTATGATGAATGATGATCCAAGAAAGTACAATAAGTTTAGTAATGAAGACTGCAATGAAAATAAAGACTTATTAGTATTAATATAGAATTAGTTAATTAACACAATTTCGTTGTAATGTCCATTGATCTCGATAATTACCCTATACCCGTTTTGCCCAAACGCCGTACCCGTTTTAGGCACCCCATGGGGGTAAAACGGGTAGTTTAAAGGTCTTCTTTTGTTATTGTTTTTGTTCAAATTATGAAGAAAATGTTTATGTTTTGTTCTTATTTTAGATTCTTAATTAATTAAATATTTGAAAAATAAAAATAGTAGTTTAATTTTCTTTTCTAGAACTTTTTTATTGAACATATCCCTTAGCGTACCCGTTTTGGGCCCGCCTCCCCTATGTTTCGATTAAACATATTTTAAATATACGTCTCGTCACATTTAAATTCTTGAAAAGACCTTGAAATTAAAGAGCTATTACCACGTAAAAACGACGTATTCAAAAAAGGATCATATTCTATTATAATTGTATTTTATGACAAAATAGGGTAGAGTTGCCACATCTGACGGTATTTACTCCATTTCATTATTTCAGTGTTGTATTAAAGATGCAGTATTGTTGCATTTAAACTTGCGCGTAATGTCGTGTTGGAATTACGCGCAAAGTTAAAGTGCATGTTGATGTTGAACTCACAAACTAATATTGGTCAATAGATGGACGGTCCTGTATCGAGTTAGCAAAATAAAGATATCGAAAATGTCCACGCACTTCTCCCGCGAGCGTTGCCAGAGGCGACAAAAATCCTCAATTAAATAAGTCAATTTTTATTTCCGAATCAACTCATGCAGTAATTGGCTCGTGTTCAATTAACGTCTCGCTCACGACTTTACATGTTCCTTTAATTTTCACAGCTTTCTACTGCCGCCACAGACAACGCAACAGTTTCTAGGTCTACATCGATTTCTAAATGGCCTAAACTGGCTCGCTTTAGATAAACTGTTTAGATAAGTTGCCAATATCCCGGACTGGACAGAACACTTTAACTGGGGGAATTAATACTGGTATAGGGTTAATTAGAACTAGCTGCGTCGTGGTTGCGCCGGGTTAAGGTTAAGTATATTTATTTTTGCTATCAACGTACTCTCAAGTCGCCACAGGCATGGCCGAGCGTGCTTAATGTTCGGGAGCTTTTCGTTCCATATTTTGTTTTAAATGTCAACAAATAGATGAGATTTCATTTAAATATTCCGTGCCAGTGTGTTGAAAAACGTAGATAATGCTACGTTCAGACGCCCGCTGCGCAGCCTGGCAAACAGCACGGCAATGGGCTCAGAAAGCAACCCGCCACAAATCTGCGGGCAAAGCTAGTTATTCGATGCGGTAACACGCGTGCCATACAGCCTGGCAAGCAGCCTGGCCACTCTGGGCATATGCCCAGGACCCCGAAATCCAAGGGGCCTCTAGTTCCTGACAGATCGCCATCCAATACTGTACTAACTGTATTATGATAGAATACTCAGAAAAAATGGTGTAGGCGTGGCAGCTTATTCACTAAAAATTACAATTCGTTTAATACAAAACTTGATAGAGTAGACACTCCTAGCGAATGTAGTTAAAATACATTGGTAACAATAGGCGATGCGTCTCGATTTGAACGTGCTAATTTACCAACAGCACTCGTTCTCACATCGTACTATCAGAATTTACTCGAGTGAATAATAAGGTACTTAAATATCACGTACACTTAATCAACTAAATGTATACCTAGGTACTAAAAGAGCAAAAATCTGAATTATTTGTGGAAACCTAATTGATTCCTTTAGAGAATCATAAATTTTCTATATATGATTGCAGGGAACACAGCTACGTCACATATTCCCACATTCTCACTCAATAGTTAGTATATTAACCCGCAGGGTGCCGGGCTAGAATGCACCCCCATCTCTACCCGTGGGTGTCGTAAGAAACGACTAAGACACACCGCAAGGTGGGCAGCAGCGCTTTCTGAGGAAGCTTAAACTGAGATCCCCAAGACACCTGCCACGCGTGGGGATTATGACAAACCCCCCATTATGGGGGAGGCTGCGTTCAGCAGTGGACTAAACGGCTGATATCGTATCTTAATTACTATATTTGTTACTCTTTCACGCAGAAATGCCAGAAACGCCGTCGATAAAACTAAAAAAAAATAAAAAATAAAAGGAATATACCTATAGTTGAGGTCTTGAATTGACACATAGTATACTTTTTTATCTTCATCATCATCACTTTTCATCATTTTTGACGCAGGCGAAAACGCGAGGTGCAGCTAGTTATATTATAATTATCGCATCATATAGGCAGACTGTTTTGATTAAATATAGATAACATTTTCATAAATCTCGAATTTTTTACTTCTTTTGCATGTTAGTAATTTAAAACAGGCCTCTGTCATGACATATTCATATGGGACGCATTATGGTAAAGTACGCGCGTGTGAGATTTGTCAAGATAGAGAGCATTTATTTAAGCTATAATATAGGCTCATTAAATTATAAGATGTTTGTCAGGTGGTGATGCCATAATCTAGTCTTAGCTTAATGTAAAGGAAATAACTTCTACTAGTTCAGTACTTAACTATATAACTTACTAGGTTTTCTACGTAAAGGGAATCGTAAGGAAATCTCAAAGACAGCATTTATAGGAACACATACAACACTTTAATAAGAATAATACATCATTAGGCTCACATAGATTACTTCAAAGGTAATATTGTATAGTCACATTCCACAGCGATAATATAATAAACAGGGCAAACCATTTTGGAAGCCAACAAACACAGACCCACACACAACACGTGAATATCAGTTATGTTACATTAAATACAATAGTACAGTACTTAACTCAATAAGTCTCGATGCAGCAGTCACTTGTGAAGAATAAAGAGAGACTCAGTAAGTTGAGACCTTGGTTTAATAGACATGACTGGCGCCAAGTGTCTGTCGCATATACATTAAAGTTCCCGCCATATTTACCACAACCAATCAGAGACATGAAAGTTCCCTCCACAACGCATCAGCCAATCCGCAATAAGACAGGATGTTTCATCATTGGCTAGTTCAGAATGAACACAGATATAAGCATGATTTCAGTGTGGCGGTTATTAAAAATGTAAAATATCAACAAGTTTTAGGATATTCTAGGATTACATAATGAGTAACTTCTCGTTACTTATTTACTTAAGATAATCTAAGCTTAACAAATATATGATTCTAACACGGCCATACTGACAGTACTTCGTCCACGAAGTACAAATATAACACCAGGCAAACTTCGCTTTAAAATAATTATGTATAACTTAAAGTGATAATAGAATGTATGCAGGAAAGATTGTTACCGTGTATGGCAACCCACAATTATTTGCACAAAGCTTGCTTGATAAAGAATTTATGTACTAAGTAATAAACAGAACGCTTAAACAGTCTTTAGTTCGAAGTCACCACAGAGAAAAACAGCTATCGATTATCTGTAAAATCATTATCAAATGTTCATAGTACAGACCCACCAACTTATCTGCTCAGGTGGCAGAAAAAAGAACTACAACATTCCTTGAAATTGTGACAGTTTGTAGTTGATTTCCATGACCAGTAACGCCCTCGAAAACTGCACAGTTAAGTTGGTGGTACTATACAGATGGTGTATATATTTATTGGGCGTGGAGGGTAGATTATCTTTCTACGCGTAGACTGTTGTGACTTGCTATCTCTCGAAAAGAAAATAATATCATTGGAATGGAATCAAAATACATTCAATACATTTGTGAAAAAATGCAACATTCCCTTTTACTACGTTGTTATATTAAGTGTCACGAATAAATATTATGTGCAAGTATATAATTCGAAAAGTATTCCAGGTTTATGTACGAAGTAAATACTGATACTAAGAGTTTCGTAGATAGTTTCCAGTTTAAACTACATATTTGATAACATATTAAGCAATAGGGAGTTTAAAATTTGATTAGAACGACTGTGGTAAATTTCTGCAATGCAACTTTTAACTTGCTTAGTTATCAATTTGACGTTTTATCGTCCACGTATTTTTTAGATAATAACAAAATGTACCATTAAACATTGGACATATTACATTTGACAACAAACGTCTGGACCTTTTGACTTCAACGACGACATAAGTCTTAACCATAAGGACAAAATTGGGTTTTCCTTTTGTGATTTGGACGTTTTTACGTCAGGGCTTAAGTATTTTATCCAGAATAATAGGATCATCATTTGTACACGTAAAACAACTTTTCTGATAACAACAGGCAGTCTACCTACATGTACTTATGTAGCAGTAAAAATAACACTTTAAATTCTCATGAAAAACCCTAATCATTTTAATAATTACCAGTTACCTAGACACGATGATTACATTCACAAGCCGCCATGTGAGACAACCATCGCCAAGTAAAAGGTCGACCGGCTTTTATCAAACAGTTTGCCATTTGAATAGACGTGCAGGTCGCATTCACTTACTGCTTGTGAGATCAACAAGCACCAATCAAATAGGTATGCAGTGTAATCAATTTAAACAGTAGTTGCCCTTTGAATAGACATGCAGGTTGCATTCACACACTGCTCGTGAGATAAACCAGCACCAATCAAATGGGTTAGCAGTGTCTTTATATAATATTGAACTTAGAGCATAAATACATGTAGATAAGAGTTTTTGATATTATAATTTTATGTGATATATCTGATAATACAACATTAATAGTTTGTTTATTTCTACAACTTATAGGGTAGCATGTCATATTACTAGGTATTATTTACTAAAACCTTGTACATAATTATCGTATTTATTGTTTCAAAACAATAAGTACAATCTATCATCAAATAAATGTTGTTCATAAACCCACTCTCGTGGCCAACGTCAATGTCTCCTTGTGAATTACAATATTTCATGATAAACCATCTACACCAATCAATACACGCAGAGGTAAAACCCCTGTAAACTTCTGTATTATTGCTAGATTGTTTGCTGAACATTCCAGAATCCGTTCGGCCCATCTGACAATTTAGAGAACATTGTACCTAATATATTAATTAACACATAGACATACCGTTCCATCTAACCGTTACTTTAGTGTTCAAGTAGCAATCATATGTTTGCCAATTAGTAATTTCCGAAAAAGATATCGATTATGGTTTGAGTCAAAGTGTGTGCCACAGTCAGCAATAACTTCTGAAGAGGTCCCAGGTGCCAACATTTGTCATAGGTTCTCTTCGTATATACTTAGGATACGATTTAAACTATGTATAAGAATATAAAGTTTTAAATGGATTTAATAAACAAAACTTTGCGAAACCAGCTCAATCAAAATATTTCTACTCATCGCCAGTTACTTTAGAATGCTATATACAATATATGTAGTTGATTTGTGTGAAACAGTAAAGGAGTTTTGTTTGTAGGATAAAGTAATCATTGTTTATGACCCAAACTGCTTTTACAAAGATCAAGTATATGCATAAGTTTAATATATGCCATATACTTTGTCATGACTACTTTTATAGAATTACCTCAATAGTAATTAAATCAGCAGAAAGGAAATATGGGCGCCATCATGCTACTTAAATATTTAAACATGGGTTGGACGGTGTTTAAATTGACAGCTGATTTAAGCAGTGCTTAGGTACTGGATAAAGTTATGTAGCGTTTATAAGTAAGGAATTTTGCTAATCAGCGGCTAAGTAATGCTTAAAATTTAAGTAGCGTTTATAAGTAAGACTGTTAGTATTTAATGCACATAAGATATTCTCAGATGTTCAAAAGCATTTCAAATGTCACAATGTTTTAAGAATCGGTTTTATATAAGAAGAACATTTTAAGCACAAGCTAACAGCGAGATTAGTTCAGATGTGGGTGTAACATTGATATTTATTGTTCGATATGCCTTTCCACATTAAGGTTTTTAGGTTTAAAGAAATTTATTCTCAATTAAGAACAGTAGTCACTAAAATAATGAGAATATAGTTTGACTTTTAAGAAATCAAATTACGTTCTTTGTTATAATATGCAGTTATTAGTGTAAATAATATGAAAAAATACGTAATGACATAACAAGTTTCATAAATTTTCATTACATATGCTAGCAAACACTACTTCAATCAGCTTCAGTGAAAGCAACTTTATCTTGGGATATATGCAGCAAGAATCAACAGTTTCAGATTTAAACATTTACAGCATTGAGAAAATTTTCGACGAGGTTTCTCTTCACATCGCCACTACACAGTCACAGGATTAAAACCATTATAAAGCAGACCCTTATAGGGCCTTACCTGCTTTTGCCACTATTATAGTACTGGTCCAGATGAATTATTTCACCAATATACTGATGTCAGTGAATAAAATCTCGGTGCCACTGCCGCTAGTATTTGAAAACTCGCAACACGGTGTCATCATCATGTCACCAGGTTGCAGCGACGCCTTCGTAGACCGCGGCGTTCACTGCCGCTAGAAGCAGATTCTAAAACTGGGAACACGGTGTTGTCATCTTGTCGCCAAGTTGCAGCGACGGCTTTGCAACCCGCGGCGTCCAAGTCATTGAGAGTAGTGGCATCGATTCTGAAACTAATAAAAGTGATTAAAAAAATGAAGGTAGGCAATCTGAGTGATCCCACTTCTGATGTGAGATTTGTCAAGATAGAGAGCATTTATTTAAGCTATAATATAGGCTCATTAAATTATAAGATGTTTGTCAGGTGGTGATGCCATAATCTAGTCTTAGCTTAATGTAAAGGAAATAACTTCTACTAGTTCAGTACTTAACTATATAACTTACTAGGTTTTCTACGTAAAGGGAATCGTAAGGAAATCTCAAAGACAGCATTTATAGGAACACATACAACACTTTAATAAGAATAATACATCATTAGGCTCACATAGATTACTTCAAAGGTAATATTGTATAGTCACATTCCACAGCGATAATATAATAAACAGGGCAAACCATTTTGGAAGCCAACAAACACAGACCCACACACAACACGTGAATATCAGTTATGTTACATTAAATACAATAGTACAGTACTTAACTCAATAAGTCTCGATGCAGCAGTCACTTGTGAAGAATAAAGAGAGACTCAGTAAGTTGAGACCTTGGTTTAATAGACATGACTGGCGCCAAGTGTCTGTCGCATATACATTAAAGTTCCCGCCATATTTACCACAACCAATCAGAGACATGAAAGTTCCCTCCACAACGCATCAGCCAATCCGAAATAAGACAGGATGTTTCATCATTGGCTAGTTCAGAATGAACACAGATATAAGCATGATTTCAGTGTGGCGGTTATTAAAAATGTAAAATATCAACAAGTTTTAGGATATTCTAGGATTACATAATGAGTAACTTCTCGTTACTTATTTACTTAAGATAATCTAAGCTTAACAAATATATGATTCTAACACGCGCGTGTAAACGATGCATGGATAAAACGCGTGAGTATTGATCAATCACTCTTGGCTCCAAAACGCCTTCAATCCTACCTCAAACGCTGTCAAACCAACATAGTTCGTTGATATCTTAACTATAGTAAAGTCATCATAACGGAGGGAAAGATGAGAACAAAAATTATAAAACAATTTAATTTTACTATTTTCAATGCCTGTAGTATCCTGCCAATAATAGTTATATTGGTAAACTTCGCAGCTAGTGTAGAGCTCATCTGGAAGTAAAGTAAAAAATTACCCAGTTTTTTTTAAATGTTATTGTGACGGAACAAGCACGAGGCCCACCTGATGTTAAGCGGTAACCACTGCCCATAACAGATGCATTTGACGCAATATAAGTGGCGAACTGCACTGCGCCCGTCACCCTGAGACATAGTTGTTAAGTCTCATGTGCCTGTAATTTCACTGGCTCTCAAGGACTGCTGCCGGAACACACCGTTAGGTGCTTCATGACAGATTTTGTACTTGAGGGTGGTCGCTAGCCAGGCGGGCATTCGCAAAATGCCCTTCCACCATGCGGTGAAGCTAAAGCCCGCGGCGGGATTCGAACTATGGACCTGCTGCGTGGCAGTCCCTAGCCAATGCTACTGAGCCATCACTGCTTCAAAATAGTAGCTTTAGTAATGTTTAATTTAAATACATTTCTGTGGTGCAAAAAGCCCAACAGTAAGTATTTACATAGCTTTAGTTCGTATGTTTAACTAGTGCAATTAGCAGAGCCGTCGTAAGGAGCAGCCGTCTCGGCGATACGCGGCAGATGCGCATCCAGGGTCGGGGGCAAAGGGCACGAACTGCCGCTCCAGACCTCTCTTAATTAATGCTATGCTAATTACCGTGTGCAGACGAATGGAACTAGCTGCATGAGCTCAATAGTACGGGTTTAACGAACATAGTGTCCCAGAATCGATGGAGTGAGAAATAGTAAGGAAACTAGGGTCTGTTGAAAATTTTTGTGAAATGCTCGAAAGGTCAAAGACTAGCCAAAGTGCTGCGACTCACGCAGACGCTTTAGTGTGCAATAGTTTGCATCGAAATTGTTGTGAACTTACCCCCTTACTTATAAAAAATCCGCTATGTAGTTGCTAAGTAATGGATAACTAAACAGTGTTTAAGTAATGCTTAAATATTTCTTACTTATAAACGCTACATAGCACCTGTTTAGCTAAGCAATGGATAATGAGGTCGAACGTATTTTAAACTGACAACATTGAACTAAAAGGTATTATAAAAGACCCAAATTGCCAAAAAGTATGTATCTAGTGCTGAAAATCTTAAAATTAAAAAGTAAAAAAAATACTATTCTCTGTAGACCTACTGATTTTTGTACATAAGGTTAGGCGTACTGGAGACTTCTGAAGCGAGTTTTTTTTTGCATTATGGTAAATTGTAAGTGCCCCAGTATTCTGTGAATTCGATCCAGCAACCTATTCCATAGCATAATTGGTAATGCATTATGGAAGCCCGAATACCGTAATATCCCGCTGGAAGTTATCTTTTTCCATCCCAAACAATACCTATGCCCAATTATGTCTACGTTTTTTTCTATGAAGCCAAGATTCCAATCTTCATATATTTTTTTTAATCATTCTAGGTATAGCGATTCCTTAAATCACAGTAATATTATAAAGGCTGTAATATGTTCTTGTGTTTCGTCTAGTGTGTTAGAGAAATTATTTTGTATGACCCTGAAACTGTGCCCGGTGAATGGCAATAGGCTCGCCACCTATTACATGGGATTAAAACCCAATTGACCGAAACATGGGTGTTTACACACCTCTGCCTACCCCTTCGGGGAATACAGGCGTGATTATATGTATGTATCTAAAGTTTGTGTTTTTGTCTTCTACGTGTATTCACGTTTTAACGGCTTGAGGGTTTGGATGAAACAACAGAACAGTTAGTTTAGGTTCTCCATACTTTTCATCATCATTGTCTACACGGGTGAAACCGCGTGGCACGGCTAGATAATAAGAAAATTACAATGAGTTCGATCACCGGACCAGTTTATTACCATTTGGTGATAAACACGCGACCTATTAAATGAGATCCTTAATACAAATAAGAATATTTCGACTCCCAAAATTTTTTTTTTTGCTGTCCTGAATCGACATCTATGCAGAAATACGCAAATAAGTACTCAATTCTGCTTTTAAATTGAATCTCTAGTTCCTCATCAGTCTCAATCCTCATCCAATAGGAATATATGAGTGTGGCACAATCCTCATATTCTTAATTCAGGAACTGTACCTGCGGTATACTCTTCAATAAGATCACGAAAAGTAAGTACGCATAATATTTATTTCATCATCCAATGTATGTTTCTACTTGCTATATTTTTACGATTTATTAACAGAGTATGTCGTGTTTATAGTTTTGTATACCTCCTTGACAATAACCTCAATAGTAATTAAATCAGTTCCGGCAGAGGGAGCAAATGAAAAAAAAATACTAAATCAGCTGATCAGAAATATGGCGCCATCTTGCTACTTAAATATTTAAACAAGGGTCGGACGGTGTTTAAATTGACAGCTGATTTAAGCAGTACTTAGGTACTGGATAAAGTTATGCAGCGTTTATGAGTAAGGAATTTTGCTAATCAGCGGCTAAGTAATGCTTAAAATTTAAGTAGCGTTTATAAGTAAGGCTGTGTTTAAATTTTTTTGCAATTAGGTATTTTAAAAGTCACCAACTTTTATTTCGGTTTTGGCCACACTGAATTGTCAATATTCCCAACATGGAGGAGGAACATTTCAGTTGACAACTAGCTGTTTCCGCCAAGACGTACAAATTGTTTATGATGTGATACTTTTTTTTTATTGCTGATAGGTAAGTATTTGACCACATTCTCACTTTATGGTAAGTGATGACGTCGAAGGTGTTAACAGACTTAACCTAGAATTACTGACTCTCAAGGATAGCTGCTGGAACATCCCTTTAGGTGCTTGGCGACAGATTTTCTACTTGAGGGTGGTCGCTAGCCAGTCCGACATTCGCAAAATGCCCTTCAACCATGCAAATTATGAAATACTTATTATAAGTAATTTTGAAGCAACGCCAATGACAATGACTGTGGAAGCTGCCGCGTAGAATTTACATTATTCGAATTGACCTTTACCGGAACGTGGCAGGGCATTTTTCATCTGTCTAGCTATAGCTACCACCCTCAAGTAAAAAATATGTCACCAAGCTCTTAGCAATGTGTCCCGGAAGCTGTCCTTGAGAGCTAGACCCCATCCTATATGACAAGCCTAATTACCATGTTATTATAAACTATCAGGGACGCGGAAATGCCAAACTCTCGATGGAAAAACCACCGGACGTTAAAACAGGTTGTTGGAACTATTCAACTTCTGTACGAGTTAAGTCCGTCGTACTTAAGAGCCATTTCACAAAATCACGCTACTGAAGTTTAGGTAAATGCCAGCGCATCGCATACACAAGCGAAAGAAGTGACGACGGAATAGCGTGACTGTGAGTAACATATTTTGATACTAGCACTCATTAATAAAGAAATGTAAGTTGCGAATTTAAAAATTGTGTGATTGGCGTGAGTAAATAATCAATTTCTTGTCGATTACTTGCTAATGTTATAGAAAAGAAGTAGGCATATACATTAACCCCCTTACTTATAAAAAATCCGCTATGTAGTTGCTAAGTAATGGATAACTAAGCAGTGTTTAAGTAATGCTTAAATATTTCTTACTTATAAACGCTACATAGCACCCGTTTAGCTAAGCAATGGATAAGGAGGTCGAACGTATTTTAAACTGACAACATTCAACTAAAAGGTATTATGAAAGACCCAAATTGCCAAAAAGTATGTATCTAGTGCTGAAAATCTTAAAATTAAAAAGTAAAAAAAATACTATTCTTTGTAGACCTACTGATTTTTGTACATATGGTTAGGCGTACTGGAGACTTCTGAAGCGAGTTTTTTTTGCAATATGGTAAATTGTAAGTGCCCCAGTATTCTGTGAATTCGATCCAGCAACCTATTCCATAGCATAATTGGAAATGCATTATGGAAGCCCGAATACCGTTATATCCCGCTGGAAGTTATCTTTTTCCATCCCAAACAATACCTATGCCCAATTATGTCTACGTTTTTTTCTATGAAGCCAAGATTCCAGTCTTCATATATATTTTTTAATCATTCTATAGTGATTCCTTAAATCACAGTAATATTATAAAGGCCGTAATATGTTCTTGTGTTTCGTCTAGTGTGTTAGAGAAATTATTTTGTATGACCCTGAAACTGTGCCCGGTGAATGGCAATAGGCTCGCCACCTATTACATGGGACCAAAACCCAATTGACCGAAACATGGGTGTTTACACACCTCTGCCTACCCCTTCGGGGAATACAGGCGTGGTTATATGTATGTATCTAAAGTTTGTGTTTTTGTCTTCTACGTGTATTCACGTTTTAACGGCTTGAGGGTTTGGATGAAACAACAGAATAGTTAGTTTAGGTTCTCCATACTTTTCATCATCATTGTCTACGCGGGTGAAACCGCGTGGCGCGGCTAGATAATAAGAAAATTACAATGAGTTCGATCACCGGATCGGATCAGATGTTGGGGGCTTAATGAGAATGGGATTTTCAGTTAAAACAGTCCGGCGTCTAATTTGGACCAGTTTATTACCATTTGGTGATAAACTCGCGACCTATTAAATGAGATCCTTAATACAAATAAGAATATTTCGACTACCAAAATATTTTTTTTTGCTGTACTGAATCGACATCTATGCTGAAATTCGCAAATAAGTACTCAATTCTGCTTTTAAATTGAATCTCTAGTTCCTCATCAGTCTCAATCCTCATCCAATAGGAATATACGAGTGTGGCACAATCCTCATATTCTTAATTCAGGAACTGTACCTGCGATATACTCTTCAATAAGATCACGAAAAGTAAGTAGGTTACGCATAATATTTATTTCATCATCCAATGTATGTTTCTACTTGCTATATTTTTACAATTTATTAACAGAGTATGTCGTGTTTATAGTTTTGTATACCTCCTTGACAATAACCTCAATAGTAACTAAATCAGCTGATCAGAAATATGGGCGCCATCTTGCTACTTAAATATTTAAACAAGGGTCGGACGGTGTTTAAATTGACAGCTGATTTAAGCAGTACTTAGGAACTGGATAAAGTTATGCAGCGTTTATGAGTAAGGAATTTTGCTAATCAGCGGCTAAGTAATGCTTAAAATTTAAGTAGCGTTTATAAGTAAGGCTGTTAATAGTCAACCTACATCGTGAATCGTATATTTACATTTCATCCTTGATGAATAAAAAATAGATATGTTTGAATAATTTATTGTAACAATAAACTTAAATAATTAAATAATTATACGGCTTAAAATTATATAAATATTTGACGTAACGGCATTTATTAAAAGCTGCGGACTAAAAGCTCTTTCTTTTAAATTTTCCAAAAATTGCTATTTTCATCGTTCACACTCTACACAGTATCTATATCCAGTCGTTAATACTGGCTGCCATAATGACCATGCATAGGATTCAGGTTTATTTTTCTGTGCATCCGGAAAACAACTCAGTACCAACCACAAACGTCCCATGACGTTTTTGGTTTTCCATTACTTAAACATGTGACCCTCATATTCCCATACCACAATATATCACCTTTTACCTTTAAAAAAATAACATTTTCATCCATTTAGTTTGAGTAGACCAAACAGCGAAATGTAAATATATTTTATATTTACACATTTTGAGGTTTTTTTGTTTTTAAATCGAATATCTTTGATGCAATCTATAATCAACATATATACTTCTTGGTACCAATGCAATCCTCACTATATACTCTTATGCTCACTATTTCCTCTATGGAAAATAAATGATAATACACCTTTTTATAGAAAAAAATACTGGAAATGGGGTTTGAACACACGACAAATATGGTGGGAAATAGTAATTTAATTGCTATTTTTATTTTTTCGTAACTAGACTCACCTAGAACTTCGATTCTTCTTTTAATATAATAATTTACTATTGTTCTTTAGCCATGAATTGTTACAGATTTTTACGCCAAATATTTTAAATTAACAAGATTAAAACAACCCAATTGTTTTAAGAACTTTGGCGGGAAAACTGTATTGAAGAGCAATATTTTTTCTGAAAAACTATACCACCTACGGCTTTGGTCCTTCTTTGATATTATTATTTACATATAATTTATACACTTGTATTATTTCAGATTTTTTGGTTTAGAAGTTTAAAATTAGTTACGAGATTATTTAATACGCAAATTTGCATCGGTAAGTGTTTGCGTTGCAAAATGAATCGAGCGAAAAATTACTTATACATATGCAAAATTGCGTTTTTCTAGGTTTATAACTGTTGACGTAGTTACGAGATTAATATGAAATGACGTAATATTTTGGGGCCAAAACGTAATTTGTGCTGGTTTCAGATTTCATCAAAATATTCAAAATACTTCCGTTATCTCAGAAAAGTATGGATTCTTTCTTGTATGGGCAAGGATGCATCCTTTTGAAAACCATTTGGATTATGAGAGTCGTTTTTTTTTTTTATGTCATTGTGATGGAACAAGCGCGAGGCCCACCTGATGTTAAGCGGTATCCTGTGCCTATAACAGATGCATTTCATCACAATTCACGAACTGCACTGCGCGCATCACCTTGAGACATACCTGTTAAGTCTCATTTTTGCCTGTTATTTCACTGGCTCTCAAGGACTGCTGCCGGAACTCACCGTTAGGTGCTTGGCGACAGATTTTCTACTAGAAGGTGGTCGCTAGCCAGGCGGGCATTCGCAAAATGCCCTTCCACCATGCGGTGAAGCTCAAGCTCTGGGCGGGATTCGAACCATGGACCTGCTGCGCGGCAGTCTATAGCCAATGCCACTGAGCCATCACTGCTTCAAAACTTAAACTTACGCAGAAAACATTTACGCAGATTTTATGATAAATTTGTAAATACGACTATCGAGCGCTAACTGGTATCCCGGTTTGTACAAATGATGGAAAAGCCGGGAGGCCGTTTTGTGCAAATAAGGAAGGTAGTTTAATATCCGGCTGAAGTTATCGCTGTTTTCACTTATCGACATTAACTGAATCCAAAAATATTGGAAATCAATTATTCGCCTGTCATCTTATCCTTCTAAAACAAAAGTTATAGTGAGTTACTAATTTAAACTAGAATAATATAAAAACTAGCAGACCAAAAAGAAAAAGTCAACCCTCTGAGGTTGTTAGCATTTTTCCAATATTGCTGTATAAGGCTGCATAATTGTGACGTTTCCTTTTTTAACACAATGGATGAACATAGACTAAAGATGTAGTTACTTAACAAGACAACAATAATTATATTATGGACAACAAAAAAAAAGTATAGTTTGTTACTTAAAAAAATAAAGACATGATCAAAACTCTGTGGTCGCACTATAAACTTGCGTCTAAGCGTTCCGCGTACGAAACGTCAGAGCAAGGCAAAACGAACGCAGGTCCTACCTCGATGAGCGCTCGCGCGGTACTGATCGCCTCGCGCTTGTACATTTCAATTTATGAGCATTTCGAGTTATGTTAAATAATTTTTCTTGTCTAACAAAACAGAGTTAATAGCACAATTTATTAAAGATCAGATTAATTAAAGAATGAACTTTCTTTTTATATAATATCTGTTTAGAATTACACTTTATTAAACGCAATATATCGTGGTAAACTGCTGATATAATTCGTGGAAATTAGCGCAAGATCTTTATTTCTTTTTCTACAATGACGATTAATTATCGATATTCTAGTACACTATGTGTCAACAGGATTATATGCCTGATGCACAGTTTTTTTTTTAGTTAATTTGATGAATCTTTATACAAGAGATAGAACTCTGAAGTTGGCTATGTGTACTTTAATTCGTAAAACAAGGCGCGGGAGATTGGTCACTACAAAATAATTAATGTTATGTTTGTAAATCTGGTACATTAACTGAAAAGAGAACAGATTAATCTATTTTTATCAATTATTAAACAACTTGTAGATATTTGCTATGATAGTAAATTAAGCGCTTAAAATCTTCGTATACCGCATTAAAATGTAAAATGCCTCTTAAGGTATTTCATTAAAGAGCATAAAATGGAACGATTTTAAATCTTGTAGCTAGATCCGCGCCTGGGGCCGATCGGTGTCTTGCAGCAACGCGACGTGGCGCGGCGGCTAGCGGGGCGGCGGCGGCGGCGGCGGCGGCGGCGGCGGCGGCGTGCCAGCGGTTAGCCGATAGTCACGATCCTCGTTAGGCGCCGCATTTGACTTTTTGATGGCGCGACCAAGTGTGAAATAATGAGACGCCGTGACAATGGTAACAGATGTAGCCGATTTGTCGATCCGTTAGAATGACACGCGATCCAGGAACCGCCAGACGTCGACTGAGGAGTGCGCGGACAAGCCCGCGCTAGCATAATGCCGCATACTACCTAAACCGACTCGTTAGGGAAACAAACGACGCAGGTGATGTAGTCAAATGGCTACACCAAATGACTACACGGACGATGGACGCAGACCTTCAGAGATTGATTGCCCTCGTCGATCGAACGCCGTGTGAATGCCTCGACACTTGAAAGCGCTTTTCGAAATTTATCTACCGATACAAACGCTGTTCCGATTTATTCTAATAGACTGTCCGTAGGCAATTTCTCCAGCCATTTATTTTTATAACTCACAAACTCGATAAAAAATCGAAATTAAATACACTAATCCCCTTATTTATCGTCGAACAGTAGCTATCATTCAAATTTCGATTCGACGCGATCATTCATCGATTATTGTAACGGTAGCGATGAAATCGTTTACTCTAATCGCCGAGCTCCATATGAAATTGTTCATTTGTAATGAATGAAGCAGTGGGTAATCGATCCGATTTCACGCGCGGTTGCGCGGACAATAATCGCGCTAATGAATAAAAAGATAAATTCGCAAGGACCGACATGTGATCGAGATGTGGACTTTATTTTAATAGGGGCACCGCATGTTGCCTCTCGAATAAATTAGAAGTTTATTCGAGAACAGTTTAATCCCATTTTTGTCACGAACTCAGACAATGGAACACTTGTGCAGCTGACGATATAAAAAAGCTCTTTGTGCGGAACCCTCGCGGTTTCGATGGAGCCGATAACTTTTGTATTGAATAATGTTGTCGGCAACAAGTGGCCAATCTGCAGGCGGCGCACGTCGCCAAATGTTTTTATCGTTGTCTTACGACAACGATAAAAACAAAGTCTGCCGAAATTGGGGTTAGTTTATTTACATAAACTAACCCCAATTTCGGCAGACTTTAGCTGCAATTGTTTTCGAGATTCTCATCCCGTATCATGTGTTGTAAGAAACAGACTTTGAAAGAGGTGATTCGAGTACCTACATAATGAAGGGTCTTACAATTAAAGGGTTCGTTTTTTGAATGTGCATTAAAGAAGGAGTACACATACAAGATAACCACTATTATTTTTTCATTTGATTGTCAATATCACCTGAGTATGCCGTCGCCCAAATGTCCGCGGCTTTGCATCGAAACATAGTATCTGGAAGGTCCAATTTTCAATGACTTTCGTATCTGGCTAAATTTGCTCGATGGCGTTCATTATTTTTATTTTTAAGAGTATCCAAATTCTTCGACTAATTCACTTATACCAGTTTCTATATCTGTATATATTAATAAGGTGGTCCCAAGAGAAGAAATGTCATAATAATATATATTTTTGCAAAAATATTTTAGGAAACAATAATTTTATAAACATTTCAAAAAAATTTTTAACTAAAGCTATAACAATATAACTAGTGGAGATTCGATCTAATTTATCTCGATGGTGCGCTCGAAGTGTCAAGACCTTCCTGATGATGCTTCGTGTAGAAATTGAAAATTCTTCTGGTTGGGCTACGTGGAGTTTATTACGGCACGTTGGTTTAGCAAGAAAATTAAGCAGAATCACCACTAGATATATTATCAATATTTTACATTAATAAAATATTTGTACGATGTAAGCATTGTACATTGGTTGCTTGCAGCGGTTTACGCATTCATGCCACATTTAGTGAACCGCGGCGCCAGTGCACAATCGGACACCGTACCATCCGCGTGTATTCACCAACCATACCTATATAATTATATATATCATATATTATTCCAGTGTTTTTTATTGCTGATATGCTAGCCCTATCTCAACTGCTGCTGCTGAGTTACATCACTTAACGATGTTAAAGCGCCTAAGATCTGTCTAGCAAATCAGCATGTTCTTGTAAAAATACTGAATCAAAAACTACGGTTTCTATTAACATGAAAAAATATCAGGCATATGAAAATGCACCCTTATTATTGAATTTGATTATATAGGTGGAAGATAGGTGAAATGTAATTAATTTATGAAACACTATCATAGAAAACTGTTTTTTTATTTTCTTTAAGATGTAATATCGCGATAAAAACAAATACGTTCACAGACTGACAGTGAGCGTTTATGTCGTTCAAAATATGTTATTCAAGAAGTTTTGATGTAATAATTATTTATTTAGTGTAACGACATTTTAATAGCAAAATTTTGAGACACAATTTGAAGTACTTTAGTCCCAAATAATAATAAACAACCAAACATTGTTATTTTACATATTAAAACATATTTGAAGTAGGTGCTCAATAGCTGATGTCAATGGTAGATACGTACGTTCCCTGTTTACGGCCATTGTTAAACCATAGCGTGTTCTTCGCCAAGAACCGAACATAACGCGACAAGCTAATGAAGCAGTACCGTTCACACAACACAGCACGCGGGCGGGGTCGCGGGTCACCACTACGTATCAGTGAACAATATCTCTTTCAGGGCAGAGTATGTAGTACTAAGTACTCGTTGTTATCTTAACGACCGCCCGCCTTAAAGGGGCCGTAGAGTCTTAACCGTTCCGGATCCCTAATATGGCACTTAACTAATACGAAAGTCAAAAATGTATAGAATCTGTTCAAAAAGATAGTGAACTTGGCCAAGAGGAGGACTTACCTACATTACGAATTTTTAGATGGGAATTGGTAATCCACCTCTGGCATATGGAAAATTAGTAACTCATCTGTCATAACATCGTGTTGTTTTGTTGAGTGAATTTGCGTGTTATTTATTACTTAAGATATTTGTTTGAAAA
Source organism: Plagodis pulveraria (assembly GCA_963890685.1). Classification (NCBI taxonomy): domain Eukaryota; kingdom Metazoa; phylum Arthropoda; class Insecta; order Lepidoptera; family Geometridae; genus Plagodis; species Plagodis pulveraria. The sequence goes on from OY982964.1 coordinate 497,056, forward strand.
AAAATGCCGAATCCTCTTAACTCTTTACACAGTTCTACTACAAGATAAATTATATTTTATATCGTTTAGTTAACGTGAGAAAGCAGCGAAATAAACCATTATCGACTTGCAAAATATGACAGAGCGTATGGCTTAGAATTGGCATTTAACAGAGTAATAATTATGATTTATTTTAATGTAATACAGTTTGGTTTATTATCTTAAATTAGCTAAGTTTAGTTTTTTTTATTTACTATCCAACTTACAGCTATCATTACAGGTACTCAACCCAATAAGACAGTGTAGCGATTTATACATTACCAACATAACATAAAATTATCAAAGCTACGTTTGTGAATTCACTCAGGTCACAGCTAAATAAGTCTATTTCATCCGCAATGTCAATGAGAGTGCGAAATGCTCGCGTAAGAGGCGCCACTCGTAGGAGGTTGGTCCGCGCGTGAGGCAATGCCAACAACCTTGACAGCCGTCTTCGGCATACGAATCCATCCGGAACGCACAAGTATATCTGCTGTAAAACATCAGCATTGTGTACCTTACCTCGCATCACTGTAACGAGAGTAAACTCTCTCCTGACCCTTAGTTCATTATATCCTACCATGCCTAGAATAAATAAAGTTAAATATAAATACCTACCGTATACATTTATTTTGTTTTTTTTCTACCATTAGAACGTACTTTGTCTCGTAATTCCTACGTACAATATTAGGTAACTGAGAATTTGTTTTTGGAATCGTTTCCCTTTTCTACGCTAGGGTATAAAAAGCACTTTTCGCCGCAGATTTCGAATGATAAGCAAAGCCTAGTCGAGCTTGAGGTAAAAAAGTTATTTTTAGCTGGGTACTTACATTCTCGTGTATTGGTGTCTCACTTAAAAATAATAGACCAGAAGCAGTCTTCCCAGTCAACTGAAATATTTAAATTGTAAGTTTGTAGGTGTATATTTTTCTCAATAAAAGTAATGGTGGTAGGGCATTTTGCGAATGCCCGCCTGGCTAGCTACCACCCTAAAGTAGAAAATCTGTCACCTAACGGTATATTCCGGCGGAGCCAGTAACTCTACGTTAGGCAATACAAACCGCGGGTAAGAAACCCTACAAATAACAGTTTATATGACATGTCAATCGAATTAACCATCATACGGGCTTCCCGAGGGATTATGCAAATTGGTTGCCAGCTTTCTGTCCAGCAGATGCATAAGAGCTGTCGTTGACGGTAGCTGCTCTGATAGCATGGACATAAATGCTGGCGTCCCGCAAGGCTCTGTGCTGTCCCCGACACTGTTACTACTGCATATCAATGATATGCTGTCTATTGACGGCATTCATTGCTATGCGGACGACAGTACAGGGGACAACCATTACACGGGCCGTGCAAATATCCCTCGTTCCGAGGTGGAGGAAAGCCGCGGACGGCTGGTGTCTGAAATCGAGAGAACACTAACCTGTGTCTCCGATTGGGGTCGACTAAACCTAGTCCATTTCAACCCCACTAAGACTCAAGCCTGCGCGTTCACCGCTAAGAAAACCCAAAACTAGTCTGTGGCTCCAAAATTCCAGAAACACTCTCTTAAACTTCAGTCAAAGCATCGGGATCCTTGGCGTCGACATTTCCAGCGACGTTTTGTTCCGAAGTCACTTGGAGGACATGGTGAAGCTAGCTTCCAAAAAGCTTGGAGTGCTCAACAGAGCGAGGCAGTACTTCACATCGGGGCAAAGGCTGCAACTTTATAATTCGCAGGTCCGGCCTCATGTGGAGTACTGCTGTCATCTGTGGGCGGGAGCACCTGGATACTTGGGCCTTTAGACTCGGTTCAGCGACGTGCCATCAGAATTGTTGACGATCCCGAGCTCACAAGCGGTTTAGAACCCCTTAGTCTGAGGAGAGACTTTGCCTCTTTATGTGTGTTCTACCGTTTGTACAACGGAGAGTGTTCTAAGGAATTGTTTGACTTGATGCCCACGGCTACCTTCCACCATCATACTCTCGCTATTGACGTGGAATCCCACCCCAAAAAATATGTCACAGAAGCCGGCCCAAGCCTTCCACAGTTGAGCGACAACCTGCCATCTTACCTTACATCAAGGGTGTCACAGACAAAATTGGTAATATCTTAAGACGAGTTTCAATAAAAACTTACTTCAAGCCGCACAAGAAGATTAACCAATTTTTAAGACCAGTGCAATATTCCCCTACAAGATGCAGGTGTTTACAAACTAGATTGTGAATGTGGGCTGTCATACATTGGGCAAACAAAGAGGAGCATTGGTATCCGGGGAAAAGAACACATTGCTGACATGAAGAACAGACGCTCGACCAAGTCTGCAGTTTGTGAACATGCCCAGGACAAACCCAACCACTACATTCGGTTCGACAATCCAAAAATCCTCGCCAGAGAGACCCGGTTTATGCCAAGAATGTTACGCGAGGCTATTGAAATCAAAAAGTACTCAAATTTCTATAGAGATGATGGTTGGCAAGTATCACCTGCTTGGGATCCTGTTATCAAATTAATTTAATCCCAAGGACGACAAAAAACTGCAAGACCTCTGGACACTGTGGGCGAATACTGCGTGAATAATAATATTAATATAAAAAAAATCGGGCAGTAGGACAAATAATTTCTTAATAACTCATGTGACAAATAAAACCAATTAGTCACCCCATGACCACGATCACTACAAAGTGTGAAACGCCGGGACAAAAATAATGATAAATATACGCGATTTAAACCGTTTAAAGTTGTTTAATTACTATGTGTAATAATCGCGAAACCCTAAGACAACATTAAGGTCATTTATGCCTTTGCGATAGAACTCTGGTGATCTAGATTCGACAAACGGTATGATAGCATTTTGTACTGCCTGTCCAGGGAAGAAAACCTTTTATCAGGTAGAATATTGTCCAAATCACAAGAAAAATGGTGGTCCGTTGGAGCAAGGTCTGGCGAATACTGAGGGTGACGAATGGTTTCTAATTGCAGTTCCTGTAGAGTTAAAACGGTTTCTCGTGCTATATGAGGTCACCCGTTATCATGGAGCAGTATTGGTGAAAATCGTCGGGGCTGTTTGCCCATTTTCACTGCTAGTTTTGCTATCACTGTTCAGAGTTTGGCACAGTAGACATCTGCCGTTTTTGGTTGACCAGATCGGAGAAAGCTATAGTGAATAACATCATGCTGAGACCACAGACCGTGACCATTACCTACCTTTTATTGATAAGCTTTGATTTATGACACTGTTGCGGCGTTTGACCTGGGGTCAGCCATTGCATTTTTCGCTTACGGTTATCGAAAAGTAAAGAATCCACTTTTCATCACAAGTCATCCAATAATTCCTTCATTGCTGTATCGATTCAACTAGGCAAATCAAGTTTCAACAAAAGTTTCTTTCTGCAGATCAGTCAAATCATGAGGCACCCATTTCTCATATTTTTTTATTTTATTGTTTTGACGCAAATGAGTCAATAATGTATGTAAGGTAACGTAAACCATATATAAACTACGTTTTGAATTTGTTAGATAAATTAAACTTCATGTCAATATTATCTATTTTCATCGATTTAATAGACATGTAGGATTACATATACATATTATTCTCATCATAAAACTATATTATATGCATTAATTTTACCGCAATTTCAGCTAAGTGTCCTAATAGAGGTGAATCAGTGAATAACAACATATATTATGTAATACATCTTTTGTGCGCACGCGCATGCCTCCGATTCTATGGACACTGTACATTGATTTACACGATCTAACTTGACATTGTAAAAAAAAGTTACCCTAATTAATTTATTTTTACTGGGTAAGTGATTGGTTGAGATAAAAAAATGTTTTCGACAATTGATTTAAATTATTTTAAAATGTTTTTTTTTATCATTTTACGTTCAATAACAAGAAGTTTAGTTTAAGTACACACATGAAGTGTCCAAAGAATAGGAGGCGTGCGCCTTCCAACATATTCTGTAACAATTATCTGTGTTAGCTACATACAATTAATCAACACAAACTAATAATTATACATACAGGTGTATATAGCGCGGGGTACATTATGTCTTGAATTTGAAACGCAATAATAGTCAATTTACTAGCGAAGTTACCAAGGTCCAAATCTAATAAGTAAAATATTAAATGAGGACGTTCAGTAAGCAATAACGACAAGCTTACGATAAACTAATTTTCTTAATGACGTACCAACGCGGCATTTCACCTGGCAGCGAGGTCAACGACCTCGATACATAGAGAGTTATAATCCTCATGAACCTTTCGTAAAAGGAATGCAACAATAGATGACAACATTTATTGTTTTTTTTACAATTTATGATTGAAGATAGTAATGTACCCCGCACTAGATATATACAATCATACGAAAACATCAACATTCGAGTCTGTACTACGTTCCTATTCAGTGGCAAGACGATATATTTCAACTAATACAACGAAACCGGCTTAAAGCCACTTTGTACGTAATCCATTCTTTGGCTATAATAACACCTCTGTGAAGCGTAAAATATATTTTATTTTCATTTTATATAAAGCGTCTCAAAATTAGTAAAAAATAAATTATGCATTATTTTTCGTTTGTAATCTTCGTAAAATCAAGTAAGTATATGAGATGCATAGTATCACTGTCTAGTTTGTAGATACGTGAAACTGTAATCAATTCCACACAATATCTTACATATAAAATAATGAGATTGATTCTTATCCTATCAGTTATTATATCAAATGTAACCAGTTGTTTACGAAGATTACATACAAAAAGATCACAAAAAGAACCAATGTTCTATGTTTGACACAGGACGACATGGTATTAATTAATTATAAATTTAAATTGATTTTTGTTATAAATATAAAATATATTGTTAAAAAAATCCATTGAGAATAGAGCGTGATATGTCAAGTTACAGCTAGCGTTAAGGCACGTTCACTTCGGCCGTAACACGAGCGCGAACAAGCCTTAATGTTACAATGGCATCGAATAGCGTTACAGTACGTTCGTTACACGTTACAATGGACAAACGAGCGATATTTGCAGCGACTGATCGAGCATAACATAACTTTGGTTAATATTACAATTTATTATGTAAATTTTCAAGCGTATTGTCGATCTTTTACGTTAATTACCTTCGGCCCCGTACAACCCAGTTTAAAAAAGAATGGTATCGAAAATGGCGCCGCCTTAATCTCTCACTCGCGCACTATAGACAGCAATATTGTGCGAGTGAGAGGTTTAGAGATGCCATTTTCGATTAAATTCTGTATTAAAACGGGTTATACCGTTTTTATCTCAATGGAAAACGCCTATTTTTAAAATAAATTATAGAGCAAACTGAGAAAACACGCTGCATGTAATTTCGTGTAGAGAAACAAATAAACATGATTTTTACTCACACATTCTACATGTTTACCAAGTATATTATTATTCAGTATACGCAATGATAATATTTTATTTTTACACGTCTTTAGTTTCTACTAATTTTCTATTTTGAGTAATAGCACTATTAGTCGTTTGCATATTATACATACTTCGGCGAACTAGATTTTTTTAGCATATTTAGAAATAATACTTTGAAACCGATCGACCGAGGAGCCTCTACAATTAGCGAATAAAATCGACAAATTGATCGCTTGTGGTGAGATTTAATGTATTGACTAGATTCGCTTAACTTAAGTTATTTCACTGGTTTACAATTTTATTTATAAAGCCCAAATGCTAGACTTCAACATAGTTTTTAACCAAAGTACTTTGATATAGAAAGGAAATAGGTATATTTGTTACGATTCGCGACATCGCGTGTACTTCAAGGTAGTCGTAAGTAATTTAATTGGTCATATACATACAACTTTGCGTTAGTGTGTTTGTCTGTAAGAAATACTCGCATAAACTAGCGCCACGTGCTGTGTATACACATCACCAACGCGCAAGGAGTTTACGCGCTTTCGAAAATTGACAGTATTATACTGAACGCAGAAATGGACGCTTGCGTTCCTCAGTTATCTGATTTGGCAATGCTTTATGGGATTTCTAACTGATCGATATATATTAACAGAAATTTTTCAGAGTTACTCGATCACTCTTAAACGCTCTAAATGTGTAAAGCAATTTATCTTAGGATCGGCATAATATTCGCACAAAGACCGGTCAACACCGACAAACATTACAAATCTTAGTGACGGCTAGACTAAGTGCTGTGATATATTTCAATTTTTAATATTTAGTTTATGTAAAATAAAGTGAAGAAGCTTTAAACTTTGCTGAAGTGAATTTGATGCAAATACTAGTTAAAAGCAGTTTTGGTCGGTCATTGTCGAATACCACGTTTAATTCGATAACTTTGGCACAGCCGGTGACAGAGTCTAAGCGTGTCATTTAGGGCGATTACATACTAGTAGCTAGCCACGCTGCGGTGGCACTAATCTGTAGGCGCCCTTATTCTATTTGTATATTTGAAAAAGGAAGATTCAGCGGAAGGTCATTTTGATCTAAAACACGTCGAATGAAAAGCAAAAGTTTGTTAAACTAATGTTTCTGTCACCAAGTATTTAAGGTACGCAACCACTATGTAGATCATTTGATGGCAGTGAATGGTTCTAAAGCTTAACGCACACTAGACCGCTACGACCGACACTGCTGCAGGCAGCGCCGCGCGCCGTAGCGGTCTGACGTCCGAACACTTTTTTTTATATAATCGAAAAAGGCTCTACGCGTTCGAGTAACATGCATTTTTTTGACTTAAAGTAACATTATATAAATCTATTTAACATTATACAGTACGTGCGAGTCTATATATAAATAGCTTTATTTAGTGCTGTCTGTTTGTACATATACATAGCAACTGCAATACGCTCAGTAACTACTAAATTGTACTACGATTTAATTAACAGCTATTACATAACATTATTTATAATAAACGATAACGAAATTATCATAATGTAAATTTTCAAAAATTAAAAAATAAACTTTTTCAAAAATGTTACGTTTCTTTTCTCTGTTTATATTTTTATAAAGAGAGGTCGGCAATCAGAACACGTCGTTATTAAATGAATTTAAAATCGCGCTCGCAACGGAATCGAATCACAGCTAACGTTCATTATATCGACTTCAAACGGCGCGACAAGTCGCACGTCTGCAACTGTTATATCAATAAATACACTTTTCTGATAAAACAAAATAGGTTGACACAAAAAGAAAGGAGATATAAATATATTTTTTATCCTTTTTCCCAGTCGAGACGGCATAATAATTACAGGCTACGGAGACAAAGGTTCGCGGCGTCACAACACGACAAACGGCAGTCGGCCGTATGTGGCGCGCCTAACGCCTTCTATTGTAATAAACACCCTGGGAGGTAAAGCTAAACTTGTGTTTTTATTTACCTCCCAAAGGTACAACAACGGTAACTCTAATGTGATCTTTATTTTATACTATATATTAAAACAAGCGAATTTTATCTAGTGCAACCATCGCGCATAACGACCAACCGCACGCACACTAATATACAACCATACACTCACACAACGAACAATAAAAACACATTGTAAACGACACACATCTATGATTTTTATAAATAATAATGTTATATTTCAGTATGGGGCGGAGACGCCGTCGCACTAAGGCCGCCATTCACGGTGCGACTGACGCGTCTACGCGACTTGCGACCAGTCGCCGCGTGAATGGCAACCTTTATTTTTAGTATTAAGAACGCGAGGCGACACATTTTTTTAACCTTAACGACTATTATATTATTTTCTCTATGCTCTAAGTTGTTTATGTTTCATTAGTCACATCAAAAATTATTTTTTGCACATACATTTAACTTACCGCTAAGCAACAGAGAAAGGACCAGGTATATAAACATAATATTAAATACACAATTACCTAACGGGTCCACGCGCACATTTCAAAGCCGACAAATCTTATCGCGTTACAATACTTTCCAAATATTGTATTTGTCTAGTGTGTAACGTGTTGATTCTAATCGAAACTCACTAATCACTTATCCCCTTTATAACAATGTTTCCATTCAGTAATCAAAGTTCATTTAATACTGCGCCAAGCAGCTCCTCGCGCGCAGTACTAAGCGACGTTTGCTATACTCATGGACAGTACACTAGGAACGAAGTTAAACATTAATTATTTTACAGCTTTGCAACATCTTTCGCTGTGATTATAGATCATTTGGAGAACTGATAAAAAATATTATATTAATATATAATGTAAATATCAATAATAACAACAAATAACACTCGTAAACGTTAATGTCACGTCGTATTAAAAATAAATATAACATCGGCAAAATATAATTTAAATATTATAAATAAATAACACTGCAAATACAGGAACACGAACATAGATTTGTTATATTTATCGTTTAATAATAATAATAATAATAGTATTTTTTATATTTATTAAGTATATTTATATAGTAACAACTACATAAAGCATTACATTTGTGCATACTTAGATCTCTGCGCCGTTTCTTACCCCCCACCCTCATTTTAATTAATTTTAAACATCCCCCATTACCGAGATTTTCGCACAAAAACACCCCCCACTAAAATAATACTATTTTATTTTAACTACTGAATAAACTTAACACCTTTGGTATCAAACTAAAAACTAAAGAAATAATACTTATAAAATCAGAATACTGCCACAGATAGAGTAAATGTGATTTAACGTAAACATAACTAAATAATATGTGATTGATGTAAAATAAATGTACTTAGAGTACGAAATCATAATAGTAATTATGTGTAAAATTAAATTAATAATCTCAAAATAGGAGGGCACGTAAATTAACATAGTTACACTACGCATGTCACAAGTTATTGTTAATTGTAGAAAACGATATATTTATTTATTTTCTATTATACTATTAATAATAAACCGATATATTCATTGACACTTTTTTGTGGATAAAACGTGATTTTAATTTCCACAATTATGCAATTTAATTCTACGCAAATTAACTCTTACATTAAAGCAGGAAATATATTTTTTACATGCGTAGTGTAAAAATCATTAAAGCAATAAATTCATCAAATGAATGCCGCAGATTAAAACGTTCAATCTAAGAAAGTGAATAAGAAATAATAAATTCTCAACATACAACCGACCTCTACGAACGAACATGCGCCATATTAAAACCAATTCGGGTTATTACAAATACGTCATTTACCACTTCAATTAAAAATCTTCATACGTGAATAGGCTATAAGGTGAAGTGCAGAAAACACTCGCAGTCTGAAATAACGAGATAGTACGTTGGTAAACTATTTTGATTTGACTATATATTATTTGAAAACTCACAACGAATTCCCTCATTTACATACATAATAGGGTGTTGCCAACACCTAGCAATTTTTGTTCAAGTGACTGTGAACTTTTTAAATGAGTCAATAACAATTTGAAACAATAAGGTAAGAGTAGACGACGATAACTGGTATCGCCTACATAACCATCGACGACCAATCGACAGTAGCGAATAAATTGTATATTTCCTTTTTCCCACAACCAACACTTTAACAATGCATTAATGAGTGCGAACTTAGAAAATATTACCAAACTTTGATCATTTTTTTTTATTATCTTTGAGAATTTATTCAACTTCTTTTATTAAAAAGGGAATTTAAAACCGAAATATATGTACAATAGTATAGTTATGTTGAACTTGTGGACACGACAATACAAAGAGCGAGAGAGGAGTTCGCTGTAGTTGCCGGGAGCAGAAACTTGTCAACACTACCAGGAACTCGAGTCATCGATTCAGCAATAGATTCGGTTATAGATTACCAATAGTTGCTATATCTGCGTGGTTTCTTGCAATTACACGGTAAGCGACATAAGAGGCGATTCCAAATTGCGGTTTATCAGTTGTGGAAACTCGGCAATCAAATAACTATGTTTGCACAGCGTCTTAGGGCACATCCAAATAAATACTCCAAAAGCTATTACCTTAACACTTTCTCAGATCGAGCCGGTAAAAAAATGTAAATAAAAGAAATACTTTTTAAAAACCACGAAATGTAATGAGTATTGGAAGAAATGCATCGAAAAACGATGCAATATAACGCGAGACTAGAAGCGTGGTAACTGAACAATATACTTACAAGCTGGAAGCGGGACGAGTTGGGACGTTTGCGGTTGACATATGAAATCGAAAACACCAGTTTGATTCCATAACATACATATCAAGCTACAGGTACGCTTCCGTATACGCGATAGCTGTATATATTAAATATTTTTAACCTTTTCTATCTAACAAATAACAGATATTTTATATATATCCGCAATTGAATTCAAAACTTAATAATATAAACATTTGAATCTGTGACATCACATCGTCCTGATAACGTCCCGCGACGCCCAAAAGACAAAAAAAAGGTTTTAATTATAATAATAAACGCAAAGAAGAGTGCATACGACTAAAACTACGAATCCCAACCGCCACATCACTTTACATTGGGTCGTGTGAACAGGATCACACCCCCCACATTTTCTTAACTTTTCGGCGCGCACAATCACCCATCCTTAAATACTCACGCATGCAAGACACACAAATACAACTCGCTACTATCTCAAATGGGGTTTATTGATTACACCCGATCCCACTTCCCCAATCGACTCTGTGTTGCCAGTTGCCATCGAAAACAAAACCGGCAACTCAACCGACGACACAGATCGTATATTATATAATATATATATGTATGTATGCTCTGTCAATATTTACAACAGTAATTGCTCCAACACATTTTGATCCAAGTATTTTAACGATGAAAATATATCTACCTCGTCGCGGTTAATTATCTGTTCCGCGCATCACGGCGACGAGATATGTACTTATAACTATTTCGATAAATATCTCTGTTGGTTTGCACTAACTCGAGCTGCGATTTCAAAACTACTAAACTCATGTCAAAAGTAATTTAGTTTTATTATTAATTTTACATCCATGCGCGCTAATATTTATTATTTTAAGTTAAAATCTAACACAAAAAATTAAAATTTAAATATATGAATCGAGCAGTTCGCCAGACTACCCAACTTGGCAGGATTTTTAATCATATATATTATACGTTTACGTGTTACTTACAAGATGATTGAGCTCAGTCAGAATGAAAAACTATCTTTTCTCCTTTTCTGAAACATCTCTTCAAATAAGATTGTTTTATCTTTTAGGTCCAAACATTTACTTTTATGACAAAGAAATCAATATGGAGTAACTGAGTGCGACTGCGCTATTAACTCATCGCGAGCCCTTTGAATAACGCATCGAGGCACTTCACTAAAACTTGAGTACACGTTGATAGTAGAAAGCTTCCGTTGCAGAGTCCATTGTTTATTACATTTTACTAATTGTGAGAAACTTAATGAATAGAGATAACTTTACTTTCAGTACTTTGGCATTAGACTTATATGTATTTAATTGTAGCTTTAACTTGATATTATTGTAAAATAATAAAAAAAAACTCGAGGAACTTATTCAGTATACATTCATTTAAATGTCATAAAAACTGCATCAGGCGTGCGCTTGGTGCAAAGGTGTCTATGGTAAAATCCATATTAGATTTAAATAGATTTTTTAACATCGCATTATTTATTTTATATAATAATATATTTGATTATCAATCGCGTAATTATAAAATCGCAACTCGTTTGTATAATATTATTTAATACATAAATATACTACCGAATAATGGCTTCGAAATAGCTACGGAGTGCTTCAACTCAGCTAGCTTCGTGGACAGAACATCATAAGTAAAACTTCGATCAATCAAATTAAATAACTATGTTTGGCATCTTAACGTTCATAATCGAGGTAAAGCGTTTGAGGTAACTACGTCATCCCAGGGAGGTTCACGGACCTTCAAGTCGGAACTGTTGTACAAGTTTAGACACTGTAGAGCTACATACACTGTTATCTTACAAATAGTTTGATAAAAATGTTCAGTTAAAGCGTACAATCTGAGGCAGTTTGTTTAGCTACGGGCAAAATGTGTTCATCATCAAGGGAAATAACTTGTTTTATCATTTCTAAGATTTATATTATTTAACAAATTGACTTAAAAAGAGTTATTGATTAATATTGAATTATTTCAATTGATTTATTTACAATAATAAAGATACAATAATGATAACTGAAATGATACTTTAAAAGTTTCAAACACATTTTGCCCAAGCGCAACAAAACAGTTTCGCCAATATTGAATATTCAAAATAACTTAAAGAAAATGTGATGTCAATTAAAAAATATAGCGTGAGATGTTGTTACATCCCATCACATGATGGTAAGCGCGTCTACTATTAAACGGTGGAGTGCCAGCCGCACTAATTATACTAAAATTTACTACAACACAGGCTTAGCTAATAATACTATGTATAGAAATATAACTTTGCATCTATTTTGTACTTTATTGACATAAAATTTCGCGTTATTCTAGCCCCTCGTCCTGCGGGTGTCGCGAACACTTAACCCTTGCACCGACAACAGAAGTGTATGTATGTATATCACTCACACTTTACTAGATTGTTGTAAGTTTTTTTTATTCTCATTTCAGTAAACTTGTTGATATGAATATTAGTTATATTTTTATACCAGTATTATTAACTATTGTTATGTTCACGTACAGACAAACAAAATAATAGTTAGTGAGTGCGCATCTACAGCGACACTCGTGACTAGACTGATGGCTTTACATTATCAATTATATTATATATATATATACCTATATGAAAGCGATGTTTTGGCATATTACAAACATTAGACCAAATTGTATTAATACAAACATATATCTACTCAAAAACCATTTTTTTTTGGAGGAGTTATTTTTTTATTTTTGCTCTATCGATATTTATTTGTAAATTTGGTGATTTTAAAAGGAATGAAACATTGTATAAATTGTTTCATCTACTGCGGTTAGGTTTTGAAAATCTATTTATATTACTCTCCAAACGCCGCCGCTTAGGGCCACGGTCCACGTATTGGTTTTTTCCCAACACAGTTTATACATCAATAACTCTGATCATTCGTTATTACCATAGATTTATTCTTACAAATACATAATTAGAAAAAACTTGTAATCTACCAAAACAGCGCAACAAAAACAACAATAATAACGTTACAAATGTGTAACTTAGCTCGGGCGACAATCCGCAGCGGCCCGCAGGACCGGCCCACACTTACTAACAGCCCGCTTCCTCTACATAAACTCCGTCGTAACAACTACACTGGATACAAATATTACCTGTTACGTTTCAAAAACGTTACAGAAACATCAAAATGATTTTGATCTTCATACGAGTGCAAATAAAGACGTTTATATCAAACGCAGTGTCGAACGGAGTATAGACAACAATCGAACTCATCAGCATGTAAGTGAGCCATGTGGGAGGTGCCGCGTGTACGTACAGGCTAGGTGTCGTGTCGGCAGCGCGCGCACGCGGCCCGCACGCGCGCAGCCGCCGCGCGCACGCCCGCGCACAGGCGCTGCGGCCCCCCCCCGGGGCCGGCGGGGCCGGGGGCGGCCGCGCCCGCCGCCCACTTGTCGGCGCGCCTCTATGCGGGGGGGCGCTCCCCGGGGGGAGGGGGGGGAGGCGGGGGCATAGGGTTGTAGTCCTTGTTCACGAACGAGAAACCGCGGAATTCCTCCTGTAATCACAAAGCACATACGTGGGTACCGGGGGCGTGTACCTAATTCATTTTTTATATATCGACATGCATGTATTCCTAAAATAGATATGCGGAAGAACCCACGTTTCGTGCGAAATGTTTCGTCCCATGTGGCCGGGAGCCTATTAACATCTAACACCCATAGGACGCAGTCGCAAACTTGACTGATCCTGAAAATGTCTTTGTCGATAAAACTCCCGTAACTCGTCCGCCTTTTTTCTCAAAACGTTATATTCGCAAAATATTACATTCTCGAATGATTACATTTTAGACAATCGCAGTCAGAAGGGTTAGAGTAAATGTGGTGTCTGTAGGGACGCGTAATAAAACATACGTATCTTGATCTTATTTTAACGACTAGTTCAATTTTAAAAGATTCTAAAGATAATGAAACTAGTGCTGAATTTTGTTATCAATAGTTACACATTATTATTTGAGGCCCTTGTGAAATTTTTGTAGGGTGTAAAAACAGTTGTGATTTTTTTACATAACACGCTACAAACTAACCCAAATCAAAATTTGGATTACAAAGAGATAAGAATCATAAAGAGGGTATTAGCGTAACCATAGAATCTGATATGACATAGAGTTCAGAGCACATAGATAGGGCTAGTGAGACAACCCGCAATACCATACTACCACATGATTAAATTACGGTTTTTTATTCATGTGATACTACTACGTACAAACAATGCAGGTGTATTGTTTGTCTAAATGAGTATGGCAACCTTCTCTAAGTTTCTTATACTTCAGGTTTAATTTGGTTAGTTTGTAGCATGTTGTATGCTGTGAACAAAGTCCATTAAGCAATTTAAAAAAGTCGCCTCTGTGCACCTGGCTGATATATGCGTACCTAGTTAAACCTGTATGGTGCTCTGCTCTAGAGCAGACGCCTAGGGCAGAACCCTATTGCAGACGAAGTCTCAATTCTACTTGGAACAAATTATTATAAATATTTTCACTCAATTTATCTGGGTATATAAACCAACGAAACAACTTCAATTTAATTTTTTTATTATGCTTGATTGTACATCTAGTATTTTGAGAATATATATACCTATTTAGCGAATATAATATTTTGCGAATGTAATATTATGAGAATGAGGGCTTATCCGAACCGGAATCAGACCTAAGATCTCAAGATTCCACATCGGCACTATTGTACACTCGCGCAATGCATTCTCTTTCTTTTTTCTCCCCATGTTAACTACCTTTTGCGGTAAACATTCGCAATCGTTTTTAAATTAGATACTGTAGTAACGTTAGATACTTACGTCCTACTTATATTACAATAAAAGGAACGGTATGTTGAGGTGCTCAAAGTTCTTCTACTGCATTGTTGCTTTACAACTTAGCAAATAATAATAATAATAAGTGCATCGAGTGATGGGGGTGGGCCACCGACGCCGCCGCCGCCGCCGAGACCTGTGCGACGGGGACGTCCCCCGCTACCGGCACGCTTGGAGCCTGTGGGGCAATCTGCTCCGCGCCCGGCCCCCGCTACCGGTGGTGTAGTGCGCCGCATGCGATGGACCCCATCAATAAATGAAAACTGCATGCGTGCCTACTATGAGGCTACAGAGGGAGGAACCATCTTGACTGCGTACCGTGATCGTATGCTGCCTCTGTTTCAGACCCTTGAGCCGACCGTCGCCGTATCCGCTCAACGCTGTCGGATCAAGTACGAGCTATCCACCGATGCAAGCTGTTGGACCAATCTGTGCTTGATCGGCTCCGCCTGGAGGCGCTTACTACTCGCGCGGCTCCTTTCCTAATGCAGGATCTACCTACCGCGTTGTCGACCCCGGCCCTGGCTGTTATACCGTCACCGGAGGTGACACCAATGGCAATGGTTGATCTTGATGTTGGTGAGGGAGATTGTGCGAGTATGAGCGTGACTAACCAGGTGAGTGAGCAAGTGAGGAGGGCTTTGGAGGACGCGATTAGCCAATATCGATACACACCCGACTCTAGGCCGCGACTACCACGTTTGCCTACTCATAGACGCAATCTAGCGTTAATGGGGGCCTTGAATACTTTGCTGGCCCCGTATTTGCGAGCTAGCAAAGATTTAGTTGATACCCACTCGATATTGTACTGTGGCGCCATTGCGGCGTGTCGTGTTGCTCGTGTCAAGTTCCCGGACACTGACCGAGCACCGCGTCCCGCCGGGTGTGCGCCCGCATGGCAAGTACGGATCGAGCGACGTATCAATTCATTCCGGACTCTCATTGCTAAACTACTCTGCTTCAGTCGGGGCAATAACCGCCCCCGAGTGATGCGTTTCGTGACCCAGGCCTTTGCCGGAACCGGTGTCCTGCCCCGAGACTACATGACCTGTGTCACGGATCGCATTGACTTTCTGAAACAGAAGATTTTCAAAGTGATCAGAAGAAGGTATACCGGAAGTGGGAAGGGACCAATCAGTGTGTGATCGACGGACAACTACCTGATGCCTGTACCATGAATGATTTCTGGCGTGGCATCTGGTCGATACCCGTCGAGCACACAGAGGGTGATTGGATTAGTGTTGTCCAGCGGGAATGTGAGTCTATCGAATCCATGGGGTCTGTTAATATAGACCCCGTAGACGTTACTTGTGCAATTCGTTCGACCCAGAACTGGAAAAGTCCTGGCCCGGACGGATTGCACAACTTCTGGATAAAATGGATTCGTTGCTCACATGACCGATTGGCAACTCAATTTCAAGAGGCCCTTGAGCTTGGTTCTCTTCCCCGTTTCATGACTACCAGTATCACCTTCCTGCTCCACAAGTCCGGTAGTACCACGGATCCGAAAAACTATAGACCTATCACGTGCTTGCCTACCATCTACAAGCTCCTTACATCCATTCTGACCACAAAAATTAACACGCACATTGTTGCAAACAATGTTTTAGCCCCCGCTCAGAATGGATGTAGGGTTGGGTCCCGTGGTACTAAGGAGCTCCTCCTCATAGATATGACCATTAGCCAACAAGTTCGGCGGAACAGAGGGGCTCTCTCTGTTGCCTGGATTGACTACAAGAAGGCCTATGATTCAGTGCCTCATTCATGGCTGGAAAGGATATTAGAGTTGTATAAAATTGATGCAACCCTAAAATCCTTTTTAGCTGCGTGTATGAGACAGTGAACCACAGTCCTTCGTCAACCAGGTGGTAGCAACACTTCCTCTGACCCGCAGGACTTTATAAGGATTGAGCGGGGCATCTTCCAGGGTGATAGTCTAAGTCCATTGTGGTTTTGCCTAGCGTTAAATCCTCTCAGCACGATGCTGAAGGATTCAGGGCTAGGCTTTCGGCTTCGAAGAGGAGGTGAGGTCATTAGTCATCTGCTGTACATGGACGATCTCAAGCTGTTTACTCCGAAACGCCAAGACTTGATGGAGCTACTAAAAACTACACAGGTTTTCAGTAGTGCCATTAGGATGGAGTTTGGTGTAGATAAGTGTGCGGTCTTGCATGTACAGCAGGGGAACGTTGTAAATTCTCCGAATTTGCAGCTTTCTGAGACAATGACTTTCAGATCTCTCTCCGAAGTCGAGACCTACAAGTACCTCGGTATGTCAGAGTCGTTGGGTATTTCGATAGAGGACATCAAAAAATCGGTAAAGGAGCGCTTCTTTTTCCGCCTGACAAAAGTACTTAAAAGTCTTTTGTCTGGAGGCAACAGGGCGCGCGCCTTTAACGGTTGGGTGATGCCTCTACTGATATACTCCTTTGGCATACTGAAGTGGACACAGACTGAGCTGGACGCCCTGGATAGAAAGGTCCGACAACTGCTCACTTCACATCGCATGCTACACCCGCGCTCGTCCGTTATGAGACTGTACATTCCACGGAAATGGGGAGGTCGCGGCTTTTTAAATGCCAAGACCCTTCACAACCGTGAAGTGTGCAATCTCAGGGATTATTTCCGTAACCACGAGTGCGGGATGCATCGCGATGTCGTGGCGGTTGACAAGGGCCTCACACCGCTCTCCTTGGCGAACGATAACTGGCGCAAACCAACGATGCTGAGCACCGATGACCGCAAGGCAGTATGAAAAGGCAAGGAGCTGCACGGTAGGTTTTTCCGGGCCCTAACAGGGCCTGATGTGGATTTACCAGCTTCGGTGAATTGGCTACGCTTCGGAGACCTCTTTGGGGAAACCGAGGGTTTTGCCTGTGCAATTGCAGACGAAGTAATGATGACGAACAACTATCGGAAATATATCTTGAAGGACGGTACGGTCGACATTTGTCGAGCATGCCGCCGACCCGGAGAGTCACTCAGGCATATCATTTCCGGTTGTTCGCATCTTGCTAACGGCGAGTATTTGCACAGGCACAACCAAGTGGCCAAGATCATCCACCAGCAACTTGCCCTTCAATACGGCCTTGTTGAGTCAGAGGTGCCGTACTACCAGTACGCACCGGCGCCAGTTCTCGATAATGGTCGTGCATTGCTCTACTGGGACCGCTCTATCATCACGGACAGGACTATTGTTTGCAATAAACCTGATATCGTGGTGGTCGACCGATCCCAGCGCCGGGCAGTGCTCGTAGATATCACCATCCCACATGACGAGAATCTCGTTAAGGCCGAAAAGGATAAAGTCAGCAAGTACCTTGATTTGGCTCACGAGGTAACCGCCATGTGGGATGTTGATTCGACGATCATTGTCCCGATAGTCGTTTCGGCGAACGGCCTTATAGCGAAGAACCTCGACCAACACCTTAAGAGGCTCTCGCTAGATGGTTGGATCAAGGGTCTGATGCAGAAGGCAGTGATACTGGACACAACACGCATTGTCCGGAGGTTCCTCTCTCTGCAGCCCTAACCACTGGTCGCTTGGGCTCTGCCCCGCGACCAGCGGCACCCTAGTTTTAAGTTTTTTATAATATTTATTTTTGTAATAATGTTGTAAAAAATTTAAAATTATGTTGGATAATAAATAAAGTGAATAATAATAATAACGTTTATTGTGCAAAAAAAAACAGGTACATAGATCAGACAAATAAGGAATTTTAACATTATATGAGTTAACATGAAAGTCAAAGTTAATCTTGAGGAACGTTTGATAGACATGTCAAAGTTATTCCTAGAGTAAAAGTGAAACATACACATTCATTAAATATATTTTTAATATTGAAACAGTTTACAAAATGTTCTCTTGGAAAATATTACTAAAGGAGAATGTGTCCTTCATCATT
The DNA here is from genome assembly GCA_963890685.1 of Plagodis pulveraria. Lineage (NCBI taxonomy): Eukaryota > Metazoa > Arthropoda > Insecta > Lepidoptera > Geometridae > Plagodis > Plagodis pulveraria. The sequence continues at coordinate 515,930 of OY982964.1, forward strand.
CAGAGAATCTAAACGGACGTTACTGGACTGTTGCTGTCAAACTAATCAAGTATTTGGGACCGCTTTTATAGTTCGTCTATAATGTAAGTATGTAAGTAGTAGTTACGAAGTTCAAAGTATTTACGGTATGGACATGAAATAAAAGGCAGAAAAATCTGAAATGTATTAATAAATGAACACTCACATTTAACTTCTTATGCTTTATAAAAGTATGATACGGGTATGATACAATAACTGTTTATTGCATACCTCCAAAAGTAAACAATTTACAAAAAAAGATTAATGAAGTTAATCATGTTTTTCTATATATTCCCCTGCAATCTCAATACACTTTTTACAAAGTGATATATCACCTTTTCTACCCTACAAAGGTCACTTTCTTCGTTCTCTGAATAATTATCGTTTGTAGCCGCCTTCAGCACTTTATCGCCGGAAAATCTTTTTTTACAAGTCTCCTTTTTATGCTTCAGGAACAAATAGTCGACCTTGATGATTGATTTCTTCGGAGTCCGACATTTTGAAGCATGATGGTAAAAAACGTACCCGACGTCACCGATTCTAATTGACATGATGGATAATGTCTTAAGATAACCATAGACAAAAACAACCCATACTACTAATAAAAAAGTTCTGATATCAAGATTACTTTGAACTCTCCGTCGTAATTATCAACATCTTGTAATGTTCATTGGAGGCAATAGAGTAAGTTATATACTATTATTTTTTAAGGGTTAATCTTTTTACTGGCATAAATTTACATGACTATCTATATATAGATAAACTTGAAATTCACTAGTTTTCTGTAAAGATGTATTTATTTACACACAATATGCATTTTGGTGGGACATTTTACGAATGTTCTCCTGGCTACCCTTAACCTACAGGAAACGTATAGTCAAACACAGAAACACAAAAACTGTTTTTGGAAAGGCTGTTACCAGTGAAGGCTGTGTGAATAACTTTACATCGCCACATGAAATTAATAAAAGGTTAGATAGCTTATCATTGATCAATAAAACCTGCCTATATAACCTCTTGGAATCGGACAATTCTGTTGTTATATACCTTTGAGTGCAAAGTGTCGTTCGAAAAACGAAAAACTAAACTTTGTCGAATTGTAGTAGCGGCCCAATTGTGTGACGGCTGTATGACGTGTATCAGTGAAATTGATTTTGTTTGCGCTTACGTAGTGCGTAAGCGCAAACAAAATGTTTCATTTTATATAGCTATAAAATTATGTTACTAAATATTTTTTTAGAATATATTTAATATTTTTTTCTGTGATTTTATCTTTACTTGTACACGGCAGATTATTAATGAGGTGAGAAATTATGAATTGAGAGATTCTTTTGCCGTATACGTTATTGTCTCTAGGTACAAGTACCTAGTTTTCTATTTTTATGCTTCTGGTGAATTTAGAATGACTTATAGAAGATGGATTTCAGTTCAGAAGTATATTTAATTGAACTTTTTTACGTTTTGTACGTTACTTATACTTCGCTTACTTATACTTCGCTACTTGGACGAACGCAGTAGGTACTTATACTTCGCTGCAGCACTGCTCTGCACCTCCGTAAATGCATTAGGTAGTGATGGTCGCTCAGATACCACGTCGCGCCGCACCTCTGTAGTGCGGTCCCAGCTTTAGAGTCGCGTGGATGGCGTTATGCCACAATATATTAGCTTGTTTACGTATTAATTTTCTATTACATCTTTTTTCAATAAAATTGATTTATGGTTTTTCATGCAATTTATTTCAGTAGTTTGGAATACTACTAAAATACTTTCTTGAAAATAATATTCTATAATTTAAAAGTCGGTATATATAATGCGCTAAAAGAGTAGAAATAGATTTCAGGTAAATTTTTTTAGTCAAGTTTATATTGATCTGGATATAATTTACAATTAAATGAATTAAAAAAAATCTTATTGCGTGTATTACATTAATAAGTACATCAAGTTTTTTTTGGCGGTATGTATTTTCACAAAATGCTGCAATCTATAATAAATAGTGTTAGCTACCACAACGAAAGCATTTAGTCAACCTAGCTGTCATTGCAGGCTTGCAGGCAGTGTAAACACTCCAGCCCTCTACCAGTTTGTCTAGTATTCCATTGTACCAAATGAAGTAGTTGGATTATATATACCTATTGGAACTAACAATACCGCAGCCATAGGTGTGACAACTATCAATGTGACAGTTGTTATCGTATTTATCTGTTATAATTTTATATTTTAGCTACAAATGATAAAATAGTTATCTAGAAACAAATCTTTAGCATGACAGTTATAAGACCTAAGATCAACTTATTTGTAATTTGTATGTCGTTTGTATCCCCAAAATTAAATCAATACTGAAAAACACGACATCAATTGACACTGTGACAGTTGTCAGACCTAAGCCCTACTTCTAGGATATTTTTATGTCATTAGTAGCACAAATAGTATATTAGAATTGAGGGCCTTTTTCAAAGTATTTTATGACATTTCTAGCACATGTTTGACATACAAAATTAAGAATATAAAAAAAAATTGAGAATTGTTTTCATATAAAATGTTCTAAGACTAACAATGTTCCAAAGTAATTTTTTGATTTAATGTAAAATTCATGTTGCATAAAACTATCCAGGGTAGTCAAGTATGGGTTTCGAAAATGTTGTGTTTTTTACTCGTTTATAAAAGGTATTCCTGTTTTTTTATATCCGTATGGCTTCTCAACCATTTTATTTTAAACTACGGTATTTTTGCAGAATTAAACAACGCAGAAGAACATTTATAAATTCAGTTGAAAATTCCCGCGGTACAACCGCATGACTCGAGCCCACGCGGTGAACTGACAGGGCCGCGCGGTACACTTTTTAAGCCACGCCCGCTGCGGTATAGTTTGCGTTCTGTTGTTTTTGAGCTTGAATTACATTTCTTTCCATTATTATTCGTAGTATCTAACATAATTCCTAATGAAGTGTCGAGAACGGGAAAAAATAAATGTATCGTTCATAAAAGTATGGTATTTATTGGTTTACAGTCCATCACTGCTTATTTCCTAAAATTGTTCCCAATTCAACCGACAAACAGCGCAATGGAGAATCGTCCATAGATAATCGCAATGAAAAGATCTTAGCGTGATGCGGCCGCTGCTATCGTCCGCCACTTGTCTCTCATGTCATGCGTGACATATTTCTTATTTGCACATGCTAGCCAGGCTGGTATAAACGAAATGTTCTACAAATCTTTTGCTTTATTGTGTGATAGCGCAGGTTTTTATACGTGATTAATTTGACAATGCTTTTTTTTTCCGTGGACGGAAGGGGCTTAAGTTAGTATTTATAGAAAAATACTAATATTATAGCAATTTCGCCGTCACGTATCTGTACACAGATACTTTTTAGCTTCATTTTGCTTATTTAATTGAAAGTAAACTTTGCTTATTTAATTGAAAATATACGAGATTTTACACTTAAAAAATACGATAATGAGAATTTTTAAAAATCGTTTTGGCTGTTTTTTCCCTGTACCGTTCAGAGAATGCAGTCCGTCCGTGAGTGTGGTAAGCGCCGTGTGTACATACCTGGTTGATAGTCCTGACGACGTCGTTAGGGACGGGCGTCAGTACGGGCTCCTCCTTCGTGAACTCTGCGTCGAAGTTAGCCGCCTCGCGCGCACTCTTCTGTACATAACAAACACATTATGCACTTATAAACTTATTTATATTAAAAAAAACATACCTGCATTGTCAAAAAATGTATAGCCTATGTAAGGATACTAACGTTACACTACATTATATACGAAATTTAGAAATTGAAGTGATATAATAGTAGTTTACGCAACTGTCATATAATAGAGGGTATTAAAACATGTGTAGTTTTTTGAAACGTGCCGCAGGCGAGTTTCAAAATAAGACACATTTGTTTTAGTGTGTTTTAGTACCTAATTATATGCAGTTGCATAAACTACTTTATTTAATCTCATGGCTATAGTAGCTACATTAAATAAAATGTTTATCCAATAAAATATTACTCAAATTCGTATGTAAGAAATAGCGCCGAAATGGAAAAAGTCTGTTATTGGTCTATGGCTCGGAACCAGCGCTCACCACAGATAATGTGTACTTAAATTGAATTGAAACCTCCTTGGTCGGGACACATTGTACTTTAATAATGTTTTTAAGCATTGTTTTGTTAGGAGAATAATGCTTTAATTTAACTTTTTAATTTTCTTAAAAAAGTATGTAAATCAAATATGCCAATAAAAGTCTGTATTTCATTTCATAATTAGAATATTACCGAATGAGATTATATAAAAAAACATTATCACACACCGTCCATATAGTTAGTAATCAGTGAATACATTAAGATATAAGATAAGTATGCGGTAAGTTGAAAATCACAGTCGAGGCGATATTGCTACAAGAAAGCAGAGGCTGTAATTATCAAAGCGCACGTATGTCACACCACGTTTTATAGTAAAATTGCGAGGAAATGTGTTATAAATTAATATTTTTGTGTTTTGTTGCAGGTAAATGGTAGTTATTTATGGTCAAGATTAATTAAATGTTTATTTATTATATTTTATCTCCCAAAGTTCATTTTATTCATAAAATGTTGGCCTCTTTTCTGACATAATAACTCTTTACTAAGATTTAAAAAAGTACCGTTCGTTTTAAACTCGTGCGTTTTACATTACAATAACGCACAAGTACGTAATGAGATACAATACGATATTAAAATAAGAGACCCCTTACGAGCAAATAAACTCTTTTTACGCAGACCTTTTATATAAAAATTTGGAGAAAAACAACCAATTTCCAAAAGGGAAAATTAATTCTGAAGATCAATAATGCCATTCCCGTTTTGTATGTAAAGTTTTCGTGAGTAATGAACTAGTAAAGTATTTTTCATTCGGTAATAATCATTTACAACCATTTCGAAGCAAACCAATTCCCCATTATGTAGTCAGTTTTTAAATGGAAGAAAATATTTTTTCTTACAACAATTGTTACTTCTTAGTACATAATAATTAAAGTAATTTTGATCCTAAACTGAAATTTGTTACAAATAATGGTTGCGAAATGGTAAACAATGAAACCCAAATAATAATTTATTACCAAACATGATACTTTATTTTATTTATTTGTTTTATGCCTAAGTTAGCCTTTAACCACTACCTCACCGATGGTAAGTGATGATGTGGTCGAAGATGTTGTTGAGGCTAACCTAGAATTATTGTTTTAATACTTTTGCTAGTACCTTCTATTAACAAGGCGCACTCCTCCATATTTTTTGAGAATAGTTTCGACTACTACTGCCTACCCAAGCGATCATATTTAACATTTTATTGTTTTACTGTGTACCATGTACTATTTATAGCCACACTAAGACGTCGTGTACAAACAGGGCCCACAAATATAATGTATCGCTGTAGCATGAAATACAGTGCCATAAATAATGAAGTTTTTCAATAGTTTATGGGAAGGAACTGTAACCCGGTAACACAGTTAATACTAGTACAGGGTACAGGGATTTGGATACTTCTGAAGCGCTCGTAGCGAAGTTACCTTAGCTGTTATTAACCGATCAGCAAAGTTAAGCAACGTCGCGCGCGGTCATGAGTTGGATGGGTGACCGCTAGTGACATTACTACTGAGCGTTTCCGTGCTTCGGAGGGCACGTTAAGCCGTCGGTCCCGGTTGTTGTCTTAAGATGGCAGTCGTTATAGCATGGTGGTAGGGCATTTTGCGAATGCCCGCCTGGCTAGCTACCACCCTCAAGTAGAAAATCTGTCGCCAGCACCTAACGGTGTGTTCCGGCAGCTGTCCTTGAGAGCCAGTACTTCTAGGTTAGCCTGAACAACATCTTCGACCACATCATCACTTACCATCAGGTGAGATAGTGGTCAAAGGCTAATCTATAAAGCATAAAAAAAAAAAAAAAAACTTACATTTAATTATGAAACAGATTAATGTAAGGAATATATTATGATTTATGATATACGAAACATCATTGTAACTTAGTTGAGAAATAAATGTGTTATTATTATTATTTGTTAAATGCGCATGAATAAGTTAGTGTGGAGGGGCGCGCCTTCGTGAGTTGAGCAGACAGTGTATACATACCACCTTGGGGCGGAAGGGCGGGCGCAGCTTCCTGTCGGCGAGCGCGTCCCAGTCGACGTCGCGGAAGAACGCGTGCGCGCGGATGCCGCCCGCGCCGCCCAGCACGCCCAGCCGACGGAGGGGGTTCTTCGTCATGAACCCTGCACACAACAACATCACATCACATCACATCACATTACCAACGTCACGAGAGAGGTGCCGCTCGCATGTGTCAAGGCTCATCTAACACTAGGCGACCATATTGGCTCAGTTAAAACTATACAAACTATAAAAAACTACACGAATGAAGTGCAGATGGTCGAACGAAATGGATCTGTTATAGTCAAATGTTATCGCTTAACATCAGGTGGGCTATGAGTTTTAATGTGTGAGCTAGATTCCGTCACAAAAAAAACATGTTGATAAAATCACATAAAAAAGGTCACATATTGTCGCAGGTTCGAACCTAACTTGCGTTAAAATATTATCTTTCGTTTTTATTTTATTTGTTTTAATCATTAAAAATAGCAATCTTGTTAATGCAGATTTAAAGATACAGATTGACATTTATTCCTTAGTTGATTGTGCAGGTGTAATATATCGTCATAGTTACCAATTATCTCAGATGGATTATTTTTTTATCAAAAGCATATACTTTGAACCTGTTACCTCTTTTTAGAACAATTTCAATACAGATATAAATGGTAATAAGTAAATAAACCACCTTTAATGGACTGTAGCAAACCTGGTATCCCAAACGTAACCAACTTTTATCTAGAGTTAAATCGAAAATGTATAAAGCAAAAGGTAAACATCACAGGACCACTCTGAGCACTAAAGTGCTGTTAATAAAGTTAAATATTAGGTCCTTACATATGAAATTGGCGTTTTTCGTACTGGCCACTTTAATCACGAATTTCTCCTCTTCGGTAAGGAATTCCAAATTCAAATTTGTACAGCTATAGACTCATGTATTTGTGCTTCGATGATCGTCATTCATTTGTTTTTTTTCTTCTGTTTTTTTCTGTTTGCGTCACTCATTTTACAAAATGGAAAACCTTAAATATCGCATTATTTACGAGTACGAGTTCCGCCGTGGCACTAGTGCTGCGGAAACAACTCGAAGGGTGAATGATGTGTATGGCGGTCGTGTTGCAAAAGAAAACACAGTTCGTTTTTGGTTCCAACGTTTTCGTTCTGGAAATTTCGACCTGCAGAACAAGCCCCGTGGACGGCCTGAGACTCAAGTTGATAATGAAGAGTTGAAGGCTATTGTGGAAGCGGATCCATCGCAAACCACGTCCGAGTTAGCTGCAGGCTGCGATGTTAGTGATAAAACTGTTTTAATTCACATGAAGCAAATTGGGAAGATTAAAAAGCTTGAAAGGTGGGTACCTCACGAATTGACTGAAACAAACCGGCAAACGCGCGTCGACTGCTGCGTTACATTACTAAACCGGCACAATAATGAAGGTATTTTAAACCGAATCATTACCTGTGATGAAAAATGGGTTCTTTACGATAATCGGAAGCGCTCAGCGCAATGGTTAGATCCTGGCCAGCCAGCCAAATCCTGCCCCAAGCGAAAATTAACCCCAAAAAAGTTACTTGTAAGCGTTTGGTGGACTAGTGCCGGTATTGTTCATTACAGTTTTATCAAATCTGGCCAGACTATTACGGCTGATGTCTATTGTCAGGAATTGCAAACCATGATGGAAAAGCTAGCGGCTAAACAACCTAGGCTGGTCAATCGCTCCACGCCACTGCTGCTTCACGACAACGCTAGACCACACACTGCGCTACAGACGGCTACTAAATTAGAAGAGCTTCAATTGGAAAGTCTAAGACATCCTCCGTACTCCCCGGACCTTGCTCCAACAGATTACCATTTTTTTCGAAATTTGGATAACTTCTTGCAAGGGAAAAAATTCAACTCCGATGGGGCAGTCCAAATCGCCTTCAAAGATTTTATTGATTCCCGTCCGACTGGTTTTTTTAGTAAAGGGATCAATGAACTACCTATGAGATGGCAAAAGTGCATAGAAAATAATGGTTCATACTTTGATTAATTAAATATATTATATTAAAAAATATTCGACTTTTTGTTCCTCCCATACAAAACGCCAATTTCATATGTAAGGACCTAATATATATCTGGGTTCAGAGACGTTTTCCAGAAGCTGGCATACCCTTGAGGATGGAGACGGCGTCCTTGGAGAGCCAGACCGGGTAGAGCACGTCGTCGTGCAGGATGGACTCGAACAGATCGTCCTCGTTGTCGGCCTCGAAGGGCGGCTGGCCCGCCAACATCTCGTACAGCAGCACTCCCAGCGCCCACCAGTCCACCGACGGTCCGTATTCCAGTTCTTGTAATATTTCTGGTGCGATGTAGTCCGGTGTGCCGCAGAATGTCGTCGTTGTTACGCCCTCTGCAAATAATCGTTTCTAGGTCAACATCGTATAAACATGTTTTATAACTATTCACGGTCTATATGAATTTGTAATTATGCCTTTTGGTATTTATAGAACTTTATTTTTATACTGCCTGCTGACTGCCCAAAAGTTATTTACTGTTTTTAGGGTTTAAGTATCTATTGTGTATTTGTGATGGAACAAGCACGAAGCCCCTTATCGGATCTGGATGTATGGGGTATATTAAGAATCGTCACATCATCCCAAGTCACGCTGGATTAAATATTAGTGGCAAGGCAATCATGTTTTTTAATTATTCATGAATTTGCTTAGTGATAATTTCGCCAGTACTTCCAACTTAGGTAACTTTAAAACACTATGCTTGCTTCTGTTTTTTTTTTTATATTAAGTTTGTGTTTTGTAAAATATTACAGTTACAATGTTTCGTACCGTATATGCCCTCCTTGCACATGCCAAAGTCCGCCAGCTTGCAGTGTCCGTCCGCGTCCAATAAGATATTGTCCAACTTCAGATCACGATATATAACTCCGTTCGAGTGCAGAAATTGCAACGCCAGCGTCACCTCTGCTGCATAGAACCTACACAAAATTGTTGAAATGGTTAGGTTAGGTAGTCTACACAGTTACAACTCTTATTTTGAGATTACATACTCGATTATTCATCGATTTCCGTATCCATATCAGCCCACCACGTTACCACAGCTGGATCACGGCCATCAACATCCACCATACACATACCTAGCCCTCGGCTCGTCGAACTTCCTGGCGCGCTGTATCTGGAACATGAGGTCGCCGCCGTGCACGTACTCCATGACGAAGAACAGCCGGTCCCTGGTCTGGAAGGCGGAGTGCAGCGCCGTCAGGAAGGGATGCCGCGCCGCCAGCGCCAGCACGCGCCGCTCCGTCAGCGTGCACTCCACGTCGTCGTCCTGGATTATGGCGTCCTTCTTCAGCACCTTCACTGCGTACACCTGCCAACAACCCACCAACACTACACTCGCTCGCCATACTACACCGCAACACACAATCTATGCCCTCATTCCACTGAGGACAATGATACGTGCAACAAATATAGCTTCAATTTTACAGCAAATGTGCGATAATATATAGCAAAACTTTATGCACTAAAACGGATAATATATAAAATTATTATTCTGGAACTTATAGATCTTCGAATCGCATAAACCTTTTCCACGCTAGCGGATAAAAAGCACTTTTCAATTTAGATTTCGAATGATAAACAACACCTTTCCGAGCTTGTGGGGTGAACAATTTGTGCTAGTTCGTCTAGGACTGACCAATGTCTGAATTTTTAAGGGATTATATCCTATTTTAATCCCTTCTTATTAAGAGAAAGAGTAACTAAGAGAGGCATACTGAAGAGTGTTGGACGAAATTATATGTTTTAAATCCTACACCTCCATTTCTTCCGTCCAACCAATATATTAGTTCATAGTCGACATTCCATACGCATTTTGATTCTTTTTAAATTAAATCTCTATGCAAATAAAACATGAGTCTATTCCAACCACATCATAACGATCAACTCCCATCAGGTGAGATTGTAGTCGATTGATAGAAATGCTTCTTCATCAGGATTCAATATAACCAGCACAGTGTGAATGGAATCACACACACAACTTATTAAAAAATAATTATATTTTTCATTCAGTTAGGGCTAGCTAGAATCGAACTCGCACTTGACCAGATTTTATAAATAATTTTATATCTTATAACTCTTACTATCGTTTTTAGAAACTAGGAACAAGTATATTGAAAAATATTATTTTTTTAATTACTACCGTGATTAGTTATGAAGATGAGTATTAAAGATGATCTGTTAGTCCATACCTCGTCCGTGCCCTTCTTCTCAGCGAGCATGACCTTCCCGAAGGATCCCTTCCCCAACACCTTGATGAAGATGAAGTCCTCCAACGTGACCTTGTCGCGGGCATTCCCGCTCGACCCTGACAACTCACTCGCTGGAAAACGGATACCGACATTACTCATCAATATGGTTTGATCCACAATACTTAATCTAAATTACTTAATTATTCTGAAAGCCGTTGCCCGTTTGTATTATAATGTTATCTACAGTAGAACAAGAGTCTAAAGCCCTGTTTTTCAATCATCGATAAACAAATATCAGAGTTATAAAATGTTAATTAACACACCAAATTACCTTTTCTTTTAACATACTAACTTTAATTATTTCTACAATACTATTTATTGTATATATTCTTGTGAATAATATGTATTTGATGAATGAAAAACTGGTGCCAATTAGATCAAGTTTGTATCAGATAAGAATGTTTTATTTGGTCATAGAAGTGATTTTAAGTAGCATATTACAGTATCAGCCGGATCGTCTTCTGCTGAATAAAGCGTCCTCCATCAAGGGGGGTTTATCATAATCCCCACCCTTGGCAGGCGTCTTGGGGATCGCAGTTTAAGTTATCATTTCCTCAGAAGGCGCTGCTGACCACCTTCCAATATTTTACCTTTAGTCGCCTCTTACGACACCCACAGGTAGCAACGGGGGGATGACATCCTAGCTCGGCACCCCACGGGACCATATAGCATTTATAGATACAAAACTGTTGAATAAGTAAAAAAATATTGCTCGTTTTCATAGGCACGTAAATAAAATGAGGTGATTAAATTAAGAAGTCGTTCAAAGAAAAATAATTTCGCTACCGAGTTATACATTCTACTTTCATCTCTTTCTATGACCAGAATACGAGGACTTAGAACGAATGTTTTTTTTACCTTATCCTTAGCCACTTCTGTCCTTTTTACATGCAATATTTTTTTTATCGTGTAACATTGTAACAATTTTAATGTTCCTAATTCAAAACTCAGTCATAGATTGGTCCTTAGTTTCTCCCACGAGTACAAGTCATATGCAAAATTGTACTTTAGGCAAAACTTAACGACCAAACATCCCAAAACCGAAAAGATAGCAAAATCAACATGAAGAAAGCACAAAGTCCCGCTTTACCCAAATCATCTTAGCTAATTAGTGCGGCCTAAACCACAGTTTTCAAAACATATCCCTCTCCGTCGTTAAGCAACACCGTTCGTCAGAACCTGAAACTATGCTTGTAAGTAACGTCTCAATAATGCGGTCGCAGTCTGCAGGCGCCTACGATCATTACAATGTTTCCTTTAGTCCAGCCAGTTTTCCGCCACCTTCCATACTATGCGATTGACTGAATTATGGTAGGAAGAGGTACTTTACATGTTTATAGATAGGGGGGGACAAGAGAGGTGAAGGGAGAGGCGAGAGGGGTGGGAGGTGTTACGTATCACGCTTGTCGCCCAAGGGTCACTGATTAACTTGTTGGACTGTAATCGGAACTGAGAAGTACTGTTTTAGCAGAATAATTTATAATTTATTGTTTTGTCATTAGGTAGTTCAAAGCAAAATCAGATTATGCAAACATGGTATAATTGTTGATGAAAAGCCCCATAATATAACCGCCACCAAAAAAACAAAGACAAACAAAGACCTTGACACGAGAATATATCCTCCAGTTCGTCCCAGTGTGAGCGCCACAGACCACACTTATCTTCCCACTCACTCGCACCTATTCGACACACACTGCTACATATAACATCACTTATCGCCACACGCACAGACGATAATTAACACTAATAATAACTGTCGCAGCTGTACAAAATGTACAATTGAACCCTAGCTAGAAGTAAATTACGTCTCTGAGTGCAGTAATCACATGAAGAACATAACATAGGAGTATATAGCAAGAATATTGGTAGATGTAAAAAGCATCGATAGAGCCTGTATCATCTGTGGCGGATTCAAGTATTGGCATCCCATTGGCATCGGGGATAATGATAACAATAGAATTTCATTCATAACTAGGACATAGTGGTTCTGACGATGCCAACTTATTTGCATTTTTGCTTCTGCTAAGGTTTGATAATTATTGTTACATGGCCAACAAATTCGCGACTTTCATGTTATTTTCATATTAATCTTGAAACACATATAAATTCACTTGACACTCGATTACAAGTTTCCAAGAAATTTAGCTGTCTAAAATATTACAATACATTGTATGTCTTTTCTACCGACTTCAAAAAAGGAGGAGGTACTCAATTCGTCTGTATATATTTTTTTTTTTTTTTTTAATTTGTTATCATACTTTTGGTGTATTATAAAGTGTTTTATTTTTTAGAGTATTTTTTAATCTCCGTGAACAATGCAGTTTAAGTCAAGAGTATAACAGTTACTTCAGCTACACTCAGAAGCATTTTGGTTTACAAAACCTCCTCGCTTAATGTGTCTTAAATAAAACAGTAAGCAGACAAGGAAAATAATAATAAAACAAATACAAATACACGGTCACAATTAGCAAACGATAAATGTATGTATTTGGCATACAAACTTGAGATTATCGAGACAAAATTGTGCGGCCAATTCGCTAATATATCTCTATTATTATAACCAAAGTACGCAGTTCATGATCAACTCATGAAAATGACATGAATTTATATAATATCACCGAATACAAGGAACCAATATACGCACCAATAAACGATACATCATATTCATGTATGTAAAATACACACTCAGACATAAACAAATAATAATGTTCCAACAATTACTGTGTTCCGGTGTGAAGGATTTGGGTGCTCATGAAATTACAGGCAAATGAGACTTAACAACTTTATGTCTCAGGGTGAGGGGCGCAGTACAGTAGACCACTTGTGACGAACTGCAGCTGTTATAGGCAGAGGTTACGGCTTAACATCAGGGGGCTTCGTGCTTGTTACATCACAATAGCATAAAAAAACTATTAAAAGGCACTTAAATAGAGTTAAGGTACATAGTTGGAACATTCCACTGATATTGTCATTTATTTATATTTTTAACTAAATTTAAATTATATTTATAACAGTCAATAAATTCTTTTTACAATCTTGCCTCGACTAAAAGTAATGTCCTGTACGAAAATGCTTTTTTTTTTTCAAAATAAATGATGCCTTGTAGTATACAATGGATTAATTTAAATTATTTTAAATGATTGTTGTCCCTTAACATAATTTATTGTTACGCGACCAAAATAAAGTTAAATATTCGCGTTTAAATCCATCTAAGTTGTTTAATGTGTAAAAAATAGCAAAAAAACTTACATTTGTCGTCGTTTTTGTCATCTTTGGAATCGGAGTCTCCCGAGGAAACCAGGTCGGAAGCGCCTTCCAGCAGAGAAGTGTTCAGGTACTGGAAATAATACACAAAACACCTACAATTTCGTACTTAGTATTCGCTAACCATTTAATAATGCTTGAAAATTATTTATGATAAAAATATCTACATATTACCATAATAAATATGAATGTAGTATTTAGTACGGCTGCACGTCATTCCAAAACAGGAATGACTTGGAATGACTAAACCGCTGGCATAATCGATAATACAGTTTCATTGTGCTTTGTCTTATATCTCTGAAGTGACTCCTAATGCGTAACGCTGTCGTAGCGCTTAGTGTTGATCCAAATGGTATTTCGTCTCATAAACCAACCTTCTGTGACTTTGCATCAAAGCAGCACATGCTCCAACCCTATATGTTACAATACAATTGTATGCATGTGAACAGGAACATAAGTTCAGGCAGACTAATAAGATAGAAAAATAAGTAGTGTGTAGTTAGTTAGTACCTTGGAGGCCCGGGGCCTTGGGTTCTTGTCCGGTGAGATACCCATCTCGTTGAGGATTTCGGCCATCGCCTTGGTGTTGATGCCGCAGTTGTTGGCCACATTTTTCTGGCACCGTTTGTGCACGTTCATTGAACATACTGTAACAGTGCAAAGTAAATCTTAACTTTCTCAAATTCTTAAACAAATATTACCAACGACTTAAAAAATTAGTTAGCCAAAATGGTTTTGTAGTTAATTGAGCAAGGCTATACCAGGGAAATAACCTACTAAAAGAAGTTGGCCCGTCAAGAACAACCGTAACTTCTAGTGAACGTGTATTCCAAACGGCATTGGTAGGATCTCATTAGTGGTTAAACAAGGGAACAACGGTGTTCATCATAAAGAGGGGAGTTGCAAGTTGAAGCCATGGGATGACCTTCTTTTATTGCCCTGCGATGGACGAGGTATGAATCTGTTACGATGAAACGCAGGGTTTTTATTTTAATAAATTAAACTGTTATAAACACTAAACTTATATTATCATAAATGGAAATCGCAAGGAAATAGAAACAAAACAATAAAACGTGTTACTTCAGAATCAAATTTCAAACTAGACGATTTTACGATTATCCCGTTACTATTCATAATAATATAAGCAATATTAATTTAAACTCGCGAACGCCATGATCTTTCACAATAGCTACGTAATCTAGCCACAAGCGTGAAAAAATCTATTTTTGATTATCCGCCACAGACATGCGTTTCCACCATAAGCAGTTTCGTAGAGTTTAAGTTCTCCGAATTAAAACAATAGTTTTTATTTATCCAAAATGTAACCGAGTATTCAAAAGTACTGAGATATCACGAGATAAAAATTTCTAGTAGACTCTCCATCTGGCGTTTTCTGCTCGAGACTGCATTCCCTACTAACGGCGACAAAGGCCTGTTAGCTTTCTAACAGAAACCTCAAAATATTAAGTACGGTATGGCGGAAACATTAAAGGGATACCTCAGAAAGCCTCGGAATAATTGTGTTCCTATAATCTAAATTCCATTATTATAATTGTGTGTACCAATGGGAGTATCTGCCGCCGCTTGACGTTTGGATTATTACGAGCCCGAGAAGAACATTAGCATCCCAGTCTGGTTAGTTAAAACTTGGAAGTAAAAAATCTAACACTGAAAGAAATAGTGTGTTCCTATAGTTCTCCTTAATATCCAGGCCAGTTCCCGTTCTAGACCTACCGACTTTAGCAATGTCTATGACAGTCTTTGGCACAGTTACCAGCATGCGCTCAAACTGACCCTATATACAACCGGCAGCTGTACGCTCCGCTTAGTTGTATAACAGGTGCCCAGGGGTTTGCACGTTATAGATACTTAAATAAAATGCCTAATGGATCAGCGGAAGTATGCAAACTTCATTGTTGTGAGCAAATCAGATGGCGATAAATAGGCGACATTGGAACACAGATATTACTTACTGAATAAAATAGGTGACGGCACATCTCTCGGATATCTGTGCTCTTAGGCTTAAGCAATATTTCTTGAAATATCAAAGTGTTCATTGTAATTCCTTACAATAAGGGGAAAGCGGTAATAGCTGTGGACTGCCGTGCCGCAGGTCCCTGGTTCGATCCCTACCGCCGGCTTGAGCTTCATCGTATGGTAGAAGGGCATTTTGCGATAACTACCACCCTCAAGTAGAAAATCTGTCGCCAAGCACCTAACGGTGTGTTTCAGCAGCAGTCATTGAGAGCCGGTTAAATTACAGGCACATGAGACTTAACAACTATGACTCGGTCTACGGTGACGGGCGTAGCGCAATTCGTGACTTGTGACGAAATGCATCTCTTATAGGCAGAGGTTACAGTCAACACAACATCAGGTGGGAAACGGTACGGGAAAAGTTTTTTGCAATATATGACTTTTGGAGTACTCCAACGATGGTTGGAATAAAAGTTTTTGATCAGTATTAGAAACAGCATCGATTGCCAACAAAAAATGATTTGTGTAAAATGGCTATTTTCCTGCTAACTGCACTGATAGAATAACACGGATATTAAAAAAAAAACTGAATGGGGATCAAAGTTCCATAAAAAATATGGATTGTCTCCTAAGACCATTTCGGTGTAGCTGCAACGGATAAGGTACTTCCCCTTACTGCCCCGCTGAAAGTTTCCATCCTGTATATAAGTTAACGTAATACGATGCTAAAATCTATATTGAATTATTATTTTTTGTGTAAATATTGAGAGTTACCTTCACATTGCAAGCCTTGCTTTATAAGGCCGTAGAGTAGCGATCCACAGTGATCGCAGAAAGTGAACCTCTTATAGGAATGCACCACGAAGCGATGCGGCACGTTCACGTTGAACCTCTGCCCGCTCGACACGCCGACTGCACTTATTTGCTAAACAAACACAAACACCAACCATTAGAAGAGTACCAAGTAGATATGTATTGGTTAGAGAGAGATGTAAAATGGTCCGATATGTACATTTACCTCTTCCTTCATCCCGGGGCACTTTGTCACGACTAGAGAATGGCACCTTTTGTGTACTACGCATGTGCATACTGAAAAAAAACGTGAAACTACGTGAATAACTCAAGAATGTGATCGTTCCAACAAAACTTACAACTAGAATACCGGAACCGGATGTGACGTCCGATACACCATACAAACCGACTGGAACCATATTCGATACGTTAGTTGGTTCTCTTAACGTACAATCAAAAATAATCTTTACAATTCCAAGAAAATTACTTAAAAACAGAAGCTGCTCGTTGATAATCCGCTTTAACACCTTTGAAAGCCAGGATGTTATCAATATAGGCCTATAACTGGTCGTGTCTCTCCTATCACCCTTTTTGGGGATAGGGTGAACAAGGGCAAATTTCCACGAAGAAAGGACACAGCCAGTAGGAGAGATTGAGAGACAGCCAGAACTGGAGACAGCTCATGAGAACATGTCTTCAGCACAAATACGTTTCATAAGAATACGTTTACAGTTGGTTATATTATTATTTTTTCCCAGTTCAAAGGCTTCAAAGTAACCATTTACCCCATTTTAAAGCCGCACAATACGAACACTAAATTGTCATACGCATTCTCTCGGCGGTCGGATTTAAGTTTATTCTAGTTAGTGATTGTTTCACGATCTCCTCATGACTAGTTTTATGACTCCACGCAGTTGGTAATTTAATTAAAACACATTTTATAATAACAAGACTTTTATCAGATCCGGAAATCATTAGGCAGTAGAGTTAACAAGCGCTGCCCTTAATTGGAAAACCCCCTCCTTAATAGGGGGAGGGTATGTTCAGCTGTGGATTATACGACTGATATAGTTACAGTTTACATAAAAAAAGTGCTCTATTTAAAGTATGATTCCAAGCACTAAGGTATGTTTGGACAAAGATTGTGATAGAACATTTTAAAGCGATATTTTCAACTTGTAATTGAAAACACGTTCCAATTGAACACACTGGTTGTTTTGAACCAATTGTCAACCGGGGCGGTTGGAACTTTAAACTTGGAAGGCTATACGTGTATTGCACTCTTATTCTTAAGTAATTCTGAATGAGAACTGTTCATTTTTGCAACAGTTTAGCAGACTAGCCACGTCCACGACTCTGCCACTACACAAGATCTGTCAATATTCAACAGTGTGAACATTGACTGAACTGGTCATTCAAGCGAGTTTCATGCTTCGCCTGGACACAAAGACACGACGCCACCAATTATGTAATTTTTAACAAACGAAACCAAAGGAGAATGGTTACTTCGTACCTTCCGTCGATTACGTATTCACGTTAATTGTTACTAACTAAAACCTTCGTTAACGGATAGTAAATAACAGGTTTATTTACTAACAAATATTATTACAATTTAAATCTACGTCAATCAGATTTTGTTAGTGACAAATTTCATAACTACAATCAAAGTTGTTTATTACATTGTATATTGTTTTAATGAACCCATAGGCCTAATAATAACGCAAGCGTTAAGGACGAATGAGTTCTTAAAATTATATGACTAAGAGTTCTTACCTTGACACTGGTAGCCTTGTTTGCCCAGTCCCCTGAAACCATACAACGTTAATGTTATTTTTCGTTTAAAATCCTTTATTTTTTTTTAAATGCCAATAAAGTGTACAATAAAAACACATGTTGAAATATTGAGACAGAGGAACTACAAAAGTTATGCAGTGGAGAGATTATTTTTAGTGTTTATGCAGCCCTGCAGAAACACTAAAAATAATCTCTCCACGGCCTAACTATTACCGCTTGCTTATCACTGGTTCATAAGAAAATACTATTAGAGCCCTCTAATAGTGTTAATAGTATTAAAGTAATAGCTATGGACTGCCGTGCCGCAGGTCTATGGTTGAATCCCCACAGCTGGCTTGAGCTTCACTGCATCGTGGAAGGGCATTTTGCGAAAGCTCGCCTGACTAACTACCACCCTCAAGTTAAAAATCTACCACCAAACCCCTAACCGTAAATTAACAACTATATAATTATATATCTGGGTGATAAAAGCAGTGTAGTTCGTCGCTAGAGACGAAATGAATAATATGTTATGGGCAGAGCTCTCCGCTTAACATTAGATGGGACTCGTGCGTGTTCTTACACAACCCCATAAAAAAACTTGAGACAAATAATCCCTCTTTGTTTTATTTTCATAAGCGAGCACCTATAGTCGATTTTTTAATCAGACGGAGTAATCTGACACATTGAAATGTCACATTGCAAAATAAAGTTGCCAACTTCAAATCATAGTGATGGTTCTAGTTCAGTTTTTTATGAGCGGAACTATGAATGTGATGGACATTTAATAAAAAAAATAATAACAGTTGTTAAAAATTTGTTACTATTGTAATGACAAGTTAGAGCATTCAATTATTTTAAAAAGATAAGTCTAAAATCCGGAATCCGGGTAATAAAATGAAATAAAATGGTATTTGACTGTTCATGGTCGTGTTAAAGAAGATAAACTCAGTGTGAGTTTCGTCCAACGATTATTAACTGGTTGTCTATGGCGTTTTCATTTGATTCTCATGAAAGAGGTCTCCACAAGGTTAAACAACGGAGTACGGGCAGGAAAATCAAATGGAAGGATTTTATTATGTACTTTTTTCCGGAAATAGCTTTTATTTCAGTGTTTGAACTGTTTCTTAACCTCAAGTTGGATTAATAACATTTATATGAGGATATATATAAGTCCAGTTTCTAAATTCGGAAACTTGACATGTAAATGTGCTTTAATTTGGCAGAATAAACTTTTCCTATATATTCCAAAAGCTTTCTTCAGTTTTCCTTTGGATAGTATGTAATATTTACTCAAATGGATAAAAAGTCGCACCAAATTGTAAATTTTACGACTGGCATCACCGATTAGGTTCATTCGTCTCCTTACCGTCGGTTTGAGTGTAGGAATGCGATCTTCCTTTTTTGTTGTTTTGCCAAGTTCATTGCTTTATTTCTTTCTGTAGCGTTGTGTTTGTTGTTACGTAACAAATAGCAAAACTTTTACTACGAAATATGTAGAAAAAACTTTTTAAAGAGGGTAACAGTAAACTGAGAAATGGAGGAGTTACATATTTTTACACACATTATTAAAGAAGAGGACAAAATGGGCCACTTTGCTCCGAATCCGAGTCCAAATTTATACCGTTTCGGACATGTTTCAAATTAATTTAGCGGACAGAAAAAAACTTCTGATAGTGGACAGAAAAATCCTACACATGACTTAAATTTTTCCTACCGTATATTTGTGTTTTTGTAAAGTTTACATTATGCCTATCTGCGGTACTCACCATGTAATGGAGTCTCGGTAGCAGTTGCAGAATGTCGGCTGAGTTGGTTTCACATAAATTGGACATGGATTGATTACATGAGAGGTGTAGCGTATTGGTGGAGTGTAGTGTAGTGTAGTGAAGTGTGGTGTAGTGTGGTGTAACGTGGTATAATATAAGTGTGAGATAACGGTCCTGCGTGCATTGTCGAGTACATAAGTGCGATACTGACCATATAAACTCTCGGCAGTGGCTGCAGAAGGTAGGCTGGCGGAGGAAGGTGGCCATGAACTTGTGTCCGTTGACCTGATGCACACGGCGACGCATGGCCCCGCGGCGGCGCGCGAACCCAGTCCCCTCCTTGAATTCTCTCCCCCCTCCCCCGCCACCGCCGCCACCACCCCCGCCCCGCGCTCCCCCCGCTCGCACGCCCGCCCCCGTCCCCACTCCAGCCCCCGTCCCGCGACCAGGCGCCTCCGTGCATCCTACGAACATCACTACCGTGTACATAGGAACATATAGAATCATTCAGAAAAACAGTTGAGTGGCTGACAAGAAAAAGCTACCAAACTTTGTAACGAACAGCAATTAACAGTTGTTTTGTTATAATTATAACATTGTGGATAACATGGTGGAGAACTCCATCATGTTATACCTACACACAAATATAACAAAATATTTCACATTGACAATGAAATTTAAAGCAAAATTATATTCTTTGCATCTTATTGAAATGTCTACTTTTAAAAAGTTTATTCTAAGTCAAAAAAAAATAGTTCCATAAATAACGAGAAGTGCTTTTGAACACTGGTGATCTTGAATAAGATTGTATATGTACTTAAAATCAGAAAGTGCGAGTCGTTCTCACAAAACAAAGATTCTGCACCAAACCACAATATTTAAGGTTATAGGAAAATTAAACAAAACTATATTTTACTTTCTCACTTGGTCAGATTTTACTTTTTTTTATTTCTTATGCATGTACTATAATTTATTTCTATAGTGCAATTACAAAAATATTTAATAAACATGTTTCTTGGGTAATCATTTAAGGGTTGTAACCCTTAAATTATTTTTTATTAATATTTATTAGAGTGAGTAATACTTCCCCGTTTCCTCACACAGAAAAATAAACATAAAAAGTCTGCCTGTAAAAGTGTGTCTGTGTTAATATAGGGTGCCGGCTAAAATATATATATCCCCATATCTTCCTATGGAAGTCTTAAAACTTTACACATGGAAAAACACCAGAATGGAAACTGCCGTAACCTTCTGAAGCACTACAAACCCCCTTACAAATAATCTGCCAAGTTTGGGGATTATAGCCAACCACATTTGATGTGAGAGGCATGTGTTCTATAGTGGATGTCGTAGCTGTTGATGATGATGATGTTATTGACAATGTGGGTGATGTGACAAAATTAAGGTATGTTGAGTACATGGCGGGGCACCAATGGGCGAAACAATACTTAACCAATATATTCTCATCTGGGACAAAAAAAAATGTACTCCAATAATTTGTCAATACATAGTTAACTAAGTTGTTAAACCACCTTCAAACGTTTTCAACGTAATTTTTTTAGTTTGTAAAGGAAAACCTGTTGCTCTATGCTGTAATAATTACTAACCTTGAGAATTCCATTTCAGATCTATTTTGAGATGCAGTTTTCCTCGGGGTTCTAGGTCCACCTGAAACATATTGTGTTGAATTAGGATTGTTTATTTTAAACCAACTTCCAAAAAAGGAGGAGGTTCACAATACAATTGTACGTTTTTTGCGCGATTACTCCTCCAATTAAACTGACTTTGACTATCCTTTTTTGCATGGTAGAGCATACCACCACAATGGTTCCATTAAAATTTCATCAACTTTGGCATACTTACATTCTATTTACTTTAAAATTTATTTGCGTACCTGGATGATGTACAGGTGAGTGCAACTTGTGTCAATGGTGAACAGTATAGTAGACAAGTCACAATAATCTTTTAATCAATATGCATCACTAAATAAAAATAAATAACTTATCAACGTCAGACCAAGATGACAGGACATTAGGTTTTGAATCAACATGGTACCAACTTCGACAAGTTACTGCACACTTTTCAAGGTAAAAAACAGCTCAGTTTAAAAAGATATTCTTTTTCTAAGTACATACAGACAAATAACATTATGTATCTATAATCTGGCTTTTAATTCGAGATCAAAAATGTAAACAAAGAAATGTCAATATATGTCATTGTCAAACTGACAGGTCAGGGGTATTCAATATTTTTTCTTCATTAATATTCTTACGTAATCCGTAGCGGCGCACCCTGCTGCGCTAAGTATCACACATTTTTATTACATTGAAACCATCCCATACCTATAATATATTATATATTTACCTTAGTCGCCCTTTACGACACCCACGACGTTAGAAATAGGGGTGACGTTGTAACCCGGCATCCCATGGATTGCTGGGCCACAATAATACCAGAAGGTGGGAAGCAGCGCCTTCTAAAGAACTGACAACTTCTACTGCGATCCTCAAGACGCCCGCCAACTGTGGGGATTTTGGCAAATCCGCCCAATGGAACCTTGTTCAACGGTGGAAGTTCAGTTGATATGATATATATATTTTCTATACGCCTAATAGAATTATATATGTTCCTCGTTTTGGAGTCGCATATACTACCTGCATACATAATTATAAACTTCCAAAAATTAATATTTATCTTTCTAATTTAAACGTCATCGTTTTATTGGTGTATTGTTCAAATGAATTGTAAATTAGTATAACTTAAACTTTACTAAAAGCTCGAATGCCAACTTTACACACCATGATATGAGTTAATGAAAACACAAAATATATTTGATACATTTATTCTTCAGTGGACAAATTCTTACATTATGTAGATTAACCATGCGCATGATCCTATTGCAGGGGAAGAAGCTAGAGTATACTTGAGAGTGGCGGCAACCTCAGTAGATAAGAGTATGCTTACCATGCCAAATACAAGACATAAAAATTCAAGTTGGGTGAAGTTAAAAACATAAATTATTAAAAAATCGAGGCACATATTTACCTCGATTTGTTTTACAAATTGGGGGTTTTAAAATGCAAACATCCAAAATGTACGATTCTCATATCAACAAAACATAAAAGTAAGAAAAAAATTTGGTCATACACAAATATTTCAGCTATGTTATGAATATTCTGACAACTGACAAACCTTCTGAATGAAACTGACGATATCCCAACAATTTTGCGGTATTATTATCACACTCCATTACTGACCAATGCTCGTCCTTCAGCCACGCCAAAAAAGTGTGCTTGTACGGGTTCATAACCATCAGCTTTTCGGAAGCACATGTCAGTGATATCCACGTCATCAATAATAGGCGGTCTCAGAGAGACGATTATGTTGTCCGAAAATATCACGAATTTTACGAAATGTAACTTTAACAGAACCACCATTTTCATAGTGGATTTTAATTATTTTAATGCGTTTTTCGTGTGAAATTGAATTCATTGTAACCATTGCCTGAGCATCTACTCCGAATACGTCAAAAAACTAAATGTCAAAACTGTCATGCTGTTGGTGTTGTCCCAATTGAAAAACAAAGTTTTTGTTGAAAAACCTTTACATGTTTATTCAAAAAATATATATTTTATTCAGTAGTTAGTTAAACTAACATAATAAGTAGGATGGGTACTTTCTAAATATGTATAAAACATATATATATATATATTACAAAATTACAAATATACGAGAGGAAAAATTTAAGTCATGTGCGGGATTCGAACCCGTGTCCATCCACCCCTTTAGCCGGGGTATGCTCTAACCAATTGAGCTAACATGACAACGAGTCTAGAGAGAATTATAGACGTCGCTCCATCCCAATACGATGGTTAAAGAACGATAGGAAAAAATGAGTTATGACTCATTGTCACGTTAGCTTAATTGGTTAGAGCATACACCGGCTAAAGGGGTGGATGGACGCGGGTTCGAATCCCGCACTTGACTTAATTTTTCCTCTCGTATATTTGTAATTTTCTAATGTAATCCGCATAGCAGGCCTAAGTGCAAACATAACAATAAATATATATATATACATGGTACAAACATTATATATGTGCATAAACATTCTGATATAAAAGTTTTATGTAATTAATATTTTAATTGACAAGCTAATAAGTCATTAAAAAAGTGGGGCTATCGGTTTAAGATCAATAACAGATACACAGAGTCCATCTTATCCTTTGCAGAGAGCCTTGCAATACTGTCGCAGATACGCGTAACCCAAAACAATGTCAGGAACTTTTACGTGAAATGGATAAATTCTGTGCATGGACTAAAGTATTGAGAACAAAACCAAGTAAATGCCACTCTTTGTGTCTGGGTAAACGGAATACGAAATTTATCTTTCAGAATCCGGGACTCATGATAGTGTTTCCACAATTAAAATCAAAAGACAAAAGTGTCAATTCTTCTTCAATTCCATAAACAATTTATGATAGGTGCACAGTCTAACAAAGCAAGTTTTGGTTCGAAGTTCGAAAGAAAATTGAGGATAAAGACGTCGTAAAATCTTTTCTACAACAAGACGAAAATGAAAGCTATAAAGTGCATGCAATGAGCTTGGAAATGCAAAGCGAATGGCTAACCATAGGGGAATTTTGTATCTGTCTGGCGTTAAAGTGGCGCACCTTGATATACGACTGGTCACCTGCCTTATTAAAATTCTATCTAAACGCCTTTCAGATGACCCTCCCAGACCAAAGTAATTTAATAAGATGGGGGAAAGCCACCGAAAAGTCTTGCGGTATTTGTCGGGAGGCCATAGATGCCTTGCTGTACCAAACATAATACGATGCACGGTGTCCCTTGATAGGGGTTATTCTCGCCGTCATGATAGTCTTCGAAATCATACGCGAAACAGTGAGTCTCTCGGTAGTTATAACAAAAATAGGGTTGACCATAAACAAACGACAGGTAGCTTTTGTAAAAGAAGGGTCATCTACAAAATCGAAATCAAAGCCTTACTCCATCTTAGGCGCAGCTACCGATTGGACTCTTTTGACGGACATGTATGAAAAACACTAGAAAATTCCTGAGGATGGTGTTTCGTCATCCAGACCAGATATATTTCTATACTCAAAAAATCTAAAACGCATAGTAATTATAGAACTTACTGTGCCGTGGGAAACAAACATACCTAAAGATCACACAACAAAAACTATCAAATATTATGACCTAACAAATGAATTAATCAAAAACGGTTATGTGGTTAATTTATATGCTGTAGAAGTCAGAGTAAGGGGTATACCAGCAAAATCCCTATATAACGTACTAAAAGACCTTGGCCTGTCAAGAACAACTGTAACTTCTATCCTAGAATGTGTATCCAAGGCGGCATTAGTAGGATCTTACCAATTTTGGTTGGGCAGGGGAGGAGGCTCGAGCGGTGAAAGGGAGCATTGATGCATCATAAAGGGGCCCCTTAACCTTACTCACTGGGTTGCAAGTCCCAGGCACCTTGTCTGGGGCCTCTTCGTCTGCAACGCTATGGACCCAGCACCCACACAGTGAATCCATGGAATGCTAAGTAACACGTTCGTCTCACAGATGATTTTGAAGGTTACATATGGATCTCCATAAATTGAAATATCCCCGAATTGCCTCTAAATGGCATTATTAGTAAATTTATTGGAAAATACTGACATTTCTTCTTCTGAACAGCTTATATATGCTTTGGATAGACCAAAACATCTTTATATAGCTGACAGCCTTTGAACACTA
This sequence comes from Plagodis pulveraria, assembly GCA_963890685.1. Classification (NCBI taxonomy): domain Eukaryota; kingdom Metazoa; phylum Arthropoda; class Insecta; order Lepidoptera; family Geometridae; genus Plagodis; species Plagodis pulveraria. The sequence goes on from OY982964.1 coordinate 541,702, forward strand.
TCTTGCCTGGTTGGTAAGTGATGATGTGGTTGATGATGTTGTTCAGGCTAATCTAGAATTGGTGGTGAGAAGCGAGAGACAGGCACATGCAGGCCCCACTGTAAGGGCGGTTGTCAGCGATGGACTGGATGTAAAGGCTCTGCCAGCCTCCCAGTCCTTCTCCAAACAGACGATACCGGAATGCCGCTGGGTTGTTTAGTGAGTATACCGATCTTCTACCGGGGAGTCCCACATACCCCCTAAATCATAATGCATTTTTACCAGCGTCAAAAAAAAAGAAGAATTACTGGCACTCAAAAAACAAAATTGGCTAATTATTGTCAGTGACATTAATATCGCTTTAAATTATTTATCCTTGCTTCAATGAAAATGTTGTTTATTAATGTACATATCTTGGCACTTATATTTTAGTAATTATCAACAAGGCAAAATTATACGAAGATAACCAAAAAAGATTTATTTTGGAATTATGTTGTTGCAAAAGCATTCCAATGTGCAAATGGAAACAAAGTGAAAGCTCTTGAAGGTCATTCCTTGGAATTCACAATATGAGTCATAACAATATTTTAATGATTCACTTCCACAAGACACTTTCGCAGAATTCATCCAGTAATAATAAAAACAGGAAAATTAAAATAATGTATCAACAGTTGAACAACACTATAAAAACCCACCTCTTCTTCCAATTGAACATATTTAGGATTTGGGGCAGAAAATCTCCTTCTCAAATTATTCATAATTAGCTGCTTAATTTTAGAAATAAATGCAACATACTGAAGCCTTTCAGATTCCTCATTATGGAGGTTATCTGCCAAAACAAACACATTGATAAAACATTCTTACTATACAAACAGACAATCTGTGTATCTTATCTGGAGATTACAACGGATAAATGTCTAAAGATAGACATGTATTTTTAAATTCTGTAATCAGTAGCCAAGTAGTGTTGTTAGTAAACGGCAGTAAATACTCACCCAGAAGTCTGTAGCATCTTTGTCTCGGTGCATGAGATCCTCAAATGGTATAGTGCAGTTTGCAACAAAGTCATCTGGAGGGATTGCAGCATCGTGGAACACAGTGATGCCCAAACTACAACAACATCAGTATCATTAAGATATGAACACACATTTGTTTGGTGAGCAAATACTGAGTGCAGTGATAACATACCTTGTGACATTGTGCACCTCATGAATAAAGGTCTCGTTCCAAACGGGGTCGAAAGTCTTAGGCTTAGTGCTTGAGCGGTCCAGGTGGTGCTCGTCGGCGTCTATCGACACGTACGGGTCTATCGGCTGATCGTCTGCAATGATACCTTGTATTTACATACTATACCAACACCCATTTTAGTAAACATACTACGCCTACTGAATGCGCAGTGTTACGCGTGAACCCTGCATCATTATTCATGTTTATCTTAATGATTACACGCAGGGAGGAGTGCGTCATGCCTCGATGAAGAGTTTCGGGACATACCTGGTTTCCCGAAGGTCATGTTGTGCCGTTTCTGAAAGTCGGTCGGTCGGAGGCCCGTGGCCTCACAAATCCGTACTCGCACCGTGCCACTGAACATGGTGCCGCCGACTGTCGAGCCGTATCACCGAGACCGCGCCGCCACACGATCACTTCCACTCTATAAACCCACTTAGAAACATTGACGGTGCTTCATTTTTAACGCAAAAAACTAAAAGCCTTGACATCGACGGGATCCGCCATGGATGGAAATTTTACTCTATGGAAATTTACTTCGATTTCCTGAAAAAGTTTTCTTTTTGATAAAGGTTCACAGACGTACAGAGAGAGAAGGTATATCCTCTATACTCTGTCTACCTTCACAGATAATCATAATAAGTAGGTAGGTTCACACCATGAAGATCTACAATAGATCTACAGCTTCATGGCTCGTTCACACGGTCACACCGTCGTCTCCGTTGTCGCCGTACTATAGATATGGTATAGACATGGAACTTCTGAGCATTATACATACAACTGGATAGAGTTTGTTGTATATGAGTGCCGAGCGAGGGGTTCTTTACTATATAGTATCAGTTAGATTGTCCACAGCTGAACACTGCCTCCCCCATTAGGGAGGGTTTTGCTATAATCCCCACGCTTGGCAGGCATCTTGGGGATCGCAGTATAAGATAACAGTTCTTTAGAAGGCGCTGCTGCCCACCATCCGCTATTAGAAGCACAGAAACTATTTCAAAATTTTGAAGTACAGAGTTATCAGACAATTATTAAAAAGAAATTAAATTTGTTTGGTGACCTTGGGTCAGTTATTCTGTAAATTTGTACGAATTTTAATATATATTATATATAGTAAACAAGTTGCATGAATAACACCAAAGAAAGTACTTTCTAACTACAACTAGTCTGACACTTTAATATTGTTATGTTTGCAATAAAACCTGCTCGGCGGATTACAATAGAAATTAAAAATTATAATCCGCACATGACTATTATTTTTTTCTCTCGTAGATTTGTAATAGTCTGACATATTCTTCAGTCATAGGTTTTAAGCTTTGTAACGGGAAATTATGAAAAATATTAACATTCCCACAGCCACGAAAGCGTACAGATAAAATAAAATGAGTCAACTTCCAGGGCCAGTTAAAATAGTCCGATGAACAAATAATCTTTAAATAAAAATCTTTCTTCTCCAGATATATGTTAAAATATATCGCTATTTTTAAAAGCAATTAAACCACTAGGTACCTGTAATTTTAAAAGAATATTATCAATCATTATTTTAAAAAAGTTTCATCCAAACTTTTTCAGCTTTTTTTGCGTGAATGAGTAACAATCATTCAAACATACAAACCTTGAAATGCATAATATTAATGTGATCTCTAAACAGTTGTTGTTATCATACTACTATCAAACTCCATTACGGTATATCCTCATGAATGAGTAATAAGCTTAACAAGTCTGTTTCGTAACATTTTTGTCCATCCTATAGTAACGGTTGCTAACAGGATGTGATGGATGTCAAATTCATTTAAAAAGTATCTTAATATACTCATAAATGTTATCCAAAAACGGCATAATGCAACTTCTTTATCCTTCAGCATGCTTTGAGGTATATATACAACTCAAGAAGAGATAAGTACCAAATAAACCAAATTTGCTCTATAAATGGGACATGTTAATAGTAAAAAACGCGTGACTATTCAGACATGTCCGGTAAGCGCTTATTCATGAGACAAGCTTTTTTAAATTACTAAATAATAATAGTTACTAATTGATGTAAAATACTTAATTAAGAGGCATATATAACAATCAAAAAATAAATCGTCGCTACGTTACCCGTGGTACCAAAAACTTTCGTAAAATAGAATGCAAGGACGCAAACTGTCATTCCCAGTCAGGGACAGCAGTTTTACACATTTTCGAATAATTATTATATAAAATAAAATTGAAAATGCGATATTTCAGGGTACAATAAATCAGATTTATACAGATAAAACAGGTTTCTCAGATATCGTCAACTTTTTCAAAAAAAAAAATATTTTCAAATATTTTTTTCATCGGATTGTTAACATGAGACAACCAAAAAACAGCCTGCACCATTTAAAATGAAAATGCCCAAATATGATCACATAATTAATGTCTTCTTTTCCAATAACATTTTATTCAATAATGTAATAAGACTTCAGGCAATTGGCAGCACTGATTTGGTTGTGCATGGAGTGTTGTGTATTGATTGTGATCATAGAGAAAAGTAATACACCGGAAAGTTGTGTGTGATAATCCAGTGTTGGATTTCGTAGTATAGTATACTATTTGTACCATAATTTCATAGTGTGTAGTATGTGTAGTATCGTAATGTCACTATACTACGCGAAAATACCATAATTTTGTCTTAAAGTCGACCGACTTTTACTAAACGTAAGCCCTATTATTTTTAAATATTTACCCTACAAAATCGAGTTATTCTGTATGTACGGTAACATCTACTAAGACCTTGGGTTGATATGGGGAAAAACTATCCCTTTTAAAATATTTCTAAATATGCTCTTGATTTTCTGATTTTACTTCACGCAAACGCTGATTGTGAAAAAGGGTTTAGCAAAGTACATTTAGCAGAAACCAAATTAAAGAATGACCTTGTAACCAGTTATTTTCCCACCAGTTAGTTACATTGGACGTCCCATTGACGGGACTACGGAAAAAAGTAATTTAACCGTGTACCCACTGGCCAATGGAACCGCGGAAAATAACGTTTACTCTACAGGAGTATATCTCACTCCATTGACTCCCTGTTAATTTCTTGCGATGCAGTAAAACAAAGTAAATCCAATAACTGCATAGAATATATATTGTCTGACAACATGTTACGTCGTCGTATCAATGCTAAAGATGAAGTTACGATTGGTGAGTTAGTCGAGATCGACGTCCACTTGCCTGAACTTAATTGATATGTCCATAGGATTATGTAAATATTTTTGTCTCGACTGCATAAAAGATTATTAGCTACGATTACAATATTACGAATGCATTTTTATTTGGTGGAAGCTCACATCTGTGGTGGGAAATTTTATAAAATTACAGATATTTCACGCATTTATCTAGGTGTCGAACCCATTCTACATGATTATGGTATTCGCAAGTTTTAAATATTATTCGTATTATCTTAAACAGTTATTGGACACCAATACTGTCAAACATATAAAAAATACGTTTACTCGTGACAAAAAAAATACGTTTACTCGTGACAAATGGTATATAAAGGGCTTATCATTAAGAGCGCTCGAACTTAAAAATATAATAAAAAGCCCTGTTTAAGTGATATTGCCACAATTTTAATTCTATTTAAAAGGATATTCGCTGACATTATGTTTGGAATATAATTACAGCCAAATGGCCGCCGCGACTCCGCTGTGGGTGGTGTATCCTGGTGGACCAATTTTGGATGACATTTTTGCATAAATGGGGCTCAATAAATTGGAAGCAATGCAAATGACGCCATAAATTGGTCGCAATGCACGGAACGTTGGGCGAATAGAGCACTGATTTTTATACAAAATTTTAACAGTTTCTACGCATTGTTGAAGCTTCTAGCATTCCAAAGTGAAATGTCACGACTAAATATGTTTCATGCCAAATTTGACCGCTATCGCTTTACCAAGATGGCCGCTATGCGCTGTCAAAGTTCGCACGTCCCCTATTGAAAAACCCTTTATATTATGGTAATGTACGTTCAATAAGTATTGCAAAAATGTATTAGATATTGTAAAAACCCTTCTCCGAATTTAGCGTTTCACGCAATGTAGTACAAAAATAAAAGAATAAATCTTTTATCTTTGCACTAGATCGGGTGAAACGCTAGATTCACAGAAGAGTTTTTACAATATCTAATAGAAAAAGAAAACCTACCAATGACGTTAATTTTCGCCTTCATTCAAAACATAGCTGCCGAAAAACTAAACGTTATAGCGGCTATACAATATGAAAAAAAAAACTGGAAACGTCAAATGTAGTATAATTTTGAACAAATAGTATAATTTTATTCTCCATGTACAAACATTTTTTGAGGGTCTGAATCCAACCCTGGACTGTGATGTGAACATATACTAAAGGTGCGTTCGTTTTGGCTCGATTGCGTTTGTAGCAGTTTCAAAAGTGGCATTTGTGCATTAGCGTTCGGATATAGCTTCTGCTATTTTTGACCACCAATGTATGCTATCCGAACGGCTTAAAACATACTTTGACAACCGACAATATTTTAACAATTTTGCACAGTACGAAACATGGAATCAATCTCTAAAATTAACAAAACAAGTAGGTACCTATACAAAAACTTGTGAAACTTTTCAATCGCGCCAAATATAACTGTCAAACCAGGAGTGCGTTCAGAGGCTCAGAGTGTAGTTGTTTCGTTGTTTGGTTGTTTTGCAACTTACCCTGAGGTATGGAACGACCGGTTGTTTTATAACCTCAAACAAATTGTGACATTGACAGACTTACATCATTATCGTAATAATAATTGCTATTTAACACTATCACAAATTCGTTTTCCATTTTTATTTAAGTTTTATGATATGAGAAATTATATTAGTATTTATATTTTTTGAGAAATATGGGTGAGCGCATCAGATAGAATACGATATAAACGTCAAAGTCATTTCATGTCACGTGTTTTATGGTTAAAAAGTTGCAACCTTCAAAGGTTTGGAACGGTCCAGTTGTGACAACCGAACGCTCTACTCGAAGGTTGTGAACGACGTTAGAGTGAAAAGTTGCACTCCGAGTGCGCTCTAACCAAGGTTCGGAACGCACCCCAGTTGTCAAAAAACGATCAAAACGATCCCACCGTAAGACATGGGTCAAAAATATCACTTTTCTGTCATTTGTAGCGTTTTCAAAGCTATCCGAACGGTGAGCGAAAACGATATTTTTGCTCACGAAGTCCCAAATCGAACGGCCCGTGTGATCATTTATAGCGTTTGTGAGTGTTATTTTTGGCACCGATAGGCTATCCGAACGCACTATATGATGTGAACTTATGTTTCACTTTCTCTCTTTATTTTCAACATTCGCCTCACTTCAAAACATCTTTGAACAAAACAGAGAGACAAAATAAAAAGTCAATTCCTTTTCATCACAAGGGCCCTTACATATATTTTGTTTTAACAGATATCTAGCATGGGATTTCTCACTATCCTGAAAAAACTGCGACAAAAGGAGAAAGAAATGCGAATCCTCATGTTGTATCCTTTACTAAAATGTTTGCTATTTGTTTCACTATTTCAAATTTGTACTTATATTTAGAAGATTTTTAAAGAGAGTATATCATTATCTCGTCTCATCATTCTCAACTGTACATGTCGGTAAATAGTTTCCTTAAAATAAATGTCAGAGGGTTAGACAATGCCGGAAAGACCACTATACTGAAAAGGTTCAATGGAGAACGTATTGACACCATTTCGCCTACACTTGGCTTCAATATAAAAACCCTAGAGCACAAAGGATACAAACTCAACATCTGGGATGTTGGTGGTCAAAAATCTCTGAGGTAATTTTTTTTTATTACTGTTATTGAAGTCATACACTGGAAGGACTTTAGAACCGGTATATGCCACAATAAGTATACCTTATGAAAATTAATATTTAACAGATTCATATTACTGGTAATTAGATAAATAAATAGTCTTTCTGTTTTATACCACCACTGCACCATTTGTGTTTCATTATATGTAATCGAAAGGTATAACTGATAATACACAATCAAAACAGAGATAACAATACAGATTGAAAATTTTAAGTTAAATTTTAAGCAATGTCATCTAGAAATGAAGTAATTCCATGACAGGTAATAAAAAACACTAGGGCTACGGCAGACAAGACTGCTTGAGTCAGATTGAGACTACCTGATTCAGTTCTGTGATACCATTCAACCTTATTCAAATCACCTGAATAATGAGCAGTCAGACAAGTGTATTTTAAATTTATTTGGTTATGCCATGCATATCAATTGCAAATAATTGACCGAACAATGTTAGCTATGCATCCTGTAGACTATTCAATTATTTGTATTTTTATTATGTTTGGGGGCAATAAGTCCTGCACTGTTATCCTGCATGGAGTATGATGTGCATTCCTCTGCCACCTACCCTAGCCATCCAAACTCCTTAACCCTTCCTTCTCTAAGCGAATTGCTGCCAAAAATAGCTAAATTAGTATATAAAAAATATAAGTTGCAAGATAAACACTTCACTGGTGACTGATTTACAGAGAACCCATAATATGGACTATAATATTGCATATAAGTATTTTATGTTTTGTTTTCAAATAATTGTGTACAGGCTGTTTTGTTGAACTACATATTGGAAAAAAATACCTTACTTGAAATATAGTACATATCTTTACTAAGACAACATTTCATTTCATTTTAAATATGTGTAAGATATAGGTGCATTCCAATTGCATTCCGCGCATGACCAGGTTTTATTTTCATACACATATCCATTATTATGCAATATTAATGCTATATATATTTTACTACTACTATAATGATAGTAATATATTATCTAAAATAATTACTATAAAATTGATCTGGATTAAAGAGAAAGGGTGGCCATTGTTATGCAAAATTATCAATTTATTAGATAATGTTCAATTAAATTACCAAGGTGAGTGCAATGACAGTGCAGGAAATTGATTGAGTTTTGTTGGCTTGCTAGCTGTAGATGACTTTTCAACATATTGTTCCAAAGTGTTACATTCTCTATATCAATGGTTAGATTAGGATGTTCCGATTGGTACAATATGTGAATATCCTTTTTTTGTCCATTACCTCCAAATAGTGCTCATTAAAAATTATGAATATTTTCACAACTGATCTAGGTGTCGAGTTATGTTTGTGAATATATTTCGATTTTGAAAGTTTAATGTGTTGCTTCTTTCTTCTAGTTATTATAAAGTAACTCATAATTGAATATTAAAAAAATGTGTAGATATATTTTGACTAGTATAGCTATGTTATCTTATGACTACTATTCATTTCTGTAATGTAATATACACTACATTACTTGATCAATATATTTTGAAGTCATATACATTAATTATTTCATTTACCTTTTTCATTTCTGTACTTAAAGAATCCTGATGCAAAATCATCAAGAATGTAATTTGTTTTACTCACTTTATAATAGAATCTCAGAAACAAAACTTCGACACAGTATTTGTATGACTGATGCACACAAGATAACAAAATAATAATATAAGCTCTATACAATCTTGTTCATTCTACTTTAGAAGTCATCTTGAAGTGAATACCTGGCCACCTTGATACCACCATCAAGTAGAATATCTGTTGCCCTTACCTAACTCTGTATTCCAGCAGTTGTCCCATTCTATGTCTTACCTATTTACTATCTTTTATCATCACTTACCATCTGGTGGTATCATGGTCAAAAACAAAAGCCATATTTTTTTTTTTTTTTTTTTATTTCTGATAGATTAGCCTTTGACCACTATCGCACCTGATGGTAAGTGATGATGTGGTCGAAGATGTTGTTCAGGCTAACCTAGAAGTACTGGCTCTCAAGGACAGCTGCCGGAACACACCGTTAGGTGCTTGGCGACAGACTTTCTACTTGAGGGTGGTAGCTAGCCAGGCGGGCATTCGCAAAATGCCCTACCACCATGCTATAACGACTGCCACCTTAAGACGACAACCGGGACCGACGGCTTAACGTGCCCTCCGAAGCACGGAAACGCTCAGTAGTAATGTCACTAGCGGTCACCCATCCAACTCCTGACCGCGCGCGACGTTGCTTAACTTTGCTGATCGGTTGAGAACAGCTAAGTGAACTTCACTACGAGCGCTTCAAAATATTGGCTATGAAAAAATCTGACAAGGGCAGACGAATTTACTTAGCATTCCATGGATTCACCGTGCGGGTGCCGGGTCCATAGCGTTGCAGAGGAAGAGGCTCCAGTCAAGGTGCCTGGGACTTGAAACCCAGTGAGTAAGGTTAAGGGGCCCCTTTATGATGCATCAATGCTCCCTTTCACCGCTCGAGCCTCCTCCCCTGCCTAACCAAATTTGGTAAGATCCTACTAATGCCGCCTTGGATACACGTTCTAGGATGGAAGTTACGGTTGTTCTTGACAGGCCAAGGTCGTTTAGTAGGTTGTATAGGGATTTTGCTGGTATACCCCTTGCTCCGACTTCTACAGCATATAAATTAACCACATAACCGTTTTTGATTAATTCATTTGTTAGGTCATAATATTTGTTAGTTTTTATTGTGTGGTCTTTAGGTATGTTTGTTTCCCACGGCACAGTAAGTTGTATAAGTACTATGCGTTTTTTATTCTTTGAGTATAGAAATATATCTGGTCTGGATGACGAAACACCAACATCCTCAGGGATTTTGTAATGTTTTTCATACGTGTCCATCAAAAGAGTCCAATCGGGAGCTGCACCTAAGATGGAGTAAGGCTTGGATTTAGTTTTTGTAGATGACCCTTCTTTTACAAAAGCTACGTGTCGTTTGTTCGTGGTCAAACCTTTTTTGCTCTAGCTACCGAGAGACTCGCCGCTTCACGTATGATTTCGAGGACTCTATCGTGGCGACGGGAATAATGACTCCACTCGGCGGGACCCCCTCTCGGGCAATGACGGGAATTGATTCTCAATCATTTATCGTAAAAAGGGTCTCCTTAACACCACACTGGGTTGCAAGTTCCAGTTTGGATCCATGTGCCAGGTGATGGACCTGGCACCTGTATGTTGTAGCATTGGACTTCTAAGTAATTTGTTCTAATTTCCAACATGCACAAAAAGTGTTCATAAAACAAAACATACTCAATTTACTTGTAATTTTGCCACTTATCTTGCTGCTGACCAATTATTGATTAGTAAAAGAGGCAAATTACTTAGCATTCCATGGATTCAGCGGGCGGGGTTGATCGCATTGCAGAGGAAGAGGCCCAAGTCACAGGCGCCTGGGACTTGCAACCCCGGGAGTAGGGTTAAGAGGCCCCTTTATGAAGGCATCAATGCGTGAAGCATTGATGCCTCCACTGTTTGAGCCTCCTTCCCTGCCCAACCAGATTTGATAAGATCCTTCTAATATTGCCTGGGATACACGTTCTAGCATGAAAGTTACGGTTGTTCTTGACAGGCAAGGTCTTTTAGTAGTTAATGAAGGGATTTCGCTGGTATACCCTTGCTCTGAATGCTACATTATAATATTCAAGCAATGGTGGCCGAGCAGTAAAAAAGCTATGGACTGCCGCGACGCAGGTCCTTGGTTCGATCCCTACCGCGCTGGCTTGAGCTTCACCGTATGGTGGAAGGGCATTTTGTAATTGCTCGCCTGGCTAGCCACCACCCTCAAGTTCAAAATCAGTCGGCAAGCACCGAACGGTGTGTTCCGGCAGCAGTCCTTGAGAGCCAGTAAAATTACAGGCACATGAGACTTAACAACAATGTCTCAGAGTGACGAGCGCAGTGCAATTCGTGACTTGTCACAAAATGCATCTGTTATAGGCAGAGGTTAGTCCGCTTCACATGACGTGAACCTCGTGCTTGTTCAGTCGCAATAACATAAAAAAAACGACAGCATAAAAATTAACTACATAAGCATTTTTGGTGAATTCATTTGTTAATTCGTAAGATTTGTGTGGAGGTATGTTTGTTTCACACACAGTAAGGTATGTAAGTACTATGCGTTTTAGATTTTTTCAGTCTAGAAATATATCATGTCTGGATTCTGGATGACGATACTTCGACATCCTCAGGAATTTTGTAGTGTTTTTGTATGTGTCCATCTAAAAAGTGCAATAGTTGCGCCTTAGATGGAGTAAGGGTATTTAGGTTTTGCAGATGACCCATCTTTTACAAAATCGACGTGTCGTTTGTTTGTGGTCAAACCTTTAATTGCTGTAGCTACCGAGAAACTCGCTGATTTCGTATGATTTTGAGGACTCTATGGCGACGTGAATAATAAACCCTATCAAAGAGCGCCGTGCTTCTTACCAATAAGTGCCTTGCTTGCTGTCCCGACAGATACAGCAAGACTTTTCGGTGGCTTTCTCCCATCTTACTAAGTTACTTTGGTCTGGGAGGGTCATCTGAAAGCCGTTTAGATTAAAAGGCAGGTGGCCAATCGTATATCAAGGTGCGCTACTTTAACGCCAGGGGGATACAAGATTCACCTATGGTTAGCCATTCGCTTTGCATTTCCAAGCTCATTGCAGGCACTTCATTGATATCAATTTCGTCTTATTGTAGAAAAGATTTCACAACATCTTTGTCATAAATTTTCTTTCTCCACCCAATACCTGCTCTGCTGGGCTGTGCACCTAAAATACATTGTTTATGTAGTTGAGTATTCTTTGTTAAATTATTACATAGAATATGCAATATTAATACATAAACATATGGTAAAATATTTTTTTGTGTCTTTTGACCTAGGTGATTTGAGGCTTGAGTCCATTCATTATCGTCGTCATCATCACATCAACTGGAACGTCCACTGTTCTTGTATCTTGTACAGGATCTTCTCTATTGGGGGATTGGCCATAATGGCCCACGATTGGCAGGCGTCTTGGGAATTGCAGTAGTAGTTGTCAGTTCTTCAGAAAGCGCTTCTGGTATTTTTCCCTTCCTTCCTTTCCTTTTTCCAAACATATCGAAATAGTAACACAACTGTTCAGCTCACTCTTTTTATCAAAACTGGAAGTCTATCAATGGCACTTATGACTTATATTGTTATTTATTTGTGCATAAGAATAAATCAAGATTTTCAATCACAACCATTTTCTAGAGCACCATTTAAATATACCATATCATTCAACAGATTATCAAGATGTGGAATGAATTATGTGGAATAACCCAGCAAACAACAGTCCATACCACATATCTCTTAATATTTACCTTAAGTTTTCGGGATGATCAAGCCACCCCTGATCTGCTTAATATTCAATAACGTTATATATCATTAATACTGGCAAAATAGTGTGAAATATATCTGATTTACAGTTGTTTAACGAGTGCGTATAATGCAATGAAATACTTTGCAGGTATCATATTATAAAACTCACGCTCATGTTTATATTTTATGTTTGAAAACGAATGTTGATAGTCATATCGAGTCACAGGAAGTAGTTTCACGCTCAAACACCCGTGTTTTCAAACATAAAATACTTTGCAGGTCATACTGGAAGAACTACTTTGAGAGCACGGACGGCGTGACGTGGGTGGTGGACAGCGCAGACCCGCAGCGGCTGGCGGACTGCGCGCGCGAGCTGCACGCGCTGCTCAGGGAGGAGCGGCTCGCGGGCGCCACGCTGCTCGTGCTCGCCAACAAGGCTGATCTACCGGGCGCTTTGTCTTTGCACGATATCAGACAGGTATACTCTCCTTTATATATTCATCGCCACATTCACATTTTCGATAAGTATTTAATTTTTTTGTAAGTATAAGAACCGTAAGTCATTTATTACATTCGTAAGTTTAGAACTGTGCATGGTAAACAGCAATAGGCACTACCGCTGTTAAATGATACCAAAATGTATATGGGCAAATGATAGAAAAATTGATGTTTGCCAAGTGAAATTTTGCGTATCTCGGCAACGGTGAGAGATAGATATGCAGTGATTGACCAAATATCGCATATAATTGGTAGAGCAATTGAAGGACGTATCGACTGTGAACTGGCAATAAGTCCTATCTTTTATAACGCAACTTAAGAAAACAATGTGACTACAAAATCAGACTTATTGCCACTAACTGTCGATAAATCAAAAATCCACAAGGGCGGATTTAAAATCCTTTGACACCACTGAAGCTCGGCCTGAACGCATCTGCTTACCCTTTCGCGAAAGATAGGGTATGCGCGCGCATTCCGTGGACATTATAAGGTACAATAAAACCTATATTTTATGGATATTCGATTTGTCCATCAAAGGGTTCCTCATTAAAGATTCTTCCACTGTATAAAGAATAAAACGTCCTCTCTTTAAACAAATTGGAAACATTAGTCTGTTCGCTTTGTAGTCTGAAAAATCTAACTTCTCGAAGAAGGCAGAAGTTGTGATCATTTGGATTTTTTCTAATACTTTTTTTTATGTTATTGTGACTGAACAGGCTCGAGACCCACCTAATGTTATGCGGACTAATATCTGCCTATAACAGACGCATTTTATCACAAGTCACGAATTGCACTGCGCCCGTCATTTTGAGACATAGTTGTTAAGTTTCATATGCCTTTAATTACACTGGCTCTCAAGGACTGCTGCCGGAACACACCGCTAGGTGCTTAGCGACAGATTTACTAGTTGAGGGTGGTATCTAGCCAGGCGGGCAATCGCAGAATGCCCTACCGCCATGCGGTGAAGCTCAAGCCGGCGGTTGGTACCAGGGACCTGCGGCACGGCAGTCCATAGCTATTACCGCTCGTTATTTTTCTGGACTAGAAAGCAAAATGTTTTAAAATGTGGCGATGATTTTTATATAGTTTTCTAATCAGCCTATATATTAGCGCAAGTTCTAAAAATAATGTCATAACGTTTATCCTTGCAGGCTCTGAACCTGGACAGTATAAAGACGCACCACTGGCGGATCGAGCGGTGCTCGGCGGTTACCGGAGAGAACCTTCTAGAAGGAGTCAACTGGATGCTCGACGACATTGCCTCTAGGATATTCACATTGGAATAGTCATAGTCTGATTACTTTAATGAGAAGGCAGGAGATATTTGCTGTTAAGTTCTGTCTATAACTCATTATAATATTAGTAACAATGGAATAATCTCTTCATTTCTGTTGGCGCTAAAAATATACTATATTTAACTGTACCAATACATAGACGAATCAAAAATTGTTTCGCTGGTGCCTTCTTACTCTAATATACAATGTTAGAGTGAGAGAACAATATTGACGACGCCATTTTATATCTTTTCTATCGGCACGGGTTATATTGAAATGTAATAGTCTAAGATCCCGCTGCAGGATTGGTGTGCTCATCGACTTTTTGTTTAAAACCAAATTTTTATGTTTATTTATAGTTAAGAGTATATATATTTACTAGGGTGCCTATCAAAATTTGGCCGCCATTATTTTTAATTAAATTATTTTTAATTGATTTTTGGTAAAAAATTTCGTTTATTTATTTTTTAAATAAAATAACGTCTACATCACGGTAATTAATATGAAGATTCTAAAAAATCACGGTTGCCGTTGCGCACCTGGCCGCACCTCTTTGCAGTCAGGTGTAAACAGGTATGATTTCGATAAATTTATACGTTTATAACCTATTTTTATTAATTATATGTCAAATTGAAGCTAATTTTTTTCTATTAATTATCATATAAAGTTGCTTAATTAAATCTGGCCGCAAATAAGGGTTACTGGCTGTTAAAGATAATTAATATTTAAGGTAGAGTGAAAGAGAGTTAGCGCGTAACATCATTTGTCAGACGAGGACAGCGATTGCCGGCTGTGCGACGCTTTTAAGCCATTGCGCATGCGTCGAATGTTAGTGTTCTCAACCACCGGGGAGTAATAGAGACGACTTATAATAAATACTCCAAAAAATATGTAATTATTTTCAAAATTACAAATTTAAAAATTGCAACAAAAAATTAATATTGATTTGATATATCGACGGTCTAGTTAGCTATTTTTCTAACTCCTTATTTTTTAGAGGGTAATTTTTTTAACATTTTGATGAAGCAATAATCCAATTACAAATTATTTGAATGATTCAAACTTAAATATTATATCTCTATTAGATATAAAGGATATTAAATGGTTTTTTAAAATGATAATAAATTTTGAAGTAATTGTTTTTTTCGTACAAATAAAAGATTCTCTAAAATGGAGTTAGATAATTTGCTAATTAGAACGTCGATATTTAATATTAATTTAAAAAATAAAAAAATAAATCCAAGGTGACTTAAGTAAAAGAAAATTTTATTGCGAAAGTATTTTTTAAAAATTTTATTAGATTTTATTCAAGTATTTAATTGTCTGTTACATATTAATTAAACATTTAAGCAAATTAAAAAATTAATAAATTTATCTTATAATTCTTATATTTTCGTAACTCTTATTTAAAAATCTGAATCATCGGAGCTTTCAGTTGTACGGTCATCGGAGCTATCACTTTCATCGCTACAAATATCAGAATCGTCGTTATCGGAAGCTTTGTTCGTGGATTCACATAGCACACTATTATATTATTGTTTATTACGAACTCCAAAACAGCGTGGTTTTTATGTTAGAATAAAAATGCTGCATCTGTTCAGTTGAGAACACTAACATTCGACGCATGCGCAATGGCTT
The DNA here is from genome assembly GCA_963890685.1 of Plagodis pulveraria. Taxonomy (NCBI): domain Eukaryota; kingdom Metazoa; phylum Arthropoda; class Insecta; order Lepidoptera; family Geometridae; genus Plagodis; species Plagodis pulveraria. Next base: position 557,501 of record OY982964.1, read on the forward strand.
AAAAGCGTCGCACAGCCGGCAATCGCTGTCCTCGTCTGACAAATGATGTTACGCGATAACTCTCTTTCACTCTACCTTAAATATTAATTATCTTTAACAGCCAGTAACCCTTATTTGCGGCCAGATTTAATTAAGCAACTTTATATGATAATTAATAGAAAAAAATTAGCTTCAATTTGACATATAATTAATAAAAATAGGTTATAAACGTATAAATTTATCGAAATCATACCTGTTTACACCTGGCTGCAAAGAGGTGCGGCCAGGTGCGCAACGGCAACCGTGATTTTTTAGAATCTTCATATTAATTACCGTGATGTAGACGTTATTTTATTTAAAAAATAAATAAACGAAATGTTTTACCAAAAATCAATTAAAAATAATTTAATTAAAAATAATGGCGGCCAAATTTTAATAGGCACCCTAGTAAATATATATACTCTTAACTATAAATAAACATAAAAATTTGGTTTTAAACAAAAAGTCAATGAGCACACCAATCCTGCAGCGGGATCTCGTACTATAAGACATATATAACTGAGGAAGTCGCGCTTTATACGCTTAATAATGTATCGTTCAAACGGACCTTATTAGCACAGTTGCAGATTGTAGTGCTGTCGGGTTGTAATTTTTAGGGTTCCGTACTAGAAAACGGGATCATATTACTTATGCTTCGGCCGTCCGTCCTTTACCTTCCGCGCATTCCATACAGACGCAGTTTTGTCATATTTATTTGAATTACAAATTACAGAGAATTATTGGGACTAATCTCTATGGTTTAAGTTTGCCATTTTTATTATGTATTTCATCTTCAAATGTTAACATAAAAGATCTCACACTAAGTCACAACATATTACACGAATAATTTTGAAAATACAGACCTTTACGAAGAAAAGAAAGTAGAAACATAGATATTGGGATCATGCATTGAAAATTTTTAATTTGAAGAGTTAATTGAACTACGTTTGTATGGAAAGCGCCACGTGCACACTTCCCTTAAATGCCTGGATTTTTGAAACGGTAATCGGTAGCTGGTTGTAATTTTCATAGAGAATGTGGTACTATAGCGGATTGTCTAACAAATAAGAATAATAACAAAACTTATGAATAAAGGGGAGTCCCCATACAAGAAACGTGTTATTTTTTGTTTTTGCTCTTTCGTTAAAACAAGTGTCAAACTTGATGTTATTATGGTCCTATATCTATGTAAAACAACAAATCATAAAATCCGGCCAAGTGCAGAACGGACACTGATCAGGGTATTTAAAAAAATAGTATTTCATGATACATTCTGTGTTATTGCGGAACCCTCGGTATGTGAGTCCGACTCGCACTTGGCCGATTTATACAGTTTATTTTAGATTTTGTTTATAAGTCCACGTTGCTTTATATACCTACATGTTTGAATATACGATCAGGTCAAACTAATCAAACCATGCGATCCAGGCCACTGGGCCATCGTTACGGCCTCCCTAACTTTCAAACAAGTAAAAACAAATTACAAGTGCATTTACTATTTGCAAGTTCTGTAATAACAAGCATATAAGGAGCTTTGAGTATTCTTTATTTTATTAAAACATACTTTAGGTATGAATGTATAAAAATATATATGGCAAGTGTATAAATTGTACTGAACTGAGATTGTTTTTTACAATAATGTTAGATTGTTGTATTTGTGCTACTTTATGGTCGTGTGGGGGGGGGGGAGTTAAAAACTATTTATTTTTATTTATTTTAGTATTTGTATCTATGCTGGGCAACTATTGTAGGATTTGTAGGAAGTGAGTCGAAATTATAATTTGAGTACGTAGATTATCTAACGAAGTTTGTAAAATTTATTTTGTTGTTTGGTAACGATAGGTACCTTAAAGTAAAGATCTGTGGCTTGCAATGCAGTGGATCATAAAATACATAGATTTTATAGATTGAGGCGTTACTTTAGAGAAATCCATAAAAAATAATAAAAAATATTTAAAAAATAAACTTAAATAATTTTAAAAACATTGACGCTTAATTTTCCTGCTAAGCCGAGTGCCACGTCGCTAAACCAGAGTGTGTTCCGGCAGCTGTCGTTGAGAGCCAGTAATTCTAGGCTATGCCTGTTAACGACTTCGACCACATCATCACTTACCATCAGGTGAGATTATGGTCAGAGGTTATATCAGCAATTAAAAAAAACACATTGTTTCGTATCGCTACAGCTAATTAGGACGTATATAACTTTACTTCAATGACTTTCAAAATCGTATAGTATTTATTTTTGATGTCGCAAATTTCATAATCATTGTCCGACACTAAGACAAGCTGCAGATGCGAAAAAACTTTTTATTTTATTTTCGCCACAGGCATACGTTTACACTTGTATACAGTCTATGTCAGTAGCTTCTCTATAAAATGTAAGATTATAGCTTGAGTATTATTTAATTTAATCATATATGTTGGCTAAGCTTGGTCATATAATCACTAATGCAAAAACTAGGGCTGGATGTAAAAACCGATAATGAGATTTACAGCCTTACTTATAAACGCTACTTAAATTTTAAGCATTACTTAGCCGCTGATTAGCAAAATTCCTTACTCATAAACGCTACATAACTTTATCCAGTTCCTAAGTACTGCTTAAATCAGCTGTCAATTTAAACACCGTCCGACCCTTGTTTAAATATTTAAGTAGCAAGATGGCGCCCATATTTCTGATCAGCTGATTTAGTTACTATTGAGGTTATTGTCAAGGAGGTATACTAAACTATAAACACGACATACTTTGTTAATAAATCGTAAAAATATAGCAAGTAGAAACATACATTGGATGATGAAATAAATATTATGCGTAACCTACTTACTTTTCGTGATCTTATTGAAGAGTATACCGCAGGTACAGTTCCTGAATTAAGAATATGAGTATTGTGCCACACTCTTATATTCCTATGGGATGAGAATTGAGACTGATGAGGAACTAGAGATAATTTAAAAGCAGAATTGAGTACTTATTTGCGAATTTCAGCATAGATGTCGGTTCAGTACAGCAAAAAAAAATATTTTGGGAGTCGAAATATTCTTATTTGTATTAAGGACCTCATTTAATAGGTCGCGAGTTTATCACCAAATGGTAATAAACTGGTCCAAATTAGACGCCGGACTGTTTTAACTGAAAATCCCTTTCTCGTTAAACCCCCAACATCTGATCCGATCCGGTGATCGAACTCATTGTAATTTTCTTATTATCTAGCCGCGCCATGCGGTTTCACCCGCGTAGACAATGATGATGAAAAGTATGGAGAACCTAAACTAACTATTCTGTTGTTTCATCCTAACCCTCAAGCCGTTAAAACGTGAATACACGTAGAAGACAAAAACACAAACTTTAGATACATACAATCACGCCTGTATTCCCCGAAGGGGTAGGCAGAGGTGTGTAAACACCCATGTTTCGGTCAATTGGGTTTTGGTCCCATGTAATAGGTGGCGAGCCTATTGCCATTCACCGGGCACAGTTTCAGGGTCATACAAAATAATTTCTCTAACACACTAGACGAAACACAAGAACATATTACGGCCTTTATAATATTACTGTGATTTAAGGAATCGCTATAGAATGATTAAAAAAAATATATGAAGATTGGAATCTTGGCTTCATAGAAAAAAAGTAGACATAATTGGGCATAGGTATTGTTTGGGATGGAAAAAGATAACATCCAGCGGGATATAACGGTATTCGGGCTTCCATAATGCATTTCCAATTATAATAGGTTGCTCGATCGAATTTACAGAATACTGGGGCACTTACAATTTACCATATTGCAAAAAAAAACTCGCTTCAGAAGTCTCCAGTACGCCTAACCATATGTACAAAAATCAGTAGGTCTACAAAGAATAGTATTTTTTTTACTTTTTAATTTTAAGATTTTCAGCACTAGATACATACTTTTTGGCAATTCGGGTCTTTCATAATACCTTTTAGTTCAATGTTGTCAGTTTAAAATACGTACGACCTCATTATCCATTGCTTAGCTAAACAGGTGCTATGTAGCGTTTATAAGTAAGAAATATTTAAGCATTACCTAAACACTGTTTAGTTATCCATTACTTAGCAACTACATAGCGGATTTTTTATAAGTAAGGGGGATGTTTAAGTAATTTGCCAGAAGGAATCTCACAATAGTAAACAATATAATTTTCTTAACTTTCTTTTTTAATTTTTGTTATTTAGAATCTGTGGACTAAATTATCCTCCACATTTCTTATGTAAGCCCTAAAAATTCCTTAACTGTGATGATTTTACAAAATTTTAAGTGTATCAATAAACTTTTATACTAAACAATGTAAATGTTGTTTTTTTTTGTCTAAGGCCCGGTTTGACTCCTCAGATAGTACCTATTTCTAACAATAAATGTAAATAGAATCAATGAAGGCTGTTGAAGTGGAAAGTTAATAAGTAACTATGTACGGTTGGTTATTTAATCAATCTGTCATTTTTCATCCCATGATTGAAATACCATTTCATTAGTCAACTTATTTTTAATTTTTAAATGCTGATAGGTAAGCCTTTGACCACAATCTCACCTGATGGTAAGTGACGATCTAGAATTACTGGCTCTGGTTAGATGAAGTATTCTTCCTCCGTTTAGCCCGAGTTAAGCGAGGTTGAGTCAACATGTAATATGTTCCACTCCGCCCAACCGGCTATTTCAGTCGGTATCTCGGTGTCATAGAGATATTATTGTTCTGCATCCATACCTTATTCCGGCTCTCTCTGTATTTGTTCATACTTAACACTCATTCATATAGTTCCTCGCAAATCAACTCATAGTAGGTACGCTAATAAATTAAAAGGTTGACTTATCTCTCATTGGTGCTACTTGCGAGCTTGTTCTGATATACTCCTTTCTAGGATTGTCTATAATGTACTGGTTCATTGCAGGTATCAAGGGTTTACTATCTAGAGACCCGCTATAAAAGGACAGACAACTGAGTATTCTATATTGGGTTCTATTTTGCACCTTGGGTACGTAATTTTAAACATGGACGATAGCTCTGTGTAGTGCGGCCAGTCAGTGCCAGGGTGGACGGCCATTTTCCTTCCTCGCCAGGCTAGCTACCGCCCTCAACCAGAATATATATCTCTTCCAACCCTATATTTATTCGCATAAAGACAGAAATGCTAGTTTGTGTGCAACTAGCATTTCCGTCTTTCTGCCAAAACAATTTCTCCCCTTTTTTTATATTGTTTGGGCTCTTTTTGTCATGCATAGATACTGTTCACAAGATCACTTTCCCTCGCCTAAATGCTGTTCTCATCGACAAAAGTTGTAAGACCGTTACATCATTCAGATAAGCAAATTCTTCTCTTTTTGCGACTTCCAAAAATAGGTGGAAGGTGTACTAAAGTATTTTTCCGCCTTGGCAGCCAATCTTCATGATTCAAGAAGATATTGGTCTCTAAATGAAATCATGAGAAACCAAGACATGCCAATAAAATAAAAGTATTTAAAATGTGAATTTTGCCATATTTAACATAGTACGTTTATCAAACATGAGCATTCACAGAAAAAAATAACAAGTAAAATAATTATATGCCAAAACGGAATAGAGAGAAGTTTAATTGGGGCCAATAGCAGACATAAAATGAGATAAAAAAATATAACTAAGCTTAATATACGAAAAAAGTAAGTATGTCAAAGATTAAAATGGCAATGGAAGGGAATTATATTAAAAGAGAAGAACGAGAAATTTACAAAAGCAATATAAGAATGGTATCCCAGAGATGGTAAAAGGACTAAAGGGCAATAACTTAAAAAGTAACGTAAGTTATCATAATTATTAACTAATAATTTTGAAGCAATGATGGCCGAGTGGTAATAGCTATGGACTGCCGTGCCGCAGTTCCCTGGTTCGCTCCCCACCGCCGGCTTGAGCTTCACCGCTCGGTGGAAGGGCATTTTGCGATTGCCCGCCTGGCTAGCTATAGAAAATCTGTCGCCAAGGTGTGTTCCAGCAGCAGTCCCTGAGAGCCAGTGAAATTACAGGCACATGAGACTTAACATCTGTCTCAAAATGACGGGCGCAGTGCAAATCGTCACTTGATGAAATGCAATGCTGTTCTAGGCAGAGGTAAGTCCGCTTAGCATCAGGTGGGCCTCGAGTTTGTTCCGTCACAATAACATAAAAAAAAAATCTCCGACCGGGGTTGAGGAGTGCATTGAAGACAGTGACAGTTTGGCACGCGCCCCTACCCTGGCTGCGATGCCATTGCTGCCCGAATTTCCTCAAGTTTCGCAGAGGGCGATCATCTTTACTGCTCGAACACCGGTCGGAGATTACGACTACACACCGTGAGTGCTAGCCTGTATATTTATTTAAAAACTGATAATTGTTTTCTCAGGAATAAAAAGCAGTTCATTTTATCTATTTATTATATAAAACAAACTGAAGTATTTAAATCGTATCGTCATTACATTGACTTAATTTTGCTCGCAATAATAGCATTACGATGTTTCAACTGGCAGTCGTTGTGCGTACTTAGAAAAAGATAGATGTAAGTATACGTTTTCGATGATATATTAGTAATTAAATCATATTTTGATTTTAAATAGTTAAACAATAGTCTACTTACTAAATTCTTCTAAAAACTTCATTTTTGTTGATAAGTTTTGACAACGCAATATACCTTTGCGGACAGTAATCACGTCAGACGACGGCGACGTAACGAACACTAACACGCGAATCATATTCTTTTTACGTTTTCGTGCTTTGTGTTCGGACATTAAGCGATAACCTGATGTCCATAGTTTTGTAATGTGATTGCTGAAAAGGGAGTTTTATATTATTATTAAGGAACCGACTTCTTACACTATAAATAATGAAATAACTTGTGAAGGTCGTGTCATGAAAATAGCAGCTGAGTGTTTTGAATCATCGCGGTACCTACCGACTTCAACCAGTTATTTCATACCTTGTACCACTGCACTGAGTCAGCAATGACATTACAAAACTATGAACATTGGATGATAACAAATATTTTAAGAAAACTTTTAAAGTATAGGCACACACAACTCCGCCTAATTTTCCTGATAAGCTGACGTGACGTCACCAACGAGCTCCCAAAACGCTCGACGAGTCAAGACCTCCTGAGGATGTTTCCGGTAGAAGCGAAACGCGTCTAAAATTCTCCCGGTTTGTCTGCGTTGCGTTCGTGACGTTCGCGTTTAATGTTGCCTTAACATATTTGTTAACAGTAAATGTGGATTTAGCAAAGTAACTCCTGAATATATTCATTATGGACATAGGGTCATCGCTCAAAAAAGTCCAAAGAGTATGAAAACGGAAAAAGGATATATTGTTAGTAGTATTTTTTTTAATGTTATTGTGACGGAACAAGCTCGAGGCCCACCTGATGCTAAGCGGACTAACATCTGCCTATAACATTCATTTCATCACAAGTCCCGAATTGCAGCATAAATTGAGACATACCCCCTTACTTATAAAAAATCCGCTATGTAGTTGCTAAGTAATGGATAACTAAACAGTGTTTAGGTAATGCTTAAATATTTCTTACTTATAAACGCTACATAGCACCTGTTTAGCTAAGCAATGGATAATGAGGTCGTACGTATTTTAAACTGACAACATTGAACTAAAAGGTATTATGAAAGACCCGAATTGCCAAAAAGTATGTATCTAGTGCTGAAAATCTTAAAATTAAAAAGTAAAAAAAATACTATTCTTTGTAGACCTACTGATTTTTGTACATATGGTTAGGCGTACTGGAGACTTCTGAAGCGAGTTTTTTTTTGCAATATGGTAAATTGTAAGTGCCCCAGTATTCTGTAAATTCGATCGAGCAACCTATTATAATTGGAAATGCATTATGGAAGCCCGAATACCGTTATATCCCGCTGGATGTTATCTTTTTCCATCCCAAACAATACCTATGCCCAATTATGTCTACTTTTTTTCTATGAAGCCAAGATTCCAATCTTCATATATTTTTTTTAATCATTCTATAGCGATTCCTTAAATCACAGTAATATTATAAAGGCCGTAATATGTTCTTGTGTTTCGTCTAGTGTGTTAGAGAAATTATTTTGTATGACCCTGAAACTGTGCCCGGTGAATGGCAATAGGCTCGCCACCTATTACATGGGACCAAAACCCAATTGACCGAAACATGGGTGTTTACACACCTCTGCCTACCCCTTCGGGGAATACAGGCGTGATTGTATGTATCTAAAGTTTGTGTTTTTGTCTTCTACGTGTATTCACGTTTTAACGGCTTGAGGGTTAGGATGAAACAACAGAATAGTTAGTTTAGGTTCTCCATACTTTTCATCATCATTGTCTACGCGGGTGAAACCGCATGGCGCGGCTAGATAATAAGAAAATTACAATGAGTTCGATCACCGGATCGGATCAGATGTTGGGGGTTTAACGAGAAAGGGATTTTCAGTTAAAACAGTCCGGCGTCTAATTTGGACCAGTTTATTACCATTTGGTGATAAACTCGCGACCTATTAAATGAGGTCCTTAATACAAATAAGAATATTTCGACTCCCAAAATATTTTTTTTTGCTGTACTGAACCGACATCTATGCTGAAATTCGCAAATAAGTACTCAATTCTGCTTTTAAATTATCTCTAGTTCCTCATCAGTCTCAATTCTCATCCCATAGGAATATAAGAGTGTGGCACAATACTCATATTCTTAATTCAGGAACTGTACCTGCGGTATACTCTTCAATAAGATCACGAAAAGTAAGTAGGTTACGCATAATATTTATTTCATCATCCAATGTATGTTTCTACTTGCTATATTTTTACGATTTATTAACAGAGTATGTCGTGTTTATAGTTTAGTATACCTCCTTGACAATAACCTCAATAGTAACTAAATCAGCTGATCAGAAATATGGGCGCCATCTTGCTACTTAAATATTTAAACAAGGGTCGGACGGTGTTTAAATTGACAGCTGATTTAAGCAGTACTTAGGAACTGGATAAAGTTATGTAGCGTTTATGAGTAAGGAATTTTGCTAATCAGCGGCTAAGTAATGCTTAAAATTTAAGTAGCGTTTATAAGTAAGGCTGATAGTTGTTAAGTCTCATGTGCCTGTAATTTCACCGGCTCTCAAGGACAGCTGCCGGAACACACCGTTAGGTGCTTGGCGACAGATTTTCTATTTGAGGGTGGTCCACCATGCGGTGAAGCTCAAGCCCGCGGCGGGACGAACCATGGACCTGCTGCGCGGCAGTCCATAGCCAATGCCACTGAGCCAAAACTGCTTCATTTAATTTAACCTACTGGAGGTTTGTTTTTGTAAACTAAACAGGCCGTGTGCGCTTCGGACTTCGCTCATTGGCACCACATTGCACTGCAACAGCCCGAAAAAGAAAACAATATTGGTTATGATCACACCTCCAAAACCAAATTATAAATCGGCGTTTTGAGTATAATTGAGGATATAGTACATGCACTGACTTTTCAGATTACAAACTATAGTTTAATTTTTGAGATATCCCCGAAACAAAAATCAGTGTAAATTGACAAATCAAAATCATTTATTTATGTATATAAAAAAAGACAAAGACCCCAATATGCTATGGTGCAGTTTTTTTACTTCTCATTGATTAGAACCTTCTTGGGAAAAAAATTAATATTCCTCTTTGGGCCAACATATTTTGACACTAAATACCAAATTTTTTAGTTTGTAACTCATTCTATATACAGACAGCGGAGTTTCGTTGCTAGGATTCCGTGTAAAAATTGGCTGGAATATTGTAATAAAATATGTTTCTATCCCATACTTGTGTACACTGCCGCTTGGCTTATTTGACATAAAGCGATGGTATCTATTCAGATTGAGGTGTCTCCTCATAAAAAATCGGCCTGACGATGTCGCGATAGTAAGTAGTAGTTGCGAACATTGTACAGAAAAACTCATTGTTTAAGTATAAGTCCACAATTTATTTTTCTATACACATCGCACAGAATATCGAGGAGGCTAGCAGTTAGGAATGTTCTATATCATTTGTGGTGACGGCATCTTTGACAGCGTCGTTGTCTTCCGCCTTGACTTCATTGTCTATGGACTCCATGGTCTGGTCTGTGGACCAGATGGCATGGTCTATAGACTCCGTGGTTTGGTCTATGGACACCATGGTTTGGTCTAAATCTTCACCAGGAATGGGCGGGAGCTCTACTTCTGTGACGGGTTCTTTTGTGTTCGTTTTGGGCTCTTCTGAAGTTGATGTTGTAGCTGTGAACATTTATGAAGAAAATTTAACATAGCTATTTAATGTATAGCCCCGTAGGGTGACGGGCTATTCCCCTATATCTTTCTATGGTAGTCGTGAGAGGCAACGGAAGGAAAAATACCGGAAGGTGGACAGCAGCGCCTTCTAAAGAACTTTCATCTTTCAATGCGATCCCCAAGCAGCCTGCCAAGCGTGGGGATTAAGAAAAATTAAAAAAAAACTATAAATTTCATATACAGTAGAACCTCGTTAAGTCGAACCTCGATAAGTCAAAAACCTCCAAATCTCGAAAAAATGTTTTGTTCCCTTCCCTTCAAACACGAAAACCTCCATTACTTGAAATCTTGACCCTCTGTTAGTCGAAATAATCACCGAGTCCCTCCAAGCCATTTTGGTACATATTTTCACTCTATAACTCGAAAAATTAAATTTGACCTCTGTATCTCGAACATAGCAACGTTTTATTTCACAACCTTTACAACTTGATCATTTGGAATTTATTACCTCTATTGTTCGAACAAAAATAAGTTACCGACTTTAAGAACTTGCCGACAATGTGAGTACACTATTGTTACTTAGAAAACATTTTAGGAGTATACGATAATAAATTTATGACTCACGTAAACACGTGTTTGCTTGCTTGGTGTCAGGTGTTCAATTTTGATTTCCTTTGAAATTTAGCTAAGCAAGTCATTTGTTTTCGACTTAAATACTGTCAGAAGTAGTTTGGTTCTACTGCAATACACATCAATTAGTACAACAGTTAACATGAGTGCTGTGAAACATAAACTATAAACTTTGAGTCTTGCTGAAAAATTAGAAGTGCTCGAAGCTGTGAAGAGGTGTCAAAAAAGAAAGATGTTGCTGAACAATTTGGCCTGCCAATGAGTACTCTTTCAACAATAATAAAAAATGAATCAGACATCATGAGAAAAATACAAAACTGTTGAAAAGTTGATTTATAATAAATAAAAATATGTTTGTCACCTCTGCAAGTTGAATTTTTCTTTATTTTACCTCTCTTACTCAAAATTTATAAGAATAAACCTCAAACTCTTTATGTCGAATCAAAATCCGCCTAAGTCGAAATCCTCCATAAGTGGAAAACTCTATAACTCGAATTTTTTGGCGTCTCCTTTGATGTTCGACTTATAGAGGTTCTACTGTAATATAATTTTGCTGCATTTATTTTATAAGAATATTACATTAATTGCACTTCTTTACACATTAATTAAAACCATGTATATTGCAAATCAAGTATTAATCCAATGCTGGAAAAAACTTTTTTAAGGCTCAGTTTTTTTATCATTAGATAGTTACTATTAATAAGAATGAATGTATACACAACTGCTTTTAAAAAGAACAAACGTTAGCTGTTTAAAAGAAAATTTCATTCATGTTAAACTAGGTCAGTTAACATTTTATCAGCCTGGTATTCTTTATCTTTGAAGCAATGATAGCCCAGTGGTAATACCTATTGACTGCCGTGCCGCAGGTCCATGGTTCGTTCCCCGCCGCCGGCTTGAGCCACATGGTGGAAGGGCATTTTGCGAATAATCGCCTGGCTAGCTACCTAACCTAACTGTGTGTTCCGGCTGCAGTCCTTAAGTGCCAGTAAAATTACAGGTACATGAGACTCAACAACTGTATGTCTAAGGGTGACGGGCGCAGTGCAGTTCGTCACTTGTGACGAAATGCATGTGTTATAGGCAGAGGCTACCGCTTTACATCAGGTGGGCCTCGTGCTTGTTCTGCCACAATCACATTAAAAAAACTGACGATTGAAAAACCAGGAGGCATAAGTTGGATAAATATGTCGGATTTTTCATTGGAATAATAATACTTCATGTCTAATGTCAAGTGTACACGAATAGAGTGAACAATTTGTTGTGACGCTGAGCGTTTCCAATACCGTTTGTTAGCTTGCTTTATCGACATGGAGGTTTACAATAGATTATTATAGGAGTAAGATTAAGTTATTCCTACTAACTCTCACCTCACATAAGAGGTGAGAGTTAGTAGGAGAGGCCCCCCGCATGTTTGCCTTTTAAATTGCGGACATTGTACCCCGTGACTATTTTTTGTTTGGTAACAAAGACATTTTGCTTTGCAAAATGATACTTATCATAAGGATAAGGACTTTAAACAAATAATGTTTTGCTACCATGACGTATTACGTTACCTTATTTCCAATGAGCAATTTGATCTGAGTATCACCTGAATTTATTATTATTGTAATCATTAGTTTCCCAAAAATATTTAAACACCTAATTAATTGATATCCATGTTTAAGCACACAGTTGCATTATCAAAAAGCAGTCAATTTTGTTCTCTTTATAAACCTTCTTCTTCATCCCTATCAAAACAGAAAAGCGTTTCAATCTATCGGGTGTTTTTGTAATTTAAAAACCTTTAGTTTCTCTACCGACTCACCTGTGTCATCCTTAACTTCCTTATCTTTCTCTATCTTCACCTCCAGATCATCATGGTGATCATCACCATCACTATCATCCTTGTCCACATCCACAGCAAATTTATCTCTCTTTCTCCCTCTATCCTCTTCATTATCCCCTTCTCCGTCTTTCTTTATTTCTGGTCCATTCTTGTCTTTGTTTGCGAGTGAGGCCGGGTCATTTTCTTTGGTCCACGGGCCGCGGGGACGTAGACAACGTTGTTCTATCCGGATTAATTCTTCTTGTAGCTCAGTGCGCTTTTTGGACATGCATTCTGTAATGGAGAGATTGGACAATGAGGAGAATTGAAATTTATATGAATAAATAATTACATCCTAGTGACGATTCCGCTTAATTTTCTGGCTAAGAAAAGAATTTAAAGAATTTCTCTATAGCGCTCTAAGAGTCAAGACTTCCTGATGATGCTTCGTGTGGGAACGACATCCGTCGAAAATTCTTCCGGGTGGGCTATGTAGCATGTCACGAAAATATTTAGATAATGTATTTAAATGTTTTTCCAAAATAATTTAACGTTATTTTAAAATATATATTATTATCAGTTATGGATTTCAGCAAAGTAACGCCTGAATTTACTGATTATATTTTTTCTGATATTAGTACTTAAGAGTTGTAAATCTTGTAAATTCAAATAATCATATAAGAAAATCAGGAACCCTTTGCACGAGGTAGATTTAAGTGGCGCATAATAATTCATCTGGTTTAATGTCGGCATCGCCTTTACCACTTAAACTCAGCCATTCCATATTCTTTGTATGGGAGAGCCATGATACAACAAACACAAACAATCGCATTGACTCGGGAATAGCCCAACCCGCATTCCTCGCGCACAGTAATGCCTACGATAACACTGATGCCAGCGTTTGCAAACCAATGGCAACCAAATCCTTAACAGACAACGGACCCCGGGGTCAGTGGCGGGTCCATCAGGGACCTAACACAATAAAATGACAAAACAGCACCAACTTTCATTGTAGTGTCATATTTATATAGGATTAACATAGTAAGTTAAAAGTAAGATTGTAACAAATAATAAACGGCATGATATATATATATATATATATGTACATATATATCCATAAAGGAAATTTAATTGTAGTAGTAAGTTAAAATTAAGTTTATAAGAAATAAAATACGGCAAAAAAAAAAAAAAAAAAAAAAATATGGACTCACTTTAGTTTTTAAGGCAATATACTTTAACAACGCATAACATCATAGTTGTAAGTCATAATGTGATGCATGGAGTATGATATAAGTAATGAACTGTAATCGGAAAAAAAATAAATTTAGTCTAAAAAGAGTACGGACCATGAGTCTGTAGGGCATTGTATTACTGAAAAAAAAAAAAAAAAAAAAAAACCAATGGCAACCATACAGAACTAGTTCAAATTACATACTTCTTTGTTTAATTTTCGATATACGCTTCATGTCTTCTGCTGCTATGACTCGCGAAGCGTTTGCTAAAGCCTCGCTACCCGTAGCCAGACGACAATACCTTTAATGGTATTGAGTCCTTTCGTTTCGAAGTGAGAGGTATTCCATTCAGTTCTTCTATGGAATTTATCTTACTTCCTTTTTTTTATTATCATTACTTAAAGTAACGAACAAACTTGAAACGGTTTAACGGTGTTCATGGGGTGAGCACGATCACTGCAGTGTTAGAAACGTCGGGAAAAAAAAATTGTTAAATATATGCTATTTAAACCGTTTTAAGTTGTTTAATTACTTAATTTTGCAAGAGGATCTCCACTTTGTCCTTGGATAGAATAAAATGAAAAAAAGAAACAATGCATTCTATTGCTATGCTAATTTAAAACATTAATAATTATTGCTCATATTATAGTACGTTGGTTCATAAGTGACCTCAATTTGCTTAACCCTTTCTCAACGTGATTGGGGCAAGAATATTCTCATACAGTGCAGAGTTGGTATGTCGCGCTAACCATTAACACCGTAATTATTATCTATAGAAGCGTAATTTTTGCATTAAAACCTGCTAAGTGAATAAGCTGACAAAATGGCAACGAAAGGAAATATATTAACCGCAAGCGGGATTCAAGCTGACAATTAATTGAACCGAATTCTGAAAAAATAATCGGATATGACAAGAAGAAAAAAAGGCGTAAGTTTGATGATAATTTTGTGTATATAGTTCCATAAAAAGAATACTGAACGGCTTGAGTTCAGACGATACTGATACGGCACTGAGTGTACCCGTGTGCGTTAATCTTGAACATCCAATCCTTACTAAACACTAATGCTGGATTTAATATGTAATAAATTATTAATTATCGATTCAAATCCCTCAGTAAGACTTGCTTTGTATCAGAAATGAACCAAAAGAGATGTTGGATCCGTGGGGGCTCATCGTATTTGCGACGCGTGATCAAAATGCTGGCACCTATTTGGTTCAAAGTATAAGCATTGCAATTCAACGGGGCAATGCTGCCAGCATGCTGGGCACGCTACCAACTGGTAGTGGGTTGGAGCATTTGGACTGCCTTTGAGTCTGCAATGACTTATAGGTTGTCTAAATGCTTTTATTGTAGTACCTGCAGTGTTGTATATAGTTCGTAGTATTTTGTTAATAAAGGCATACCACCAGTATAAAATAATACAAAAATTATATAATTATCATTGAACAATTCATACATACCTACTCACTAAAATAAAAAGGCAAAACTAGGACTGAAATAGATTATGTCCAAGCCAAGAAATATAAAAGGCAAGAATCAAGAGTCACCATAAAACATATTAAGCGTCACTCCTTAAAATTAAAAATAATCCAACTGTGTCGGACCGTTGCCCATAATATGTGTTCCTCTTTAAAACGAAAATGTTCAGTTCAATAATTATAAGATGATATTATATAAGCTTAATTTACAAAAATTAGGATGAATAATAAACATTGAACTATGCTGCACTATGCTGAGCTTGTGCACATTTATTTATGTTGCATTTTGCAATTTAGCTGCGGCATCTCATGCGGTTCGAAGTCATTTGTTGACAAAACAGAGCACCAGAAAGTTGGCTCAGCTAAGAACAGCACAACATATGTAGCTTAATGTTGATTAGTCACATTTATGGTCAATGAGATGAATTAAATCCCAAACAAAATGAGGGATTAAAATGGCAAGGAGATTGGATTAAAAACCTTTATGTTATTGTTTATTTTATACCATATCCTGACAAGGCAGTGGATTATTAAATGAAGCGAAAGTCAAAACAGATATTGTAAAAGTAAATACAATGCCTCGTGCCCACTACAGAACTATACCTCAGCAGATTCAAATATATACATACTTTCCTCTCGTGGCCGATCTTACTTGACATGGTGCACTGCTGCAGTTCTTTGCTAACGAATATAGTTTCATAGAGTATAAATAAACGCAGGAATAGAGAAGGAGACTGGACAACATTGAGATTAAGGTAAATACCAAAGCTCATAATAGTCAGTTTCATAAATATATACATCAAAGCAGATTTCATAGCAATTGCACATACTGAATAGAATTAGTCTATAGCAGATATTGGTTAGCAAAGTTAAGCAACGTCGCGCGCGTTCATGAGTTAGATGGGTGACCGCTAGTGACATTACTACTGAGCGTTTCCGTGCTTCGGAGGGCACGTTAAGCCGTCGGTCCCGGTTGTTGTCTTACGATGGCAGTCGTTATAGCATGGTGGTAGGGCATTTTGCGAATGCACGCCTGATGGCTAGCTACCACCCTCAAGTAGAAAATCTGTCGCCAAGCACCTAACGGTCTGTTCCGGCAGCTGTCCTTGAGAGCCAGTACTTCTAGGTTAGCCTGAACAACATCTTCGACCACATCATCACTTACCATCAGGTGAGATAGTGGTCAAAGGATAACCTATCAAGAAAAAAAAAAAAATTGGCTTTTAAAGGACTTCCATGAGAATCAATGTCAACAACCACCTGAGCATCAATAACAAAAAACTCTTAACTGCAACGACTGCCCGTGATAAGAATTATAGCTTGTGGGTAAAGCCTGGTATAATACAAGTATGCTCAGACGATTTAACTAAAGCAATTGTAATTAAACAGGAGAATGAGTAAAAAAAAACATTTTTAAAATGTTTGCATCTTCATTAGCTCGTAGTTAATGATTACAATAATTCTGAGTCATTCATTAATTAGTTATTCACCTCTGCCTGGAAACCTGTTCTGTTCACTATTGGGTCATGTGGTTTATATAGGTTTATGTTGCTTGTAGTTATTTAATCTGAATTATGGTGCTACATGCTACGCTTGCTACCACTAGTGATCAGTTCTTTTTATGTTGTTTACAATGTCTACCCTTGCACAGTGAATATTATTGCACGTATTTACTTACTTAATTACTACACTTTTGTGAAACATGAACTGCAGTGTATTTTACAATTATGTTAGTACTTGTCAATACTCGCGTCGTTTCATAGGAATAGTAATGGTCTGAACATTTACTATCAGAAAATTCGCGGCCTGAGAACTAACACTGATTTGGTTTATCGTGTTATCTGCATTCCCTTGATATGCCATATTGTCACGTTTTCCCCCGAAACTGCGGTTTCCAAGGGGTTCTAGGGGATTACCTCTAACTCTTAACAGACAAGCAATAACATCAACCAATCAGGTTTATTGGTGGCTAGCGACCACCCTCAAGTAGGAAATCTGTCGCCAAGCACCAAACGGTGTGTTCCGGCAGCAGTCCTTGAGAGCCAGTAAAAATTACAGACACAGGAGATTTCACACTAACTATGTCTTGTACTTATGTCTCAGTGACTAACCTAACAACTGTACGACTCAGTGTGACGGGCGCAGCGCAATTCGTCGTTGACGAAATGCATCTGTTATAGGCAGAGGTTAGTCCACTTAACATCAGGTGGACCTCGGGCTGGTTCCATCAAACATTAAAAAAAAATAGGTCAGTACAGTAATGGTACAGTAAATAAGCACGGTAGAATACTGGATCTGATAGTCTTACGATCTATCAAATTGTTTCTATACTTAAGTAGGACGAGACGAATTTACTTAGCATTCCATGGATTCACCGTGCGGGTGCCGGGTCCATAGCGTTGCAGAGGAAGAGGCTCCAGTCAAGGTGCCTGGGACTTGCAACCCAGTGAGTAAGGTTAAGGGGCCCCTTTGTGATGCATCAATGCTCCCTTTCACCGCTCGAGCCTCCTCCCCTGCCTAACCAAATTTGGTAAGATCCTACTAATGCCGCCTTGGATACACGTTCTAGGATGGAAGTTACGGTTGTTCTTGACAGGCCAAGGTCTTTTAGTAGGTTGTATAGGGATTTTGCTGGTATACCCCTTGCTCCGACTTCTACAGCATATAAATTAACCACATAACCGTTTTTGATTAATTCATTTGTTAGGTCATAATATTTGTTAGTTTTTATTGTGTGGTCTTTAGGTATGTTTGTTTCCCACGGCACAGTAAGTTCTATAAGTACTATGCGTTTTAGATTCTTTGAGTATAGAAATATGTCTGGTCTGGATGACGAAACACCAACATCCTCAGGGATTTTGTAATGTTTTTCATACGTGTCCATCAAAAGAGTCCAATCGGGAGCTGCACCTAAGATGGAGTAAGGCTTGGATTTAGTTTTTGTAGATGACTCTTCTTTTACAAAAGCAACGTGTCGCTTGTTCGTGGTCAAACCTTTTTTTGCTCTAGCTACCGTGAGACTCGCCGCTTCACGTATGATTTCGAGGACTCTATCGTGGCGACGGGAATAATGACCCCTATCGAGGAGCACCTTGCAACCTACCAATAAGTGCCGTGCTGTACCTATGGCCTCCCGACAAATACCGCAAGACTTTTCGGTGGCTTTCCCCCATCTTACTAAATTACTTTGGTCTGGGAGGGTCATCTGAAAGGCGTTAAGATAGAATTTTAATAAGGCAGGTGACCAATCGTATATCAAGGTGCGCCACTTTAATGCCAGAGGGATACAAAATTCACCTATGGTTAGCCACTCACTTTGCATTTCCAAGCTCATTGCATGCACTTTATAGCTATCATTTTCGTCTTGTTGTAGAAAAGATTATACTATACTCTTATACTCGTATTACTACTATATTATTATACTCGTATTTCTCTCAGCGTACTTCTAATAGTGTTTACTCTTTTGCTTTAATTATTATTATTTTGTAGGTTTTGTGTAACATAGTGACTTATACAGTGTTCTCATAAACTACAACCGTTACGTCTCTATCAGTGAAAACATGTAATTGGCTTTCTATTTTATTTATTCAGTGTTATAGAAAGATGCAGTTTTCTAAATATTAAATAAATAATGGTGGCTACTGTTAACTATTCCGAGCAACTAAAGAAAAGAATTTTTAAGGCAGACTAAAACACTCCTGATATTTTTATGGCACCCAAAAAAAAAATTACTTAGAAATAATGTTATTCCCAAAATATTTGACTTACTGCGATAAAGAGGACCATACTTAGCTGCAAGATTACAATATTAATCAATGAAAACATCTCTAAAAATAAAGACTCTGCACAAATCATGGGTCTCAGATAATAATAGTAATAAATATAGATTAATCAACAACATTATTTGGGACGGCACAGGCATTTGTGGAGCATACAAAATGTTCCTGTTTTTTAAATTCTTACAATGTCTTACAAGAAGCAGTTCATCACTAGCGGCCTTGAGCACTACATGATGGCAGGGCATTTAGCATCTGGCTGCCGGCTAGCTACCAACCTCAAGTAGAAAATATGTAGCACCCAATGGTGTGTGCAAGCTCTTCTTGAGAGCCAGTAATTCTTAGTTGAGCCTGTTAACATTAGACCACACTTTTCAAACTAACTAATTCTTCTTGAATAATGGCATTCATGAAAATGAATTATAACATCAGGTAAAAATATAAAATAGCCAGAAAATCAAAATGTGCAAATATTAAATGCAACATTCATACTCACTTTCGTGATACTTTCTACTTGAAATCAATTTTTCTTCAGCCTTATCATTCATCTTTTTAGGTATCCAGTAAACATGAGGCTTAGCTCTGGTCAGAATGTAGTTTCCTAAATGCTTTTGTGACTCTTCCCACTTCTCAAACTCCTGGACACGAGCCATTTTGGCTTCTAAAGCTTTGATAGCAGCTTTTTTGTGTTCTCTCTCTGCAAATAGTGTTTTTCTCTCTTTCTGCTCCCTTTCCTTCTCTAGACGTGCTTGCTCTTCAATTTTGCGCTCCACTTGTGCTTTCTTTTCTTCCTATAACCATTTTAAATGAAGAAGTTGTAGACATTCTATTTAAATTATCTTTTACAAGTACAAGCATTATGCTATGCTTTATTATTATTATTATACCAGCTGCTGTTAGTGACTTAATTTCTTATGTAAGAGTATTTATGCAAATATTATTATGTAATCACATATTCATCTACCACCTTTAAGTAGAAAATCTATCACCAAGCACCCAACATTATGTACCAACAAATGTCTTTCAGAGCCGGTGCTTTTTCAAAACATTATCAATTATTAACATGCAAAATAGTGGTCAGACTACTTTTATCAACGACTACTTATAAAAAAAGGGTGAACTGCAACATTCACCTTAGTCTGTAATACAATTTCTTCTTGCTTGAACTTTTGCAGTGTTCCCAATAGGGAGCCAAAGATTCTTCTATTCCGTTTCCTGGCCTGCTCGTCATCACCCTGAGCTCGCAGCACTGCAGCCCTGGTGGGGAGTTCTCGACACACTGCAGAAGGCACTCGGGTACGTTTGGGCCCAGGGCCATCATCCTCTCCATCACTGTCTTGGACACGGGCTGATAATCTGGATATTTAAATCAGTAAGCTTTATTTTGGAAACAAGTGTTTTGTCACAAGATTGGAATAGATCACTAGCCAAATACTCTAGGTTTGATTAAACTCATTAGTTTATATATATATTAATTGTTAAGAAATGTATACTGCCTTTAATTAGAAAGAACCTAGGAGAACAAGCACCACTTGAGTCTGATGTAACAGTATGTAGGTGTAAATTAAACCGGCAAAAACACTCACTTTGGGGATTGAATACGTCAAACTGGGTTTCGAGCATATCAGGCTGCTGGGAGCTTGCAGATGCAGCTGCACAGTCGCCATGATGATGAGCATCTGATATGCTCGAAACTTGGGTCGACGTATTTGATCCCTAACGTGAGTGTTTTTGCCGGTTTTGCTCCTTCATTTAACAGACCTATGAACTTCAAGCAGTATTATTTGCCTAAGTCTGTATTTCCTACGACATACAATAACCTGGGTGTATTTAGGGTAAGAGTGAACAGGCATCAACTTCACAAACATATTGTAACATTATTGACATGGTCACATATGATTACATAAAAATGCAGTCAAATGCAATTCTATTCAAAATAAAATTTTCTCAGAGTAGAGACATACCTAGACCTCCTGATAGGTTAATATTTTGGCCCCAATCACATAGTTGTCACATTCTTATCATAATAGTCATTTATGTGAATGCTGCAAATATTCACAGATTATACAATTCAAAATGGATCTTAATATCTGCCAAATCAACTATGTGAAGAAATTATTACTTCATTCATTACATTAGGTGCTTAATAGTAATAAGGAACGGAAACCTTAAATTAGGGCACACCAATCCACAGTAAATTGTATCGTTAAAGGTGCGTTCGTTTTGGCTCGATTGCATTTGTAGCAGTTTCAAAAGTGGCATTTGTGTATTAGCGTTCGGATAGAAGCTTTTGCTGTTTTTGACCACCAATTACTGCATGCTATCCGAACGGCTTAAAACATACTTTGACAACCTACAATATTTTAACAATTTTGCACAGTACGAAACATGGAATCAATCTCTAAAATTAACAAAACAAGTAGGTACCTACTAAATAAAATATAAATACTATATAAAAAACTTGTGAAACTCTTCAATCGCACTAAATAAAACTGTCAAACCAGCAGTTGTCAAAAAACGATCACAACGATCCCACGGTAAGACATGGGTTAAAAATATCACTTTTCTCTGTCATTTGTAGCGTTTTCAAAGCTATCCGAACGGTGAGCGAAAACAATATTTTTGCTCACGAAGTCCCAAAACAAACGGCCCGTGTGATCATTTTTAGCGTTTGTGAGTGTTATTTTTGGAACTGATAGGCTATACGAACGCCTCATAAGATGGTGGCTCACATATTATAAATAGAGTTATATACCTATAATAAAGTAGGCCCTAAGAAGTTTCTGTTTACTTTCTGTATTAGTTAATACTAACTTGTTGTGGATAGAAATGAGAATTTAAATCAAGTAATCATAATTGACTGATTACCTGACGGTAATGCCTCCCTCACCTGCTGAAAACAGTTTTCGTTTCTTGTTTTCGTTTACCGAAATGCTCATCGTTTTTATTGAAACTATTTCCTGAGTCCCCGAAAGAGTTGCGACCTCCAACACGATTATTACCTCTTGTATAATCTCCAGAAGAGTTAAATCTACAAATAAATTGAATATCAATTAGGTCAATCACACAAACATGCGAATAAATATTAAAGCTTCAAGGCAGAAACTCAGTAGAAATTGTTAACCTATCGTTGGAGAATCTCCCACTCGTTTGAACTATTTTTTTTATATTTTCATCGATTTTAAACAAACTGCTCTTTTCATTTTCAAGCTGTGCACGTAAAGAACTAAATGATATTGCAACTTCTGTCCCCATTTTAATGAAAACTACACAAAAATCACAAAATCAATTTACTAATAATTTTACCCCATTCCATAGATAACATAGAACATAATTTAGGGCGTATTCCACTTGACGCTAATTTCGTTATTTTCGATAAATTTGACCACGTTTTACCATGGAAGTAATAAGTACTACGTACAACAGGAATGAGCTGTGGTCGCAATATTGAAGCCGAACGAGGGCTCAGTAACTGTACCGCTTATCCCTCTCTGGCGATGGTGACTATATTGAAATATGATTTAAGGACAATAATGTAAAAAACAAATTTTTGATCTGACGTGAGCTGATCACTACTTCGGATGGATTTTAATCGAAGATGCTAATGATAAAATTGCCCTTTGCGGAACTATACATTTCCTGTTTTTGCTTGCTTTTCACACTCGCGTCATATAGGTAGGTACTTACCTTACTGGTCCTTGTGGGACACGACATGCAGCTGGACTGAGATAAAATTACGATAAGCTACCTATTGTGGTATATTTAATTAATTAGGTAAGAAAAAAACAGTAAAGTTTACATTTAAGTTTAATTCTAAATCAGACATTGCTAAATAAAACAGTCGTGTGAAGTATCTGCCACAAATCCAGCTTACTCCTTAAATTATAATATATATCCATATTTCCCTAACATTTGGGTCTTTAGGAAATCTGAATTTGAAACAAAGTTATTTTAATAGAGAAAGGAATAAAAAGTGCATAAGTATTTAAGTTATTTGTTCTTGAACTAGGATTGGATAGTCATGCTCCGCCCAGCATGCACTGGAGGCATGCTCAGGAGGAGTGGGACCGTGGCGATCCCTGATCGCGGTCGTGGGGTCTGACCTCTCCTTGCTGGCCATCATCGTTAAGATGGTCGGTGACGAGAGGTCGTGGGAGGCAGTGGCCTCGTTTTGTGAGGCAATTGTCTCACAGAGGGAGGTGGAGGAGCGGGAAAGGGAGAGAGGTCCTCTTTCTGTTCCGCTCCGCAGAGCGCGGACACGGAGTCAATCGCTCTCGCACTCCGACTCCACTCAGACAAAAGTGGCAAATTTTAGTGGCATTCTTATCCTAAATGGAACAGGGGAGAACAGTTACAAACGATCACAGGGATCACAACCATCGACGTAGTATGTGGTCAAAGTTATCGAAAATAACGAAATTAGCATCAAATGGAATACGCCCTAAGTATGTTAACTATGGTCAGAACTCATTCTGACACTGACTGACAATGTATAAACATCAATAAAAATCATCGACGTCACAGACATTGCTCTACTTGACACTAGGTAGCGCTAAAATAATTCGATGCATGGAAAGAAATAGTGTAGCTACTTGATAACAGGGAGCTCTACTAGCGAAGCCTACTAAATGGATGCAAAAATGTAAATGTAAATACTAGGATGCAAAAATTGCGTTATGTAAAGTTTGCAAAAAATATGTTTCTTGATATTGGTTGATTGTAATCAATTTTTACTCGTATGCTAAACTTGATGTTGCAAAATTTTAACAAATCATGTGGACTCGCTTGATGGCAATCACTAATATGTAGTATGTACTAGTTAAAAGGAACTTGTCATGCATCCATCAGTTCGTAAGCCTAGGTGATCTCATGGTTGTCTAATTTTGTTAGACTGTCGTTACAAAAATATATAATAACTAGCTTTCCGGCCGCGGCTCCGCCCGCTCCGGTATATCGGTTATCGCGCAAAACCATGAACCCATTTTTGCGCCGGTGGATAAAAACTATCGTATGTCCTACCCCGGGTCTCAAAATATGTTCATACCAAGTTTCATCCAAATCTGTCCAGTAGTTTGAGCCTATTCAATGCAAACAAACAAACAATCAAATCTTTTCTCTTTATTTTTATTATAAGTTTGAACAAATGTAATATAATTAAATATAAATAAATATATTTTCGCTAACAACAGCATTACTTATGACAATTAATTAATATGGACCTACTTTAAATAAATGGCCTTGGCTAAAGGGGATTCATACCCACGCCAGCCGCCTTCCTGACGCTAACCCTCCTTAACTTGGTTGCTTTTCGGTTTGCTTTCAGATTGGTAGGAGCCAAATTGTGCACCCAATGTGTATCTTATTTGTGTTCCGGCAGCTGTTATTGCATCAAGCATATACCTATATGCTGCTTATTAGGCTCATAATGTTTTAGGACATCCAACAAGAAGATATGACACAGTCCTTTAATTTTGACCGATATGGCTCATGCCAATAGATCTAAATACCTTTACCTACTCATTATATTAATTATTCGGTATCCAAACGGGTTATAAACTTTTTTATTTCAGGAAGCCGCTGAGTCTCGTAGCTACCTAACTACGTCTCAGGAAACGTGTGCGATATCGGTCAAAAGAAAACACCAACTAGTTTAATTTCACGCATGTCCGAGGCACTCCCACGCACAGTCGCTGCCCGTCAGCGGCTTGTCGCCTGCGGTATTCATCTTCCTCTCATGCCATCGTAGACGTTATCAGATCAGAGTTGTCTACGCTAAACACAGCACAACAGCAGTTTCAGTTCTGATGGATGGGTCATTAATTTTGGTAAAGTCCACTACGTACTCAAAAATAAATATTATTTCAAGCTGACTTTGAATTTTAAAATTGCTGGCATGGTGAACCGTGGTAGGCATTTTCTAATGTTTTCTTGGATTTCTAAAAAAATCCGTTGCCAAGCACCTAACTTGTGTGCCGGCGGCTTGGCAGCCAGCTTGCATTCTATATAGACGAATCTTGTTTATATCTTCGCTTACCACTAGAGATAGAAAAAAAGGTGATTCTATAGTTTTCCTAGGATTACCTCTAGTTTTTTGTCATACAAGTTATATTGAAAAGAGCACGAAATAGTGGTCAAACGACAATGGTCAAAGCAAGAAAAACGAATGCAATATTTTACCTCCTTGGGTTTTATATTTTGAAATAATATACTAACTTATAAGTTACGCGAAAATCATTGTTCAATTTAAAAAAAAAACACAAGACAGCAGCGGTTAATATAGTATCTAGTTAGTAAATCACAAGTATCTTTTAATACAGAGATATATAAAAGCTGCAAATACAACTCTTAAATTTAATGTAAACTAGGTATGTTATACGATATCTAAAATAAGAAGAGCTCGTATAACAACGTGACTATTCGTCAAATGACTTGAAACGTCACACCAGCATTTTTATTCATACCTTTTGGTAATAAAAACTGTTCAAACGGCGCGCCATCTCAAAACGTAGTTAAAACAATAGTTACTATCTTCAAACTTTCAGTGAAGCGCACATCCTCAAACCTAAGAAGTTTATGAAAAAACCAATTAGCTGAAATGCCGAGTTTGGCTGTACTAAAGTTAGTAAATCCGTTCGGCGCGCGACGCGACCGCGGCCAAGCGTTCACGTGTGGATGAAAAATTGCTCGAGACGTGAGTAAAGACAGTTGGTTACAAAAGTGTTTCTGTAGACTTATTTTTATAGTTAACGTTAGATAATGCTTGCTAACGCAATTTAGTTGTTCTTAGTTGATTTAGCTTGAATTTTTCAAACTATTATCGTCTATCATCTTCACATTAAAAGTAGAGTCAGAGAGCAGTTATATTAATTAGCCTAGTTTTATATGTAGATGTTTCATTTAAATATATATTTAATTAAATTTAAGAAATAGACGCCAACGAATTGAACAGCTCAATGTATTTATTTGAGGTTTTTAGTTCTTTTAGAGTTTTACACGCAAAAGACAAAATGGTTTCACGAAATCATGTTTTTTTTTAAATATTTTTGCTGCGGAACAAGCTTTCTGCTTAACATCAGGCCCACCTGATGTTAAGCAGACTAATCTCTGCCTAGAATCGATGCATTTCATCACAAGTGACGAATTGCATTGCGCCCGTCACCTTGAGACATAGTTTCAAGTCTCATGTGCCTGTAATTTCACTGGCTCTCAAGGACTGCTGCCAGAACACACCGTCACGTGCTTGGCGACAGATTTTCTACTTGAGGGTGGTAGTTGGCCAGGCAGGCAATCGCAAAATGCCCTTCCACCATGCGGTGAAGCTCAAACTGGCGGTGGGGATCGAATCTTGAATTTGTACCATGGGCTTTCTTTGCGGCAGTATTTAGTCGTTGCCATTGCACTGGTTCGTATGTACGTATCGGAATGAATATGACGCGACAACGCTTCCTGTGAAGGATATTATTTAAAGGAGTTTGATACCACGTGTACATGTACTAACTTAGAAATTTATCTATTGAGTGTACGCAGTGTTCCCTCGCGTACTCTATGTTTGTATTTGCACGCATTTCGTCCTCCCTATTCAGTGTTGGCGTCACGGCGTCATGCGCGCGGCGTCACGCCGGCGTCACGGCTGCTTCCCGAGATTGATGCCGCCGCCGCCGCCGCCGCCGCACCAAGCTGGCCTGATGATGTACTTGCTATAGCCGGGACAGGGTTCATCAAAGTTCATTCAACAGCATAATGTAGTTTACTGCCCTCTACGTTTAGTAGAGTAAGTAGGTACTATCTCATTTCTAGATTTAAATAGTAATAGAATCCCAAGCGTGGAGATTATGGCAAATCACGGCTTGATGGTGGAGGCTGTGTTCCGCAGTTGACAATCCGGCTTATACCTACAGTTTATTGGGTAGACATTATGAAGAAAGACTGATATCAGATCATACATATCAAATGTCTCCAAGCACTTGTTGAAGCATTTTCCTGCCTTTACCCTACACATGTGGGGTTGGTGAATTTGGTCTCCTATATCAACACAAAAGACAACATACTAAAAATTTATTTTCCATAACAACATAGAGAATAAAGTTTTGGTTTCCTTTTTGTGGCTGGCCATTACCGACGCTGACCCACCTAGGAAAAATGCCCTCGTGGATGTATATCAAACCTGACGGGTAATCAGGGCACTATAAGATGGTAAGAATCCCTATTGAGAGCACAATGTGCGGCAACATCCTACTCACATCGACGTGATTGGTGATACTCTTTAAGTGTCCTTTTTCCTTTAGTCTACAGTAGTTACGCAAATATGGAAGCAAGAAAGTAACCTACCGTCAAATCCAGAAACTCGTTTTGCAAGTTAGTATGAGTAAGTAGGTTTTTTTAGGTATCTACCTACTTTCTCATTCTGTTCTAAGTCAGCTATCTGATTTATCTACATCTATACCTATTTACAGCAAATATTGTCAAAACTACGCTAATAGTCCAAGCGATGCCACGCCACAGCCATTTGCTGCAAAACGACGCCGCCGACGACGCCATCTTGTTTATATCTCTTTGTGTGTGCCCGCGCCGCTGTCACTCCACACAACGTATTTGGCGGAACCGTGTCTCCTAACCAACTCCAAGGAATAATAAAACGCTTACTCTGATTAATTGCGAAGCCCATTAGAAATAACTCAGACGCCCGGCCACGGGCAGTTTGTTTTACTCTCGATAAAAAAAAATTAAGCGTTGGAAAAAGAGCGGAACTAAAACGCTGTTTTCATTACAGAAACGTGTGGCGTCTTGGAACGGATCTTATTTTTATTCAACTCTGTCGGAACGAATTGCATTAATCTTGGATACGGATGAATTTCTTAAAACATTTCCTATATGTAGGTACCTACACAGTTTAATGTCAATATGAATTGTCACTTAAATAAAAGTACTTAAATCAACTTTTATTGTTAATATACTGGCCTTAAACTACTATTAAACTTTCCTATGGCAGGTTATATGTATAATGTATACCGAACTGACAATCAAGAACAGACGCCGGAACAAACTAGCCGGATTTATTTCATGAGAGCATTTTTTAATATAATTTAACCTTGTTTAATATAATATTTACATAATCAAACTTTTCACAAGGTAATTTCAATATAGTGATAGCATTTAATAACATCTATTCAATACAAAACTCATGCTATATTTTATTTAAACCTTTAAAAATTGTCAGCAAAATACTGGCCATTTAGTGCCTGAATGATACCATTGTCGGTAAAAGTTTCGTTTTACATCATGTTAATGAAAAAAAAATGTATAAAAAAATAATTACGAAGCCCAAAGCGATTAATAAATAATCTACTTTACTATATTAACAAAAGTTACTCAATCAGCGAGCATATTCTCATATTATTGCAATTTATTCTACTAAAATGACTGGGCAAACGTCGTCCCGTAGAGGTACGCTACAGCACGCAAGGCTACGCCACACCGCACTGCGCTACGCGACGTTGCGCCACGCCGCGCTACGCCACGCTACATGTGGCAGCAACAAGGTGTATCGCGGCGCGCGCGCTACGCCAAATGGCCTGAGTCCGAGCGCAGCAAACCAACGCTTCTACTATAAGTACTAACTATAAAGTAAGCTGTGATGTTTGGTAGGCGAGATACACGCACTTGCTCGTCTAATTGGATGTGAGAATCTGACCCAAGTTCATTGTCGACTAACACATTCATAAATCTTTAATAAGCCGCCACGCAGCTTTGTTCGTTAGAAGTAGCTAATTTAAACATAATTGTTTATAATATATGAACGAGAACATATTAACTTGAAAATAACCTTAGGTATTGATTGTCACGCTTGTAATCCTCCAAATGGTAGGCAGACGTAACATTAAATACTCTCGATGCACCAGTTGCGTACGGCGAACCTATTCGCTACCGTGCACAAAAATGTTTATTTTATGATATTAGTCAATTATAACCTTAGTTTATTGCTACTGTATCAGTAGATAGTCGATACCTTGTTCCGACAAGGTAGATTTTCACATTGATGATTGATTCGATTGATAGAGTTGAAGAAAAGATTTGTAGTTACAAAAAATAAGCGAAATTCGTGCTGCCGCACCGGCCGGGAGGGTCAAGAACCGTTTTCCATTGAACAATCATCACAATGTATCTACTTACTTCTTATTTACATTATAACAGTGTGGTAATGCTATATGTACCACAATAGATTCGTCAAATTCTGCAAGAGAATAATAGTAGCCATGGTTTTATTTCGCTAACATGTGGTCGGATTGCCTTGACTAGAGCAGTCCATTTTGAATGTAAGCCAAAATACATTGAAGCAGCTGAGCCGTACGTGGAAGATCTTCATAAATATTATTATTGCTTAGGATGGAATAGGTACGTACTAAACCTACGTGTTTTTTATGGGATACAATGGAGATGTGCCTTTTTTCGGTTCTTATTTTACAAAGATTATCAGGTAGGATATGTATATTCCAAAAAACACTCGTATCAAGTTAAGAACCTCCTTAGTTTGCAATGCGATTGAAGCTAAAGTATTATTATATATACCGTACCTAAAACATTTTCCAATATAAGCAACTTGTTGAGCGATCGATCAAATTACTCCTAATGTAATAAACAGACTACGCTACGGACGACCTACATCCGTCCGCTAGCATTTAGCTGCAGATTTGGCAAGTGCAGTGCATTTATCAAATAATTTGGCAGGTTATAAATCAAGCAGCCGAATCTGTCGACAGGTCGAGTGCATTACGGCCTCAACACACTCACTACCTTAATTTAAAATCAGTGATAAGCGACAAAAACGTATCGCTCAACAATAAGAGCGGATATTATACAAGGAGACTTATACAATTTGCACGACGGTAGGTGCTTTTGATATTCGCCTGGCTAAATACTACCATAAAGTAGAGAGTCTGTCACCTACTAATGAAAATAGTGTTATCTGGCAAATGTTTTGAGAGTTTCCCTTCTTGGTCTAGCCTGATAGCTCTACGAATACATTATCATCATTTTTGCATGTTATTTCAGTACATTCACACACTAAATCATGAGTCCGTGTACACGTACCTACTCTTCATTTAGCTCTGTTCGTTATGTATGTGTGGATAACGATAAACGAACTCTACAGATTTGTTGTACCTATTCATTACCAGCCGGAAGAAGTCCACTGTTGAATAAGGGCCTGTCATATAGAACGCCATAAGGGACCGCTATTTAGCCACTTGTAACCATAGGCTACCCGCAACTTTTACGTTGTCGTCAGTCCACCTAATGAGGGGCCTACCAACTCTTCGTCTTCCACCGTTACCTGAGGCCAGGAATAATAGAGCTACCGGGGACTGGAGGCGCAGTTATGTTTGTGTTTATCTTTTTGCCATAATCCGACACACGCTGCAGACGTCTTGACGATCGAAGTTACAGGTGTCAATTTTTCTCAGGCCTCACTGCTGCCATTTTCCGGTATTTTTCCCTTAACCAAATTAAGGCATATTTCGGCCTCCACACACTGTTGCTCTACTCTAGAATATTGACGTAGATGGATGCTTATATTTTAGCTACTGGTTAGCTGCTTCAACTGCAATTATCAGCTGCTTTAACTTGTAATTTGTATATTTATAGTACATATCTCATAAACTGTGGAGCGTGTGCGAAGACTGCTAGTTTATGAATAGTACATGTTTTTAATTTATATACTACCCATATATCTATAATTTTGTGGCTAACTGGGCGCTGAGTGCAACATAGCCACCGTACTGATGATATAAGATGAAAGCACGATTCTGCGAAATGCACGCTCGAGCGGGTTGTCGTGCGCCGCTGCACTTGTGTGTCACCGCCTTTATGATTAGAATACAATGAATAGCTTCTTATTACTCAGTAACTGAGTGCACATAATTCATCAATTCTTATAGGTATACTACGTATTGACTGTTGAAAAGGAAGGTATTTTTAGGGTACTGTATTTTCCATGAAAAATCAGAACATCAATACTTAGGATCACCTGCGTGTCAACTTCAACTTTTTTAATTGAATATCCTCTGCAGCGTTACTAGAATTTTGCCAATGTCACGTAGGTTAAGAGGAAAATAAAGAATGTAGATGAGTCGGTGCCAGGAAGGATAGATCTGCCAGGATCTTTATGAAGTAAGGTTACACATATTGAAATGGGGCTTTAGAACGACGTCCTGGTTTATTACCGGTAATATAGAAGGAAACATTATTCGTCCGGCAGAACCAGGTAATGCATGATGAATTATTAGTCTTTCGTACATCTACATAAACAGCCATAATGTCGACCGTTGAACAAAGACCTCCTTAATAGGAGAGATTTGCCATAATCCCCATGCTTGGCAGGCGTCTTAGGGATCACAATGTAAAATGGTAGTTGCTTAGAAGGCGCTGCTAAGCTATTTTTCCTTTCGTTGCCTGTTACAACTCCCACGGGAAGTGATAGTGGGGTGCAATTCTAGCCCGATACGCTACGGGGCATCATACATTACCTTGTAACGAGAGATGTTACTTTTCTGTCTAAATCGGTTAATGTTAGATGACGTCATATGCTGTCGTGGTAATGCCCAGTAGCCACTGCCCGGCGACGCCGCGTGCCCCCGAGAGGGATAGCAATCTGTTGTGACTTGTGACAGATGTCAAAGTGACACTTTATGTCGTATTTCTTCGTTTTCCTATTAGGGGCGAAAATTGGCACACAAATTTCCTGGAAATAGGTCATAGTAACTTTATGACTACCATCCACTGTTTTTTCTTGGGAGATTAAACTAAATGGGACCAGCATGGACACCTCCGCCATTCTGATTTTATGTCCTTGTGCTTATTCAGTCAAAACCACAAAAAACAGGGGGTCCTTACCTTACCATCAGATGGTAAGTGATGATGTGGTCGAAGATGTGGTTCGGGCTAACCTGGGATTACTGGCTCTCAAGGACATCTGCCAGAACACTTTTCTAGGACCTTGGCGACAGTTTTTCATGTTATTGTGGTGGAACAAGCTCGAGGCCCACCTGATGTTAAGCGGACTAACCTCTGCCTATAACAGATGCATTTCGTCACAAGTCACGAATTGCACTGCGCCCGTCACCTTAAGACATAGTTGTTAAGTCACATATGCCTGTAATTTCACTGGCTCTCAAGGACTGCTGCCGTAACACACCGTTAGGTGCTTGGCGACAGATGTTCTACTTGAGGGTGGTCGCTAACCAGGCGGGCATTCACAATGCCCTTTCACCATGCAAAAGATTTTCGAATATAGAATGATTAAATACAATTCCACCATGTTATAACGACGGCCAGCCTTAGACAACGACCGGGACCGGCGGCGGCTTAGCGTGCCCTCCGAAGCACGGAATCACGGAAACACTCAGCGCAGTAATGTCATCGAAGCAAAGATTTTCTTCGTGAGTGACAACCAGCGGTCACCCATCCAATTCGTGAACGCAGCGGACGTTGCTAAACTTTGTTGATCGGGAACGAGTAAGCATACTACGGTACGAGCGCTTCATGATCTGCGTGGACGAGGATACATTCCTCGTTGTTACACCACATTGTAACGACTATGAAGACCCTAAAAGAGACATTTTATTTTCTGTGTGAATGTCTTACGCCTTAAAAATGTGAAACGGAAATAAAGAAATAGCGAGTGAGAACAAATGATTAGTCAGTTCTTTTTTTAAATGGATATCGGTAAAATATGTTACCTCTCCGCATGTAAATTAAATAACTCTCCATTTCGGAGCGCGCAGTCGTTGTCGCCGTGAGTGACGTTTAGTAGCAGTTAAAGTAACATTATATCTAAGTCCTCGGCGCCTTTAATAAGCCGCATGTGTGTCGCGTATGTCTGTCTGTCAGTTCGACACGGCTACGGCTATGGGAATGCGCCCGAGCCGCGCCGCGCCGCCTTTGATATAGATACCGCTAGCTTCTGTTCTGTTTGTTTGTTATGTGACCAAGGCAAAAAATACATAACGGATATTGTAGGGATCGTATAGATTTTTAGGGTTGCGAGCGAAAGTACGGAACCCTTATAGTTTCACCGTGTCAGTCCGTCCGTGAGTAGATAGGTTATGTGATATTTTTTTCACAGTCTATAACATCCACGTTATACCCAGTCGATAACATTTTTTACGGACCCCTAATTGAAAAAATATTGTCACATAGATAATAATTATGTATGGGCTCATTTTATAATAGGGTTGGAAAAAAAACTAATCCATGGAAGAATTTTTGTCTTTCCCTGTGGAGTTTGATAATTTTTTCACAGATTGCATAAAGGTTGAAGTCATTTCTGTTACAAAAACGACAGCTCGACAAAGACTTTATTATTGATACTTCTGGTTGTTCATTAAATTAAAATAACAGGTACTACCTACCTATACCTACCTACCGAACCTACCTTACCTTGTTAAATGTTTTTTAAACTTTGATCGCGTTTTCATGTGCGTGGCATGATGCGATCGAAGTAGGTCCAATATAAGCAAGAACGGAACGTTTATGTATTTGGAGTTAGATTTCCTATTACTTAATTAGTGCTACACCGACAGATGCATTTAATCACAAGTCACGAATTGTACTGCGCCCGTCACTTTGAGACATAATTGTTAAGTCTCATATGCCTGTAATTTCACTGGCTCTCAAGGACTGCTGCTGGAACACACCGTTAGGTGCTTGGCGACAGATTTTCTACTTGTTTACACACAACAGCCGATCTTTTCATATAAGAACAAAGAGGTAGGTAGGGGTTTTCGAAGTCTATAATTGTACAGTGTAGATGACAATTACCTACCTACCTATATAGAACCAAAACATGTCTGGTGAAACTTGTGTGATTAGAGATTTGCTAATTTTTGGAATAGTTCCTAATGTAGAGGTGACGATTAGTTTCACTATAATTATACTATTTGTGTTTATATAGGTATATGACATATGTGTATATATTTATAACATAATAATACATATTACCTATAATGTTATAAAGATAACAAATATTTTCAAAATATTTTAAGAAAACATCAAATTAATATTTTAATAAAACACTTAAAAAATATTTAAATATATCTAGTGACAATTTTTAAGTGTTTTATTAAAATATTAACTTGATGTTTTCTTAAAATATTAAAAATATTTGTTATTATTAAATATGGATTTCCGCAAAGTAACGCCTGAATCTATTCATTATGTCATAAATTATAATTATGGTTCCCCTATTTTTAAAAGACAACTTGTCTTACATCTGCAATCGCCCTAAATGAGTTGTTATGTTTTACACTGAGACAAAAGACTTAAAGGCTTAAATCAAATTTGACCTTTTACCGTTGAATTGTAAATACGTAAGATGAATTCACAACTCTTAAGATGATTTTCACCAGTTAATAAAAATGTACCATGTTTTATAATAAACACAACCGTCAAAAACGCCTTCCGTAAAGTATTTTCAGAATTGAACTTGTTATACGATAATAATTGCAGTATTGACCATAAAATATACCTTACTTTTACGGCGGTTTATATACGGTGATTATCACTATAACGTACGACTTAATCAGCCTCATCGAAAAGTCAATATTTAAGAAAAACCACAAAATACACCTAAAATGAAGACGAAAAGCAACATTCGCCTTCACTGACCTCGTTTAACGCCTTCTAGTTGGAAGGCGTCTTTGTACGTAGTTACGTTTGTATATTTCAATTTATATGTATACCATATAAATTGGGCGTCATTAGGGCGCTTTTGACTTTAGATTTTTCTCAGTGTATGATGTAGGTAATGAAGTAACAGGGACTTTTTGATTAAGTAAATTTTGATGCGAGGGGGGCAGGTTAATACCGTCATACCTAGCGCTTTCCATAAAAACGTAGTTTCGTCATATTTTAAACTCCTAGTGAACAAACTCATTGAAATTTGGTATGTAAGTCCTTCCGAGTCTAAAATATATGCTTCTAATTTGACAGTTTTCTGTAAAAATTTGTTAGTAATATATTATTAGGAATTCTAATATTCACATCTGCAGATAAAATTAATAATAAATCGAAAAACTGGCAAACCAGAAGCATAGATTTGGGTTCAAGAGTTTGAATACTTGCGGTGACGAAACTACGTTAGTATGGAAAGAGCTACGTAAACATTAACCTTAAGTAGGAAATGTAGGCAAAATTTGCAGCTCATTGTGTGAGAATGAAAACCAAACAAACTACGTATGAACTAAACATAGTAAGGTTCATATGCAACGAACGTGGCAGTACTTACCTAACATTAATGTCCTCATCTAAAATCCCCTAAACTCCCCTAAAATTTGAGTAATACTTTAATAATACTTTTGTAAAGAATGGATGCATAGAAAGTAAACAATATATATATGGTTATATAAGGTTGTAACACATTATCTCGTACTCGAGATAATGTGTTATATTTATATGTGTTATATTTATATGTTTAAAAAAAAATCTAAATAAACATCAAGTATTTTGAGATTTTTTATACACTAAATGGGAATAGAAATAAGAACTATAAACAATACAATATTTTACAACAAGCATAAGAAGGTACAAATTTTTCCGTCTCATAGGAACCAATGGATTCGTCAACCAAATCACCTAAAATAATGATTTCACCTACGAATAAATAATTATTTATTCCTATGATTTCACCATTGTGATATCTAAAAAAATATAATCTATAAATAAAAAAATTAATATATATCCATGTACCAAATCCAAAATGAAACAAATTGTTACGAACTGGTTAAAAAGTCTGTCTTATGACGAGACAGAAGAACTTCTAAAATTAAATATATAAAATTTAATATTAATGTATCTCTAATGCATTGTAAACTATGTGATCAATAGTAAATCAATACATATTGAACATATATACACACCCTCTTACAGCTCACACACACACCCTCATAGTACACACACAGAGGAACAAGAACATACATTTTTTTCTCTTAGCTTATAATGGGTTGTTAAAATAATGTATTATAGATTCACATCTATTAGCAGACCTGCTAGTATATAAGTCCAAAATACGGGGAAGAGCGCTGTATGCTGAAACACGGGTGATGAACCTAGTTCAGCAGCAGATACTCTTGCACATATAAATGATCATAATTAATAATAATAATAAAAATAATAAAATTGTTTATTTCCTAGAAACTTATTTAACTAACACAGTACATTATACTACTAGACTTCTTATACAATATATATATTTTTAGTTACAAACAGTTATTAGTGTTACCAGCAAGTCTCAAACTAGGCGAGAGCCTGTGTCTTGAGACTCAGAGAGCGAATATTTAGTAATTAACCAAGTTTAATATAGCAGTAACATAGAAGTATGGGAGTAGCTAATTGGTCTAAAGACTCGTGAAGTTAAACAAATAGAAAGTTTTAAAAATTTAAGAAAACAAACCTGTGCATAGCTGTAACTATTATGCATAATAATTAAGATATGACAAGGATAAGTTAATTTAATATTGTATTTACCAATTAATTAGTGCTAGACAAATTTAAACAGCTCAAACATATTAATAATAGTAGGGATACTTATTTTACCTGAATGCGTTTGTGTTTGTGCGTGTGTTAGAGGGTAAGTGTGTGTGTGTTAGTGCGTGTGTATTAGTGTGTGTGTATATGTGTGTGTGTGTGTGTGTGAGTGTGTGTGTGGTGTGTGAGTGTGTGTGTAAATAATTAAAAGAAGAATGAATTACGTACTTACGTTGAAATACATTTAGGTGGGCGTATTTGGTTTAGAATGTATGTGGCAGTAAAGTTCCAGTCAACTAATGTTATATCAAATTTTCAGTTTCATCATAAGATAATTTTAACATGAGTTCTCTGACCAACTTTTTGCATGTGAATGCAGAACATTCTTTGATATTACAAAGTTTTAAAACTTTATTATATGTATTGATATGGGCAAAATTAGGACTTTTACGCACTAGCAGAGAAGTTGCACTTGGTAGAGGAATTCTTTTTAGAAGGGTCTTATGAGTTTTCACTATGGCTCTTAAGATGAATAGCTGACGGACACGCAAAACTTGAAATTTATTATAGAGATCATCAGTTGGATAACGGAAAGGCTTTTTTAGGATAACTTTTATGAGGGCTCGCTGAGCTCTCTCTATAATTATAAAATTGGTTTTTCCAGCGCTACCCCAAACTGACACACAGTATTGTAACACAGATTGACATAAAGCTACATATACTTGCCTAATTACATCTAATGGTGTGCAGTCTCTCAGTTTCTTCATTATGAAAATTAGTTTCCTCACTCGGCCCGCCAAGTCGTTGATATGATTATTATAATTCAGGTTTTCATCAATGTTTATACCTAGATACTTTATTGTTTTAGTTCGACTAATGATACTACATGAGCAGATGTTGACATTGCGCAATGCTTTGTCGGAGAGGCAGGAATGAATTTTCAGTGAGAGCTCAGGTGGAGGGCTAGATACGCAAGTTTTTGAAAATGCCACATATTTTGTTTTTTCTACATTTAGCGTTAAAAGGTTTCTGTCTAGTAATGTGGCTATGTGTTCCAAGCCTTCCTCCGCAAGACTGTATACACGCTCCCAATTCTCATGGTAGAATATAATGGCAGTGTCATCCGCATATGTGACTATTTCTGCATTTTTAAGAGAACAGTTTACGATATCATCAATGTAAAGCGTAAATAGCGTCGGGCCGATAATGCTTCCCTGCGGGACGCCGTATTTGACAGGTAGTGTGTTACTGGAAAGAGAACCTATTTTTACAAACTGCTTTCGACCTTCTAAGTAACTCTTAAACCACTCCAAAGCAACTCCTCTTATACCCCGATATTCCATTTTCTTCAGAAGCAAGCCAACTGATACCGTGTCAAACGCCTTTGCCATATCCAGAAACACCGCTATGCAATGTTCATCTTTCTCGATATGCGACGACACCAGGTTTACTAAGAGTGACGTAGCATCTTCAGTTGACCTGCCTCGTCGGAAACCGAATTGCCTTTCTGATAGCATATTAAACTTTTCCAGATATGATACTAGGCGGTTATTTACAACTTTTTCGAGTACTTTTGAGACAACACTAAGTAAAGCTATAGGCCGATAGTTTCCAGGCTCAGTTTTTGATCCATTTTTATAAATTGGTGATATAGAAGCCACTTTCCAGCTATCGGGGAATGTCCCTGATATTATGCTTATGTTTATTATGTGCGTCAGAGGAATAAGTATGGAAACGAGTGATTTCTGAAGTATAACAGCAGTCAATTTGTCAAGTCCAGGTGAACTATCTATTTTCAATTTAGACACTATATTAAAGATTTCGTATGGATCGGATGGGTGTATAAAAAATGACTGGATGTATGATGTTAATGGTTTGTAAGCAGCTATCAGATTATCTTGAGTCCAACCAATTTTGTTCAGTATTTTATCTGCCAGGGTTTCACCAACTGATACAAAATGTTGGTTACAGTGGTATAAAGATAAATCAGGGCATTCCTTAATGAAGTTCAGGAGTTCAGAAGAGCTAGTACTGTGTTTCGGTGAGTGACAGATGTTTTTGACTGCTTGCCAAAGCTTCTTTGGATTATGTACACTTTCTTCTATCTGTTTACGATTGTACTCATTTTTAAGTTTTTTAAGAAGTTTATTGCAAAAATTTCGATATCTTGAATAAATTTTACGTTTAGTTAAATCGTCAGGAGACATTTTCAAGTCAAGATGCAGTTTGTCTCTATGACGCATGCATCGAAGAAGTCCTGGAGTAATCCAAGGTTTCATGATTACCCATTTGCGTCCAATTTGGATCTTATGAGTATGTTTAGCCATGATTTTCGTGATATTATCATTAAAACTAGCGACCGCCAAGTTTACGTTCCATATGTTGGTAATCATAGACCAGTCAGTTGAGTTTATTTCAGCCACAACAGCATCGACATTTGTTTTATGTATGAAATTAGATTTTTGAACAGCAGGATTCGATGTGCGTGTACCGGTTATTACTATGCAATGATCTGTTATTGATGTTTCGCATATTAATCCTACTGTTTCGGTATGAGATTTAATAAAGATATGGTCAAGGCAGGCTAGAATCCTTGTAGGTTTAGATATTGCCGGAAGCAGACCATGTGAGGCCATTAATGTGAGATAATCACAGTGATTGCTGTTATATGTGTTGCAGATATCAACATTAATATCACCCGCGACTGCAATAAATTGGTAACTTTTCAAAGAGCTAAGAGTGGAATCTAGGGAATTTATAAATGGTTCTAGGTTTGTCACCTTTGTTGCTGGAGATCTGTATATCCCGAGTATTGCATATTTATTGTCTATGGTTACAATAAGTGCATCAGCATCATTAATTTTTGGTTCCTGAATTGAAGTTTTATGTGAGCATTTAGAGTAAATAATAACACCACCGTTTTTATTTTGTTGAAGCGTAGTGCGATAGGCATTATATCCTGGAAGAGGATCTATTGTTAAACCATCACTGAGCCAACATTCTGACAACACTATTATGTCTATGTCACAGTCTATTCGTTGCAAAGCAATCGTAAATTTATCGAAATTGCAATTGAAGCTTCTAACATTAAAGGCAAGTACTTTGAAGTTGTTATCGAATTTAGTGATAAAGTGTTTGCATAAGTCTACAGTTTCCAATGAATGACAATCAATAGTTACGGTTTCATCTATATCATGAACAAGGCTAAGTAAAGCCATCATTATAATAATAAAATTGTGAAGATGTTAGTGTCGTAATCCAGGACGTCATTTTTCTATTAAGAATGAGTAAGTTACTGACTGAAGTATTTTCAACTTTAGTATGTAATTTTAATTTGTTGTGCATGTGTGCATGTAGGTGAGTGTTTTTGTTAAAGTGGAAAGTGGAAAAAAGGTCCAAATATATGTTTTTAGTAAGCTGTTGACAAGTGATGGTCACAAAACAAATACAAGCTAACAATATGAATGATAGGTATGTTGTAACATAATTAATCAAGATCACAAATTGTGCAATATGGGTAAGTATATAGAAAGTAAAACAAAACTTATGTCCAATACATCTATAACGCAGGTGGAGCGTAAAGATGCTGTTGGAGTTCATCCATGGTCTTGATTGATATTGCCGGGTTTCCTTCCCGTTTTCGAACGTATATGGTGCCATTTTTGACCCAGCAAAACTTATAGTCTGCCAATTTGGCCTGCTGTCTAGCCGATCGAAATAAATGTCTGGCTTCTTTTGTAAGGCGCTCATTGATATATATATTCCTTGAAGGCCCTTGTACACCTATGTCAACATTAGTCAGGTGGCGTCTTACTTTGCTTGCTTTTAGAAAAGCTTCTCGGTCATATCGGCGAAGAAAGCGTACAATCAGAGGACGAGGAAGCGTTGGCTTATTAGCTCCGTCTGTGGCCGTGCCCTTAGCGTTGGAACTTTCTCGGATTAGCGGTCCGACGCGGTTTACAAAGTCGATGTCTTTTATATCAACAGCCGCCCCAATTTTTTGGGATATCAGCTGTACCAGTTGAAATGGATTTTCACTAGGAGATTCATTTATGCCTGAAATTTCAATTTCGTTGCGTAAGTCAGCTTGGGATCGCGTGTTGAGCTCATGACGTAGTTCAGCAATTTTATTGTGGCACATAAAAATCTCATTTTGTCGCTCTTCTAGTACCCGAAGCCTCGACTGACTATCCTCTAATTTTTTATCATGGTCTTCGATACGATCAAAACATTGCTTAAGGTGTTCCGATAAGCCTACCATGTGAGCCTTCATTTCGCTTATGTCACTCCGTAATAGTTTTATTTCAGTGGTAAGCAAGGATAAATCTCCGCATTCGGCACTGACAATAGACGGGCTCGGCGAAGTAGTGGTCTTTAGGCTACAATCACGAAGCAGAGTTCTAACGCTGTCGTCACAGGGCGACGCTGTCGCTGACGGCGTCACAGTCACGGCGGCGGTGGCGGCGGCGGCAGCAGCTCGGACCGGCGTATTGGAGTTATCTCTCCGAGGTTCCCTGGAGTGACACATGGGACAGACCCAGTTTGACTTAATATCTTCAGATATCTTGCGGTCAGTAATATTAACACATATCGGATGATAATAGCTACTACATTTAGTGCATATTATGTTTGGAGTACTCAAACGTATAGTTTTGTTACAAGCAGCGCAAGTGTTGACCATTTTTAAGCAAGT
Organism: Plagodis pulveraria; assembly: GCA_963890685.1. Classification (NCBI taxonomy): domain Eukaryota; kingdom Metazoa; phylum Arthropoda; class Insecta; order Lepidoptera; family Geometridae; genus Plagodis; species Plagodis pulveraria. The sequence continues at coordinate 598,883 of OY982964.1, forward strand.
TTTATTATTTCGCTTAGCTACAGCAGTGATAAGAAGAAATACGTTTGTATGTGTAGATAGATATTACAATGTTAGTTGTAACGAACACTCAGAGCCGGTTTCACGTAGAAGTCCACGCCGCTGCCCTGCTCGGTAGTAAGGGAGTGTGACAGAGACGAAAATATATAAAACCGCAGCCCGTCCCTTTTCCCCGAGGTGTAGAGGAACCTACCTCAGCTACTGCAGCAAACCAACTCGACTTTATAGAAATCTGTGTCACTTCGAGATGTGGTTACTTGCACTTGTGGTGGAATATTATAATTTTGAATGCACTTAACTATGACACTTTTTAATTACTGCTTATGAATGAGAATGGTGTGAGATGTACGTTGGAATTTCAAGAGCACAAGAAACGCGTCCACACCTTAACTGTGTTAAAAACGCACACAATTTACTAGCTAATTGTTAAGAACGAATCAATGTACACTTTTTTTATAAATAAAGATTATTATTATTATTATTATTGTTTTTTTGCTTTCTTTCTTACATTCATTACCTTTTATATAATATAAATGAATAGATTCAGGCGTTACATTACGGAAATCCATATTTAATCATAGCAAATGTTTAAATAGCATTGAATTAATATATTAGAAAAATAATTAAAAAAGATATCTATATAGTGACAATTCCGCCTAATTTTCCTGTTTAGCCGACGTGACGTCACAAATACCACGCAGCCAAACCGGAAGAATTTCGACGCGTTTCCATTCTACACGAAGCATCCTCAGGAGGTGGGACTCTTCAAGCACATGATCAAAAATGAATTCTAAAATTTTCTTCGAATTGAAAAGAATTGAAATTTATGCAATATTTTTTATACTAGATATAAAGAGTACATTAAAAGTAAATGGAAATAACCCATGAAATCCAATGAAATGACACAGCAAAACGCCTAGGTAATGATTTCAATTGTACTCGTATTTAGTTGGATAAAATAAAATTAGGTGATTATAAAATATAACCAAAACACGTCGACAAGGCGGATACACCAAACACTCCGAAGACAGACGATTGCAAAACCAAATTGATGATCCAATTATCGCTTCGGATAACTCGCGTTTCTTAATTAAACCGTCTAATTAAAGACCGAACGAGATACCATCAGCTCGTATACCGCTTCCGTTGTCTTACGCCCTTTGTACTTATCGCAATTAAAATAATACCTTAACCTCTCTACTTTAACGTGTATAGTTCCACATCTTGCCATACCAAAAGCTATTCAAAGGCTAAACAAACTCAAAAAAACTTAGGACTTATAGGGATAGAGTTTATTTTTGTTTGTATTTGTTTCACTAAAGAGTAGGGTAGGCGGCACTATTACTGGGAGCAGCGGCGCGTAACGCCCGCCGCTGAGATCTGAGGCGCATGCGCATTTGGGAAGTACTCCACTACCACTATTTATAGGGAAACGACTGGAGCAATGAGCTCTCATGCATACAAATATTAATGACTGGAGGTTTTTACTGACTGCCTCTGTGTTCGTATTACTCTGAGGGGAACTTTCAAAATAACGAGTTTTTGGGGGTGATAAATGAACATTTCCGAAGATAAATATTTTGTCTTTGAAACTTGTGTGTGGTTAACAGCACTGTTGAAGTATAACTGTTTATTTTTAGCCTGTGTAATTGCTGTTGTCATTCATACCCCGCTGCAAACTGCCTGCACTATATGCACTAGGCAGGCATGACCATTTCAGAAATGTAAACTAAGTACGTATTATATCCCTATAAATTTAACTTGTAACGGGTTAATCCGACATAATCTCCACATCAGTGTTAAATTTATTTTTTCTAACAGAGTGACACTGTCAAACATTATATTTGAGCATTCTATTTCCGTCGTAAACCTCATCACAGCACATTAAAATCATGTAATTCTCCTATTAATAGTATAAAGGGAGGCGGCGACGCGGTCGAGTGCGCGTGGCCACACGTCTGCAGCGATGAAACAATCGCTCCTTGCTTCGGGATGACATTTACTGCTGGAGAAATTACTAAAACGATGCTCTCTTTATTCTCTTCTGCAATTATACATCAACGAGAACGTAATAGCTAATTAATATCTTATTTCGTTTTTAAATAGGATGTTATATAATGTGTATTAAGTACGACAGAATACCTAGGAAAAAGTCAAAGCATAACAACATATTTACATTTTTATCAAATTATATTTTATATACTAGGCGCAACATTATTAATTTTTTTATAAGTAGTTTATATATAAATTAAGTAAAAAATATATAAGTAACTACCGAATATCGATCTGTTACAAGTACTTAATTATAACATTATGTTTTTTAATCTAATAATTGTATACGAAAGCAATTCCCGTTATACCTTAGTAATGCTCGTGGTGTAACTGTTGTTACAAGATAACACTTCACATGTTTTGGCCAAATTGACAGTAAGTAGATACATATTTCTTAAAATAATGTACAAAATAATGAATAATTGATTTCATAAGCTCGGTATCACCCGCCCCAGACTGCTCTGGTACTTACATATCCTCATATAATGAGCAAGTTGCTCACGAGTTTCATACGCACTTTTTCAACACCCTTGCGAGGAAATAAAATATATATTGCACAAATGCGATACAAACAACATACGAAAATTATGGAAAATAGCGCGCAAGTTTTTTTTTTGCGCGCTGCAAATGTATGACGCTTGATTACATGCATATAAACCTCTTTGATGTTACAAATCTGTATTACCCGGTTATATTGAAAATTCTCTGTTTACTCGCATATAATTTGCAGTTAGGTACTAACTTAATTTTGTAGGGATTATTCTATTACGCACTAGTGTATAATATAATTGTGCACGAGGGTGTTATAGTTCGGATTATGGCCCCAAGAACGATATAATAAAGCTCACTTTACGAGCAAGGGTGTTGAAAAGTACATATCGGCCTATCTGCACTGCCGTTTAGTTGAGTTACCACGCGAGTATTTTTATTTCTGTTACCGTGATTAAACGTTTAAATTGCAGCAGTATAAGAACGAAGTACTAAGTCGGAGTACTAACGCCCTCTATTCCACCTACCTATACCAACTTATAATTCTTCACAGCCTATAGCTTTCGTCAACTTATACTGGCTAAAGAAAATCACTGTCTTAGATACAGAATATAACTTTCTGAGTGACGTAAGTGCATTTAACTCAAAGCAAATGCTATTGTTATTATGTTAAATAAAAAAACCTTTCATTTGTAGTGCAAAATGACGCGTGGTCCCACTCGGCTGAGCGTAACAGCGTACTATGGTACAAACAATAGGTATTACGCATAAAGCGGTGACGTTTACTGGATCAAGTGGCACCTATTGTATTTACGGCTACGTGGGATATTTGCCTAGCCAGGCTAAGTGTATACATAGTATTTTTTTAAGTTTGTACGAGTAATGTATAGTAAACCTGAAAACTGAATCTGAATTTTAATTGTCATGCCATGACACATTGATGTTCGCACGTTGGTTTATTTTCTGACTTATATAGGTATTTTATAAGGAGGTATTTACTTGATTAGCGATGAATGTCATAATTTTACTACCTAATTATTTATATCACAACTTTTATATTCTACTTAGGTTTCTAACAGAAACTGTAATATCCAACTTGCTCTAGAATACGTTATTTTTATGATGTTTATCGATCTGGTTTACGTAATCTCATTTTTCTTGATAACGTTTTGCGATAAAATCTAATGAAACACGAATAAAAATTGCGAAAAATATCGATTTAACGACAGCTATAAATTGAAATTCAATAGAGAAAGATAAAGGTTAAACAATGGTGTGTGGGCCTGTGGGCCGGGCGGGGGTCGCTTTCCAATCTCGGACTGGAGGGACAATTGGGCATAAACCACGCGCCGTGGTGGAGAACAATGGCCTTTATAGCTTATTTATAAAGCTACGTCCGTATATGTCGTATTTGATCACAAATTAAGTAACAGTTACAACTCTCAATTTGCAAAATGCTATAGTAGTTGTTGTTTAATCTGTACACAACATGTAAGGACTAGGCAGAACTGCACGGCCGTCGCTGGCTGCACCCGGGCACCAAAACTGTTGTAAAAATCAAGAAATAATTCCGAACAAACGAGCTTGTTATTGATATTTTATTTCCGCTATATAATTTTTTAATGGGTGCGCGACGTTTCTCATGGAATAATTGGATCAATGACCAAAAAAGAAGAGAAGTACCGTTTCCTGTTCCATAAATCCAAAACAAATAATCTAGTACTCACAATTTCCCCATTCCCTAGCCATAATAATTGATGTCGCTACGAATGTTTTATGATTTCTCAACTCTACAAGTCGAGTTCTGAGAACCGCTGAAACCTTATGTCTTTAAATCTCGTTGGCAAATACCTAATACTAGAACCCTGGACAAGTCAGCTGCTCTGTCTATTGGCCTCTTTCCTTACATTGCGAGATTTTGCCTTTCAGTCGTTAACATACAACACACATTTACGAGTACATATAGCTATTGCTCCTGTAAGCTTATCGTCTTCGCACCTGCCGGGTTTTATTCAGCATTTGAGAAAATATTTAGGGATAGAATTTCTTAAAAATATGGCTTGATTGACTTGAGTCTGGTTTTATAATGAAGTTTCAGGGTAAATTTAGATGCTATAGTTTTAATAGCCTTTCTAGTTTTCACCATGGTAATCATAGCTATATAAACAGTTCAGATGAAAATTATTTTGCTATAGTCATTATACACCATTTTGCCTTTATTTCAAAAAAAATACCTAGAAGTAATTTTAATCAGAGTTGATAGGTACCTGCGCTGTATGAACACAAAAACACTATGCTTATGGAAGGTTAGAACATACTATACCTATAGGTATATTACTTTATGGGATTGTGACTAAATAAGCACGAGGCACACCTGTTGTTAAATGGACTAACCTCTGCCTATAAAAGATACATTAGGTCACATGTGACGAATTGCACTTCGCGCATACTTATTGTACGTAAATAGGTCATAAGTTTTCGTCTAACCAGCAATTTCATAACAGTAAAACAACATATTTCAAGCAACTAACCAAGAAAGTGCACACAGCTCAGGCCTAAATAACGGGATCCCCTACATCTACAGAGGTCAGCAAAGCGCAGTCGGTACGTTTGAGTCTGCATTTTGTCGCGCATCATTTGCGACGCTGTAATTTGTTCCCATCCGCCGTCGTCGCGTCGTGCCGCATGCGACAAAGCCAGCTTTATGCGTTTTTATACTACAGACGTTTTTTTCTGAAATACGCGACATATTTGCGGTAATTAACAGAAATACGGCGGCGCGGTACGATTGAGGCGTTTTTACAAAATTATGCATGGTGACTTTAATTGCTGGAGGTTTGCTACTGCATTATCACGTGAGGTGAGCCAGTTGATGGATGCTTTGAAAAGTATAATAATAACTTATGATTTTTAAAAGTTAAGTTATGATATCAAAATTTTTATCAAATTATTATATCTGAGCTGTGACCGAGCGGTAATAGGTAGATATGGTTTGCCGTGCCGCAGGTCCATTGGTCGATCCCAAGCGCTGGCTTGTGCTTAACTGCATAGTAGAAGGGCATTTTGCGAATGCTCGCCTGGCCAACTGCCACTCACAAGTAGAAAATCTGTCGCCCAATAACAAAAGATTACAGAAGTCGCCAGTAACTAACTGTGCGTTCCGAATAGCTGTGTGTTTACCACCTTAGTCCATCATCACTTAGCAACAGGTGAGTCTGTGGTCAAAGGCTAGCCTAGCCGAAATAAATAAAGTTTTTAGGGTCCCGACTGTAGGCGCTTGGGTTAGGCCGAAGAGGGCATCTAAACTTAGAGTTAAGAAAAGAAACAAACGAGGTATTTGAAGATTATATATATTGTACATAGGCGAGAACTTTATAACATATGATTGTAATGTGCAATCCAAATATTCTGTGTATAAATATAAGCATTTGATTTGTAAGATACCGTGAAAAATGGCAGAATTGCCCGCTTTTTCAAAAACAAAAAATTTTTTTCAAACAGTGGGTAAATTTTTTTATTTTCTAAAATTCTGGGATGATGTGCATTGATAGGCTTCGTCACATTATTTGATAAGTCAACGTTTATTAGAAAATGTCATTGATTTTGATGGCGGGCAAAGTTATCTAGACTTTTATCCAATAATAGCCATAGCTATCGTTTTTTGACAAATAATGAGCCTTTATGCTAATAAGCAAGGAACTAGAAAAATAATTAGAGCAATGATTCGTTTAATTAAAAAATCCCATAGATAACTATCGATGAAATTTCATCTAGAAATTAGTTGGCAAAGTTACCCAGTATTTTTTTCTCTTTTCCATACTAGACGAAAAATGAGGTTACAATATGCTAAGGTTGCCACATATTTTATGCAATTAATTTATGCAATTAATTTTGGGTGGCTATTAAAATAGAAACATTAATTAAAAAGCAATTTAAGTTTTACGTTTATTTTTCTCAAATATTATATGAAAAAACAAAATTCTTAATATACATTTTTCAATCAGTTGTCTATAACGTATAAATTACTCAACTGATGTTTTATGGGACTTCTTTGGAGGTAAGTATGCCCTTTCTAATAATAAAATAATTATAAAATCGGACTAATCTGTAAAAAGTTAATCGTGGTCTTACTTAAAAAAATATAGATAAAAAAAATTTCTTTTTACTTTCTCATATCCTATTTCAATCATAATCCGTCTAATTTGACTTGACTGAATTGATATAGATATAGGTATTTAGAAATTAGCCGCATATGAGCGTTTTTCAAATACCTCCTTATAATATCATATTAACCGTCGTACTTTCGCCATATGAATCTGGGTAGTCTTTCTTTTGTATTTGTTAACCATTTAGAGACAAATTAATTCTAAGTACATCTATCGAATCGTAGTAGGTGTATTATATTAAAATAACTGCATACTTAGGTGCCTACCTTCTAAAATAATCATCTTCATATCTCTACAATTAAAGAAAAGACTTAAAAAAATATTTAATTGCTTTTACTAACTCATTTGACAATGTTTGGAAATATAGTTATAAAGTTTGTACCGAAAGTTGTGTAAGATGATAATATCAAATATTTTTAAAATATTTTAAGAAAACATTCTATTAATTTTTAATGAAACACTTAAAAAATATAAAAAATAAATCTAGTGAGAATTCCGCCCAATTTACCTGTTAAGTCAACGTGACGTCACAAACGCCACGCAGCCAAACCGGAAAAATTTTCGACGCGTTCGCTTCTACACGAAGCATCCTCAGGTCTTGACTCTACGAGCGCACGATCGAGAAAATTCTCGAACAGGTAAATTGGGCGGAATTGTCACTAGATTTATTTATTATATTTTATAAATGTTTTATTAAAATACTTATTAGTTTAATGTTTTCTTGAATTTATTTAACAGAACTGCACTGAAACTAATAACATGTACATATGAGGTACCCATACCATACCATAAATAACTTTAGCATCAAAAGAACTCTTTGTGCTAGTTCATCCGGGTAACTACTGCCCCCATTCCTATTTCCACGGCCAAGCAGTAATGTTCACATTATTGTGTCCCGGCTTGAAGATTCTAGGGGTATAGGCAGTAGCCGATCAAATTACAGGCACATGAGACTTAACAATTTTATGTCCCAAGGTGTTGGGTGCAGTATACACCTACCTAGTTCAAGCGATTTTTGGGTAAGCAGTTAGGTATCCACCTAGAAAGTAGGTACCTATATATATCTATTAACATGAATATAAATGTACTTTAGTAACATTTTAAGGAATTTATATAATTTATAAACCTTCTTCGACGAACAGGCTTAATCTCTCGGGCTTCAGTTAATGCACGGCCCCAATGCAAAGCGAATTATTGCAAGGAATTAAAAAATAATCTGACCACACTCATAAACGTACTTAGGTAATCTAATCAAATACCTACGCAACCTAAAAACATGTCTAACAGTTATATAAGTACACCAGGAACACATATACGTCCATTAATTTATCCATTACTCCAGTAAATTACAGCGAAACCATACGCATGTTAGAAACATAATTTTAACGAACATAAAAATATCAATTACGTACAATCGGCGAGTACAAGGCGCATTCGTCACAGTGCCTGTGGCTGACACATAGGTACATACGCTACATAGAGTCGACGTATGTATGTATGTAGTCTGAACGCACCCACCACCAGTGGCCACATTATGTTGTGTAGTTTACCCTACCTACTCGAGCGGGACGCATTTTCCTCGGCTCTCGTCGCGCTCCTGCCCGAGCGCATCCGACCGAATGGGAAAACAGACATATTTCTATTCCACCTCGCATTCAATTTTCAACTTTAAAGTATAGACTTAAAGTCAAATACGCTCTGCTGAAAACTGAAGATGCATCAACACGCTTCAAATAGAACGCGACATGGAAAAAGGAAAGCGTTTGAAATGGAGCGCGGTGATTGGTTGTCGCGCGCCAATGGCATCGGCAGGGCGGGACGGGGTGCGCGTACGCCGGCGCCTGCAGCGAGAGTGACACAGACGTCGCGGTGCCGTGCTGCGTGACGAACGCACGGTGGTAGCTGTCAGTGGTGCCGATGGTGTTGTGATTGTGCGCGATGCTGGGAGGAATGGACGGTAAAGAGTACAGCGCGCTGCATGCCGCCGCAGCAGCGAGCTACGCTATGGAAGCAGGTCAGTTTCTATTTATATTCAAAAGATGCAGAACTTCCAGCTGTAGGTAGAGTCACGATCATCTGGGAGTGCTGCAACAAAAACCAATTCAAAGTGCTTTCTGCCGCGTATACCTATACTAAACTCGATTTCTCTTACAAGGCATTTGTTATACTTATTATGGTTTGAATAAAAAAATTACCGACGGAAAAGTAGGCAGTAGGCTTTAAAATAACTTAAACAACGCTAAAAATGTTGAATTAATTCTATCGATTGATTTCATACCAAGGCTTTTAAATGAAGACCCAGATGTTGAAATGATCATTCTTAGTGTATGGTCTAATTCTGTCGTTTTTACCCTAAAAATTTGGCACAAATAGCTATCTCTACCACAGATTCCTAAACCCAGTTTAGTTATTGTTATTATTAATTAATAAATGGGATACCAGACTGAAAACAAATAGGTATGCATACTACATTGTAATAAGTACCTTTAAGGCTATTTAGCCATATAAGGCATTCAAATATTATTTTATATTAATGTCCAATCTGATTTAAAATAAAACAAAATTTTGTAGTACAAAATTTTGTGTAACTAGTATCCCTCTAAAATTTAATTTTTAACAGACTATATATAGGGAAATCGTAACAACTGCAGTGGCTCTACCTATTAATAAGCATCGCTTATTGGGGGTCATAATATATTACACATCCCGACTAACTGGATATAAAAAATAAGTTCTGTATTGTATTGTAAGTGTCCGCTGAAATGATGCCATTTTTGCATGAACCCAACAATTTTTTGATTTTGTAAGCTGTTACGATAGTATTTTTTTGATACCAAAAACCTATACAAATGCAGTATGCAACACCATAATTATTTTAAGACTAGAAAAATCATCTAATGTTACTAGAGGTAACATTAGATGATTTTTCTCTTCTTCTTACCTCAACACTGTTATCCCTACAATCACTTCTATTCTTACACCTACACGAAACCTTCCCTGGGTGTAACCTTTTACCCCCACCCTACCTCTATAGATCTTTGCGGTGGCCGACTGTTTTTACAATCAGCAACATAACATTAAGTCCCATCATTTTTTTCTTCAAATGTGTGAAATTGTGTCGGATCACAACTCTTTTATTTTAACCCCATAGATGCCGAATTTCTAAAAGCCGTAATACTAACAAGTGGTTATGAGGTATTTATGGACACCCTAAATATCGTTTTCCCTTACGGAACAAATCTAAGTCATAGTATGACAGCAGTTTAAAGCCTAGATAGATAAATATCTGAAAAACTCATTTTGTAAACCCCTATTAGGGCAGTTTCTTGAAAATAATGAATAAAATGCGAAACAAAAGTTCGTAATGGTACCTCATTATAAGTAGGGGTAGTGAGCTCGCGGGCCGGGCATCTGCGCCCGGACTGGAATAATAAAAAAAAACTTTTCCTGTTATCTGCACACAAGATGAAAAAACAAACAAACACAACTTTCAACTTTTTAACCTCAGGAAATACTAAATACTTTAAAAGGAAATCCTGGGCAAATTTTCTTACTTCTAGATTCAAGGATTTTGGCTGTGCGTAGCGTGTCAGCCAGTGGTTAAGGTTTCTGTAGCGTTATACCTATATATTTTTATCGAGCGTATATACATTCAAAATTGTATAGCCTATCATAAATGGGTGCCGGTAAAATGGCAGCTTTTTGTTATAAATTTGAAGCCCTTTATTGTGAAACACCTGTGGGTGTAAATTTTCCAAACCCTTCATTAAATGGATAGATGGACTCTTTACTGTTAAACTATAACACTAAGACAGAACAAAAAAAACTATGATACAAGTAGTGTCACAGTTGTTGGCTTTATCACTACAAGCGATCTCTTCCAGGCAACCTTTGAATGGAGAGGATAAGTAAAAATTATACAGTTGGGGGTGTAGCATATATAAAGAAACAAAACTATAGAATATAAACTATTGCACGTAGATTTAATATACATATATTTTATGTACCTGTACCTGTATGTAATATACATATTTATAATAATGACATATACTTATACTTACTATATTTACATACAAAAATAATATTACCTTAACATTTTGTTTTACCTTAAAATGGAACTGGCTTCGACACTAAAAAGTGTGAAATAACTGGTTGAAGTCGGTACCTTCCATGCTAGTTCAAAAGCACCTATTATCACAATATTGTGCGCATGGTACCGACTTTGAAAAGTTTTTTCACACTTTTGAGTGTTGAAGTCGGTTCCATTTTGGATTAAAAAAAAAACACTCATTTTAGTGACCTAACGGACTGCTACTAACGGAATCGATTATCATTCACTGTCAATGACTATATCGTCAAGATTGGAAAACACTTTTCAGTTATTGGAGTGTAACTTTAAAACGGCTTGACCAATTTGATGAATACCAATATGATTATGAGACTACACGGGAAGCACCAGCTTTCAAATAAAAAAAGAATCATCAAAATCGGTTCATCCAGTCAAAAGTTCTCAATTCAACTTTTTCTTTATGTTTGTTAACATAAAGAAAAGTTGAATTGAGAACTTCCTCCTTTTTTTTGAAGACGTTTAAAATATATTCTATAATATATCTCGGTTAAAATATATTTGTTATTATTTCCGTAATTATAATCGCTATTGATATCAATATTATTATAAGCTATATTTCCGCTATTTAATGTAAAACTTTGGACTAAATGATGAATTTGAATACCATAATAAATACAACATACGTACACATCCTATTATATTAATGTAGAAGATGTGAATATAAGTTATTATATCAGCGTAAATAATACAACGAACTGAAAAGAGCATACAGTTTTGACTTGGACACATAAAACTTTTTGACTTGTTTCTAGAAACTAATCAGGGAATGAGCACACCTAATAGAGGCTGGTGTGGAATTCAGCATCCTAACACCTTGTACTGTTAAGGAACGGTCGTAAAGATGGTGCTACACTCAGGAGCAAAGGTGAAGAATTCTTGGGGGTAATTTGTGTGTTAAGCAGACTATAAGAGATGCATTTCGTAGCAAGTGACGAATTGCACTGCACCCGTCATCCTGAGAATACAGGTGTTAAGTCTCATGAGCCTGCAATTATACTGGCTCTCAAGGACTGCTGCCGGAACACACTGCTATACGCGTGGTGACAGATTTTCTACTTTAGGGAGGTAGCTAGCCAGCCGAGCATTCGCAAAATGCCCTTCCACCATAC